>OZ022265.1:15955000-16617500 GCA_963978885.1 Nemotelus pantherinus
TGACTATTGTAAACATTACAGCACTCTTCTTCAAACTTCACACTATTTCCATTTTTGATCAGTTGACTGATTGATATTAGATTCGTAGTGAGGTTAGGTACACACAGAACATCTTTCAGAGTGACTTCGTACTTGCAATTCGGTGTGACAGTTATGATGTCAACATCGCCCGAGCACAAAACTGGCATAGTACACTGATTTGCTGTTATTATCTCCTTGATGGTTGGTGTAAAACATGCATTATGTATCATGTTTACGTCAGTCGTCATATGAACGCTCGCTCCACTATCTATATAATAATCTTCTTTGCTGTAATTTCCACCCAAAAAAACTGCAGAAAAAGCGTTCGTCTTTTTATGCTTTCTGGCTGCTGCTTGCACTGATTTCTATAATGTCCGAACTGTTTACACCGATAACACTTTATATTCGTCTTATCAAATATTTTTGAGCCGTTCATAGACAAACTGCCTCCTTGACGAACTGAGCTGTCATTCTTGCCATGACTTCCAACCTTAAAATACTTTTGACCACGGTGCTGCCCTCTACTCAAAAAAGCACTACCTACTTCGTAATCATCACATGCCAAGTCAATTAGCTTTGACTTCACTACGTCTGCTGAAATGGCGATTCCGGAATGTTCTATAGCCATAATCATAGGAAAGTATTTTTCCGGTAATCCTGCTAACATTAAACAGCCTATCCACTCATCGTTCACGGAAAAACCTGTTCCAGACAATTTTTGGCCAGTCTCGATGATTTGCGTGATGTAATTTGTCATTGAATCACAGTTATCTAGACGAATCGAAATCAGATTCCGCAACAGAGTAATCCTTCGAGAGAATCCACAATCATCGAACATTGCCTTCAACTTCAGCCACAAATTCCTTGACGATGAAGCTCCTTTTATATGCGCGTATAACGATGGGTCAATAGTTAGAATTAACTTGGCTTTCGCTTTCGCATCTTCTGCGGCGCCTGCTTCTGGACTCTCGGCCTTAATGCAACTTGCCATGCCGTCCAAAACAAGCAAATTCTCCGCAGCAAAAGCCCATTCTTGATAATTCTCACGCCCCTTCAACTTTGGAACGTTAGTTAAGAATGAATTCGAAGCCATCACTATTATAATTCAAATATACACGCCACTACTAACTATTTAAACAAATTATAGGGCATACTGGGCCCATAACCTATTAAAACAACGTGCACTTTCGTTGAAAGCCGATGACAAACAGAACGTTTTATTTCAATAAGTGTTGCCAATAGATAACATATTATAAAGTCAATGTTTAAGTTTATTTGATGTTACCAGATGCAAATAATAATTTCTAACAAAATTGTTGACCAAGTTTAGAGCGTAAGACTTCAGAGATGACACTACCGCTAAGGAGTTTGTTCTTTTTCACGATATAAGGGCTGTCCCAGTAAAATTGACTTAGCCAATTAATTTCTAAAGAAAGTCTCGTGAAGCATACGAAAGTTGTGTTAATATTGCAGGCGAAAATTTAAATCACGAACTTAAAACACTTTTGATTTCGTAAACACCAAGCATTATTCTACATCAATGTCTAAAATCAACTCAGTTTTTTCTGACTCACAAAAAATATGTGCGGCTCATATAACGTACTACTTTCCAAAACATGTCAGTCATCTATCGCTGACGACGTCTATTTAGCCAGAGAGAAGATTACTTTCTTACTTTCTTTGGGATTCTTCAAGGCAGCCACCTCGGGCTACTCTTGTTCAATATTTTTATTTCGGATCTCTCAGTATTGTTATCTGGTCTTCCGCAACTTTTTTATGCGGACAATCTGAAAATGTACCACACCATTCAATTGAAATTGGATTCAAATTTCTTTCAATTAAAACTTATATTGCTTGAGCAATGGTTTGAAAGCAATAAACTTCCTTAACATTACCAAATGTATTGTCATAAGCTTTTCCCGTCAGTCCTCGTCTTTAAATTTTAATTAGTGTTTGAGTAATCAGCTGCTAAATGTAGATAGTGTTGTAGGTATCAATGTCGTTCTGTATAAAAAAAAGCTCCTTTCTAGTCATCAATACGATAAAGTTCTTGCAAGAGCCAGCAAGCAGCCACGTTTTTTTAAGACACATGCAAAAGAACTCAAGAACTTATGGATTACAAAAACTCTATATATAGCTTTAGTTCGGGCATTACTCAAATATGGTTGCATCGTCTGGAATCCTACATTTATAGCAATAGGCTCGAATACATTCAAAATTATAACAGTTTGTTCTTTTTGCCTTGAGACATCTAATACACATGGTTTTTATTACGTTTTTGAACTCAGTTACATTACAGACAAAGTTTCTTAAACTTGGCGACACTTTCTCCAAGGAAAACGGTGTTATAGCCATGTTTCGTTTTTGATGTGAGTACGTCTCGATTAACTTACAAATCAAATGACTTTCAACAATCCAATAAGACGGGCTAGATACACACGTCTCCTCAATGAGCATCGGCATCACACTGTTTATAGAGACAAGTAGTGGATAAATAGATGCTGCAAAATATTTAATAGTTGTTCTAACTACTATTAGCAATCTATTTCCAAATTCAGTTTCAAAAGTTCTTTATTGAAAGCCTTAAATTTCCAAACAGTGCCTTTTTCCTTTCTTTGAAATTTCCATCCCAAATTGATAGCCACACCAAAGTCCAGGGGAATGAACATATCTAATTTTAAATAAATTTAAGAACAATATATTTGTAAATTTCGTTTTCTTTGTTACACAGTTAGCTTGGTTTGAAAACAAACAAATGGATAAATTTATCTCAGGCAATCAAAGTGCAGACAACTTGAACGCAAATGCTTTTTAGATGTATAATTCCCGTCTCTGCCAGCTTTTGTCGTTATGAAAGTCCATCATATTGAAAATAAATGGCAACTTTATTTTTAGGCTATACATTCAAAATTTTGTTATAAAGTTTATTTTGCATTGACATAAATAAAAACATTGTTACATGTTGAATCCCTCTCTGAGTTACGAAAATTGTTTATTAAATGTATCCAAAATAATAAAAAAATTAGCATACTTCATCTTCTAAATATTTTTACGGCTAAACTTAGCGCAGCCAAAGCATCAATAACTCAAGAATAATCATAAAAGGGTTGATTTCTCACCAATTTACAGATGTGCATCATAATTTGAGCTACTTCATTAACTCTCGCAGATATAGTGGACTTGGTTCCAAATCGCAAATCAATAGTCTACTCGAATTCGCGTAGACTGCTCGACTTTAGATTCAACATTATTTTATCAGCTGATTCATAGAACTTCACATGAATATTCTTTTACATTCATATATGGTCATTTATTAACCAATTAATCCAACAATAGATTTGTAAACAAACTTCTCAAAGTGTGTTAACGATAATCCCATTACCTACGACCCACTATCCATGGGGAGTCCGACCAGCTATAGCCATCAGCCTCCGATCATTAACTATACACCTTACCTGTCAGTTATACCGCCTGCCGGTCCATAGGCTCTTATTCTCTAATTGCCATTTGCATGAATTACATTCCATTCCCATCTGCAGAACGTTCCAGTGATATGTATGACAATTTCAAATTACACATACTGAGAATGTTCGTGTCATGAATATTTTTTGAAATGTGTAAAGAAAAGAAGGGTTAGATAAGTATCCGGTGACGGAAGATCGTTTTATTTGAAAATTTTTATCGTTGAACCACATTTTGACAAGGTATTAAGAAAACGAAGTATTTCTATGGCATTGAAATCATATCGAAATAAATATTTTTATTATAGATTTTTTTCACCGTTTTTCGAAAAATTCTAGATTTACCACTTGGAACGCAACACCACTATTTCCTCTACCAGTTTTCGATGTGAACACGTTTCAACTCTCTAGAGATTTTATCAACTGAAAGTCAATTTTTCCTACGATAGCATGACAAAAATATGACAGGTGAACGCTTTAATCCTTTGCTTTCTGCAGATAGAATTCATGTCTTCTACGAGCTATTGTATTCGTGACTAAGCAAAACGCCCCTTTCTGCTCGGTGTATTGTGTGTATCTGAGGATGAATTAGGTATCCTGTAATATTTGCAAAACAACTGAAGTCACGTGAAATATTTTTTTGCTATATGTATTAAGAAACAGTAAAAAAACAAGTTAGTAATGGTTTATTTCGAATATGCTTCGAAGAAGTATGATTTCATTTCCGTAATAATTGGGAATTAATTTTCGACGAACGCATTACATATGCATCCCACTAAGTAAATTTTGCTACCAAATTTTTTTTTGCAAATTCATTCCGACTTTGCCGAAGAGCGTAAAATATTTTTCCGCTAATTATTATTTCCGCTAATTAAATTCATTTTTCATTCACATGGTTTGTAAGTGAACTCCGAAAGGGAGAGAGAAAGAGATCGCCTAAACTACGTTTAAAATATCCTTTAATGAATTTTATCTTTTTAGAAACAATTTATATGTCATACGCTATTGAAATAACCGAAAAAATGTCTCTGAGTTATCGCATTTATGTAACACAACGTGTAAAAATTTCTACGTCAGCTTTTGATAAACAAAATAATGCTGTATAATTATACTCTTATCTAGAGAAAAGTCCACTGTGCAACGAAATGCGGAAAATTTAATTTGCTTCATGTACAATCTTATTTAGCTTTTTGATATAGCGCCTAATGTAGCTCTATATATTAAAATAAATCCTCTCATCTGATAAAAAAACAAAGAAAAAAAAATGTCGACTGAGTTACACATTGTTTTCTTTACTAGTAGTTTCGTAGTTGTCTTAATATTATATGAGTACATATATGAAGAAATAGAATGTGTAAAGTAAATGTCATTGGCATTGAAGTATGGTTTCAAAAGATATAGACATCTCAGTTTCGGGTGGAAACGGAGGAAAAAAAGATATGATACGTACCAAGAAATGTCATCCCTTAATCAAGTCGAACAAAAAGGTGAAAACGAAGAGAATAATATTTGGCTATAGTTACATATTTACAAATGTTTCATTCGAAAGACACGAAACGTGTCAGTTTTTTCCCTCATTGCATGTGACAGACTTTCATTGAGATCTCAAGATATCGCTTAAGACATCACAGCTTGATATCTATCCTTTCTTTTGAATCGTATTCTCGAGAAGCTGATTATTGTATTGCATTTCTTGCTTTAACCAGCATTTTGTTACTTTTAAGGTTGAAAAATAAGTAAAATGTTAGAGTATAAGAACAGTGTTAAGTTCAACATAATATGCATAAGCAATAATAGATATCACTGCTCCATTGTTTTCATGTAGGGGGTGTACTTATTATTTTTCTCCGACATACCAATTAATCGAATACTTTTCTAATCGATAGAATTCATATGTTGATTTTTACAATTAAATGCATGTGAAATTTTTTGTGTTGGAAAGTTGATCAGTTGTTCGACTTTATTAGCAGTAAAAAAATTTCGCTTTATTTGCCATGACGTCCAAAAATATGCAAACCTTCCTTTTTTCGGCTACTTTACACAACGTTTTAATCCAGAGTTTAAGCAACTTTATTTCAATATTTGTGAAATAAAATGATTTTTGCAAGTTAAGTGTCACCTTTGCAGAAAGTTTTTGAGCCTTTCGTGGTGCTTTTTTTTTATTAGTTTTTCCTCTCAAATCCTAATGGCAAATTAATAAGTCGAAGTGTAGTTTTTGTATCAAGAGTATAGTACCTAATTGGCTTGTAAAAAAAAAACGATCTGGCGTAGTTTACAAGTTTATTTCATTCTCACACGGTTGGGTTACAAATGTCGAACACACACACATGTCATTTCAAAATTCAAATTTCCAATATCACCTTTGAAGTTGAGATTTAGAATCAGATTTATTTCATTTTAAAGTACGTTCCAAGCATATTTAAACTCAGAGGATACAAAATCACTTGAGAGCAGTGGTCTTTTAACTATAATCCGATTTTATTCCTGGCTGTCAGGTTGACAGATCAATCATGTGGAATTTGCCAATTATTTCAATTGATAAGACATTGAAAACTCAAACCATACTTTCCAAAAAGAGCAGAGTAAGAAATCCAGTAATCCTCCAAGAATTCAGACTCTAGATATGATTGTTGTGTTGCATTACTGCTGTCATATTCTACTACGGATGCAAAAAAACGCAGCTAATGTTGGTGCTGATACTATTCAAAATTGACGGAAAATTGTAACGAGCAAATTATAGTATTTTTTATCATTTGATCTACAAGAGTGATATTAGTGATATCAAGTGTGATATCTGCGGAGCTCAAACCAAATTATTGTTTAATTTGTTCAATTTTTCTCAAGCTATTGATCAAACAATATTATATTCAAACATTTATTTTTGTTTTAATTACAAAGGAGCATTTAGCATTTATTTTGAATTCGTTTTGACTTTTGTTAATTTTGAATTTGAATAATTTGTTGAACTATTTGGTTTTTGACAAAGTTTCAAAAAAGCCACAAATCTGGTGTAATTCTAATTTCTTCTTGATTGCGCAATGAGATGCATTCACCTCACTCGATTATGAATTCTGGTTTCGATATTTTTTGGAATTGAACTATAATATCTACATTCTTAGCCAAGTCAGATAGGATCCTTCAAAAATGTGCCTCACGGTCAATTGACTAACACCTACATATGTGAGTGAACTTAAGTATTAAGGTCATAACCAATAAATGTTCATTTCAACATAACCTTATCTAGAACATTAGAAGAGTTTTTTATTGAGGTGTTCCCAGAGAGTCTAAGTAGTGCAGACAAAGACAGAACTACACCAGATCTTGCCGCTCAGATAAGCCAAATTCATAGACAAATAGCAGAGATCCAGCAACAATTGAAAGAAACGCAGAAGGAATTGTCGGAATAAAAGAAACAGAACACCTAGCTGGTGAGACAAACCGACGGAGCGAGTAACACTGCTCTCTCGGCAGTAAGAATGAAGCGCTAAAAGAAAGATGCGCCTACAATTTTCACATCAATTACAGACGACAGCAAAAGTGCGCCTTATGGAGGCAGAAAATAGAGCCGAAGGACATTGCGGAATCGAGTATTTCGTTCTTGTGACCTTGGGTAAACCAACATCCGTGGTTTTGATTACCAGACTAGTCTCCACATTCAAAAACCAGAAACAAACAAAACAACTACGACCCAGACTACAAATCACACAATTAGAAACAAATTGAAGGTTTCAGTTATAATAAGGAAGCCAGCACTTATTTTACTAAAGTCATTAAAGGTCTAATTATTGGCTACGAGACAACTAAAAAAGTTTACCTAAGTAGCCAGGTCATCTCGAAAATTCTCCAATATCAAAGAATAATTGGTAACGATTTGGCCCAACAATTGTCATTCCCAAGTCAGGTGGGTCAAGTGTGATGCGCTTCACCACCACTTGCAATGCACCATTTAAAAAAAAGGGAAAATGATAAATCCGTAAACTTTCGCAGAAAACACGGCATACAGCTGTGGAGAATACCCTGAGCAACTGAAAATTATTTGCGCAGGTCGTTAAGATACCATCCCCGCCCATATCACTTTCTTATTAGGTTCCAAATGAAGATACATGAAAAACAATATGCAGGAGTATTATAACTTTAATGAAGAATATGGTGGCAGAAATGGTGCAAGAAATGTTTCATGCATTCCCAGTTATCAAAAACCCTCTGAAAGACACCCACAACATACTTCCCTAGTCATGTTTCATCCTCATGTGGAATGCGAATTCCATAATCAACAATACGAGAGAACTGATGCAATTCCTCTTTAAATACAACGTTGATCTAATCCAAATTCAGAAAATTATTGGTTTAATTTGAGCTTGCAATTGCTAATGCTTGTTTTCAATATTTGCGTCATTATCAGGAACTTAGCCTATGCAATTAAATAAAGGTATATTTTATTTTTCGAACGCATTTAAAACTATATCTGTCAACAAAATCCCACTAGACTTTTCAAAAACAAACAAACCTAAAAGGATTTTTTCGACAGAGATTTAATTATTATTTGGTCAATGGTAATTTGTAAAGTCAATTGCTCAGCTTCTTTAATATCTAGAAAATAAAGCACCATTATTGAATGTGGTTTGGATTTCTAACCTTTATCGGAAATTATTGTTGCAGCAGCTTTCCGAAGGAAGCTCGATTAATTCATTTTGATCATCTTTGGTGAGATTATATAGAGTTCATAGCATTTTTTTACCTAGTGTATATGTCTTAAAAATACAAGTGATCTATTATCAAGGGGTATGTGAGGCTTGACTAACTAAAAAAAAGACCACTATGCCTAAGCACTGCTTCAACCCGGTCGTGCTGACTCCCCTCTCGGTAACCATAGACTTCAGACGCCACCACAGTTGATGGATCGGTAAGGCAACCCTCCTCCCGCTTTAGGCGCAGCACTTTCCCAGCGTATGTTGAGACCGCGCGCCAGTTCTTTTCGTTTCGCAGCATTGCGTCTAATGGTGCGCCTCAAACTTATGAAGCGACTGCATACAAAGAATGTGTGCTGAGCATCATCGAGCATCATCAGTACGGTGTGACCAGCTTACCCATTCGATTGTTTTTCCTGAAGTAACCGTGCCCTGTCAAGAATTGACAGAAGTAAAAGTTTACTTCTCCGTAGCTCTGGTTAAGCCAAGGCTCAAAAAGACCAATAAGCTGAGCCGTCAGGCGTCTTTTATCACTGCGGTAGTTACAGGCGAGTTACCGTGCGGTAGTTACAGGCGATTCGCGGGGCACCCCTGCTCTGGGCACTAATTATGCGCTTCCGGAACTTTTTAGTTCGGAATGCATCTCCCCAAATTTCGGCTCCATATAGCAAAATGGAATTGGTCGTTACCATCACTAGCCTCCATCTCGTCTCACTGAGTGTACCGAGTTTCGCCATTAGCCTACTCAGCGAACTGACGACCCTGTCACATGCCCTGCAGATATGATCCCAATACGTCAGCTTGGTACCTGAGGTCCAGACCAGCAAGTCGGACAGGTATCACTCCCAGATACCTGGCTGACTTGCTGGTCTGGACCTCCACAGAGTATGACAGTTGGTATTTTCTGCTTCGTCAGCATAACAATCTCTGTTTTAGAGACTGCCAGCTATAAGCCATGCTCGGTCATCTACCGATCTACTCTCCTCATGACTTGATTAAGTCTGAGTTGAGTATATGATCTGCAAAAACTAAGTTGATATGCGAATCAATTCTAAAACTGGCCCTGTTTGCCGGAGCTGTGTCAAGGGTGAGTTCTCATGATCGTGGATTTATCAAAAAAAAGGTTAACGAACGATCCCTAGTGGTTTCAGACCACTCTCGCAACAATGGGGAGAGTTCCTGGGATATTTGTTAGTTACCGGCTATGAAACCTACCAGTACAGAAATGTCTTCCTCACTCAAAATGAAATTGCTTTAATTGTTCTTTTGATATTGTCGTATTCTTTTATCTTTTAATAATCACAATTGAAAGAGCTAATTGTGCTATGAAAAAACTGGCATTTTTTATATTGAGGTGAGGGAACAGGGAGAAAGGAAAGCAATATTGACTTTAATAATCTATTGCCACAGTAAAGTAACTTTTTCCACAGCTTCAATAACCTTCCTTTTTCGGATAGGTTTGCTGTATACAAAATCTATACTACTTATTAGTTGGATGAACCTAACCTTAACTTTAGAGCACGATATATAATCGTTGCCTCCACTATGTGACATGAAGTTGTACCTTCGGAATAGTAACTCGGCTATACCTTTATTCCATTGCTGATGAATCTTTACTAGTAAATACTTTCCAATATTTTCAAATAGGTTAAGTAACACAAAAGAAGCGAGCTGCCATTTATGCAAGTGACCTTGGCAAATATACGTTCTTCAGCTAGTATCCCTAGCTCCTGAACATAAACTTGCCAAGCTTTTCAAATAAGTGATTCATTTTTTTATTTGCTCATGCATACTTAAACAGTTGAAACACATCGCTTACAACTAGTGATGGGTAACTCAGGATTGAGTCAATCAAAATAAGGCTACCCGCTCAGCTCAGCTATGTGAACTAGAACTAGCACATTTTATTCAATTGAAACCATTCACTGCTCAGTGATTGGAAATCCGTGCGCGTCCGAAATTCATATTCCAAGCTAACCCTTGGGTCGTCGAAGTGTGCATGCAGTATTTTACGTCACCAAAGGAGGCATTTAATAACATCGAAAGGTGAGCTGGTTAATTATGATGTGCGGCAATTGATGACACAGCTTCGGTCAGCCCTGAGCTGGATTGTGCTGTGCCATGAGGGTTTTTGACAACTGATTTTACAGAAGAAAATTTAATGCACTTAAGGTTAAATGGTCCTGCGGTAGTGATGGGGTGAATTAGATAGCTTATATTGGGTGGGCTCGAAGATCCATTATTGATCACAAAAATTCGCTAAAATGTATGTGCTGTTCAGTACTGAAATTTATTTTAAAGAAATAAAACAGATACATGCAGCACACTAAAAGCAGCAGTGCTAGCTACTAATAGCTCTTTTGAATGGGAAAGAGCGGATCAGTGGAAACAGTGAATGTCACTGAGCTAGCTCACTTAAAAGAATCATTTAGCCTATTACTAGTCACAACACAATGCGAATATGGCACTTAACTTGCTGCACTATACTTTCATTAGTTTTTTTTATGTTTACCTACTACAATTAATTATTAAATTGATTGCATTACTGCAAGCATCTGATAGCGTCAGTTTAAATGTTAATTACAAAATCATGCTTCAATCCTGCAAAACTAACGCAATTTACTAGAACAACAACTAATAACTCAACAGTGCAGACGGATGTTAGGTATAGCCTTCCAGCCTTCTAATGAGGCGCTACTTAAATTGAAGAGTAACTTCGAAAATGCTCTTTTGAATCAAAATCAAATTATCTTGACTCCAATGATTTTTTGTATATAACATAGATGGCTTTCTTAGACAACCGTTTGATGATCTTATTGATCGGGTAAGCAGCTTCTACTTCCTTCTATATTGTGCGCAACCCCTTCCTGCATGCATTCTAATATGCATACAATTTACTGAATGGATATGTCGTATTTTCAATCTCATACTTCGTTTTCTTGTTAGTTTTCATAAATTTCGGTTCTACTACGCTGATCTACTTAACCATTCAATCCACCACCATCCAGCAGTAAATGAGTGGTTTATGTACATCTAGTATTCTTGCTACATTATGATATATGATACTAGTGGTGTCATGAGCAAAAATGAAGTAATATTTACATTACCTAGTCTCGGTTTCTGAGTTTATTGGCATTGCTGCAAGGTGATTGCAGCTTGATAGGTATCACTTTACAGTTGTGCAAGTGAAAAAATCTAAGTTTTGACCACATAATCAACAGCTCTGTATAAATACAGAATCAGCTGAATTGAAAATCAGTAGCAAACTACATCTCATCTTAGCAACTGATATCGCGTTTATTAAGGATTAAACATGGCTTTCAAGGTAAAAATAATTTTCTACAAAACTATTCGATTTTAATAAGTTGTCCAATATACTTTGCAGCTCATTGTTACTTTCGCCATTGTAGCCGTAGCGAATGCTGCAGCTTTTCAGAACAACATTTACCCGGCTGCAACACTTTTACGTACTGCTCCTGTTGCTGTTGCCGCTGAGCCTGTTGTTGCTCGTATCGAGGAATCTGATCTTCGACCACAATACAATTTTGCCTATGACATACAAGATCGACTATCTGGCGATTCGAAAAGCCAGTCTGAATCTCGAGATGGAGATGTAGTTCGTGGACAATATTCACTTGTTGATGCTGATGGATTGAGAAGAACTGTTGAATACACTGCTGATCCTGTGAATGGATTTAATGCCGTAGTTAGTCGTACTCCTGTTTCAGCTACAATCTTTTCTGCACCAGCAGTTGAAACCATTGCACGCACACCTGCTTTCGTTAAGACATCGTTCACATCACCAGTGATTTCTTACGCACATTAATTATATAGAATATGTATATACTTGGTATTTAATTTTACGGACTGTCATGCAAATATATGAACTTGATTGTGGATGCGAAAATAATGTTTCGATTATTGTAGAATTTCAGAAGTCATCAGTAATAGGTACCCGTTCATAGATACTAAGGGAAAGGTAGGCATATGTTATGTTTGCCTTTTGCTTGAATGTGTACCCGAAAAAACATGGTCTATGTTGTGATAGATTATGTTCAGGTCCCCACAATATTTTGAGACCATGAGGCCTAGTGTTTGGAATTAGACTATGGGCCTACATTATAATTCGCAATATTCAATCAACAAGTTCGTCATATGTTTTAAGCTAGGGGATTATCATAGACACGTTCGTTTTGCTGTGTATTCGCATTAACAACTTATTTCCATGACGCGAAAATATAAACATACCATGATTCTTATCAAAAGCTTACGTAGGTACGCATAGTGAGTGTTGAGTCAGTGAATGAGGAAAGAAGATAGCTAATCGGATAAGCTGTGCAAAGTACACAAATCTTGTCCAATAAATCCACAAAATCTATCGAATGGGCGCTGTATAGAAAAATGGCGACCTACGTAAGAGATTAGTAGGAAATCAATTAGTTTTCATGGCTTCGGAATGGAAGTTTGAGTCAGTTGGAGGTGGTCACATGCATATTTAATGTTAAATAAAATATCATGTTAATGTTTCTAAAATGAATATTATTCATATGCTTTAAGGCAGTATTCTGGTCTAGAGGCTCGATTTTGAGGTGATTTTACGGATGCAATAAAAGAAAACATAAACATGTTTCGTATAAATTTTTTAAAAAATGTATTCACAAAATTAAAAAAAATTAAAATGGTTGTAGATACAAGCTGGCGAAGTGAAGGCTCAAAAAAAACTTGTCTCATGGTTGACATGATTCCATCCTTCCTGGTGGTCTGAAACATAAATTTTTGGTGAATTCTGTAAAAAGAAAAATTTAAAACTCGTCTGACGTAGGCGATTTGAAAAAACTTTTTTTCTTCCCAAAATGGCGTCCATGTAAAAAAAGTCGTTTTTTGCCTCATTTTTTCAACTTTGAGAATTCTTTATAAATAGCAGAAATTTTTATTTTCAAAAATCCCTACGCCAGACAAAAACTAATAGTGTTAAGAGGGTTCTTGCAAAATTTCACGTAAATCGGTCTATTACAACTAGAGATATCATGTCAACCGTATCCAAAAAATTAGTTTCGAGAAAAACGCCTTTAAAACTTGGAGTCTCGTTTCGAGCAGTTTGAGTCGTTTAATGGTATGTTATACTTAAATTTTTTCAATCAGAGATCCCCGTCTCATGTAAAGTTCCTTCTTTAACTGCAAAAGCGAGATTTTCGAGAGCTCTTTCAGCCATACGAGCAGTTCGAACTTCTTTAGAACCTTGAGAAGCTCGTAGCTCGGAGTGGTTAATTCGTTGTTGATCGCGTTTGTTAGTTTAGTTGGCGTGTCACAAAAATAGCTGTAACTCCAAAAACAATTCGAATTTCCGAAAATCCTTTAAAAGGCTTATTCTTAAAGGTCTAAACTTTGAAAATATGGAAACGAAAAAAAAAATCGATTTGATCAAATTTCTAGACCAGAATACCCCCTTAAATAAATAAGCACTCATATTGGTCTACGTACGGGGTAGAACGAAGACTTTTACGGGTTGGCTTGGCTAAGCTAGACACAATAACTCCTGCTCTGCTTCTGCCGCGCTGCCTATAACTGACTATAACTCGAGAACTAATACGAATATTGCTTCAAAACTTTTTTTGACGTATTTTTAGAGCATTTCAAACATTTTGATGTTATAAAAAAAGTTGATTAAGCAGTTACATGTATGTTCCCCCTTAAGGGGGGAAAACCATGTAACTGCTAATAAAAAAATAGATTTTTTTATTCCATTAAAATGTTCCAAATGCTCTAAAAATACGTCAAAAAAAGTTTTGAAGCAATATTCGTATTAGTTCTCGAGTTATAGTCAGTTTTTCTCGAAACTAATTTTTTGGACACGGTTGACATGATATCTCTAGTTGTAATGGACCGATTTACGTGAAATTTTGCACGAACCCTCTTAACACTATTAGTTTTTGTCTGACGTAGGGATTTTTGAAGAAAAATATTTCTGCTATTTATAAAAAATTCTCAAAGTTGAAAAAGTGAGGCAAAAAAAACGACTTTTTTTTTACATGGACGCCAATTCGCTATAATATGACGTCCATTCCAGATTAAAGAGTTGATGAAGCAGCTGATAGTCTGAACGACGACCACGAAGATTTGGATGGTCCTGAATCAGCTAACTACGTTGAAACCGGTCGCCTGCAAGACACGCTAGATCAGACGAAGGACATCAGCGCATGCATAAAGAAAGTTCGTTAGGTAGTTTTATATTTTAAAAAAGCTCCAACAAAAAATAATAACGATCTTTAAAACTATGTCGGATCGGAGCAAGGCATTTAACTGTCTCCTTTAAATGGATTGTAAAACAAGATGAAATAGTCTCTTGACAATGCTCGAATAGTTTCCCATTTTGAAAAATAGTATAAATTAATAGGCCTGCAATATTCAGAGCAATTAGAAGCAACAGAGTTTGATTCGATTCAGAAAATTATTGAAGTTTTACTCCCTGTAAAATTGGCTGTGGCGGCCTTTAGTCGCAGACTTGCAAATTTATGCACTGTTAATACTTCATCAAGATTTGTATTTAGGCTGTTAGGAGAAAAACGGTATATTCTTCTGAATGCTATGTAAATTGCAATATTGGACCGAACAAAAGAGCGTCAGTGTACCGAGCTATCTGGTATGCTAAGCTATCTCCAGAATCCACATTGTACCAGCGAAAATTTACCAAGTGAAGTAAAATCTCTATTTTTGAAACCAAGCAACGCAAATATTAAAAAAAAATACTTCAATGATCTAGATGCTGAACCCTATGCTTGGTAGCCAAAGAAATGAAGAGAACCCAGTAGATACCCATATTGATCAGAACAAGGTAGTCGTCAATTAACGCTACAAGAAGAGCTGCAAAAGTATGAAATAATCAATCATGAAATGCCGCAAGAAACTAATCTAATTAAAACCATTGCAAAAGAAATGAATCTTTTCGAAAGTGGTGGCACTTGCATAGTTTGGAGCTGGCGTACCAATATTTCTCGACCGTTTCCGCGGCGTCCAAAATCGGGAATAAATTTAGAAGCAGGCTTGGAGACGATACCTTAGATGCTTTGCTATTGCTTCAATGTTACTTCCGAAAAACCTAATGAACTTTGGCCGAATTTTTTATATGTTACTTTATTATGTATCTCAATTCTAAGAGTTGTGTTTTGTTGTTGTGGTTTTTGGTCGTGGTTTTTTGTTGTAATTTGTAATAGATGTAATTTTTAATATCTGTCTTCATACTGTCAACGTTTTGGATAATTAAAATTATTGTTTTTATTTGCATCAATAATATAAATTAGTAATAATGCAATTTTTTATACAGTGTTGAGCTCACTTATTGTTGTAGTTTTGAAATGATGGCAAATAATATAATCTGTTTACTAGAAACTTGACTTATTTTGTTGTGTTGTATTTTGAATTTCAAATCCCGGGATCCCGGGATTTGAGATTTTTTAATCCCGTAATCCCGGGATTGAAAATATGGTTCGGGATTGGAATCCCTAAAGATGAAGCCATCCTATGGTACCAGAACTTGAATTAGTTCAAAGAATATTTCGCTCTCTTGCAAGTATTTTCAAATCTTCAAATGCATAGCCTGCGGATTTTCTTTTAAAACTTGAACATATAGCGTTAAATTATTTTACTTCAACTTAAAATTCAAAATACTAAATGCAAAGCGAAAATATTTTTTGAAAATATCCAATTGCTAAATTAAAGCTTGAAAAAGCTTCAAATGATAAAATAGAAGAATTTAAGCCAAATAGTCGATTATTTATTGCACGAGTATGGTAGCATAGGGAGCAAGTGTCAAATCGATTTTAAATAGACTCATTAAACTCAGTATTTATCATAAAGAAAAAAAAGAAAAAAAGTTATCCTGATTTGTATGGCGCAGGTTATGCAAAAATATGAATATACCTATAGGAATATCGACAAATAAATTTACGATTACAACATATAAACTGTTTAAACAGTTTACTATCGTTGGTGTGTCATATCGTCCGCTATAGATATATATCAATTTAAGGCATGTATGTGTAAAATATATACGTGAAAACTGTTCAATTGGCAACAAAAAACAGGCCATTAGATGACGGGAAATGGCATATGTACATATACTCTTACACGCTTACAATTAGCAATGCACCAATTGGCTGTGCCTATTGCATACCTTGAAAACCATAATAAATGAACTTCAAATATTAAACAGTTTGATAAACGTTCGACGGGAAAAATGATTTATCAGAAATTTTCGTATTTGCGAAGGATTAACATGGCAGCTTTCTGATGAGCGTATCTTATCAGCTGCAATTGAAATTTTTGCTTGCCATAGATACCTGTCAAAACCCACTCCTGATCTTATATAATTCGTCTGATAAAATAATACGTTCAATCTATTTCTTTCAAATAAGTTTTTTTTTGATTTGTTGTCATATTTTACAAACAAATCATCATTCATGCTTATCATTCTGACTCAAATAAAAGAAAATCATGAGCCAACTGGCTGACAATTGGATATATGAAGTCAATAAGACTAATGGTTTCAATATGTGTTATAAATTGATGCAATAATGCCCATTGGCGATTGCGGTTAAAGAAAGACATGCATATGTATATTTCTTCTAACGTCGTTATGAAGTCCAAAATTTAAACGAAAACATTTAAATCCAACAGATTGGAGTGATTCAATTTAGCTTAACAAATGAATTTAGCGTAACAAACTTATGGAAATTAGCCATTTTTTCCGATCATTTTTTTTTGCACAGTTTGCAGAAAAATAAGGTACATATGTTTTTGAAGAAGTGTTGCTAGAGTCATTCAGGCAAGTGTAAGAAATCAATTAAATTTGATCGTGGTTTAATTTACTCGATGCCTAACTTACTCAGCTGAAGGCTTTACTTTCTGGACATAGAGTAAAGGTACTTAAAAGGCACTTGAGAGTACGCAAGCGAATTCTCAGCTTTTATGAAGCACTAGAGATAGGCAAAAGCAGTGATGCCATTTAGCTATAGATTGTAGCTAGATTTAGTTACAAAAAGAACCTGCTTAGCTATAAAATTGTTCGTTTAGCTAAAAATAGCAAATATGTGCGTTATATTTTCACGCCAGGAAAATTTGCTACCCCGGTGTCTACCCCTTGAACAAATTGGTTTAAATTTCAGTTTTTGGGCGTCTCACAATCAAAAAATACAGTTTCATTTGATGCTGCTTTCAGAGAATTTATTCACCAAATCGTAAATAATCTCGCATCAAATATTCTCTACTTGAAAAGGCTTTAGAGCCGATTTACGTTGTCTATGCTGTTATAGACAAGAGACATGAAACACGTTAGCACAAATATCATTCAAACTCATACGGTTGAAATTTATACGTTTATGTATAGTTTATGCAAGACTAGGATGTTGAATATTCTTAAAAGAAGTTTATCCTTAAGGTGGTTGTCTATAGAGGCACCAGTATCAAAGATCGTTAGTCATTGGTTAGAGCTAAAAACCCACTACAGTATCGTCCAAACATCGGAAGAATGTTTTTCTTTAGCAAAAGTTAAGGAGTATAATAATAAAATGAACCTTTTACATCTGCAATTTCTTGAACCTATTTTAAAGGATGCTTCCATTGTAATTAAAAAATTTGAAAGCAATTCTGTTGACCCCCAAACTTCCTCAATGAAATTTGTTTATTTATTGAAGGTTTAACAAAACAAATGTGTATCCACGTTAGACAATTAACGCTTTATCTGAAACTGTAGTATTATATGATAACGTTTGTAGCAATGCCTATTTGGGATATAACTTTGAAAAAAATCTTATAATTTATTTATTTATTTATTTATTCATTTAGGGACATTGTTCTTTTACAATCCATAAAATTATAATAATGAATGTAGCTAGCAATGCAATTTAAATCTTATGGTAATTTCTAACTAAATAAAACAATAACAGTAGAGTTAAGACTATAACTAAAAACTACAAAAATAAAAAAATTTAGAAAAATTAAAAATCAAATTAAATAATTGAATATGAGTTGGTTTCAACACTTTGAAAGTAGTTATTTTAAAAAATTGTAATTCAATATTAAATATATCCATAATGTACGTATTTTCAGTCAATTTTTGATTGTGGAAGCAGTATCACAAGAATACACTGAACCTTAAATTTTCGCACTCAATTCTTGCTTTTGAATTTAGATTAAAAAGGCCAGAAAATGGCTGTAAAGATTTTGAGTTCCTTCAAGAAATACTGATGAAAATTGGCCCGTTACAAGCTTATGAAGAGCATAAAAATGATTTTATAAATTTTCATATTTTACCCCAGTTTGAAGAAAATTTCATAGATATGTTTTTAAAATGTTGTTGTGAAATCATTATGAAATATTTCAATTGCAAGCCTAAGTTGCGGTTAAAGACGAATAGTATTAAAATAATGGGTGACCTATTATACCATGTACACCCATTATCTTTCAACCATATGAATTATAAAGGCTTAGCTCCAATTAAGTCTAGTGAACATGTTTTCCAGAATCTTAAGTTTTTTATTATTTAAGTTAGCTACACTTTTCAGCTACTAAGGGAAGATTTTAGCTATTTTTAGCTATACTCTTCCTAAATTCTAGCTACAATGCCTGGAAAAAAGTTGGCAGCACTGAGCAAAAGCGATCATAGCTCACCACTCATGGCTCTTTTTTACAGTGCATCGCCTGAAAAAAGCACAGCATGATCTGCGAGCGAAAGCTTTCGTTCGATTAGACTGAATGAAGTGCGTAGCGAAGAGCGGACTGAAAGTACGTCGCAGCACCGTAAAAAAGAGCCATGAGTGATGAGCTCTGAGTTCTTTTGCCCACCTCTATGAAGCAATGAATTTTGAGTTTATCTGTTTTTTTTTTCAAGTTTGCATCCTTTGGCTGCGGGAAAGTATATGAAAAAATCAGAGCGAAGGTTGGTTTTAATGGCGATAATTCTGGTAGCCACCAAATCCCTAAATGACTACACTTTGAGACGATTTAAAGCTAATGCAGTCCCTGAGTCATAGAGATAATCTGTCTAAAGCTCTAAATTAGGTTACAAGCTATAAATTTGCATTTGAAGAGTATAGTCCCTGTATTGTCAATCAAGTCCAGAAATGGAACAGATTTGACTGGATTATGTCAAAAATTAAAGCAAATATTCTTACGGACTTATAATAAGGGAGCTTTGTTCATTTGTCTACGAATTCGCGGAAATGAGCAAATTTTCACATAAATTCAACAAAGTAAAAAACGATCAAGTGAAAATTGAGTAGAACAGTTTACACTGACTCATAATTAAAATCTAAGGTTACCCGACAAATTGTACTGGTTTCCATTTCGTGGCGAAGTTATAATATTTTTGATAACTTGAAGAATTGTTTTTTGCGAAATACAAATTCATTGCAAGTTGTATTTGTAACATTAATGAAACGGGTTGCTAAAGAGTGTCCAATAAGCTATCAGCGGTATATTTGCAGAGAGAAAACCGTCTGGAAAATAGTATTCCCAGAGCAATGGATACGTTTTTGGCATAATTCAAAGGCCCGCAAATGAGCAGCTAAAAGCCCTTTAAATAATGGAATCGATGTTCAGATAAGTGCAACCATCGCTAGCCAAGAAGAATACTTTAAAGGCGATTTATTGAAATATGCAACAGATTTATACTTTGTTCGCATTAAAATCATTCACAAAGATTTAATTAAGTAATAAATCTAATCTCTGGCATCTTGATGTGATGAATTTTGCAATGAAAGATTTATAGCACAATTTGCAGAAGTCAAACTGTACAAATATTCTAGATGTGGTGGAAAAAAATACTTGCTTTCAGAATCAAAGTTGAAAAGATATATTTCCTATTACCACCATGTGGTCTGGTGGATGTGAAATAGTAATCAATAATATTCATCAGCTTCTAAGTGTCGCTACTTTACATGAATGAAAATGAAATTTAAGCTAGATTGTATTGCATCAATCAGATACCGTCCAACATGCAATACGTATTAAGATGCAATCACTGGTGTTTGCGGCTTTACTCTAGGTATAAATACATACACTATTGCCCTGAAAAATCATTCGTAACTGTGCATTAGGAGTGATTAGCCGAACAACAAAATGAACCTGAAGGTAAGAAAATAAAATGCATTGCAGATTTTGAATGGTTTACTGAAATGTTATTTTATAGTTTATTCTATCATTATTCGCGTTGTTCGCAAGCACAGTTGCCGGTGGGTTTTACTCAACTGCACCCATTTACCATGCCGCTCCTATTCAAGTTGGATCCCTGGTTCCTGCCGGAGAAGAATACAATTTGCATCCACAATACAATTTCGCCTATGACGTTCAGGATGGAATAACAGGAGACTCAAAGAGCCAAGTAGAATCGCGAGATGGAAATGTGGTGAGAGGACGATATTCGCTGATCGATGCTGATGGATTTAGACGAACGGTGGATTATACGGCCGATCCAATCAACGGTTTCAATGCTGTAGTGAATAGAGAGCCCTTGACTGCAGTTCCAGTAGGATATCAGCATGAACATAGATTAGCATATCCGGCTGCAACAACAATTGTAAAAACATCATACGACTCGCCTGGATTTTCATATAACTATTGAAATTAATTTTGTGCAACACAAATTATACATACGTTTACTTTTAATGTAGTAAATATGATAAATATGATTTTATCGGGTGATAATTTTTCTGAAGGAATGCGGTTTGTTTGTTAAGTGGTGTTGAATTATAATGTTAGTGCCACTAATATGAATCCTTATGTACAGCAATGGCTGGAAATTAGGGGTCAACTTGGATAGAGGATACCCTTCTGGGAGAGCTGTTTATAATAACCATTTATAAAGAAAGTGATATTCGATTTAACCTTGGCTGACGACTTAATTTCCTTATTTTCCTAGAACCTTTTCTGTGAGAGTTGGAAAATCCCGTGTCAAAAGAAAATTAGAATCATAGCTGGAAATAATAACTTTAAAAAAGATTCACAGCAGGTTGCGCGTTTTGATCTGATTTCGGGACCGAATTGATAATTGGAAGATTGGAAGAAGCATAAACTAAATAAAGGCTGCTAAATTAGTGACTTAGAAAATAGCACTACGAGAATAATTAACGAGGAACTGAACAAGCTACAATGGAGCGTTACAATCTCGCATGGTGGTCTGCTACCCAATATTTAACTCAACCGGTCTTTTCACTGATTTGGAGCCATTTTAGAACCTATGGAGTAATAATATTGTCCAGGGGTACAATAACCTTGGCTCTAAGGATATCTGCAGCACGCAATGAAAGCGACACTTTCTACGTTGGATTTCTTCAAAAGCCTAGCTGAAGACTTCAATAATCAACCCTTCGAGACATTTTCAAAAGGTGCAACGGTTGTTAAATCCGCTGCATTCTGACAGGACGAACCAATTTTGTGGTTTTCCCTTAACAGTAATAAAAACATCCCTGACTAAATGTAACTATGTGAGGTTTTCGATGGACTCAACGGAGGCGAATACATCGTGGAATGCGAGGAATGCTAGGTCCTTAAGAGAGTCCGCATTTCACGACTGACCGCTAGCAACTCTAAGCTTGGTCATCTTGTATGAAATCTCGGCCTGGGAAAGCTCTGCTTTGTAAGCCAGTAGACAACAGTATGCATACAAAATTGGTGCGTCATATCTGGTGGCACAGACATCAGACAACAAAACGGAGAAAAGTAGAGTAAAGATATATGACACAGATTTCGACATTACCGAACATTGTATTTTAATTTTTCTTCAAAAGTACTGTGTAGTTTTCCTTCGAGGAACACCGCTGGAAGTAAAGTATGAGGAAAAATACTATTCAGGTCTTATTTTTGTTTACAGACGAATATACCATACGGCCAACAGGTGCAGTAAGCGCAAACGCACATCATTGATGTGAGTTTAAGTTGATGAAAATCTAGATATTTTTAAATAGACTAGACCGAAGTTCGTGGGTAAAGGAAGAAATTATGTAACTGATGTTGTCGTTACTATGGCTCAAGTCGCAACTGCTAATTTTCAATTATAATTTTCAAGTAGAGCTCAGTGAAGCTTAAACTTAGTTAAACTACAGGTAATAAAGAGAGCACTAGATAACACAAATCTAATTATAGTAACAGTCACATGCTTAGAATCTAAAAAAATTGAAGAGGTATTGCTGAAGCTATTTTTCAGGAAAGAAAAAGTTCAAAAAGATATTTTCTCACCTCGCCTGCATTTTTTAAATGTACAGAATAGTTCTGTGTATTAAGGATTCATATTTTGTTTTGCAAAAAAATAGTCACCTATATCAATGTTCGAGAATGCCGCATAATAAACGCAGATTTGGTCTCCAATTCCAGTTTGACATAAATATTAAACAGAAAATCATTGCAAGACAGAAGTAAAGCAAAGGATTCTAGTCACTTGTTAAAAGGATCAGGAACAGCTTCTCCGGTTCTTCCGTGTCACTTTTTCTCCATTGTGGTAACTAAATACGTTACGTTAGTCGCAGGATAAAGCTAACTTCTTCATTGAGATTTTGGCTCCCAACTCCTATTTGCAGGCTTCATCGCTAAATCCCCCTACCCCTCCAATGTGCACTTTCGAACAAGGGGTGGAATTATGAAACTTGAATCGATTGATATTTTCGAGTATAGAGCGAATTTTTCACCACTAATCTCGTTATAAACTGAACAATACTTGGAGCTGAGAAACGTACTACATAGTTTCGAGTCGAAAATGGAATCACGAATCTCGAAACTACCTCGATTGACAATTCGAAACAAAAAAATGTTGGTCGTTGTTCAGTGTTCGAGTTGGTCGGTTCAAAAGTTTTTTATTTGTGTTTTGAAGAGGTTGTTTCTTGAAAATGTAGACTTACATTTTCTCAGAAATTTTGTTATGAAGCCTCGTCTAGATTGCAGGAAACATCATATTAAAATATTATCATAATAAGTAAACGCCAACATAGGATCAAACTTTAGAGGCCTGAACAAATGTTTATTAAGGCCGAAATCAAAGTAAACCGGCTGATGGAATTGGAATTAGAAAAATATTTTTGTACTGTTATTATTGTTACTTAAAAATTTTTCTATTCATTACATTTACTTCTTAGTTGCCAAATTTAGATTTAATAAAGCATTTTTGATTGTACGATGTATGATTTAACTTAATCGTGTAAAATTTATGTTTATAGTTTCTTCTGGTTCCAGATTGACAACAATGCCTCATGTTTGGTAGCTCAGCCGAGTTTTGCAATCGCAATGTGCTCTCGAGACGAGTTCAACAGAACTCGAAAAGGGCAACTCGGTTCGAGTTTTATAGCTCCGTTCAATTGATTATTTTACTTGTCGTACTTGTTCGCGCACACCTTGAGCCCACACCTGAAAAAGCGGCAGGCCTGTGACCCCTCATACTACCGGCCGATTGTACTTGTTTCGGTTCTGCCTAAGGAATTTAAGTCACTTGTAAATTCAAGGCGAACCATCCTATCAACGACCAGCGGTGTGGTTTCTATTCTGGGTGCTCCACAGAAATATTACTTGCTTTTCTCACTAGATACGGAATTAATTTTTCCATAACTTTGGTGAAGCAATTGTCGTTTCCATTGATATTTCGAAGACAGTTGACAGAGTCTGGCACCTTGCTCAATCAGCCAACCTTCGTTTTTAGATAGCCATAAAACTCGTCCTGTCCGCAGTGAGAAGCTTTGAAGGGTGTGAAGTTTAAGTGCGAAGATATGCATGTGGTGTAGTTAGTTAGAATTTTCTTTGTTCAGAAATTTGTTTACAAATATTCGAACAGTGTACCTCGTACCCATCCGCACTCATGCATCTTGTCCGGTATGATGCATCTTGTCCATAATTTCGTAAGCAAACCAAATTGATTTGTGAATATCAACAAACCCAGCACTATACCTTTTAAGACGAGACCATCATAAACCCTCATAAAACAGGAAAACACAAATCACACTCTCGTGCTTGCCACGGTTTTGCATGTTTGTGAAATTCACATTCATTCACACTGTGAATGTAGAAAAACAGGCGAGAATAGACGCGGTGATCTTTTACACTCTCGTGCTCGGCAACATTTGCCATATCTCTGGGAGAGTGTAAATCCGGTATTACATAAATTTCATTTTTAAAGCAAATAGTTCTATCAAAATGTTTACGAGCGTTTACCCATAAACTAAGATAGGAAGCTCGTATACCTAGTATCATTTTAATAAACCATGCATCTTTCTACTTTCCTCTGCATCTATAAATTCTTAGTAGCACAATTTTATAAACATTTCCTCCTTCACTCAAGGGATTTTGAAAAAACAGCCAGAAATTATGAAGATAGAGCCATCATTGCATCCATTTGTTCGAATATCGGCTTTCGAAAGAATTCGAAAAAAAATCCAGGACAAAATTCACAAGCGTAAATTCAGCGAGATTGCAATTAAGAACCAAAAAGTCAAGTCTGCTAAATTCTAAATAAAAAACAGACATTCAAACGACTAGTGTGTTCTGAAAATCTGAGACTTATTCCTTAAGATGTTAATGCCTTATAAAACTTCCCAATATTGTTTTACGATAAATTTTTAGACTAAATCACGCTCTCCAAAAAAACCCCAAGAGTTAAACTTAAAAATAAGAGCTGAAATTAAATACAAGAAGAACCAATAATCAAAAATACTTCGAATCCATTTACATAAAATATTTAATATCCCACAAAATACATGTGACTGTTTGAATCTATTCATACCACTGGCGTAAATTAGTAATTTACAGAATTCTATCAATTATGCGATTTTTCGTCAATGCCGATACCTTTAACCATAGCGAAAAAACACCTTAGTGACGAAGAACAGTTCCAAATCCGTTATTAAAAATTGAATATCGTTGGGCATAGAACGGGGTAGCAGAATACGTTTGTGTCAGAGGAGTGAAAGCTGTTGCAGGATAAGGCGAGGCCACTGAGTAAGCAGTTGTGAACGGGGTATAGCCTATGGTTCCTGCGGCATATGTCCTGGCTCCAGAGTAAGAGACACTAGATACTGGAGCAAAGTCTTGAACGCGGGCTTGCAAGAACGTTGGATGGTTAGCAACAGTAGCTACGGGAGCTCCTGAAACTACAGTGGGAGTGACAGCGGCTGTAGTGTACGGAGCTACTGCTGCTGTTGTGGTTACTGGAGCAACAACGTTAGCCTGTTGAACGGCTGCAACAATTGGTTCTCGGCTGACAACTGCGTTGAATCCATTTATTGGGTCAGCGGTGTACTTAACGATCCGTTGTAGACCATCGGAATCGATCAAAGAATATTCACCGCTCACAACATCACCATCACGTGATTCAGATTGGCTCTTTGAGTCGCCGGTGATTGTATCCTGAACATTATAGTTGAAGTTGTACTGAGGATGCACGTCATAGGTATCATCTCGGGCAGCAACTGGCTCAGCAACTGCAACAGGCGCAGTACCAACTACAGTTTGGCCAGTAGAGAATCCCAAGGGAAGATGGGCTCCAGTCAAGAATCCTGCTTCGGCAAAGCTAGCTGCGATCAAAATCAAAGCAATCTGGAATGAAGGAAACAAATTATGAAGTTGTTAGAGTAAATATTCCAAAACTTATTAGCTATACATACTCTGAATGCCATTTTCAAAGAATATTTTGTTGTATTCTACTTAAAGTTCGAAATCAAACTGATACTGAATGAGGAGATTCTGCACACTTTTATACCCCTGGCTTGAAGATGGAACTAAATTCTACATTGACCTACCCAGCCTAGCAGTAGTTTCAAGTAAATCAATCATAAAAGTACACTAACAGAAGTGAATGTAGCATTATTGCTTGAAATCGCACTAACTGATATATGTATACGCCAGCTTCTGTGGCAATTCCACTTGGGGTAGAATTACTTCTACCATATTGCACATTAGATACATGATACCATGCCCGACTTACCAGTGAAGAAATGGAGCTAGAAATAGAACATGGCTGTATAGTAATATATTTGATTATATGATAAGCTATAGGCTTTCAATAAAGCCGGCGAAGAATAGTTATACTTTGATAACGGTAAATTATTGTATGAAAATAAAATAAATAAATTTATTTTAATTATACCATGGCGAAAAATGTACCATCCACTGTAACTTTCTCAGATGTTTATTGTTCTCTGTGTAAGCAGAAAATACATGTTTATCTCGCGGAAATCCGTTGATGAACTCTACGATATGTTTCCAACAAAGTCCCAATATTTGACGTAAATCCAAAATTATTGACATGCGAATGCGTATTTAAATGCATACATAAACCAATTTTATATCAATAAAAGTGCACATTCTGACTGGTAATAGCGATCGCATCACTTCACCGCAATTCCATTCACAGCCACAACATGAAAGCGAGAGTGAACGTATCAAATTGCAGCCAACAATTGCAGCATGCTGACAGCATACCGCACCCAGTGCGTTCTGCGTGCTAAAATCTTCGCAATGGCATTCTGCATATTGTCAGCGAGTGTATAAAAATGTGGCTCTTCTATCAAGTCGGCACAATTCGAGTCTAACATTCATAGCATATTGACAATACAAGCCATGGCTTTCAAGGTTTGTCTTCCTCCGATTTATACTCTAGAATTAGTTCTAACTGACACAAACTTTTCCAGCTTATTGCCTTTCTTTGCTTCTTTGCGGCCGTAAACGCAGGATTCCTTCGCAACCTACAACTTCAACCTCAACAGATTACTGTTCTAGAAGAAACGGTGTCCGAGCAACCACAGCCGGAGGAAGATTACGATGACCATCCACAATACAATTTCTCGTATGACGTGAAAGACTTCAGAACGGGTGATAACAAAAATCAGAATGAATCTCGTGAAGGAGATTTAGTCCGAGGGCAGTATTCTCTGGTGGATGCTGACGGCTTCAAGAGAGTTGTAGACTATACAGCTGATTCTGCTAATGGATTCAATGCAATAGTTCAGCGCAAACCGATTGAAGATGCTGCACCAATTGCAAACACTGCACCAATTGCAAACGCTGCACCGATTGCAGACGCTGCACCAACGAAAAGTGCTCCACAACAGCGAGTTGTTGAAACTAGAGTTTTCACTCCAGTTTTAGTCCGAACTGTCGAAGCTAGACCAATTGAGGTGTTATCAACAAATGTTTTACATGGGTCTAAATTCATAATCGCAGGACAGCTTCGAGATAATTCCAGACGAACAATTTTAACCCACTAGGAGCTGAAGTATCAATTCAGGGATATGTGTAGGCTTCGACTAGGCCATTCAATATGTGAAGAAGAGGTTGTGAAACGAGAGACTTGAGATTGTAACTTGGATTAAGAAGATTGATGAATATATTTGTAATCGTTTGCATTTCCTAAATAAATCTGCTTTATGTGCATCGAATAATTAAAGTTGTTTGTTATATTTAGATTCAAAAGCAGGTTATTTGGCATCGGTCAGAATTACTCTAAATTGTCTGCAATTATTTTGGATCATTTGAAAGTATTGGTCAGATCCGGAGTTAAAGGTGAATTTCATTGAAAATTGAACTAGAGTTTAGGTTTTGCAAATAATTAAAATAAATTTTGTCTGGCAAGTATATTTAAAATGAAAATTTAATAAAAATCTAGTTGCCCAAAGTTGTTTACGAAATTAAATTATTTGAGTAGTTTTGATAAAAACATTCCTGTTTCGAATCGTCCTGTATCATATTATTAAAAGCTAAGGCGGATAGTCTAAGAGCTTAGACAAATCTCTAATCCAAACACTTTAATTTATGTTTCAAATGAAAATATATAAACATTCCTTGACTACAAATTAACGATAAAGCTTTTCGAAAATATCTTCCCTGAGAGTAACTTCCCTATCGCTTCATCCTATTATTTAACTTGAAATACGATCAAAATTATTCTGCTTAAGTGATCCAGCCTAACGCAATTGTATTTTAAATTTATATTCACCACGAACCTTGCCATGATTTCGCAGAGATATACTTCACTGCAACATTAGCCATAACAGTTTGTGAACAATATGCATACAACCGGTGAATTGAATTGCTAATACTGAGTCACTTTAGCAAATTTTATAGCCTTGCGATACTCTCTTTAGTACTATTGATCGGTGACAAGTAACTCAACGAATCCACAAAACTTGTTGTTGCGGCCTTGAGATGCTGCTTATCAGTGCCTACTTACCGCAAATTTTATCACTGTATTTGGACACAACCCATTCGAAATAGTTATATATACCTTGGTATCATGCTATAGATTTCCTGCAATATCACTTTCCCATTGCAATTCGGCATGTTACTCATCGGGAGTGTTTCAAGCGTATATAAGCTACTACATTGATTAATTCAATTTAGTTCACTTCCTTTACTGATCGCCAAAAGACTCGTGCAACATTTTCACAATGGTATTCAAGGTAGGGTTTTCGCATATCGATGAGCTTTTGCGAAGTACATTTGATGCATTTGGGGTTTTCAAAGAACGATTCAAACATATATTCGAAATAAAAAAAAAATATTTGTTTTTCTTCTGTAGCTAGTTACTGTTCTTGCTTTCATAGCCGTCGCCAATGCAGGTCTTCTCCCAGCTGCTCAGGTGTATCAAGCCACTCCAGTCTTGGCCAAGAGCGCCGAGGAATACGATCCACATCCACAGTACAACTTTGCGTACGATGTTCAGGATAGGCTGACAGGCGACTCGAAGAGTCAAGTCGAAGCTCGTGATGGTGATGTTGTTCGTGGTCAATACTCTTTGATTGATGCTGATGGATATCAGAGAATCGTTGACTACACTGCTGACCCAGTTAACGGATTTAACGCGGTTGTTCAACGCAATCCGATCGTAACAAAAACTGTCGCTCCAGTAACTTATAGTGCACCGGTAGTTGCTAAATCTTATGCTCCTGTGGCTTATTCATCTCCAGCTGTTGCTAGATTAAGCTATTCAGCTCCTCTATCGTACTCTGCTCCAGTCGCTTATGCTGGTCACGCTGATTATGCGGCAACAGCTGCTTATGCTGCCCCAGTTGCTTATGCTGCCCAGCCTGGATTCCTTAGAACAGCATATGTTTCGCCGCTTGTGTCTTATGCTCACTGATAGACACTTTTGCCAGTTTTAAGAATTAAAAAAATGTTTGTTTAGGATTTTATACAAAATAAATATAATTTAAAAACTAAAGTGCACTTTTAAATCTTTGAAACATCAGTCTCTTGTCCACAGAGTTATAAAATATACAATGGCAGCCAAAATAATTGCAGCTGACAAGAAGAGTAATGAATTTCATTATGACGTAATATTGGTGATGACAATTCAGATGGTGGTTGAAGAATTAAAGGTGTGAATTTATGCACCAGTTCCAAAGAAAATAACAAAACCCAATTCTGGTCTCTGCTGCTTCCATGCACTTCCAAATATATTTTTTTTTTGACTCAAAAGTTTAGTTGCGTTCTTTGCCTTCTTCGATAGGTAGTGCCATAGAAACAATGAATTATTAACAAAATAAGTCTTTTGCGCTTTGAACATGCACGTTTTGGGGATGCACTAAGGTATCAATGCAACTATACAGTTTTGAAGATGAAGTTTCTGCTTGCTGTGTATATTATATGAGGTGTATTATCATCGGCGAAAAGGGTTACTTTTGTATTGAGCTCATTGGAAATGACTGATGTGTATAGACCAAACAATATTGGGTAGATAAATGAACCTTGCGGGACCCCAGCTTCTATTGTCCTCATTGTAGCGAGGTGATTGTCAAACACAGAAAGCTCTGCCCTAGAGAAATGATGAAGCTAATTTTGTGAAGGTTGTTGAGCTTTAAAATCCATGCAGTTTGAAAATAAGCCCACATGCCCTACTTTGTCAAACGCCTTGGCCAAATCTAACATGAACAAGCCTGTGGTTTTCTTTAGTTGAACTTTGTACAAAAGTGCTGCACCACTCTTGCAAGGTGGAATTAAGAGAATTTTAATGGCCTGACGCAAATTGGGCTGATGGATTTTTCCACAACTATCTCATTATGGTTTTCCACAACTATCTCATAAGTTCCTAGTTTTGTTGGAAGTGGAGGCCTTTGCTTGATTTAGACACAACTGTCTTCCAGATCTCAGTGAAGCTCCTCAATCGAAAAATAGCGTTGATTATGCCCGTCAAGATCTCCATTGTTGCCAAGGAGGTGCCTTACCCATTGATTGCTAATTCAGGGAGTCAGGTCCAGATACTTGCCACCTATTCAATCACCTGACTAGCTTTTTGATGTGTCCGAAATGAATTGGTCTAATTTTAGAGTCGTTTTTTGGTGGAGAGGCAAGGATTTAATTAACAGACTCAACCATTTTTTCTTCTTCACTAACATGTCTTCATGTAATTGAAGCTCCAATACCTCGACGAGTAGTAACAAATCAGCAGTATCAAATTTCAGCCCATGTGGCCCATGTATTGTAGCAACAGTAATTTTGCTTTCTTGGTGAAAATATTTGGCCATGTGCCAATAACTTATATCCCCAGGTTCCATGCGGTCCGAAAATTCAGCTCATTTCTCGATGTGGAATTATGAAATCCGACAGCTGAAGGTGTTTGTGAATCAGTTTGATTACGTACTTATACTTGGATCTCCCGCTTTTCTAGTTTCTCCCGCTCCCGTTTCGGATCTCCCGCTTTCCTAGTTAATTCAAACTCCGACAAAGAGGCATAACCGTTACGGACTCCCAAGAAACATAAAAGTCTCATAAAGAGGAGGAACAGAATCAGGAAAAAAGCTAAGCGTACAGGTGACCTTAGCATAAAAACGGAAGCAAATTGGCTTACAAATATCATCAGCTCTCGGACCTCGCTGTCCTGTGAGGAGGAGTACAGTGAGTTTCTGCACTGCATGGAACCTGGGTCTGATAATTCCTGTTGCATGACCAAATATTTTCGGCGAAAAACAAAATCGCTACGCCCTCTCCATGGACCGAATGGGCTGAAATTTGACTGCGCTAGCCAGGCGGAAGCCTTTGCCGAGTTACTAGAGCTTCAATTTCAAGAATAAGAAAAAGATACTGATGAAGAAAAAGAAGTTGCTGCGTCTATAGGCCAAGCCAACAGAAGGCTATCAAATCAAAGCAAAAAACTTCGAAAAAATCAAACAATTATCGAACTAACGAAGAGCTTCCCCGAGGTTTGGAAGGCAGCAATTATAACAGTTATGCCAAAACCAAGCAAAGACCTTCACTCAAATGAACACCAATAAGACTCCTATCCTCGTCTTTTTCTCGACTGGCTTAACGAAATCATCGAGGAAAAATCCATTACCCTGGAGGTATAATTTGGATTCAAACCACTACATACTACTGAGCTTCAGCATGCAAGAGTGGTGCAGCAAATACGTACGGGGTTCAATCAAAGACAATCAACTGGCCTGGTCACGTTTGATGTGGCCAAGGCGTTTGGCATAGTCTGACAAGCGGGACTAATTTTCAAAATGCATGCATTTCAAATTCCATTACCTTTCATACAAATAATTGCATCTTTTCCCCAGGGCAGATATTTCTGTGTTAGAATAGACTATCAGTCTTCCCAATATCGTATAGTGTATACACAGCAAACATCCCCAATATGCCCAATGCAAAAATATCTTTGTGCGCCTACGATACATGTATATTTTATGCCTCGAAGCACACAAAAGCTATATCTTCAAACCTGCAAACTTACATAGACATGTTATTGCACAGAAGACGAAAACCATCTTCTTAATGAGGTGACACAGACAATCAGGGGTTTTCTCAGGAATTATTCATGGGGGGTGTGTTCAGAATTTTAGGAGGGGTGTCCCTTTGGAACAAAGGACACAAAGTTCCGTTTGTGTAGGAAAATTGTCCGTGTTAGCGGGGGTGTATGCACTTTCCAGAGGGGGTATTAGGGGGGTTTTAGGGGGGTGTAGGAAAATCTCTGCAGACAATAACCACGACAACTAACAGTTGACAGCCAGACAATAGACTAGCAACGGACAATCATACTTGGAACTTACATTCAATAACAGATTAACAAGGACCACACACATAAAAAACAAGCGAGAAACTATTGACACTATACTGAACAGGCTGCAATCAATGATCATACCAGACAAAATTTACATGACCAACAAAACGGTACTCTTCAAACAGATCATACGACTCATTTTGACATCATTCTACCAGACGCAGTGAGATAGTAGAAATGGAGTGGACATCGAAGGTATAACTTTCCACGAATAGCCCTCAATTCTCTCGCATATAAAACACGTTTAACTAAACCTGTCAGGTTGACAATCAAGGGTCGGCCCGAATGAAATTGGAAGGGAAATGATTGGATTTGACAGTGAAGAGATGAAAATTTACTTACCTTCTCTTCCAATGTAAATCTTATGGGCATATCCATTCCAATTCTACTATCTCATTGACCAAACGTGCAATAACAAAGCCCTAACCAAGCATGAGTATATGAACATAAGCAAGTGTCAAAACTGACCGGTTTATGAGCCAAAAAGACACAGTGCATGAGCGAACATATGTCAAGTCGTATCTAACCACTACTTTACATACGGACAATTCATATCAACAATTGAGCAAAACGTTGCCCAATGTGGATGCCACTTTTCTGACAGTTCGGAGCTACTGCAAAATAATAGCCCGTTTTAACGTGAGATATCCTAGCCTCCGACTGCTAACGAAATAGTGCGGGACAACGGCCATAAAGGACATGTTTACTTTGTGTGATAGGTGAGTTGGGCTGAAGAAGTCGCCCACTCAGACGAGAGGAGTCAAAGTGCCAAACTACTAGCTCCAGCAAATATAGTTATAAGAAAGGCTTATTTATTTGAATACGAGCAGTAGAAGTGATAAGGACAATTATGATGGTAAAAAGAAAGCGAGGCTACTCGGTACTTCAATGAAGGGACTTTGAGAAACGTTATTGATGCCAAATGAAACCAGGCGCAGCTGTGGACTAAACAAGAAATTCGGCAAACTAAAGATTGAAAAGAAATATTTGACAAACTGCAACTTCGGAGAGCATCACTTCAAAATCTTCACGAGTTTGTGGTACTATGAATGATATGCAAGTGCCCTGAAACCCCACTCATTTGCGGCAGGCATACAGGTTTTTGTTTACAAGCTAATAAAAAAGTTGCAAATAAATCGAGACATACTTTTTACTTTTTCGGGCAATTTTTAGGACTACAACTGGAATGGTGCAATTACTTTTAAAAAAAATATGTTTTAAAAATATAACCATTCGATTTATCTATTAAATTTCATGAATTTTTCACTTTCGAAACTTTCCAAAATATTCCGACAGGATTTGCACATTGCATCAAAACCCAAAACTCATGTTAGGTTTGATGCACATTCTAAGTGTGTTGTTTCTTGTTAGAAAAGCTTTCACGTAAAGCAAACTTTTTGACGGCAGTATGATTCCATTAAAATATTGTAGAACGAAAATTGAATAAGATAACATCAATCTTTTATAGTTTACTGCTTTGAGTGCGTCAATTTTTTTTCAATGTACATACATATGTGCTTTAGAATCCGCATTACGCACAAACTCCATATAATCGAATGTTTGCTCAGTAGATTGTTATTCGTGCGGAAGATGGTTAATGCGATAAGAAAAAGATTTCCATTAAATTAATTGCCTTAGTTTTCATGTACTTACAGAAATCTTCCTGACTTTGAAAACAAGTTGAGCTAACTGCAAAACAGAATTGAGTCACTTATAGCATTCGAGCTCGAAATGTTTACCTTGCCGCTGTAAAACTGAAGCGACATCACTCTGGTTAAATATTTTTGTTACCAATGGACTTATGTCTTCATTGACAACATGAACTGATGCAATACATATCAAGAATAATGTCCTAAAATTTGACCATTAGTGGTTTCTTAGAATTGAAATTAAAATATTTTGAAAAATTATTCGATGAATCCTTTTTTTAAAGGACTTCGAATAGAAAAAAATACTAATGAACATAAATCAATTTCTGTAATAACACTAGATAATTTCAATATTTCGGCAAATCGCAAATTTTAACATTTTCTACTTATATTACCAACCGGTTATACATGCCCACTAGCGTTTCCTCTGAAAAACCCTATGCGTAATGTAAGCAATAAAATTCAATTACATACACGCACTGAACAAACCGAAAACAATGAATAAAACAAACCGAAAAGAAAATACCACATCGCAGCCTGTAATCACTGTTATCATCAACAGTAGTAAATAATGCGATGTAAATTGGCAACGATAGTAGCCGTAACCTTGGGAACAGCGTTCGGCGACTACTGGCCAGTAAAGTATCGTGAAATGACCGTTTCGTACCGATAAGCCCATAATGGATATGGATCGTGTTAAAAATAATGTAATGCAATGTCCCTTTCCAATTGCACATTATTGTTTTTCTTTGATCACAGCTCGAAACCATGAAAGTGGGTATAAAAGGTTGAACGTGAACTAAAAGAAATCAGTTCAATTCAAACATTCACCAAAAGTAAGCTGAAAATAACCGAAACATTATGGCATTCAAGGTGGGTTGCTTGACATCTGATCGGCTAAATTGAATACGTAGTGCAATGAGGTTGAATTAAATCGACATTGGAATAATTCGATATTCATACCGTCAATAGTTTCGGTCATCAAGAGGTAATTATGGGATTTCGTTTTGTATTTCAGCTTGTAGCTATCTTCGCCTTCGTCGCTGTGGCCAATGCAGGACTTCTCCCAGCCGCCCAGGTATACCAAGCCACTCCAGTCTTGGCCAAGAGTGCCGAGGAATACGATCCACATCCACAATACAACTTCGCCTACGATGTTCAGGATAGCCTTACCGGAGACTCGAAGAGCCAAGTTGAATCCCGTGATGGAGATGTCGTTCGCGGACAATACTCCTTGATCGATGCCGATGGACATCAAAGAATCGTCGATTACACTGCTGATCCAGTCAACGGATTCAACGCTGTTGTACAACGCAATCCGATTGGAGGTGCCGTTGTTGCTAAAACTGTTGCCGCTCCAGTTGTTGCTAAGGCTGTTGCCCCTGTGGCTTACTCATCCCCTGTTGCTTACTCTGCTCCAGTAGCTTATGCTGCTCGCGCTGCTTATGCTGCTCCAGCTGCCTACGCAGCTCCAGTTGCATATGCCGCCCGTGCTGCTTATGCTGCCCCAGCTGCCTATGCTGCTCCAGCTGCCTATGCTGCTCCTCTTGGCTATGCCGCTCACGCTACTTATGCTGCTCCAGCTGCCTACGCTGCTCATGCTGCCTACGCTGCTCCAGTTGCTTATGCTGCTCGTGCCGCTTACGCTGCCCCAGTCGCCTACGCTGCTCCAGCCGCGTATGCTTCACCAGCTGCTTTAGTTAAGACCTCATATGCCTCACCAATTGTATCGTACGCTCATTAATTTATAATTGTTATGAACTGAACTGTATTTAAATAAATACAAATTTAAAAGTGAAATATTACTTTTGTTTTCGATTTGCTTTAAAGGCCTTTTTAACGATTCAAGATTTTTAATTGTCGCAACTCCGCACCAAGTCATTACAAAATTCACAAGACTGATTGATTGGCATGAAAACTATGCTTGTGTAGTTATTGATGAATATGCAGGCAACCCTGTAACTGTGCTAGGCACGTTATCAAAAATTCTTCAAACCATTGCACTTTTAGGAAGAAATTCAAACGATTGATACAAAGCAAAATTGAAATATACGAAAATCCTAACCGCAGAAGAAAGGCAGCCCTTCACCAAATTACCTATTTTTAGCACCTGTAATATATAATTGTCGGAACTTGTGACCCGATAATCAGATCCAATTGAAATTCACAGAATGTAGTGGTGTTAAATAGGACTAGATCTGACAGAAGTGTAATAGATATGCTGGAAACTCAGTGTCGGTGGTGACATCTTGAAAAATCACTGAGCAAAATAAAAGCTTTTTTTGCGCTATCAAATCCGATGCAGCCTTAGTGTAAATCAAGTTTGGCGGAATTTTGGTTGACAAATTCGGGTAAGGCGGTCAGCTATGGTAATTTTGGTCGTTTCGAATTTTCAAACAATAATGATCTTGTAGTGAAAGTAGTCACCGCAGCTATCAGGACATGTAGGTCAAAACAGCCTGTTTATAAGATATATACAAAATGGTTTGATCTCCACGTGAAGCAGATTTGGTATAATTTCGGCATTTTTTCTTATTTTCGTAACAACAAATGCTGCTATTCAATGTTCATATTTTGTCCGTTTAAGATCGTCCTCCCTTTGTTAACCTCTCCACCGGTTCGCATCTTTTCCTGTCATGTGTCTGTAGTTTGCTGGAACACTGTGGTCAAGTGTGGGGTCACGATTACCATTAGCTTGTTCATACCTTAGAATTCGTCCAATGTAGGCCCACCTGCTCTTTATTTTATAAATTCTTCACCCCTTAGCGTGATTATAATCATCAACTTTCAATATTGCAGATTTTTTTCCTTGAATCACGCAGAGTTTTCCTTTCGTTCGAGCTTATGTTTACTTTTATTCGCCGTTGCTATGTATATTTAACAAACATAACACATAACAAACTGAAACTCGGTCCTCTTCTGTTGACGTTCCTTGCGCAGAAAATTCTTTTGAAAACTACTTTTAAGAAATAGAGTCTTCAAACATAATAGCAAATTTTGAACTTGTTAAATTTATATTTTTTTTGGAAATTTCGCGGAAGACAACCCCAAAAGTCTTTCTGCGCTGCAACTTCCGATGCAGCCACCTGATAAAAACGGAATTCACAGGGTAAGTTAATCCTGACCTGAAGCAGTTGTGGTAGATAAGTGTTACTAGGACTGAGAATTTTTATCATTTTGTACTATCAACAAATTTTCCTAGAAAGAGCATTCTTTAAATTTTGCTGAAAACATTTCGACCCCATGGCCTTTGATGCAGTAAAAGGGTCAAAATGGTGCATGACCTTCGCTACGACCTGGTTGTAATAAGCAGCCGGCTTGGTAGAACACGCATTCAAAATTTAGACAATTCTGCTATTTATCTTCTTCTTCATCCAACGGCAGTGATGGGGGCGGCTCTAAACCTTGAACCACTATACTTACAAATTCAAAAGCACGGAGCAAAACAGGCAATTGGCTTATAACATGCCTGCAGCTTGGAGAGGACTTTAATGAACAACCTCGAGCTGATATAATTGACCTTGTGAGGCAACAAGGCAGGAAGGCAGCTGACACCCAGGCGAAAGAAGGGGCAAAATTGCCCTACATAAGTCCCACTCCATTTTGGGGCTTTGCGAAGGTTGATACGGATAGGAATATAAAATCATAGACTAAAAAATTATCGAAAGTTACTGGCCTAATCTGAAGGATTTGAAATACTCAAAAGACTACCTCAGCTTCGATAGAAAAAGAGCAAAAGAAAAAGTGGCATAAGGGCTTTATGTGCAAATTTAACAGGCCATCTTCCTTGTAAAATGCACCTCCATAGAATAGGCAAGTTGCGAGACGGAGAAGTGAAAGAGTTTAGAGCATCTCCTCGCACACTGTCCAACACTAGCGGGACGAATAGAATAGCTGCTTGGTACTACTCTTTCCTACATCTGGAACATTAGAAAAGTCCCGTCCGAGGACTTATCCAATTTCAAAAGGAGTCTAGATTTTTTTATAGGACAAAGCGCTGAGGAGACACAATAGTCCCAAGAGGTCGCAGTGCTAAGGACCACTTGGATCAGTTCCAAGCTTTCATTTATTCATTTGAGTATTCGTCTTTCTAGCTATTCCTATGCTCTACGGTTTTTTTACTTAATTTTTTATTTGCTGTGCAATTGTTCATAAAGCAATTACTCAAAGGTGCACTTTTAACCTAATTATGTAGATTTCTATTTACTTATTTGTTTCTAGACACTTTGCTAGTTTATGCCAGGATACAAAAACTTATTGAATGATTTTTATTGAAACCGTTTTGAGTACTTATCTGGTTTAGTTATGCCCCATTAAACTTGGTACCTAGCGATCATTGGCCTATAATCTAGTAACTTAAATGTCTTGGGCTCTACCAAAATTATGATTCTGACTTGAATGTCATACAAGCAGTAATATAGTCCCTTGACACGGCGAAAAAACTTCAAAACTGCCTTTCTACAGCCAGGATCGGGTATTCATTATAGTCTATAGACTTTGAGAAATGAAATCCTTTGTACCCGAATTTAACAATGCAGAATGTGCTAATATAGCTCAATGACGATCAACATTGGTGGTGTGATTATCCCATAACAACTAATTGAACTGATGCAAAATTGAAAAAATAACCTTTTTATTGTAACATTTGGCCTTATTTGATAAATGACATCGGAAACACTTTAATGGACATAAGAAACAATTGGCGAGGAATAGCTTGTCTTGACAATAGCAGCTGGACCGGCAGAATAAGCAACTGGACCGGCAGAATAAGCAACTGGAGATGAGTATGCAACTGGAGCGTGATAAGCAAGTGGTGCAGAATAAGCGACTGGAGCAACAGCCTTAGCAACAACTGGGGCAGCAACAGTTTTAGCAACAACGGCACCTCCAATCGGATTGCGCTGAACAACAGCGTTGAATCCGTTGACTGGGTCAGCTGTGTAGTCGACGATTCTTTGGTATCCATCGGCATCGATCAAGGAGTATTGTCCACGAACAACATCGCCATCACGAGCTTCGCTTTGGCTCTTTGAGTCTCCGGTAAGGCTATCCTGAACATCATAGGCGAAGTTGTACTGCGGATGTGGATCGTATTCCTCGACGCTCTTAGCCAAGACTGGGGTGGCGTGGTATACTTGGGCAGCTGGAAGAAGTCCTGCGTTTGCAACAGCCACGAGCGCGAAAAGGGCTACAATCTAAAAAAAAATGCATCACAATAATATCCTTACACAAAAATGAATTCATTTTTTCACGCAAACCAAACGTCAACGAACCTTGAATGCCATCTTAAACTTTTCTTGTGATTTTTGAGCTGCTTACGAGTGGACCACTAAACTTGAACTGATTTCCAGTACTTCACCAGTCGTCTTTTATATACCAACATATTTTGTTTCGCCTTTAATGTCCACGCTGAGAATCGAATCGAATCGACGAGCAAATGGTAAATTTCGCTTGCATACGAACTCGATCATTTACAAGAGCAACAATCTTCAATTGTATCTGATTAATCTGCTTATTTTTCAGTAGGCTGCTGGGTGGGTAGTTGAAGTACTTGAGGTTCACGTACTCGTATTTGGCTAAGGTAACGTACAATGATGTGATTGTATATGAACAAGTGAGCAGGCACGAAAGTCACTTGATAGTTTATTGTCACGCAAAAAATGTTTCGTCATTGTCAAGGTCGTATGTTAACTTATTATTTAATCGAATCCTTATAGCTGTGTGATATCGATATACAAGCAAATACAAGTTCTCATCGATGGGAAGTATGTTTTGTTGATCTGAATATTCACAATCGATTTCGGTGAGGATTATGAATTTGAGATTGTTGATGCACGGGTTTTTGAAAGCTGTTGAGTTTGATACTTTTCCGTAAAAGCTAGGCTACGTTGAAAGAGGCATTAATAATAAGAAGTATCATTTTGATTGCTGTTTTGATACCGCACTGAGCGACCTTTGTTTTTATAAAACCCCACTGTATCGTTTTCGAATTAAAATTGCTTTTTTTTAAGCGAAGCATCAACAACATTTGATTGAAGGATATGAAGCAAACTGTACATCTTTTACTAAATAAATAGTTCGAGACGCAATAAAATCTTATGGTCTAGCAGCTATACTCCCTCGGTGTTTTGGCTCTTATCGGTTTTATTTTTATTATTATTTTCTGGCACAATTCTTTCACCTTGCTTACAAATAGTATCACTCAGCTTGGTAGCAGATGGTTTCTCAGTTTGGCAGTAGAATCTACCTTATTTTACGAAATATACTTCACTTATGCCTAAAAAGGACGCAAGATGCAGTCAGAAATTTCAAAGAAAAAAATAACAAAACTATCTAAGTGAACTGATTTGAATCTTTCCGAATTCTCTTTAAAAATGATAAAGTTATTGACAATTTTCGCATTGTATTTAAATGTTCGCTGCAAGTTTAGTTGAATGATATTCCATTCAATATTTTATTTATGAATCATTCTTGACAAAATAAATACAAACAGTAATAGTCTTTAAAAAATTCAAATTTCATTTATTTTCCACAATGATTCATCGAAAAACTACATTTTCTTTCTGGCATTCTTCCAAAAACAGTTGCGATTACCAACTGAAACCATAGCAATCATAGATTGGTCTTCATCCATTGACATTCCATGCATGTTTACATATTTCTGCAGTAGCAACCTCCGCCATCATTAAATCAAAATTGTACAAGCCAAGTTAATCACAAAAAAGGTTTGACATAGTCTACTTATACATGCACACATAATATCTATTTCAATTACATCAATGCTTCTTTATTATGTCAATGTCAAGTTGATACTGGAATGCAAAATAAAATTAAAATTCATTTCATGCGCGGAAGATACAGCTTCAGACGACAATAATTCATTCATTAAATTGAAGTTACTGCCGAAGACAATTGCATATCACAAGCAAACTATGTAAATATTTGGTATTTCAGTTAACGTTACCGTTGAATGATGTTTACAAATGATTGATAGCATCGATCAGCGGTAGTTAAGTCGTAGCTTGTTTATGTTAACACTGTAGCAGATTTTATCATTTTTCACTTACTAAATCAGGTATGTAGGCTTTTGTTTTCATTTATCAAGGCATGAGTAAGGTATTGTTTATTTTGAGGCTTGTTTTTGCTGATTAAATTTTGGTTCAGTTTTCTGTAAGTACTTAATACGGAAACGTGGAATAGTATATGATGGTATTGCGCTGAAAGTCTATTTTTTACGCTAAAACTGTGAAAATAAATAATACACCAATTACATTGCTGCCAAAACATAAGCTAGCTGTATAATCAAGCATAGTATAATAGAATTGGATGCATAAGTACACAATGCTCATATAATTGTCTATGCAACTAAAAATCTGACAGTATGATTGAATGGAGAAGAAATATTCGAATTACTGAAATTTAATTTTGAAATATTTGTAAACTTTTTTAACCTAGCTTACTGAACAACTAACAACCTAGCCAATTCCATAGACCTGTTCTTAAGTGGTTCAGGGGACTTTCACGATACAGAAGGAGTTCTTTGGCCACTTTTTATTTAATGGGATCAAAAAAAACTGCCAGTGCAAAAGTGCAAGATCCTCTGCTCGAAAATTCGCGTCTCTCCCATGGCTGTTTTGGAACTGGTAATCCAGGATGGGGATGCTCAAGTAAAGATTGGTAGGGTAAGAGTTTGGTAGAAAATAGTTTTCAGTTTGGTGGTCAGGACCTTTTTTGTTTTTTTTTTTTTTTTTTTTTTTCTATGATAACGCCAAAGCTCAGGGGATGCCCTTTGAAGCGAATGCTTAGCGATGGCGGTAGGGAGACACATATGGGAGAAGTCGATAACAATTATTCCATTTATTATTTTTAAGTGCCACATTTATTTCTTACTTTCTAAAGCGCTAGTGTTATGCCTAGTCGCTACTAAAGCTTTAATGTAGCACTTAATTAATGGAGCGCTGGTATTATGCCCAGTCGCCGACTGTTAAGACAACACAAGACGAACAAATACAGCCATGGGCACGGCGGGATTCGAACCCGCGGCCAGTAGATCGCTGCTTCGGACTGACGCGTTAGCGAGCTAAGCTACTGACCCCTCAAAAGATAAGATCTTTTCCCTGTTTGGGGAAAAGATACTGCATTGCAGATTTCTTAGCTTTGACTTTATGTACCAAGGGGTAAAACTTCAGATATTTCTAAAATTCAATACCAAGGTACTTCAATATAGAGCAAGGAGTGATCGTTGATTTTTCGATCGAGATAGCGAGCTTTTTGGTAGTGTTTAAAATAAATTCAGATCCAGGATATATAAATGGTTTGCGAAATACACAAAGATGGGTCTTTTTGCTGTTTGGTTCGATTACCGATTTGTTAAATTAAAATTCAACTCCACCAAATAGCGCTCTAAGAAAATTAACGGTGAATATCGTGTAAAAAACCGCTGTAGTGATCGAACCTTGCGGCACTCCAGATGTAACAGGCCCTTTAATTGAATCAGCTCCATTAACGTTGACATAGCATTGTCTGTTGATAAAGAAGCTTGTGGTAAAACGTATAAACTCTTTGGGAAATCCAAACTTGATCAGCTTGAACAAAAGACCTTCGTGCCGTACGCAATCGAAAGCTTTCTAGAAATCATTAATAAAAAATTATAAGTATAATTTTTCTAGAAAAAAAGCCATTAAGTTTCAAGATGGTCATATTACTTCAAAATTACTCTTTCTGTGGTTCTCTCTTTTAATAATGAGTGAATAAAATATTTTTAAGAATCATAAGTCAATGAAGAAAGGAAACCAAAAATCTTCTGGTTAAGAATCATCCAACGACGTTATTTATGAATTATAATATATTGATTTTATATTGAGTTATAACCATCTATAGAAAAGCATCCTTTCAAACAAATCATTCTAATTGAAAACTTTCTATATTTTATTATAGCATTAGAATGCACCACGGACACACATAGAAATCTTTCAAATCGAACCTAAACGGTTAATGAATTTCATTCTTACTTCATCCTGTCAAAATGTTTTTTTTTTTAAATTTCTTAGCACATAAGAACGGCAACCCTTCACCAAATCATCTTTTTATTTAAGACCCAAAATTTGTGTATGCAAGAACTCACGACCCAAGAGTCAGATTAATATGAAATTCACATATTGGCCTTAAGCCTAATAAAAGATTGAAGAGTATGCATAAAATAACACTTAGAAAAATAAAAGCTTTATGCTCTCTGATTTCTGATGCAGTCAACAACATCAAAAATAAGACAGTAAATTGGTCTTACTTTAACCCTCCGAGAACACACCAATTTTTTCGATCATCGAGAACAATTGGGGTCAAATTGACCCCAACCACTTTTGAACGTCTATAGACGCGCCGCCGAAAAAGATTTTCATTTGAAAAAATTTGTAGGTATAGAATGAGACCTCTTTTAGTAGTTCTCATCCATTAGAAGTGCCTTAAATGCCCTTAACATACCTAAAAAAATTCGCGAAAAAAACAGTTTTATCGAAAATCAGCTTTTTTTTTTACAAAAAAATCGTAACTTTGTCAATTTCAATATATTTGGCTAAAAATTTAGGGGGATACACTCAAGGTATGACAAAATCATGAATAAAAACTAGCCCTACAGTGACCCTTAAAAAAAGTATTTATTTTGCATATTTACGGTGGCGATTGTAAGGATTTTAAAATTTGCACATTTAAAAAAATATCATAACTTTGTCAGTTTTCAATATTTTGAGCTAAAAATGTATATGGATATTCTCAAGACATAGTAGAATAATAAATTAGCCCTATATAAAGGGTTGCAAAAAAGTGTAATCTTCTGAATAATCAGATTCTGATTGCTCCGAGACATGGTCGTCTTCGGAGGAACCACTGTCGCCAAAATTGTTGTCATTGTCTTCAGCTAACAAAATATTGCGTACACTAGAACGCAGATTACACGTCATATTGCTAAAATCAAAAAATAAAAGCACTTGCAAACTTGCAAAACAAAAAATAAAAGCACTTTTGAAATTAATCTATCGATTTATAAAGTAAAAAAAATTGAATTTTTACCTCAAAATGACGTCGAGTACATATGAGGTCTATTTGACCCCTTAATCTGCTTGCAAATGCTTTTCAACGACGACTGACGACCTTAGACTGTATGCGAACGGTGCAAACTTATAGTCAAGACACAGAATTACACTTAGGAGCCTATAGTAACCCCCTTTGCCCGTAGGCCTAAGCGCTGCGATTAGCCAAAAAGGTCACTGGGGTCAATTTGACCCCCTGTGCTCTCGAAGGGTTAAGCTGCATGTGGTAAAATTTTGATTGGTAAATAAGGACAGGAATGATACCACTGGCAATTTTAACAATTTTTATACTAAAAAAAACATTACCCTTCAATGCAATAAAAACAATTATATTTTACTAAGTTTCAAATCAGTTAAATTTTTATATTTTTCAGCTGGTAGCTCTAAAAATCTTTCTACCCCTAAGACTTCCGATGCACCTATTGAAATAATACAATAATTCACAGCGTCGGTTGAAACAACAAGGAAAGGTGTAAATTCCCTAAAACTATGCGGGTATTTTCCTAGATTTTTTTATAGTTGTTGTATTTAGCTACCATACATGATAATTCCATAGAGAGGCTTACAAAAGTGTTCAAATATTAGATGAAATTTCATCGATAAATTCATTCAATTTTCATTTTTCATCACTTTTAGCTGCTTTAAGTCTAGTTTAAATGAAACACAGCAATTTCCTGATGCGCATATGCATACTGATATAGCGAGGAATTTATGAATTGGGTTTAAGTCAAAATTCGAGTTTCATAGTGCATATATTTTACAAAATTCTACATGTGTGTGTTATGTTATAAAAGTATAAATGCTTCAAAAAAACGTCCCGGTGATTGTGAAAATTCCTTATATTTAGGGGGAAATTCCCTAGATTGACAACTCTGACACATACTCCCATCAAATTTTGATGTAATGAACATATTTCAATGAAAGTAAGCAGTTTGTTCTCAAATTTGCTAAATTCCAAAACGTTTGGGTGTTGCAGCCCCGAATATTTATCTACTCTCATAATTTCCGATGCGACTGAAAAATAAAAACCGAATTCACAGGATTAGTTGATCTTAAATGTGATAAACTTTTGGCTGTGGTGCCAATAAGGAACTCCCAGCACAGGACTTATTTGTGATTTTGGTACTGATTTTGGTACTGAAAGATACTACAATAAAATTTTCGTATTTCGCATTTTCGTAAATATTTTCTCTATTTTCCTAAATTTTGAAGCTTTTGTCGATGGTAACTCTTAAAGTTTGTCGACGCCATTAACATTCGGTGCAGTCATGGGATCAAAACTAAATATACCGGACAGGTTGGTTTGAAAAAGGAGCAGTTCTAATAAACTTTTTGTGTTATTGACTGGCCAATTTGGGCTATTCTTTTCTCACGAATGGTAGTATTTAATATTCATATACCATATTTTCGATGTGAATGTGATTTCGTACTGTGAAATTTTAAACAAAGTCGATACATTTCCTCAGCTTTTCTTCAAAAATCAGTGTTTCTAGCAATTTCAATTCTGATAAAATAAAAGCTTTTGAGAAATACCTTTTGCAAATTAGTCCGAATTTGTATATCTATGCAATTTTTGTTCAAATGGGTTGTAGTACTAATTGAATCCGAAAATGTAATTTTGTGCATGAAACTTATACTCGAAACATTGCAGAAATTATGCTAAAATCCAAACAGACACCTTTGATCTAACCAGCTTGACGTTTCGACCTGATTCGCCAATCTTACCAAAGCCATCTCATATATTTAACAATATTCGAAAATTTGATTATTGATTCAATTTCGCTCAATTAACAATATTTTATGCATTCGTGTTCTATCCGCTGGTTTCCTTTCATACAAATTTAATTTTACTGAGACTTTTGTTTTCGCAACTGTGTTTTTTTCTACCATGGTCGTGGTCATATTATACATATTGAAATTATGATTTGATTAGTAGTAAAATATTTTAAGCATTTCAAGCGTGAAATATTCAAAGTTTACACTTTTGAAAATTGGCATCTTGAACATAATGTTGAAAATAATAATACTTCAAAAGTAAAACTCAATGTAAATTTGTTTAAGTGTCCTTCTAGAGAGAATTTACAGTGGAAATTTTCGCGAAACATTTTTTTTCGAAATGCACCGAATTTCCTTCCTGGTCGTATGATTTAAGTAAAATCAATGCCTTTCACTTTCTTTTTGACTAAAATTTCATTAAAATCAAACTCTGATTCAATGATTTCTGAGACATATAACGTTTTTTAATAAATTAATGAAAAATTTTATAAATTAATAAAAATCTGGTGAAACTATGTATGAACAATTTGCCTCTAAATCGAACGTATTTTGATAATCGCTAACATCAATTTTAATAGTAAATTCTGCTTCTCAAAAACGGTTTTGCCCCAATTGAGCTGCATTCTTGTTTCTTCGTAATGGTGAATTTACTTTTTTTTTATTTAATTTTTTATTTATTTAATTATTATTTGTTATGACTCATTCCATACATTATTAGTTTTTACTTCTTTATTGATTAATAAAAGCCAATAATTTGAAATTGAAAAATTGCAAGTCTTCAATTATAAATGAAGCATACTGAATCGAAGCCGGAAACTTTGATGTTCTAAATTACTAGCTTTGGAAACAAATTTCAATAATGCGCATGCTCGATGGTCACAAGAAAAATTCACTAGATATTACATAAAACTTTTATTGACGACTATGACGAAATCCGTTCGATTGAAAACATTATCCATTGATTTAATTTTGATCAGGCCAGTCGCCCATAAAACTAATAACATTGCAGACCCGTACAGCTTATGTGGATCAGCTTGTATTAGAGGGAACAGCTACTATGCAGAGTGGATGCCACAAAACACCTTTGCCTATTGAAATTTATAAAACGAATTGCAGCGCGCTACTGTCCACCGTAACTGGTGCAGTGTGAAATAGAAATGAAACGACCGACCCAGATTTGCAAAGTGTACAAGTAGTCGGCAAAGCAAGTATCAAATTCACTTTTAAACTTGCCTAATTCCACGCAATGCACATGTTACCTCTGGTACGTAAAATAAAGACAATATTACATCAGCCAGACGCGAAACTTTGTGGTATACCGCTTAGTGCTACAGGGTATATCCATTTAACTATGCACAAATACGCATGGTCGAATGCAGTGTGCGTCTAATATCGGCACCGGCAAATATCTGACATTGAAACTTCACCGGTTCCGGTCTAGCATTGCTTGGCTTCATTTTTGGCTGCCGAGTGATTAATGTGATTAATCTCGTGTAATTCGATCATATGAATTACCAATATTGATTCGAGCGGGTTACCTTCTTAAGTCTTTCGTTTTTTTTCTTCTGCGAACTTGATGAAATTTGCGATTTGCACAAAAGCCGGCATCACGACTCAAAGCCAACAATGTTTGGTGACATTCTTGAGCTGATTGTATCGTTTGATCATGTTCATGTCAATTACGAATTTACCATGGCCTTTATTCGTACCTATGCGTGTACAGTGGGTGTTGCAAATATTGACTTTCGAATGAGCCTTCGTGTGTTTTATTCATATCGTTCAGTACATACCTCACAGAAGCTACTTAAATTTCAGTTACGGAAATGAAAACTCGTTGATCAATATTTTTTTCAATAATATGCGTTTAGTTTTTATGAAATATGTTTCGACTTTTATTTGGCACTTATAATATATTTCATTTCAATTTCGTTGCAAAAAATGTTCTGACCAAATGCTGGACAGTTATTTTGTTACTTTATCTTCAAAGTCTACATTAATGAAAGTATTGACTAAAACTGGGCATTTTTTTTGTTGAAATTATCTCGACTATTGAATTGACAACAGGCGCGATTACCAGCCGCTGTTACCAAGTGTAATTACATTATTGTCAATTCACTAGCCTTACATTCCAATAGCGAACGAAGCGAGCAGCAGACAAACTAAAAATTAAGTTACAGCTTGTCTCAGTCAGACGTTCAGCTGAATGAATACAAGAGTGTGCAGTAATCACCTTGTTTTCGAATAATACTGGGCGTTGCAGATTCGAGCGTGGAACTGTCTCGTTAATTTGCATTAAGTACGTAAGGAAAGTAAGTGGTAAATTATTCAATTGTGACTTAATTTTTTGTTCATGCGTAGCATTTAAAATTAGATTGATGCAAGGCGTTAAGTCGATGTACTTGACACTTGATGACATGAAATAGACATACGATGATATGGATATGTCTAACTGTACATCGATGATTTGAAAAATGTTGTATTTCCGGCATGATTTGTGGGTCACAAGAAGAAAATGATCTTTGGTGTGTGTTTTTTGTTAGTCTGAATGTACTAGACTGTATGAATGGTACTATACTTTTCCATCTGAAAATTTATTACAGCTTTGTTTTAGGGCGGCGATTGATTAATCTGATGAATCTTGCTTGATTTGATATTAAATTTAAAAAACGTTATTTTTAATAATAAATATTTCATATGTTGTGGTAATTCATTTTATAAAAAACGGGTTGAATAATTTTGATTAACGCATTTGTTTTCTAAATTTTATATTTTAAAAGTCCATAGGCACGTTTTTGGCAGTTGCTTGCATGTAAAGTACTCTGATCATACTCTATTAAATAATAATACTTATAAAAATAAATATTAATGCTTATTTAAATGAATTAAACAATAAGCCAATTAATTTTATTTAATGCTTTAAAATACTAAAATACTAAATTTGATTGATTGACGTTATAACATGGGACAATAGAATAGCTAGAAAAGCAAGTATTCGTCCAGAAACACTTGGCGGGACTCTAATAAAGGGATTTGGAACATAGATAGTCGATCACTATACCCACAGTAAGTGATACGGAGCTTAAGCAACAATGGGCGGATAAACCTACACGGAATTTATTCTACCGCATTATTAAGATATTTATGGCGTTAAGACCAAACTTAACAACAACATTCTAGGATGCTACAAACAAGTCAAAGAACTGATGAAAAGATATAGGGATGCTAGTACTCGTAAAATGGGCGGAACATTTACGAATAAAATCGGCAAAACCAGAGACTTTGGGGGTTATATGCGCAATGTGCTGGTTGATTTTGAGCTCTAGATCAAATAACACACCAATGTCTTTAAAACTGTCAAAGCCGGTATAGAAGAGCCATATAGCAATCAAGAATATATTAAAAAAGACATTTTATACGTATGAAACAATTCTTGAATTTGGATATGTTTGAGTATCTCAGAGTGAATCGGAGAAGAAATTGAGGTTAAATATATTAGACAAAAAACACACAGCAACGATGAAAGTGACTTGGCTCAGGGTTTCAGAATACCATCAAGACCACAACTGATATTGACATCAAGACCCTCGGGTTTGGGATTCAATTTCAAGAGGATTGGTGTGAATGAAAGAGATGGGAAATGAAACAACATGAGGAGCTTCACAAGGTGAGATTAGATTGGATTACTATTCAAAAATACTAGTAGTATTCAACACTTAGTTTTATATCTCATCTTTAAATACTAAAGTCTGATAACTATATTCAACTGAATTGTGAAGAAATAAATTCAGACATTTCTACAGCAAATGACCAAAATTCTCTTAAAACATTTTGTTAATTTCAATCAGCGCTCATCATATGAAATTTTGCTCGATATGTGAAGAACCATTAATAAATATATTTTTGTGCAAGTCTCTCAGAAAAGATAATTGTAAATTTTCTTTCCAAAGCTGAGAAAAGAATCCCGTAACAAAGAATTGCACAAAATTCAATTAAATCGTTAATGGATCGTGTTCTACAAATGTCTGTCCCTGTCTTTCGTAGCGATCGAGATCGATTTGTCTGTAATCTTTTTTTAGGAGGTCGTGTTTTACTTGATGTTCATGAATCTGAAATGAAAAATGAATCTCATGAAAAAAAACGCTCTACAGTGACTTACTTATGTGGATATACCTTTATGAGGTGACTTTACTATCATACCGTTGTATTGGGATGGTAGTGCTTTAAGTATTTTGTCTTCAACCAATAACTCACTTGCTACACTCTAAAAAGTGGGTCTATAATTAATACTTTGATAATAGGAAATATATTCATTTTTTCGTTTAAAATAACGAATCACAAATTTTTTTACACATTCGATGTGCATTTTTTGCTTTTACGTCATATCAGCTGAGTAATACACAGCTTTTTGTAAATTGAAACAAAAAGAGTGTAAATTTACTAGTTTGCTATTCACCTTTGCGCCAAAGCCATAAAATTACATCATTATTTAGGGTAAAATTACACCATTTGGTCGTAAAAAAAATATTATTTTTACGCCCTTTTGTAAATTTACATCTTTAATAGTAAAAAACCAGTTTCTTCAACCAAAATTTTCTTCAACCAAAATTTTTTTGAGTGTACGACATCTTTTTTGTCCCTTCGCATACTTGCCCGATTCAACAAAGTATCCAATGATAGCAACAAGATCCTCGATGCTGTCCTAATTAATTCACCTCCTTTTTCATTCTGCTTGAGCAGCTCTCTATTTCCATGTGTGCGCTCTGATCGTCATTATCCTCCTCTCTTTATGGTATCAACTTTAAACGGCTTGTATAAATTTCAATCCGCTTATACTTTCCGTTTTAATTTTAAAAAAGCGAAATATTCGGCTTTGTCCATAGAAATAAATGACACTAACTGTAATCATTTCTGCAGAGAGCTAATTGTAGATGATCCTTTCTACAAATTTTATTCCTTCTTATCCACCTTAATTTTATTTTATACTCCTTTCTATCGTTCTAAAAGAAGTTCCGATCTTTCGTGGTTCATCTTCGATGTTGCGATTGTTCTTAGAGCCAAAGATGTGGTGCGTAAGTTTCAAAAGTTACGGTCTTCTGGTACAAAGGAAGCCAATGGCAGAGTGCGTGTTTATTTTGATCATGTTAAAGCTTCTATAACAAGCGATAATCTTAAGCTTTTTTGGTCTTTCATTAACCCCATTAAAACTTCATCTGGCCTTTGCTCTGCTATACATCTTCATGATACGTCTGCCTCCTCTTCACAAGATGCCTGTAAGATTGTTGCTCAATTCTTCTCTTGTTACGGTCCTTCTTCGCCATCAATTAATTTTCTCGCACCTAATGATCCTTTAAAGGCTGAATTATTAACTAGGTCTCTTGTCGCTAGCACTGACTTTGATGCTGATGGCATTCCGATTTTTTTCATTATCACTTTCATCCTTCTTGTATGTTCCTCGGTCGGTAATTTTTATTCTTATTATTTTAACCGGTACCTTTCCATTGCGTTGGAAACCCGCCAACATATTTCTCATTCATAAAGCTGGTGATATTTTTATACCAAACCAAACATTCCCTTTGTTATTCCCCTCTGTTCTTGGCTACCCTCTCAATGCTGTTAATAATTTCAAGGATATTGGCGTGATTTTTGGCTTTAAGTTGCAATTCGGCCAGCATATATTACACATTACTACCAGGGCCTCTTGTTTTTCCGGTTTGATAATTATATCCTCTAAAACTTTTGTTAACCTTTTACCTGTTTACTCTCCTTCGTAAATAAATAAACTTTGATAGCAGCACTTACGCACATCCAGTCACTTCCAAAAGGCCCTGGTTAGCAAGGGATGTTTGAAATCAATGAAGGAGCTATAATTTAATATAAGCTAGAATAACGTCTTCAAGTACCACTCTAAGACCCAAAATATCTTTAAGGTACGCTACTAGCTGTGACAGGTTAAAGGAAAAGATTCGAATTTCCACTGAGTGATGTAAATAGGACAAAAAGAACATGTAGTTTTTTTGGAACATAAAATGAAAATAAATCGAAATAAGTTCAAGTGTAACAAATGTATTCCATCGTTTTTCAGATAAATGCACAAAATGCACCTAAATATGCCAAATTAAAAAAAAGCCAATATTCAAGCCAAATAGTAAACTCATATCATTCCAACCAAAAATAACATTTTCCGAATGAAACCCGAAGAAACAACCGAAAAAATGTATGTGTGAAAAGTAATTTCACTACCTTCGCTTGAAGAGTATTATCTTTGATATACATCTCTTTCGATTTCAAGAGTATTACGAAGCTTAGTTCACTTTTCCCGGTTCTAAATATGTCAATCTACTGAAAAAAAAATTATAAAATCATTGAATGATTTATATATGATGCAATAACTTTCCTAAACCACGTATCAACAAGCATAAATGCATCGAAAAATATCAAATTCATCATTGAAAGCCTAATTGATACAGTGAATGTTCCCAATTAAAAACCTTAAGACTTATCAAAAATTACAAAACAAAATTTGCCGGAACATATCAGCCACAACAAAAAGTAAATTATGTCCTATCAGCCAAGCTTTTATTTGGAATCTGACCTTTAGGTGAACAGTTTCGATTTCATATTGACAAGCGCTACTTACCCGTTACGAAAAACATTACAGTTAAATACATTGTACCCAAACCATTCAGTCAATAATTTCTCTGCACTTTATTGACGCTGTCATTGTAACTGTAAAGCTCACTATAAAATTTATTGCATGATTGTCACACGTGATAGGCTCGGCATTCTCCTACCAATAATGCTAACTCCTTTTGGCAAGTCATATTCGCGTTCAGAATTCACGGACGGTTTGTAATATCGCCATCAAAACATGAAATTCTCACCTTGAAATTTCCCACTATTAATCGCATAATATTATCAATAGTGCCGACCACACTGTAATGTGCACCGTGCACGATAAAATTATTGTCCGAATCTTAATACGGCCAGAGAGTCATATAAAAGACCGGCACGTTGGACCGTTAAATCAGTTCAAGTGTAGCATTCGCTTACAAGACATTACATAAGAAAAACCACAGAATGGCATTCAAGGTTAGTATCGAAATTTAACCAAGTTTTATATGTGATCTTGATGCACTTGTTCTGTCGTAAATTATATTCATAAGAAGCCTATATGCTGCATGAATATGATTTACTGCAATCTAGAACAGAATGAAAAAGTTCGTTTTGCACTGTTTACTTAACGATTTGTTTCTCTGTTCAGTTTTTAGTAGCTTTTGCTTTCGTTGCTGTGGCAAATGCAGGGCTTCTTCCAGCCGCTCAAGTTTACAGTGCTGGTCCAGTTTTGGCCAAGAGTGTCGAGGAATACGATCCACATCCACAATACAATTTCGCTTATGATGTTCAAGATAGTCTTACCGGAGACTCTAAGAGTCAAAGTGAAGCACGTGATGGAGACGTTGTGCATGGACAATATTCCTTGATTGATGCTGATGGATACAAGAGAATCGTCGACTACACTGCTGACCCAGTCAACGGATTCAACGCTGTTGTCCAACGTCAACCTTTGGGTGGTGCCGTTGTCGCTAAAGCCGTTGCTCCAGTTCTAGCCAAAACTGTCGTGTCAGCAGCTCCAGTTTATGCTAAGGCCGTAGCACCAGTCGCCTATAGCAGTCCGATTTTGGCTAAATCATATGCGCCAGTAGCTTACTCATCACCAATTGTAGCTAGAAGTTATGCTGCTCCTGTTGCTTATGCTGCACCAGCTGCATACGCTGCACCAGCTGCATACGCTGCTCCAGTAGCTTATGCTGCCCGAGCTTATGCTGCTCCAGCTGCCATTGTTAAGACATCGTACGCCTCACCATTTGTTTCTTATTCTCACTAAATGATGAAATGAAAACTGGTCGACCGTGCTAACTTAAATTATTGACCTCCTTCATAAGGAAACTGCGCTAGATTAAGGAATAAAAGTTGTTTTTTGCATTATAAAATCTGGTTTTAATAACTGCAATGATTTTACTGAAAAAAAAAACTCGATAATAAGTGAATGATATGCAAATACTCTCCAAAGTTTCTCCAAATGTGGGATATTTGGAATGGAGCATTAATGATGCTTCATTGAGAGAATGTTTTTCCCTATTTGAGCTTTTCCATCAACTGGAAAATTATTTTTGGCATTAAGTATACGTCAACCTCATGGGTCTTATGAAAAAGAATTCCCACTTCTTTCGATAAAATTGCGTCGAAATTAAGTACAAGAACCACCCAATGCTGCTAAAATAGCGTTTTTTTAAATAGTGATTTTTAATTTCAAGCTCAAACTTCAATTAGGGAAAATTGGAAGCACAAAACTTTGAGCTTCGAGTGAAAAATTCGTTAAGCATGGAGAATTGAAGCTAAGTGAAGAGTCTTGAGTAATTTTTTTCTGGAATTAGTTTTCCAAAAAATTCAGATCAGCAGGATATTTGGCTGTAAACCTAATTGAATTTTAGCAGTAAACTTTGACCAAATCATCCAATACTGTTTAGAATGATGTGGTCATCCGGCACGAACAACTAATGAAATCCATTAATATCTCTATTTTAAATTAGGAAAGATCTGGAATTTATTCTGAAATATTTTGTTCTTGAAATACTGTGAGAAATTTCATAGATAATTCGGTGGCTAACAATGTCTTTATGATCCTGACTTGTAGGACTGATTGGCGTGGTTTTATAGCAAGAAAAACATTGTCTACTTTTCACTGAAAAAAATGCAGACATATCTGCATCCACATTTTCAAGAGTTTATAATGACTTACTTTATCATTACGCCCTACAAAAGATTGATACGAGTTTGTCATTTTAAACATTTTTTGTTGATTTGTATAGCATGATTACTAAACTGTTATCACTTGACATTAGTAGGAGTGCCGGAACATACCGCATCAAACCTGCATATCTAAAAAAAAAACAGTGGACTTAATTTAGTTTGTGAACACATACTGTAAATTTTTAATAAGTCATTCTGTATTGGCATTTTTCGAAGTACATGGTCAATACCTATGTCCAAGAGTGGTAAGAAATCAGAAATAAACATTTACCGCCCTATGTGTATACTACGAGTATCATCAATAATACCGAAAGTTTATTAACAGATTAAATATCACCTATTCTTTTACCTTTAATTTTGCAAAATAAACATTACTTCTTAAGTGGCAAATCACCATCAACTAATTTGCTTACTTTCAGTTTCAATTTTTCAACCTATCGACAAGTGTTTTCTGTATATACAGACTTCAGTTTAGCTTATGCTAAGACTAATTTTGATTTTTACCGATTATGCTTTAAAATCATTTGGAATCATAGTGTGTTGTATGATTGCTTCAATAAAAGTAATGTTAACAAGCATTATTCTTATCCTTTATCGCGAACCTCATGCGTACCACAGGCTTCATATCTGGGTACTAAATTTTTCTTTGTTTTTGTTGATGATATCAGCTCTGTTTTCCATGATTTTCAAGACATTTAAAACACTTTATTTTATTCATGTTCGAAGTAAATTTTACTATGCTTCAGTTTTTTAACACTATGATGTACATTCAGAGTCAATTGAGAAAGTTAACCGTACGTTTTTACGCTATGTGGGCTACAAACTTCATATTGATGCATCTAATTCTAAGTAAACTGGTCGCTTCTAAATATGTTTTCTTTTAAAACTTAAAGAACGTCAGTACAAGTAACTTTTCTTATTAAACCGATTAATTGGATAATTGATGCACCTATGCTTCGAGCAGATATATCACCGAGGATTCCTATCAGAACAACTAAAAAGTAAAAAAGCAATCCCACGACAACCCTTGTACGGGTCTAGGGGTTGAAGCTGGTAGAGAGCTTCATTACAATTTTTTTTTAATCATTGTGGATACGAGTGTGGAGTGATTAGTTCCACGACTCACTTTACCCCTGATTTAAATCAGGTACCTATTCAGAGCTAGGTGAACTCAAAGCTTGGTGAGCGGACCCTCGTCCGAACCTGGATTCGAACCAGGGACCCCACACGCAAGAAGCCAGTGCTCTACCCACTAGGCTACTCAAGCTTAGATGCAATGATATTCTTTACCTTCGCTAGAACAACTAGATGCAATGATATTCTTTACCTTCGCAATTATAGAACAAATTACAGTTTGCACTCTCCTTTATGCCTAGTACTATACTCTTCGCGAAACGAATTCAACGTTCAAATCCCATACAAAAAGAGCTTTTCGATTCGTCAGTAAAGCTCTTTTGTATGAGATTTGACCGTTGAATTCGTTTCGCGAAGAGTATAGTACTAGGCATTAGAACGGAATGAAACGAGCTGGTAATATTTTATAGAATTATGTTGAATCGTTTGATGTCAGTGTAAAGATAAGTAATAATGTTTCTTGCAACTTAGCTGATTCTTTGAACAAAGTTCCTTGAATTTTCTTGTGTTCTTTTCACTAAATCACGTGATTTGTTGCTTATTTTATTTTGTATGATCATTATTATTATTTTTCATGTATTGACTTTTGGATGTTCTGTTCCAACTTTAAAAATAAAACACAGATTTAGCAGAGTAACAATAGTTTTTATTGATTTTTATTTAATTTTTACAACATTTAATGGTTACGAATTTAACTAGAACGAATTCAAGAACATGCTGCATTTACTTTCTGCTTACATAAAAACTTACAGCTCTCTTAGTCTCCACTACTCAACTCCTTTCCCACTCCCTGGACCTCACGGACAGGTTCTTTGCATCACATTCCATCTAACTTCTCAGTTCTAAGTCCTTGCCTAATTATCTTCTGGCCGGTGTCTCATAACATGAGTTGTGTGAGTCTCCCTTGCAGTTTAAATTCAAAATCTATAAAATATCTGACTCCACTCGCAGTGCGAGTTTTTGTTTTTTATATGTAGGGAGACTTTAAGTCAAGGTGAAATGCGGTTAGTAAAGGAAAGGAGTCTAAAACTCCTTCTTGCGTCCAGTGTTTCTCTTAAAAACCACGATAATGAATGTTTATTGAAGGGTGTTAATGAGATATCTGTGCACAGTGTTTGTCAGAAGAGATATAACAACCCGAAGCTGGTCCAAGTAGATGTTCGTCGGGGAGAAAGAAGTGTGACACTATCAAAACCAACGAGCTCAGTATCTCAGCTGTTTAATTTTAGAGAACACTGCTTTCTCTGCGGAGACAAAATAACTGAAGAATTTCTTGTTGCTCAAAGGAAGGAACAATGTCATTAGTGTGGAAAATATGTCTCTCAATTTAACAATCTTGAAAGCAGCTGAAAAAAGTGGTGTCAAATGGGCTGCCAAAATACAACAGCGTATTGAGGACACAGATTTGGAAGCCCTTGATACCAGACATCATCGGTTTCGTCAAACTAAGCTCTACCAGGTACCACCAACAGGAACGTTCAGTTGAAACCATCAGCATCCAACGGTTGATCAGGTCATGGAATTAATTTAATCATTCCTGCAAGAAATTTCTGAGGAGTGCCAGCTCTCTATAAATGAACTCATAGACCAAATAGAAGGAAAATGGCCTCAACCACGAACAGTGACAAGTCGCTTGTTTGAAAAGTACAGAGTCGATATTTTGATGGTTGAAACATTCTCCAAACAAACAAATGTTTGCTATAAAAACACAGATCACAAAATACTAAATGAGAATACAGAAAGACTACGTGTGGTGAAGGCAGCTACTGAAGTCATACGAGAGGTCATACGAGAGGTTCGCAAGTGTATGATACAAAGGAATTTACACCATGCAGAATGTAGATTCTGTGATCCCCGAGTCTTTTAGACTATTTTTGGAAACAGTAATTCTAAAAGACAAACAAGGGTGCTTGGATTCATATAGAAAGAAGTGCGTTGTTCTTGCACATTTAATAGTTTCAGCAGCGAGGCCTTGCTTGTTCGTCTCTTCAATACTGAATGGGATATTGGTGGGTTGAAGGTTTTCACATTTTTACCAAAAGTTCGGGTCAAAACATCTGGTTTAGTTGTTATCAACGATTGGATTTTCAGCTAGTTATACATTGTTAGGATACATTGCTTTTGGATACTTTGGCAATCATGCGGCCAGATCAACTCATTCTGAAGAAGCAATCGTTTTTGCAGTTTACTTTTGACGACGCCGAACCTTTCACGCAATAAGATGAATACAGATAGTGACTCCTCATGACTCCGTATGTCCTGAGATACCAATAATCCGTCTAACGAAGTGCACTGCTGCTGACCTTGTGCAAAAAAATCCCCCTACTCAGGTAGAAACCTTCCAACAAGAATCGTCCAATCAAGCTTCATCAACAGTTAAAATTTTGAATATGGACATTATTCATCCGCTAGTTATAAAAAAAATGTGCCACTCCCTTCAGATACCTTCTGGTTATATGAAAAGTTTCAAAAAGAGATAAACATTCCGTGATGGAAGGGGTTCATGGTAGAGGCAACAGCACAGAAACACTTTGAAACATCAAAAATTATATGTCTGCCATTCATCAACCATCCACCATCAAATTGCGACACAATTCCCACATGTGTATGACTGACAACGAGAAATGCCGAATCCAGGGACAAAAAAACCTGCATTGTTATTTATGACCAACCCTTATACCTTAAAGCCAGAGATATTGTCGAAAATTGTAAATACATCGATTTGAACAACGTCGCGGTGAGGCTGGGGGGTTTTCACCTACTGATGTTCTTCATGAGAACAAGACCTGCTATCGACAATTTATGCGCAAAATAGCATTGATAAGGTGTTGATTCTAGAGCAGTGGGAGTACACCAATTGGCCCATCTTGCCTTAGCAAATTAAGTTATGAAAACAATTCACTTGACTGAAGAGGATAACAACATTATTCTCTCAAACTTCGACAGGTCCGCAATTCTTATAGCACACGACAAATGAACTTAGACCAACAAAATATTGCTGAAAATTTCAAAAATTTTAAAAATCGATGATTTTGAAAGGCTGTATATCGCAAATTATCGGGTCTACAGAGACGGTTCTGGTCTCAAATTGTTGCAAATTCAGTATGATTTAAATTATTTAAATTTTTTAAATATTTTTTCGATTTTCTCATAAAACAAGTGCTTTATGGTATATCCTGAATGGAATTATTGCGATGTATCTCTTATATTTCTAAGTTTGAGATGAAGATTGTTCTCTCAAAAATGTACAATGCTTAAAAAAAAATCACCAAATATTTAAGGTCACTTTTTATTGACTTAAAAAATCTAAAGATTTCAAATTTCAAATAATTCGTACTTATTATATATTACTACATCATATATTGCTCATGTTACTTTTAAACAAATTTAAATAATCATACATAAATAATGATTTATATAGATATTGTTCACATCAAATACAATTCAAGGATTTGTGTGTATCCAAAAAGGTTTTAAAGTACAATTCTTACGACTAACTTTCATATTTTAACGATGCTTTGGCTAACACATCAAAATCTGTTTTTTTTTACCGTAAATGTATATTCTGTCTAGTTAAATTATTCGGATCTAACTTCCTTAGCTCTTCTTATTGTAATTGTCAACGGAATAGATAGAGCATAATTATGATCGTAAAATAATAGGTGAATAAAAATGTATTGCCAGGTCTTACCACTTCGATTCATTATATAGCCTTGAAGAAGAGAAATACAATCCAAAATAAAATACTGAATTCACGCATGTTAGCTATGTTACGAATGCATAGCAACTTTTTCTTATCCCGCCTTCGTATCAGCGAAATATTCGATACTAAAATGTCATTCGTTACTTCAATGCTGTTCAAACTTAATTGTTTTCAACATTCTTCTTCCTACTTTAAACCCAGCTATGAAAATTGAATCCTACTCATCACGTCTGCAACTGGCAACGATTAGCATCCTCACCCCATCATTTTCATTTCGCTGACTTGAAAATCCAGCACTTTACCGATATAAAAACCAAACGTATGATGAGAATAAATCAGTTCAACTTTTACCATCTTCAATTTCATATCGTCTACTCGACCGGATAAACATTGCAATGGCTTTTAAGGTGATCATTTACTCAAGTTCAACTCGTACAAAAAAATCATATCAGATTCTTTTCTCGAACAGTGTGTAGTTGTCCTTGCTTTCATCGCTGCAGCCAATGCTGGGCTTCTTCCAGACGCACGCGTGTACCAAGCTGCTGCTCCAGTTTTGGCCAAGGCTGACGATCAATACGATCCGCATCCACAATACAATTTCGCTTACGATGTCCAGGACTCATTGACCGGCGATTCGAAAAGCCAAAGCGAGAGCCGCGACGGAGATGTTGTCCGTGGTCAATACTCATTGATTGATGCCGATGGTCATCAAAGAATCGTCGATTACACTGCTGACCCAGTGAACGGTTTCAATGCAGTTGTACATCGTCAACCACTTGGTGGAGCTCTTGTTGCAAAAAGTGCTCCAGTTGCCGCATATGCTGCTGCCCCGGTCGTTGCTAGGGCTATAGCGCCAGCTGTTGCCTATCCAGCAGGACATGCTATTGTTAAGACTTCATTCGCTTCACCGATTGTTTCATATTCTCACTAAGTTATCGTTAATTTTCAACATGGACTGATGTATTTTATAATAAATGTGCTCTAAAAATTTATGTGAATTATTTTATTTGGTGATCGTTGTAATTGCTCTATTTTGTCTTATGGTATTTTTCATTTTTTTTAAAAAGAAATTAACATAAAAGATAGATGTTGCTTTATGTTGCATTTTGATTGATAGATATAACCTTCCTGGCTACATTATGTGTTGTTTACTTAGCACTGAAGGCCTTGAGCGAAACTAATTGAAAACATGAACCTCAGTTCTGAGGTATAAGGATCTTCCCTCTTCCAGTTTGACGAGTCTTGCATGGACAATATCTTTATAAGTCCTAAACTTATTTTTAATTTATTTAGATATTTAAAACCAACAAATAGTTGTGCACAAAGAACAATAAAAACAAAAAAAAAACAATAAAAACAAAAAACAATAAAAGACAAAGAACAATAAAAGTAAAGGAGATTTCTATAAAAAACCAAAATAGTAAATAGTGTGCAAATCAACTTCTACTGCGCACTATATAATGTAACGTTTTATTTCAGAACTATTATGTTTAGAACAATCCCATAAAATATTTTCTGATTCCGATAGTCTGACGACTGTGAGCCGGGTGATGAAAAACTCAAATTTTAGTGCGTCTTCGGAACAGTAGCTGTAATTACCGGCACATAACAAACTCTCCTTTCATAATATAAACTTTTATTCAAACAAAACCAACACTACAATTCAATTCGATGCCGATAATTTTGTGCTTTGTTAGCAAATACGCGACGAATGATGATGGCTCGTTTCGAAATTGTATGTGCTCTAAATCGTGGCTGTCTCTCTCGTGTCTGAATTGCGACTGACCGTATTTCATCACAACACTCCCCCCTCCGTAAATCAATCAGATTTACCAAACGTCAAGGCGGCAACACGGTTCGCTGGCCGACGAAACATACCGGAAGGAGTTTTGACTTCGACTATACGAATTTGACCGTCTTTGGCCGGAAACACTTGTGTGATGCGTCCCTTTTGCCATTGGCTCCTGGGTATAGCTGGATCGCACACGATGACGACATCATTCACTTTAAGCGGTGTATGTTTCTGGCACCATTTCGGACGATGTAACAATTGCGGCAAATATTGACCAACCCATCGTTTCCACATTCGGTTTTTGAGATCTTGAGCGATACGCCACTGTTTGTTAAGGCATATCTTTGCATCATATGGCTGCGGCGTTTGTGTCGAGTTGGCGCAACCAATCAGGAAGTGATTTGGTGTAATCGGCTCCGACTCTTCGCTTTCAATTGGCACGTCAGTGAGCGGTCGCGAATTAATAACGTTCTCCGATTCAATCAGAACGCTTCTCAACGTTTCAAGTCTCGGCGTAACATCTTTAAATGTATGCTGAAGGAGACGTTTCACAATTTGAATGAGGCGTTCCCAGCATCCGCCCGAACTGGGGTTGGCAGGACAGTTGAAGATCCATTCAATGTAGTTGTTAGTGCCCTCACGTTGGATGCGGTCGACGTCAAACATTTGTTCCGCTTTCTTTAACTCTCTTTGTGCACCTATAAAATTGGTGCCGTTGTCACAGCGGATGCGCACGGGTGTGCCGCGTCGGTTGATGAAATTGCGTAAAGACAAGATAAACGCATCTGTGGATAGATTCTCCACTACCTCCAAGTGTGCTGCTCGAACGGTTAAGCACGTAAATATTGTAACCCACCTCTTTTCTTGGCGGCGACCAATTACAATGTTGATAGGGCCGAATAAATCAACGCCTGTGTAGGTGAACGGGCGTACAAATGGCGTGACGCGGTCTTCCGGCAGCTGACCCATCATTGGCGGTGACGGCTTCGCTCTTCCCACCTGGCATGTTGGCCACTTCCGTTGAACATCTTTGAGCACCTGTTTAAGTCTAGGCACCCAGAATCGCTGGCGGATCTCGTTTATGATTACGGCAGCGTTTTGATGCTTCTGCTGCTCATGATAGTGACGCACAAGCAATTCGGTCACTACATGATTTCTAGGCATCACGATTGGGCGACGTACATCAAGTGGTAGGCAGGCGGCTTCATCTAAACGTCCATGTAAACGCAAAAGACCAGTTTCATCCAGGTAAGGCTGCAGCTTGTACAGGTGGCTGACTTTAGGCAAACTCCGCCCTCCTTGTAGGCATTTGATTTCGTTGGCGAAAGACTCTCCCTGTACGATTCGACATATTCTGACTTCAGCGTTTCGTAGCTCGTTAGCAGTTAAAGGTAAAATCGACGGCCTCTTGTTAGGCGCAGCTCTTCTTGGGTGTGTACTGGTAGGCACAACTTCCACATCAGGAACAGTACGGCACTTCTTAAAAGCTCTCAGGACCCATGCCATAAGTCGTTTTAACTTTAAATAAGACGAAAACTTATTAAAATCAATTTCACAAGTACTTGCCTGTATCAAAAGCGCAGAGCGAACTTCCTCCTCTAAGTTGTCAGGTAATGTGCAGGTGTACGATGGCCAGTTGGATTCGTCTTCCTTCAAAAACTGAGGTCCCGAAATCCAGCGACTGTTCGGTTGAAATTTAGTCGACACTCTTGTTGCTGCGTCAGCTGTATTTTCACTGGTTGGCACCCAGCGCCATTGTTGTGGTTGACTGTAGGCAAGAATTTCCGATATTCGATGACCGACGAAAGCTTTATATTTTCTCTCAGAGGCATGTATCCAGTGGATGACGGTGCGACTGTCACTCCAGTAAATGATTTTATCAAATTTGATGTCGTGACCATTTTTGGCGATCTTGCTTATTCTTATCCCAAGAACAGCAGCTTGGAGCTCCAGTCGTGGCATAGACATCAGACGCTTGGGCGCAATCCGTGTTTTGCCCAGAACGAAACTGATTTCGATGTCGTTAGGGCTGACGATTCGTAAATAGGCGGCGGCGGAAAATGCTGTCTCACTGGCATCCACCATCACGTGTAGCTCCACTTTTGAAGCAATAGCCAAATTTGTAGAGTAGCAACGAGCGATGCGAATATTCTTCAAAATGTCAAACTCTGACCACCAACTACGCCATATGTTGTATAGTGGCTCGGGCACAGGCTCGTCCCATGTTGTTTGACACTTCCACGCTGCCTGCATCAGTAGTTTCGGCTGCAGCAAGAAATCGGCGATGAAACCATATGGGTCAAAAACAGCCATTGTGATGGACAAAAGCTCTCTTTTCGTTGGCGGGCGAGTTCCATCCAAAACGACGTTTGGTACGCGATGGAACTTGGTACGGTACTCAAATACATCTTCGTGAGTGTTCCACTGCATTCCGAGAACCTTCTCGGTCGATAATTGTTTTTCCATATTCACAATATGACGAACTGTTGGTTCTTGAAGGTTCAAAACTTGTTCGACGACTGGCGAATTCGACACGAAATTTCTCAATTCAAAGCCGGCTTGGCGATGAATCTTATCCACTTGTTGGCATATGCGGATGGCTTGGTCCTCCGACGAGAATGCACAAACTAAATCATCAACGTAGTGTTTGTTGACGATGATATCGGCGGCAGCTGGATATTGTTGGCAAAAATTATCAGCATTGCGATTTTTTATATATTCTGCACTACATGGCGAGCATATGGCACCGAAAATCATCGACGTCATGACACAATGATTAAGTTTGGACTCGCTGGCATCAAATCGCCACAAAAACCTCTGAGCATGCTGATCTTCTGCTCTAATTTTCACTTGGGAGAACATCTCCTTTATATCGGCAGCAACTCCAATCTCATTCTGACGAAATTTGAACAAAATATCAAGCAATGGCTTTGCTTGCTCTGGCCCCTTCAATAACTGCGAATTCAGTGATACCCCTTCAACGACGGCAGCCGCATCAAAGACTATGCGACACTTTTCAGGCTTATGGACGTTTTTAACGGCAAAATGCGGTAAGTACCACACAGGCGATTGGCAACTGGAAACTTCATCATCAGACAGGATCCTGGCATAACCCTTGTCAAAGTAGTTTTCCATCTCAGTTCGATATTTCTCAGCAAATTGGTGGCACTTGTTAAGTTTTCGTTCGATTCCATTCAGTCGGGAGCATGCCATCTCAAAGTTATCGGGCAAATTCGGTGTCTCTGATTTCCAGAGCAAACCAGTCTCATAGCGATTATCAATTTTTCGAGTTGTTTTCTCTAAAATCGATGTGGCACGCTTGTTGGCTTCAGATTCGGGCATTTCACGTATATTGTTTATACCAAAATTCTCTGTGTCAAAGTACTCTTCCATCATGCGGCTCATTTCAGCGTCTATTGATTTATCATGTATGTGCAACACGATCGGGCAGTTGTTGGTACCATCCTGTTTCGGGCCATAGGCAACCCAGCCCAATTTGGTTTTGATTGCGACAGGGCTATCCGCTGATGTTACTTCTGCTGGCACTCCAAGGTGGGCATTATCAAGACCAATCAAAATAGTCGGCTTCGCATCAAAGAAGTCTTCAATTGGTAAATTTTTTAGGTGAGGATATTCGGCCTTTGTAAAGGTCTGCGTTGGCAAGCTCGCCTTTCTAACAGTGTGTACATTCTTCATAGCAAAAATGTTCATACGATTATTTCCAAAAATTTCCAAACTCACTTTGCGAGATTTTTCGTTGGCAACTTTATCACCAAACCATTGCAGCGTCAGCGACTGTAACTGTCCCTTTAGTCCCAGAAGAGAAGCCACTTGCTCTTCTATAATCGATATCGACGATCCTTCATCGAAGATGGCGAAAGTTTTGTGTTGTCCATTCGGACCACACAACGTGACAGGTAATATTTTAAACAACTGATCAGACGATGAGGCTCGGTAAGTGTACAGCTGCTGGTTTGGCATAATGGTCGGTGGAGGTGGCGGCGGCCTTTTATCCTCGTGAAGGCTGGAGTGGTGTTGACGGTTACACCCATTTATGCGACAGTCTTTTTTGATACGACAGTTGGCGGTTGCGTGTCCTTTATTGAGACACGAAAAACAAAGTTTTAAGGCTTTTACCAACTTCCAACGATCGGCAATGTTGTTGATGGCTTTATAATTTTCGCATTGATGCAGTTTATGTTGACCCCTGCAGTCTGGGCACACGGACTTTGGCGGCGACGTATCATTCTCGTGGACATGCATCACGACTTTGGGCTTGTTGTGAGGTGTCTTTTCCGGCGCTATTGGCAATTTGCAGACAACGCGTGCAACACTCGAAAGCCATTCCGAAAAAGTCTCGATGGTTGGGTATCCTTCCAATTCTTTTGTGTACTGTACCCACTCGTACTGTTTACTATGCGGGATCTTTAAAACCAGCGACTCCAAAGTCATGACGTCACACAGATAGTGATCAGATTTGGCAGCCTTTAGCAATGAAACTGTATTTCGAACTTTTGTCGAAAATGGCACAATTTGGTCTAATTTCGACTCACCAAATGCTGGTAGCTGTTGCAGCTTTGCCAACTGATCTTTTACGATCAGTTCCGGTCGGCCGAACCGGAATTCTAGCTCTTCAACAGCGTTGGGCACATCACTGGGATGTATTAACATCGACATCACTGCCTCACGTGCAGGACCAGTCAGACATTTTTGTAGCCGGATAAGGTTCTCGCGATTGCTGTAGGCAAACATTCGCGTAGTGTCCTTGTAGTTCGCATAAAAAAGTGGCCAGTCTTGCGCTTGGCCATCAAAACGAGGCAAATCGTATATTTTCTTTATCCTACTTATCTCCGCAACGTCAACGACAGATTCAACTTCTTGAAAATCACTGGCGTTTACTGAATGGTCCTCGTCCGCATCATCCTGTGGACTGCTACCCGCTTGGGGCCTATCTTCAACACCGATGCCAATTTGTTTAGTTACCTTCGAAATGTCCGCTCGATTCGTTATGCACATTGCCTCAATTTGCTGTAGCTTTTCCATAATGATCGTTAGTGTATTTGGCGCAGCACCAGCTTCATCCACTTTCACGCCTTTTTCAGCCGCATCTCCTCTTTCGTTTTCACTCATATTTGATAAATTTCGTTTCCCACTAATATTACCACGTCTTAATTGCATTCAACAGTTTTAACCGTCCACAAAACTTTCCGAATTTATTTTCTCATGAAATTGCCACGCGACGACGTGACGGCAAAAATGTCACGATGTACACGATTCTATTTCACAACACCGGCACGAATCCGCACATACTCCGCGACGACCCATTTCATGTAGGCAACGAGCATGTAGCACACACACACACGACGACAACAAAGAAGAGCACAATTTCGAAAACATGTAATTACCGGCACATAACAAACTCTCCTTTCATAATATAAACTTTTATTCAAACAAAACCAACACTACAATTCAATTCGATGCCGATAATTTTGTGCTTTGTTAGCAAATACGCGACGAATGATGATGGCTCGTTTCGAAATTGTATGTGCTCTAAATCGTGGCTGTCTCTCTCGTGTCTGAATTGCGACTGACCGTATTTCATCACAACAGTAGCCTTGCAGTCAACTGCATATATTCAGAGCTATATAATCTGCAAATTGCTACAGAAAAATAAGCAGAAAAAATCTAGTGCATAATAAAGTTTCTGAGCATGAAAGCAGCCAGATAATCAGCTCTAAAAATTTGTTAGCGCAGCTCCACTTCGAAACCATTGTATTCATTGAAATTCGGTTAGATCCGACATCAGAATCGAAAGCTATGAGAGTAAAACGGTTTTAAAGGCTCCATAGGGTGTGTATCATGTGCAAATTTCATGGTAGTTCATCAGTACAAAAAATCACGAAAATTCCCAGCGCTGACACTCCTTTTCTAGCATCACAACCAATAATTTATAAGCTGCTTCACGTTGATATAGGTTGGTACCAACTGTTAATTTCATTTGAATCCAGTGGCTCCAATCCATGGCAAGGTGCAACATTTTTTTTTGGATGACCGCCCGCAAAGATTTTCAAAATTTTTGAAATTGACAAATTCGAAGATGAATGGCTGTACCAAAAAAAACTACGAAAATTACCTGCACTGAAACCTCCATCCTGTTTTCGCAACCAGAAGTATATCAGATCTGCTGGACGTTAAAATTAGCCTTCCATGTCAATTTTGTTTAGATGTCTTCAAATGAAATAATCTGATAAAAAGCTTAATTCTGCTTAAAGACCAAGATAATCTATGCATTTTTATATAAATGATGAATCGCTTGTCAGTTCTCGTGTGCACAAATTTCGAGTGCTCAAAAAATTGGTAAATTTTTGAATTTTCATGTGAGGCCATAAAACTTGAGAACCTCAAACTGACCGTGTAGTATTTTTTTCTCAAAAAGTGAAACGTTTTGAGGATACTCGATCCTTCGAAGGATTTTTGTTTACGGCATGTCACTGCGTAAGACATTCAGAAATATTATTTATTTATTTATTCACCAAACAAGGTACAAAAATCACATATAAAATATCAAATTATATAAAATATCAAATTAAAATTAAAAATAGAAAATTAAAGTATAGTAAAAACAAACAAGTTAAATAAGTAACAAAAAAATTAAAAGAAGAAACAATTAGATTAATAAATAATAATCAATAAATAAAACATTGACATAAAAGCTATAGCTTAAGGTTTAGGGGTATGGATGGCGTGCAAAAAAGAGCAAATACCGCATAAATAAATTAGTTAAAAATAGATAACAAATAAAATAATAAATAAATGACAAATAACTAAATGAATAACAAATGACAAATAACTAAATGAATAACAAATGACAAATAACTAAGTAAATTTAAATTTAAATTAAATATACAATACATGTATTTATATTAGTTTGGTGGGGGAAAGGGGGAGACTATGAAGAGAGAGCCTTCATAATATTTTTTTTAAAAGTTGATTTAGATATCGTAGGGGAAAAGTTCTCGCTCATGCTATTGAATAGCCTGCAGCACCTATTTATTGGCTCGTTTGCTGCATATGCTGTGTTGTGTTGGTATTAAATAAGCAATCGTCGGGATCTAGTGACTCTCAGGGGTTGATTGAGCACAAACTTTTCTTTCAAGCAGGCGACATTAACCACGTCTCTGATGACATCGAAGCTGAAGCAGGCAGATAAGGGGTAACAAGTTAATGCATTTAAGGCGATATTTGTATGGTGGTAGATTGCTGAAATCATAAGGGTTGAAAAGATCTCTCAGAGCGAACAGTAAAAACTGCTTCTGAACAGACTCGAATTTTTGGCTGTGAATTTCGAAAGCCGGGTTCCAGATAGTGCACGCATATTCAAGAAGAGGACGCATGAGTGAAATATATAAGGATTTAGTAACCCAGAGATTCTTAAATTCTTTGGCTCGTCGCTTAATGAAACCAAGTTGCTTACTTGCTCGGGAAAGCACTCTATCGTAATGTAGATTGAAGCGGAGCTTTTTATTCAGGATGACACCGAGATCTAATATGTTGTCAACCCTGCTGAGTGTCGTGTTGTTGAGGCGGTACGTATAATGAACGCGTTCAGTTTTGCGAGAGAAGCTAATTGCGCGGCATTTGATAATGCTAAGAGGGACCTTGTTCGCGGAGCACCAATGTCTTATAAATTTTTTTCTGATAAGCATCAGTATGTTCTGTGAATTTCGTGATGATTCTGATTCTGAAGTTATCGCAATTCAGAATTTTCCAAATTTTCTGTGAAGGGGTGAAGGATGTCTGCCATCTTCTGGGCTAGGGTGTATGCCATCTTCATGGGCTAAGAAATTTGGTATTTATCGAGCGCAATCGGGACGGATTCCAGTATTTGGACATCTTGAAGGCTAAAGTACTGCATAGTACTGAAAAGCTGAATCTAAAGGATGATTTTCGTTTCCACAAAGACAACGACCTCAAGCAAACCTCTGAACTGGTGCAGACGTGGTTGATTAAGAAGTGCCCAAATCAAATGATAATATCTGTTGACTCACCAGATTTACATTTCAGTGAATATTTACGATTTAAATCGAAAGAAAAATTCAGAAAATACTTGAGCATACAAAATATTAGTAAATTCCATGCCAGCCCGTTTCAAGGTAGTTTTGAAAAAAGTTGGCTATCCTAGAAAATATTGGTAGTGAATCGAATTAAGGACTTGTTCAGTGGTATATCAATTCAGCTGTCATATGGTTCTGTCAATCTTAAATAAATTTGACTTTGTTCTTTTAAATTCGAGAATTTGGCTGCTTTTTTATTGAGAATAATAAACACGATGGCAAACTCAAATATGTATTTTTCTTTTTTAAACGGTTGGGCTAAAGCTCCAGCAGAGAACAACCGTTTGTAAACAGAAAAAACTGTGAGATATAAGTAGTGACAGACATGACCAATGATCGTATTATTTCAAAATCTTATCAATGTCGCTCATAGGAAGCAAAAAATCCGACCAATCAGCCTTATTCAAGAAAGAATTTCAAATGCTTGAAAACATTGAATCATCTGTCAAAACGCACAGCATCAGTAGCCAAGAAACTAGAAATTAACAAAAAAAAAACCGTGTCACAGCTCTAGCAACGCCATCCGTCACATTTTCTGAACCATATACAATTGCATTTTAATAAGTAAAGTAATTAAAGTAATACCACAACAGCCCTCGTACGGATCTAGGGGTTGAAGTTGGCTGAGAGGCTAATTCATAAATTTACAATCAAAGTTAATATGAGTCCGGAGTAATTGTTTCCCCGACTAACTTTACCCCTGGTTAACTCAGGTACCTATTCAGAGCCAGGTGAACTCAAAGCTTTTAATGTCGTCTCTCGTCCCAACCTTGATTCGAACCGGGGACCCAACACATTAGGGGCCAGCGCTGTACACACTAGACCTCATACAACAAACCTTGTCAAAAATCCATAGAAAATAGAAAAATATTTTTCACAAAGTTTTTGATGGAGACCCAAAAAAAATGTCAGGATGTAATTAATAAGCCTGTTATGTGTGTGAAATATAATAAACCTTACATTCGTGTCTCATTAATTTTTTATCAAAAATATTTTCATCAGAATATTGTTCCATTGACATTTTTTTTTCTCAAATGATTACTACATTAGCAATTTAAAACTGAAAAGTTGAATAATCGTTTTTACTTGCTAAATGCATTAGTTAAATCAATCTATTTATTCACATTTCATTCGACCAAATATATTTCGAATAAGAATATCACACCAATATGAATGAAGTATTTTTGAACTCACGCTTATCTGATCCTATTTCACGTTATGTATGTCTGATCGAAAATATGCAACTAATGATTGCAGCTATCAGCACTCGAAGGCAACAACCATCAAACGACATTCGCATAGTCTATGCCATTTCTCATGCAAAATCTATTCACCGACCTACAAGCCAATATCGAATTATGGACTTAGCTAAACAGCAACATGCTAATATGCGAATTTCGCCATCGTAAATTATTCGATTTACCCTAGTTTTCTGCACCCAAAGACAAATAACTCCATCGACTTAAAGTCATTTGCCACCCACAAATCGATTTAGCCAGCCATTGTCAATCATAGCAAATATTTTTGCATAAACACAACGCGAAAGGTCGATTGGAGCTTTCGGCGAAATAATCGTGAAAATTCTCGCCAATTGAATTTTATCTCAATTGCTTCATTCAACTTAATCCGTAACCATTTACTGTTGAAAACATTAATCATTACGGCGAGCAATATGCCTGTGGTCAGTGGCTGCAAGGCAATGAAACGTATAGGTATGTTTGGTTGGAAGGCGTATTCAATATTTAAGAAATTAAACCATTATCCGAAATGATTTACTCATCCATTAAGTTTGCAATTCCTTGACTTTGATCGTGTCAATATTTGACATGATAAGCGAGATTTAATATACTTTCGTACTCGTTTTTTACATTGTAATTTTTGCATCTACGGATTGTATTATTAAACATGGTTGACATATTTAGATGCTGTACAATTCAACTATGAAAACAAATACTCGCCAACTAAAAATTAAGAACCAGAATTAACTTTGTCACCATTTAGTCAATTTAGGTTGTTTGGTCAATTTAGTATTCACAGCACCTAAGAACTAATCCAAAAAAGCAAACTTTTTCAGATCGTAGCTAGATTAAAATCTCAACACTTGCATATCGTGGCCTATTTTACGCCAGATTATTGCAATATGGTGAAAATACAATGAAATATTGTGTTATTTGCCACTATCCACGAGTACCACAGCCACTCATGTTCCCGCACAATAACTCAGTCAGTCAGGGACCCTTTTTCGAAATGTAAACCAGTTTTCCTTCACATTGTCTGGGAACCACGGCAAATCTTCGCCTAATTAAAATGAAACAAAAAAACTAAAGTTTTTGCGAAGATCGGAGCCAACTATCAATGCTACGTATGAAGTTATACATGCGCTGATGGGCTATTAGGAATCGAGCAGCTCTTTATGGAGTAAATTGTCTACCGTTGTGAAATTTCGAATTATTATATGAACTGACCTTTTTAAGCTTTAATTTTAAATTAAATTAACTAATTTTAAGCTTTAAGTTTGTTTTCTACCCTGTAAGCCACTTTAGATAACAAACATTCGGAGTAGACACTGATTCATATACAAACTTTTTACATATTCGTATACTTAAAAGTACGAAAACAGTTCATGTGTACTACCTCAATCCGATCCAATTTCATATAGCCTTATACTCGTATTTAGAGCACATGATTGCGATCGTTCAAGGTCACCTGACTGGTTCCCATTAACGTAAGCCGAGATGCTGAAAATAATTGCCATCGCAAATCGTCTTAAGCACTCGATGTCAGACAGTGCATTTGCTGCAGATCACCTTGTACCTGGCTTGTATGATCGCGATTACATCGATTGCCCTGAACAAAACATGTGCAAGAAATTTCGCTGAATGCAAGGAATAGGGCTGCGTACTTTCTTTTGAGAAGTTGTTCTTTGAAGAGGGTATAAAAGGATTGCCGTTTATGCAGGGCATCATTCAGTGTTTTGAGCTCAGATAGAACAGTATATCAGTGTATATTTCTCATCCTAACAATGGCATCCAAAGTAAGTAAAAAAATAATCAAAAAGTTAATTACTGTCTAGCAATTTCTAAACTGATGTATCTTTGCAGCTTATTGCACTTTTAGCTTGCATTTCATTTGCCAGCGCTGGAACTTTACCCGCTGCCGGAGTATACTACTCTGCTCCTCAAGCTCTAGCCAAGGCTGCTCCTCTTGCTGTCGCACAGCCAGTTTTGGCAAAAGCCGATGACCAGTACGATCCCAATCCGCAGTACAACTTTGCCTATGATGTTCAAGACAGTTTATCTGGTGACTCCCATAGTCAGTTCGAATCACGTGACGGCGATGTTGTACGAGGACAGTACTCACTCGTCGATGCAGATGGTTACAAAAGGACCGTTGAATACACTGCAGATCCATTGCACGGATTCAATGCTGTTGTGAGTCGGGAGCCTCTTGGTGTTGCTGCAAAATCTGTGGCTGCACCTGCTCTTGTCAAGTCTGCGCCGGTAGCATACTACCAACACCAACCGCAACTAATCAGAGCAGCTCCTCTAGCTCATGTTGCAGCTCCTGCGGCATTCTTAAGTCATCAACCGTTGGCTTATGCTCATCACTGAATCGAATAAGACTGCTGTCAACATCAATACCAGCATTAACAATTGTAATCAACATCACACTTTCGGCTCGGTACGAAAATAAATACTTGTGATACTCAAATAATTTGATGCTAAAATAAAAACATACAATAGGAATACAGATATCGAGTGGTTTTACTAAAAGGAATTGGTTGTGGAATAGTTGTCATACATATGGAAGTCTGATTGAAACCTTCAATAGGCTGACTGCCAAGCTAAAATGTTGAAAACTGCCTCAGGTGACAAGTTTTCAGCATGCTGTGGGGCATGAACTTTGCTTGGCGAGCGTCTAGTACTGCAAAGGGGTACGAGAAAAGTTTTCAGTTGGTCCTCTACGATTTTTTTTAACTGTTTTTCTATTTTCATATACCTCTTTTAAAAAAACTCCAACAAAAGCATGATTTCAATCATATGATCACTTCAAAATATTTTTTTTTATAAATAAAAAAATATTTAAAAATAAAAAAATGATGCAGTATTTAGTCAAACAATCTATGAATTTAAAACCAAAAGTAGTGAAGCTCACGTTTCATCTAAACAATAAGCTAAAGGCCCCCATTTACGAACAGTCCAAATGGCCTGAGTTCATTTGGCTTGAGTCCGTTTGGTTTATGACCAATTTAGCTCGCCACTCACGACATATCCAGTCAGTCCATTCAATTTTCTGTCATTAATTTAGAAAAAAATAAAGATACACTTGAAGAAAAAATTATTTTTAATTTATTAAGGGATCCGAAGGATATGGAGGATTTTTTTGCAATTACAACTTGCATCTTCATAAATAAACGAAAACCAAAAAGGAAGTGGAAAAAAAGATAGCTTGCCAAACGGAATCAAATGAATCACGTAAATTTATATAACACGTTGCTAAGCGAAAGGATACAAATATGAGGTAAACTATGACTCCTCACGAAATATTGGCCGCTACGTTGTGGTACTTAGCAAGCAGTTGCAGGCTTTGGGTCAAATAATATAATATACATTCATGTGACCTATATTATTCCATAACTTCCAAAACAAAATCATGGCCACCACTATCCATTATGCTGAATTTTCCGATTAAAGAAAATAATCACAGAAACAGTCACAGGTCAGCGTGTGAAGCAAGACTGCCACGTTGTTTGGACTGAGGCTTCAACACACACGACTAGTCCATTTTATGGATTGTCCAAACTCGGCCTACTATTTCTCCACAGACGGTCGAGCCAAAAAATTGCCCGATGGTTTGAGTCCATGGACTTTGGATTGATTGGAAATCCAATTTGATTCCATGAGTCCATGAGTCCATGAGTCCATCCGAGTTCTCCCACACACGGTGAGATTTTGGCCTGGCCTCAGGCCATTTGAACTGCTCGTGAATGGAGGCCTTAAGCAAGTTTCGAATTTTGACAGCTGAAAATCTTATTTCGTCCCTCATAACATGAGAAATATCGTCTTTTCACAATATTTGAATATTTGATAATACATTTGTAGGAGTTTTTACGATACATTAGCTTTTGTGATTTTTGAATAAGTTGTATTATTCCTTATTTTTATGCTTTTTGGGTTTTCGTACTGATAATTTTGACAATCATTAACAGAATGAATAAATTTGGCTTGGAATCTTATGCTGAGCTGAGGAGGTTAATTTTCATAACCAGAAACAGCATATCTGATTTTTCAAAATCTGCAAAGCTTGATTTTTCCGAATAAGCATGCTTTATTGCAAATTCATTAGAAGTGCTCGATTTGGTTTGTCCACAAGACTAAAATTCAGAATTAGGATAATTTATCGAAAAAACAACGAAAGTCCCACTTGAATTATAACACCCGTAACACTCATGATTTTAATGGCTTCAGTAAGACTACGGTTAGATCTGCGAAAAATGTCAACGTTAAATAACCAATCAATGGACATTATAGAATAAAATCAATGGGCATTATGAATTAAAATGAATAGCAGTGAATTCAAAAGATTTGTATGCAGGTGAAGATTATTTGGCACTATGGATCAAGCTCGTGATATTTAAACTTATTCTTATCATAGTTCAATAGGGATAATATCATAAGCTGATAGGGTGATCCAAGAGAAGTGTGCACCTATAAATAACAGCAATTATCTGCGTGGGAAAAATGCATTTTCCCCAGGCTTAATGTAAATAATTCCACCTAAAAGTAGGTTCTGAAAATTCCATTTTCTCTATCTAACGCTACAAAAATAAAAAGCGCCCAACGTGGGTCTTTCTTACGAATGTATCTTAATATCTAATGTAGATCTTTCTGTAGATTGATGATAACATTTTCAGAAAGCACCAAATTCTTATTTCAATGCATACTTGCATTATCAGTAAATACTAACCATTTGAATAGTGAGCTTATAGGAATATCCGTTTAATGAATAATGAAGATAATTGATTATATATTGCATTTCTGAGAAATTTATCTAACAAATGTTTTCTTTAAAATATATCAACACAAAATAAATTGATTGATCGAAGCCAACCATTAGGAAAAAATTTTAAATATAACTTAGAATTCTTGACTTTGAATTACTTTGCACTTTACATATTTCTAGCTTTTACAATAAACTTGCTTATACATATGCCAGTCATTATACTCTTTTCTTGAAAACCAAATGTTGACTAAAATTGCTTCCATTTCGATCGCAGGCTGCGTAGTTTGAAGTTTCGAATTTACATGTGCATTAAACTAATAGTATGCAGTACATAAAGCAGGTTGATTTTGAGCTTTCTCTGAAATCGTGTAAATGTATTGGCGCATTCTGAAGTTGTTTGGACGTGCTTTGGAATTTCAGCTAGTAATATTATTCAAATTAATATGAACTATAAAATTATGTATTTATTTATTTCACCAAACAAAGTATAATATTACATGAAATAAACATAAAAATGAAATAAACATAAAAATAAAAAAAATTAAACAAATTACAAACAGATTTAAAAACAGGTATAAAATACAAACATATAAAATACAATAAATAAATTAACATTCAATAAATAAATAAATAGCAGCTAAATCGCATGTAGGGCACAATTTTGAGCACGTAAAACGAAATTCAATAATTAATTAATTAATTAATTATAAAATTAATAAGTCATAAGTCATAAGAGGATACTAGGCCGGTAGACTAGAGAGGGTAGGATAAGAGAGCCTTGGTAATTCTGTTTTTAAAAGGTCGCTTTGGATATCGTGGGAGAGAAGTGTTGGCTCAGACTGCTGAATATTTTGCAGCATCTATTTATTGGCTCATTATCACACTGAAAAGAATCCACATGGCGCCCAGAGCCATGTAACATAGCGCATTATTTATGGCGCCATACGCTACGTACATAGTACTCTGAGCTATGCAATATGGCTCCCAGCGCCATAATGTCAGAATCTACATAGCGCGTGGTCCTATGTAACATGGCGTAGCATTTATGGTTCCACACGCTATGTACATAGTGCCCTTAGCTATGCAGTATGGCTCCCAGCGCCATAATTACATGGCACAGAAATTATGGCCCCACACGCTATATTACATAGTGCCATGAGCCATGTAATATGGCTCATGGCACTCCAATTATAACTCGCAGCCATGCTGTGTGAGGGAAGGTATAAATGTCAGCAAGTGACATTAGAGCTTGGGTCTACATAATTGACTCATTTTGAACTGAAGTACTGGCTGCGATATTTTCGATACTTCGACCGGTGAATTTTCACACTGGAGCAGGATCATTCAATAGTGAGTATGTTGGCTCGAATTTATCGAATTTATATTTTGTAGAATTGATATTTGGTGGAATTGATATTTGGTGGAATTTATATTTGGTGGAATTTATATTTGGTGCACTAAAAAAACACATAGCGCCAGACGCCATAGTTTATAGATTTCTAGCACCATGCACATAGTCGATTTCAGTCGATTTGTGATAAAATATAGCGCCACACGCCATAGTACATAGGAGCAGATGCTATGCTTATAGCCCTCCACGCCATGTACTATAGTCCTCCACGCCATATACTATAGTCCTCCACGCCATATACTATAGTCCTCCACGCCTTATACTATAATCCTCAACGCCATGCACTATAGTCCTCCACGCCATGTAATATAGTCCTCAAAGCCATATACATGGCGTGGAGGATTATAGTACATGGCGTGGAGGACTATAGTACCTGGCGTGGAGGACCATAGTGTATGGCGTGGAGGGCTATAAGCATAGCGTCTGCTCCTATGTACTTTTCGCCATGTATTATGGCGTGTGGCGCTACATTTTATCGCTATCCCTAAATCGACTATGTACATGGCGCCAGAAGTCTATAAATTATGGCGCATGGCGCCATGTGTTTTTTCAGTGCAGCATATGCGGTGCTATGCTTATATTCAACTAGCATTCATCGTGATCTAGTGACTCTCACGGCCAGATTAAGCACAAATCTTTCCTGCATGCAGCCCCGGATCTTGAATTTTTCGTGGCGGGGCAAAAACTGAAAAATGTCGCCCCCACCCACCAATATTTTTACCTTTATCGTCATCATCAGTTCAGCCATAAAACGCGCACTGATGGACACAGGTCTCCTCCATAGAACGCCACAACGACGGGTCTAGCGCTGCTCTTTCTCTGTTAAGCATACATATGTTTTTTCCAAAAATACATGAACTTGTCGGACATCTATTTTAATTAGGATAGGACAGGATAGGGTCTGAAGTAAAATGTGAGATTAAAAGTAATTATTATGTTGCACATTGAAGCTATAGATGTAATCTTCGAGGCTTTTGTTCTGCAAACAAATCTATGGCTTTGTCATAATTAATCACATGATCAGTTCGATTTTGTATTGCTAATATTGCGAGACTCGACAAACGTTCCTGGCTTGTCGACGATTGTAGATGATTTTAAATAAATTAAAGTTTGCCAAAACTTCGCTCGCAGCTTGTGGATGTAGTAGTAAGCGTAGTGTAAACTTCTAGGGCAATACCAGTATTAAGCAAATCACCCTGCAAATGATGCACATAGATCTGTTGCAAGAGATTGAAAGCGCTAGCATTTTTTATATCTCCAAAAAAAGTGGAGTTTGCTCTTTAAAAACGTATAGTTCCTAGCAGAATTTAGCTGTGTTTAAATCTTGCTCGTGTTTTCGTCTGCAGTTCTTAGGTTGACATATTCAAAATTTCAGTACCATTGAGAAATGCAAAATTCAAAGAAAACATGGTAGCACTGTCCACCCCTTTTTTAATTTCTGATAAGATTAGATCAAATACCATCATTGTTGCCTTAGCAAAGAGTTGAGCATGTTGAAGTCTTTGTGATTCTTCAAACATCTCATCAAATTGTTTTTTGCACATCAGAATTTGTTTATTTGGCAGAAAAGGTTGAATGCTAATTTTCCAGCAAATTCTTTAGATTCTTCTAACCAATATTCAAATGAATTTTCTCACAATTTTTGCAAAGTTTTCATAGGGCCATTTATTGGAACGCGTGAGGATTATATCTTCCTTTTGAATTTCGATATTCAATTTTTTACTATTGATTTCGCGGAGAATATTTGCCCAAATCGTCAAGTTAAGAATAAATTTAAAATTCTTTACAGCACTTAAAAGATGGCCTGTTTCGTACTTTGCTTCTGGAGCATGGGAAGTTTGCTCAACTTCTTCCAAGGATTTCACCTCTTCCGAAAAATTATTTAGGAGGGCTTAGACAGCGACATCTGGAGTGCAATCGAACATTCTTGTGAAGTATTTGGCTTCTTTGATGTCGTTTAGAATGCTATTCCTAACTGTTTGCTAACTGCCATTATGTCAATAATTTTATTCTGTATTGTCTTTGATAAATATGATATTTGTCCCTTTTTTAAGTGTTGCCATTGAAACTTAAGAGTTGAATTATGTTTGGAGAGCAGGAAAACTAAAGTCAAGAAGTTCTTTTGACCAGGCTGAGGACATTGTGTGATGAGGTCGCTAGGGGTTTCGTGGGACCCACGAAAAGAAAGACAGTTTGTTGACAGATACAATACAGAATCCATAACAATGCGCAGGATCTGTCTAAATATAGCGGCATCCCTTTCCAAAGGACGCTAACTGCCCTCAAACGTAAGTGCGTTTCACTTGCACACTGCTACTGAACCAGCTGCCGTGACCGCGGGTTTCGCGGGCACCGGGTGAGTCCGATCATTGTCTTATCTATGCCTACGTGCCCCGTCTAGAATAATTTATGTGCTTAAAGTACTATAGCGCATATCAGGGCTTTGCCAGTCAGAGATAATATATTGGCTCGCAGATTTTCTGAAAATCTGAGACAAAAATACCAAGCCGCATTTTAAAGAGGAATGTTTCTTACGTGGCAATCTACCACAATATTTTTTAAAAAAATCAATCAAAAAAAAATGGCGATTATTTGAAAATATTTTTCGAAAAATCGTATTTTTTATCACTTTGTTTCACTTGCCAAATTTTTTTGGGTTAATTTTTGGCCTATATTGTGGTAGATAACCACACAAATCGGTTTGAAAAAACGTCATTTCGAGAAAAAAACGCATTTAAAGTTTTTTTTTTCCTATTATTTATTGAATATTATTTAAAAAAATATGTTTTTATCAACTGCAATTGCTCAGTCTGCACTCCCTGGACCATACATAAGTATTCTTGAGTCCACAGAAGCTCTTGCAGTTGGGCATTTTTTTTGCCAAACGCGCTTCCTTTGCCGCTTTTTCTGCCTGACTTATGCGCTCTTCATCTTTTTTTCCCCCAGTAATTAAAAGCAGCAATCTGCCGTAACTTCTTTATTTTTGGGAATATCTTAGGCACTTGTGTTTTGTCTTTCATACGGTGTGGACGTGTTTTCGCGAGTCACGGTCCCATAATATTTATCCATATAGTGTAAAATTGTTCCATATAATCAATCAATATATTTTGATAACTGATTAAGTGCACCGTATTCAAAATTCGCTCGAGATCCATTTAATTTAATTTTGCTTGTCATTTCCGCCACTTCCAACGACTTTGACTTTCAATTTCAAACTTTCATACAGTGAAAAAAGTGCGACATAAACATATTAATTTTATTCGCGAGCTATTTTGTGCAAGTGAAAGCAATTACCCAGTGACCTACTTATGCATAGTGTGTTAATTGTATAATTGTATAATTACAAAAATTATTGCTGAGTCATATATAAGCAGTTATATTGACGTTCATTGATAATCCAAAGACAAATCATTTGTATAAAAAAAAAAAAATTAATAACCTCGAATAACTTAATTCATTTGTTGCGTGTGTGCAAAGATTCTTTGAAAAAATGAGCGGTAAGTGCAGTTTGGCCAATTGTATTGCATTTGACAATACATTTAAATATGTTACATGCAAAGCTTTCTGCAATCGAAAGCTTCATGGAGCATGTATGGATGCGCCTAGGGATTGGTATCATCCCTACATTGAAGATCATTTTATCTGCACTGATTGCCAACAGATAGAGAAGCTTTTCAAATGCATGTACGACAGCATTATCAACAAAATTGAAAAGTTGAATGTAGAAAAAGACCATCTACTCTCTATGCAGCAGGCGCAATTCAGAGCCAACAGCGTAACTTTCGAGGAAATGGCAAGCTCTTTCGACAGACTTACTAACACTTTTTCTACGGATAAAAGCGGAAATATGACTAAAATAGCTGAGAAGCTGGAACGGAAGGCTAATGAAATCTATGATCGTCTATCCGACGGGAGCTCACCTTCAATATCCCCTACAATTTATAATCCTGACACTCTCCTGGTGGGTCTTGAAAACCGAATGAAGGCCTTGATGGAAACTCAAGCGAGTATTACTCGAAAAGCACTTTTCGATGCTCAGTTCAACAGTGTCTCAATTCCGCACCACAATCAACACGATAGAAGACACATTAAGTCACATCTGCGAGAAGTTATCTGGTAGCCATAATATACCAAGCCATGAAATGTCCTTAGATATTGAATTGATGGCAGCTGATTCAAATATTGCAGCAGACAACTCGATTGGTATCCAGATACATAAAATAAATACGCAAGACGCATCAGCTTCCCCTATAAAACATGCAATTATCGAGGGGAGAAAGATAAGTCCAGCCTCTCTTGTGGCAAATCCAGCTGATCAGCATACAAAGAAAATCTTTAACTTTGGCACTTATTGGACAGAAGACGAATGGCGGCACCGCCTTGAAAAAATCAGACAGTCTAATGCAGCATATCTCGGAAAAACTGAAATAATAACAGAACGAACTGGTACGACGTACGAAGTTTTTTTTGTGAAGGGAGCTCCGCGCTCTGCTGATATTGCATGGATGTACGAGTTCCTCGAAAAAGAGGCATTAATAAAAGAATGCAACGTATCAAGGACACGCAGTCGAACGAATCGGAAATCCGGCAGTTTTTTCAAGATCACCATTCCCACACGATATGCTTGGCTTTTCACCAACTTCAACCCAAACAACAATAACTGTACTTGGAAAGGATTAACGTTCCGCCATTGGAGAAACCAGACTCAGACTGTTGGTCGTCGGAAAAATAAAGCTATTAATAGTCATAAAATTAGTAAAGGTAAAGCTAGAAATAGTCATAAAATTAGCAAAGATAAAAATTGTAATTTAACCACAACTCCCATCAGTTCCCTTTCCAATCCTGACAATGGTGACACCAAGAATATTGATTCCACAAACCTGGAACCCAAACCGAACAACTCTCGTGTAATTAATCCTATTCACACTGACTGCAATGTTGTCGATGATAATCTCCAAGCACTTTCCAACACTGAACTATTCACAGCCCCTAACATCAGTTCCAGAGTAGTCTCATCTCCGTACAAGAATTTCATTCAGAGAATAAAAAGAAAAATTTCCCCAAAGCAAAAAGTCCCGCTTAAACTACCAAACACTAGAAAACTCGATTGCTTTCCGAATACTGTCACCAATAATTCATCTGATCTCGTTAACACCGTTTCTAAACCCGTGCAATACCCTAATTTTGTTCGTGGCGAAGTTCAAACCTCCTCCATTACCCCTGGTGTTATAGTTACTGCCAATCCCTCGTGTGAACCAGTGACAACTGCGCCTAAGTTCCTGGACCCACTAGTGCCTCCTATAGTTAAAGCCACAATCAACTCCAGTGCTGATCTCGAAAGCAGGTATCTGCTTTCTCGGCTAAGGGATAAGAAAATCTACGAAAATGTTCGCCTCTACCTTGCATACATGCACAAAGCCACTGACTCTGCTTGTTTCGAGGGTAAAACGAAGACTCATCTGAAAGTCATGATTCAACAGGAAGGTCTTCCCATAGATTTTCAGGCTCTTCATACTGTTTTTGTCCGGTATCATGAGCAACTTGGCATAACAGCTGACCAAGTGAAAAAAGAGCTAAGCACCTTTGCCTCACATGTCTCAGCTAAGTATATTTCCTCCCTTCAAAAAGCAAGGAATGATTTTAAGAACTATCATTCCTAACAAGAAGTTTTCGTTAAACAGCCTCAAACTTTTTTACCACAACTGTGGTGGTATGAGAGGCAAACTGAATAGACTCTTTCTTGACTCAAAATCTTGCCAATTTAATGTATTGACCTTCACGGAAACCTGGTTAAACAGTTCGCACACAAACGCAGAAATATTAGATGGTAACTGGACTATTTACAGGAAGGACCGAAACTACCTTTCTACTGGCCAAACTCGAGGGGGTGGTGTTTTAGTAGCTGTTCGTAACTCGCTATCAAGCGAACTAGTCGAAAACAGCTCATATAATCTCTTCGATCACAAGATTATTCGCTTTTCCTGGTCCAAAGGTTTCATTTACATCGGAATATTCTACATCCCACCCGGTTCAGACGAAGCCGTTTATAATGATGTATGCGAAGTGATTTCTAACTTAGTTTCATCTCTTAATGAGGAGGATAAAATTATAATTCTCGGTGATTTCAATCGCCCAAATTTAAAATTTACGGCCGATGAAACTGATAATAATCTCATTCCTTTTAATCTTCTTGACTCCAGCGATTTCAATCTAGTTAGTACATTTTATGGCAATGATTTGCAGCAAATAGCTCCGACACCTAACCAAAATGGAAATTGGTTAGATCTCATATTTACTAATAGCTACGACGATGTAGTGGCTAACTCAACTGCTGATGCAGAAAATTTTTTTGGCAACACTCTTCACCACTCTGCGTTCACAGTTGAGTTATTATCTACATCTGATATGTTCGCTTCCCTATCTTACAATAACTCTATTGTATATGACTTTCGCAATGCTGATTATAAGAGCATTACGGATTGTCTTCTCAGAATTGACTGGGCTAGTAATTTTTCAACGCTAGAATTAGATGATGCTGTATCATTATTCTATGAGTTGGTTTTTGACGCCGTTGAAAAGTTCACCCCAAAGATTAAGAGAAAAGACAAAATATCTGAACCATGGCTTGATAGCAATCTAAGGTATTTGCGGAATCAAAGAAATAAACTTTACAAAGTAATTACCACCAGCACTGATGTCAGAGATGATATCAAGGATAAACATAATGAATTAGCTCAAGAATTCCTGTCGAAATCCCGTGAAGCGTATGAGCGCTATGTTAATATCATGGGCGAAAATATAATTCATGATCCTAAAAAGTTTTTTGATTTCGTGAACACCAAACGGAAAACTTCGGGCTACCCTACTTCGATGCACAAAAAGAACCTTTGTTCGACATGCCCTCACGAAATTTGCGACCTGTTCGCTGAGCATTTCCAGGAAGTATTTTGTTCATGTACAAGCATGTCTAACATTCTTCTCCCTCAAACATTCCCACCAGATATCATTTGTGAAATGTATTTAACTAGAGAGGAGATTGCCAGGGCCATCAAAGATCTCAATGTCAACAAGGGTCCTGGTCCTGACTTACTACCTCCTAGTTTCATACTCGAATGCATGGAGTCGCTTATCTTACCCGTGTATTTAATTTTCAACAAATCACTTTCTTGTGGGGTTTTCCCTTCCTTCTGGAAATCATCCCATCTGACCCCGATTTTTAAAAGTGGTGATAGGCGGTCAATTGATAATTACAGAGGTATTGCAATACTTTCAGCATTGCCTAAACTATTTGAAAAAATTGTCTGTGATAAGCTCACTACTGTAATAGAACCTCTTCTAAATGAACAACAACATGGTTTTAGAAAAGGCAGGTCAACTTGTACCAACCTCGTGATTCTCGTCTCAGATGTTCTCTGTGGCATGGAAAAAGGGCATCAAATTGATACCATCTACACAGACTTCAGCAAGGCCTTTGATCGGGTTGATCATGATATTCTTCGAATCAAACTACAGAAATTTGGCATCTCGGGTCTTTTATTAAACTGGTTAGACTCTTATCTTCGAAATAGGACGCAGTACGTTAAGTTTCAGGGTATCCTATCCAAAAAAATCGAAGTTTTATCAGGTGTTCCACAAGGTAGTCACTTGGGGCCTCTTTTATTCAATATTTTCGTTTCGGATCTTTCTGAAGTTTTATCAGACATCCCTCACCTTTTTTATGCAGATGATCTGAAAATGTACCACACAATTAAATCGAAATCTGACTCAGTTTTCCTTCAATCGAAACTGCTTTCTCTTGAGCAGTGGTGCAAACAAAATAATCTCGACATTAATGTCAGTAAATGTCAAGTCATTAGTTTTTCCCGCAAAACCAGTAATATAAATTTTGATTACCGCCTCAATAATGTTACAATCAATAATGTTGACAATGTCATCGACCTCGGGGTTACTTTGGATAAAAAGCTGCGTTTTAATTTACACTATGACAAAGTCTTAAGCAAGGCTAATAAGCAGCTTGGATTTATCAAAAGACGTGCGAAGGAATTCAAAAACCTATGGGTCACGAAGTCCTTATACATAGCTCTAGTTCGGCCATTGCTCGAATATGCATGTATTGTCTGGCACCCTACCTTTGATGTCCATAGCGATAGGCTCGAATCGGTGCAGAAGCAGTTCTTGCTATTTGCGTTGAGAGATCTGTATAACCCTTACGAATTTGAAAATCTACCTTCATACAGATACAGGCTAAGTCTCTTAAATCTATCAAGTCTATCTTCGCGGAGGATAGTCATATGCTCCTGCTTTACTTTTGACGTTATTAGGGGCTTGATCAATGTTGTGTCCCTGTCCAATAAGATCACCTTCAACGAATCAGTAAGGCAGACGAGGCACACACGTTTACTGAATGAATACCGACACCACACAGTTTACGCCAACAATGAGCCAATCAATAGATGTTGCAAAATATTCAATAGCTTCGCAAAATACTATTCCCCTACCATTTCCAGACCTAGGTTTAAAACTGCTCTGACTAAGGTGCTCACGTCATGAATGCCCTATCCAATTCCCTACTAAAGATGGTTATATATTTTTAAATTTCTTCCGTTGTTGTTAATTATACAAATTTATATAAATTGTTAGATATTAATTGTAAGTGTTTTGTACGCCTTGTTTGGTTGAAATAAATAAATAAATAAATAAAATTTCGAGAAGTGATTTCTGAAGTAATAAATTGAAAAATGCAAAAAACAAAAAACTGATTTTTCCAAAATTATAACCCATACCACCCCCTTAATCAAGTTATTAAAACACATGTACTAATTACACTTTTGTTTATAATATATGCTTACTGAACCACATTAATTAATAATTATATATCTCGCATTATATGTCTGAGACAACATTGCATATTTTCCGGGCGGTTTTTTTTTCACGGTACGAAATAAATTTATTAAACGCTTCCTCGCATCTCATTACAAACACATAAAAAATACTATTCGTCTCAATTTCATGCTCCAAATACTAGCATTATGATCGAAAGTCAATTACAGCTAAATTGACATTGTCCCAAGAAACCGGACTGTTTTACTCGTTCACCATCTTCATCAACCCAACGTGTTTCTTCATCGTGACAAAAGCAGCAGGAACGATTAATAGCCATTGACCGACCAGCCGGTAGGTAACCAGCATGCCGGTCATTGTGCGGCGAATTTAATGACATAATACGACTGTAATGCTTTTGTTCCATCAGTAACTGCTCGTAGTTGTTTTAATGAAATTATGAATACTTTTGTGACAAAAGTAATGAACACATTTGCACTTAAATGAATATTTTGTAGCCTGGCTCGCGAACTGAACTTTCAATAATATATGCATTTTGCAATTCGCAGTGGTGTTGCTCTTAAGGGATCAGTGAAAGTCACTCACCTGCTTACCAGTCATTACTCCGTTTTTTTCACCTTGACATAATTCGTATATCAAATAAATGGACCAGCTCAATAAGTTCAATGGATATTCAACGAATCTTAAGAGAATTAAATTTAATTTGAAGAAAATTAATATTATGAGCCGGTTTATTACAGTTGACAATTTCCTCGCTTATTTGATACTTATCTATAAAAAAAACCCGTTATTTCTTTCATGGTTGACAAATATTAAAAATTGTATTGTGTGGCCAGATTGGGCTATTTCCCGCCAATTGGGCTACCTAAAATTCCATTTCGCGGATTGGCGGTTTTTGGGCTATCTATTTTTATGAAAAACTATATTTGGGCTATACAGTAAAACCTACTAATCGGGACACTGTATGATCGAACCACCTGAACATTTGAACTTTAACATCACCGCACATACTATTTCTTGCAGAAAATTCACTCTGTAATCGGGTGACCTCTAGAATTGGACCGTGAACCAGATAAGCTGCACAAAAATTTGCTTAGTAGTACTTCCTAATCGGACCAAAACCGGGTTTAAGACGAGCATGAAAAATTGTGCAAAAATGAGTTTCCCAAAAAAATGATCTGTTCAAGATGAAGAAATTTTTTCGTATAATTTCTGCATAAGTTTTTGCTGAAAAATTATTTAATGTGTAGAATTCGGTACGTTATAGATAGCTTGAATTTTATTGGCATTCTGATAATAATAAAATATTGATTTATTTGAGCATTGTTTTATGTTTTCCCTTTAAGCAAGTATGAATGCAATTCATTATGATGTATTAATTATGATGTAAACATTTGAGCGTTTGTTCAGGCAACGCCAAAACAACTGAAAAAAATCTACTATGAGTGCAAAATACAACGATCTAAGTGTTCGCAATAAGTTATAAGTAATACAGTCATCTGACAAACAATTGCTCATCCAAAAAAAGACTGCCGATAGCTTTAAAAATTAGTAAGAGTCAGATGCATCGTATTTAAAAAAAATAATAACCAACTAAAACGGAAATTAAATAACGTTGGAAAATTTTGAAGACGCTGAGAGAAAGTGGTTGAAATTAAATTTACCATACTAACAGATAGATAAATTGTTGAATTAGGTTGCTGCAGATGAAATGGCCGATTTAGCAATGACATAAAGTTGGCTGAAATTTTAGTGTGTTATGTTGGCACAAGGCGACGCAAATGATATGACATATTGAAGTATAAATACTACTACCTTTTTTTATGGAGTCACTTCTGTTTTGCACTTCATAGTGATCGTAAAAACAAAAAGAGAAAGTGAACATGGAAGTGAATCAAAAACGGCTACTTTTGCTATACGAAATTCAATTAGAGCACAACGCAACGGAAGCAACGAGAAATATCAACAGCGCATTTGGGCCTAATACAGTTAGTGATAGTTCGAAAAATTTCGATCCGGAGATATGAACCTTGGAAGTGAACCACCTGGACGCCCAGAACCATCGATCGATAACGACGAGCTGCATGCATTAGTGGAGTCTGACTCCCGCCAAATCATAAGAGATCTTGCCGAGAAATTAGGCGTTCACAATTCGACAGTTTGCCGCCACTTGCAACAACTTGGAAAAGTGACCAAAAAAGCTTGACAAATGGGTTCCACATGATCTTACCGAGCAAAACATGACGTGACAAATGGAGATTTCAAGTTCTCTCCTCCACCGCAACAAAAGGGAATCGTTCTTGCACCGAATTGTGACCTGCGATGAAAAGTGGATTTTATACGATAATCTTCGCTGATCGGCCTAATGGCTAGATGCCGATAAAGCGCCAAGACACATGCCGAAACCAAGCCTTCATCCAAAGGAAATAATGGTAAATGTTTGGTGGTCTGTAGCTGGAGTTATCCACTATTCGTTCCTGCAATCTGACGAAACCGTCAATGCTGAGAAATACTGTGCTCAACTGGATGAAATGCATCAGAAATTGATAGTCCAATGACCTAGGCTTGTCAGCAGGGTTGGAATAATACTGCTTCATGATGACGCACGACCTCATGTATCGAGAGTAACGGTCCAAAAATTAAACGAGTTGTGCTATGAGACTCTTCCTCACCCTCCACATTCACCAGACCTCTCACCAACAGATTACCATTTCTTTAAACATTTGGATCACTTTTGGACAGAAAAAAGATTTAATAATGAAGCTGCTGTCAAAAATGTCTTCGAAGAGTTTCTTTGAACCAGAAACTCGGACTTCTACAAAACTGGAATAAATGTGCTTGTATCTCGTTGGGAAAAGTGTGTTGCATCTATTGGTACCTATTTCGATTAAATAACTTGTCTTTATAAAAAGTTACAGCTGTTTAAAAATTTATTACTAAATCGGTCATTTCATTTGCAGCAACCTAATATTAATGGTCTTCTACTAGGTGGGGTGAAAAGTAACCTCCTTGACCTCCAGAATGCGCTGCAATCGCAAAAAAGATTATTGTGCCTTATAGTCTATTCATATTTAGGCAGACATGTCAAATTTCAGCGCGATATAGCCATTTGTTTTGTTCTGGCAGCCGATTTTTGTTGACTTGTTTGGCACCTTGGTGAGTATGGAAAAAAATGATTTTCGTTCTCTCATAAAACATTATTTTTTGAGAGGCAAAACGGCGAACGAAACAAAAGAAAAGTTGAATAAATATTATGGGGCTAGCGCTCCTTCAGATTACACCGTGAAATATTGGTTTCGAGAGTTTCGTGGTGGCCGAAACTCCACTGTCGATGAAGTCCGCAGCGGCAGGCCCTCCGATGCGGTTACACAGGACAATGTCAAAAAAGTACATGAAATGGTGTTGGCCGACTGGAAAGTGAAGGTGCGCGAGCTAGCAGATGCCATAAGGATTAGTACTGATCACACACGCTATATTTTGAGCAAGATTCTGCAGATGAAAAAATTATCCTGCCGCTGGGTGCCGCGCATGCTGACTCCGGACCAAAAACACGAACGCGAGCGCACTTCGGAAGCGTGTTTGCCTATGCTGATGTGGAAACGGGTGGAATTTGGCGTCGATTGGTGACTATTGATGATACCGTTATCCACTGAGTGACCGGCAATGGACTCAAGCCGGCACGAGTGCTCTGAAGCGGCCGAGAGAGGCTCAATGGGTCGGAAGGGTCATGGCGTCGGTTTCCTGGGATTGTCATGGGATACTCTTCGTGGACTACCTCGAAAAAGGAAAAACCATCAGCAGCGGGTATTACTGCACATTATTGAAGCGATTGAAGGCCAAAACCGCTGCGAAACGGCCTCACTTGAAGCGAAAAAAAATTTTGTTTTTACAAGACAATGCACCGTCACACGAGAGCATCGCAACAATGGCTAAAATCAACGATTAAGGGCTCGAATTGTTTCCCCATCCACCTTATTCGCTCGATTTGGCTTCCTTGGACTATTATCTGTTACTAAACCTCAAAAGATGACTCATCAATAAAAAATTCAGCTCGCGCGAGGAGATCATCGACACCGCGGGGGAGTATTTTGCAGACTTTCCGGAAATGTACTTTTTGGACGGGTTAAAAAAGTTGGAAAATCGCTGGAATAAGTGTATCGACCTAAAAGGAGACTACATTGAATAAAATAAAAAAAAAACTTTTAAAAAACATTTTTTTCATTCCCAAGGAGGTTACTTTTCACCCCACCTAGTAAGACACGCTCCAAAAATTTGCCAATATCCGGCCAGATACTTCACAGTAAAGCCCGTCAAACCACCACAATATTAAAACTTCGTGATTTCAAGGCATCAAACAGAAAGCTAGGATCCGTTAAAAAGGACTACAATATTCACTACGGTACGCTTTGTGGCGAAGAAGCTGATGTTGATTTAGACACAGTTCAGGAATTTCAGTCACAGCTAACAATGCTATGTGTTGGCTATGATGCTTCAAATATCTATAATCTTGATGAGACAGCAGTATTTTTTTTTTTAGAGAAACAACTCAAAAATCACTACGTCTTAAATTGAAAAATGTACATATGGAAATCCGTGAAAGAAACTCGTGACAGTTGCAATGGAAGCTGCATAGGAAAAACCAAAAGATCAAGATTTTTGCGAAGAATTGACATTAAGCGAAGTTTGGGCACTACTTGGGGAGGTAGCACAAAATCTTAGATGACAGGTGCTATTTTTAAAGAATGGATTAACACTTGATATTGAAATGCAAACACAAAACCGAAACATCACCATTTTTTTTTATAAAGCTAGATGTAATAGCATTGATAATCTGGAAGACATCAAGCTGCAATTTTTTCCACCTATTTCCACTCCTTATTTACAGCCCTTAGATCAGAGGATTACACCAAACATAAAACTAAATTACTGCACTTATATGATGATTCACATATTGTGAGCTCTGGAAAATACTGAGTGTCCTTCAGACCCAATAAAATTAGTTTCTATATTTGAAGCTCTCTGGTAATTACGATCTGCTTGGAATAAAGTGTCTCCACTTAGAATTACAAAAGTGTTTTTTGAAATGTGGTTTGCCTCGAAATCTGAGGGTCGAAAGCGGAATCGTGATGAGAGTTCAAATTCAAAGTGATGAAAATTCAAATATTTGGCAGAATACGATCATTTTACGACCACAAACGAGTCTCTCCCAGAAGATTGAGTAGATGTCTTTTTTAAAGACTGGTGATGACTTTTTTAATTTAAAACCGAAGAAACCATAGCAGCTTTTGTTAATTCAGATTGTGAATTCAAATCTCAGTCATTCAAAATCCAATGTATAAAAATGTCCAAGTGAAATTTTTAACGTATATCTCCTTTTGAAAGTATTTAAACGTCTAAACATAATGTTAACAACTGATCGTCTGATCGAAAAAATCATTTATTTCAAAACTTGCGTTCATAGTTTTGATTGTATGAAATCGGATAAAATATTTACATTTTAAATAAAATATTCAGTCGTTCTAGCCATTAAGACTGTTTCTTATACTAATTAAATTTTTGTGCCACCCAAATTTGCAAGTTGTTTTTTGGGAAAGTCCTTGAAAAAATAAGTGCCCTTCTACACTTAATTTTTCAAGAACTTTTCTAAAATTTCCACACAGTTCCTGTAATTCATTCACATTTTTCCCTTTTCAAATACGTTGTGAATAAAATTTGATCTGTCAATTATCGTCAATTTTTACTGTTTCAAACGACTTTTGCGCTATAATTAGAGCATTTATTCTACTTTGTACGAATTTTGCGGAATTAAATATTATAGTTTAATCAGCTTAGATGAATTAATATAGTTATAAATCTGTTGTGGCGGTTTTTGGGCTACAAATAAGAAATCTTGGCTATTTTGGGCTATGAAAATTTTAAATTAGGCTATATTTTCTCGCAAATATCTGGCCACACTGCTTCCAAGTATGTACTACAATGTAAACCTTGTTTCACAAGTATAGACAGGGTCACTAAAGAGTGAGAATAAGTGTGAAGATTGCTGACAGACATCAATTACTCGTTTGGCATATCTTAATTGGAAGAAACCTATCAACGAATTAATCAGCTGCTATTTAATTTAATTAGCCCAATAAGCCAGTAGTGGTCCACTCGAATTATGCACTCTTTTAAACTATCTAGCAACATCTAATCCCACATAAGGGAAATGCATATACGATCGTAGATTACAGTCAGACTGTTAGTCTAATCAGGTCCTCCCATGCACGATTCTTCCCAAATCGAGAGTGGGTGACAGCAAGACGGATGAGTTTTTTTTTGTACTTTCTCTTCGAAATTGGCCGGGCATTTGTGCGGGTCCAGTTTGAGTCGATATGAAAATATGTGTATATTCTCAAAGGACCATATCGATGATATGTTGTGAAAAAGTTAGGAATTTTCGCCATCGCCATTTCGTTTCCAAGGGCGAATGTCGTGAAAATGAAAAAGGATACAGACAATGGCGTGTATGTCCTCGATTCCAGCATACGAATATTGTGTAGTTTGGTAGCCGTATCTACATCCGGGACAGCATGTACATAAATACATATGTAACGACATGAATGACATGTCGGCCGGCTGAGAATAATATTCTATGAAACGATTTCTGTGTCAATGCCATACCATGGGTATGAAACGTTTCATCGTCGAAGTTGAATTGTAAAAATGCCACCTTTTAGTGAATTTGACATAAGCGGTGAAAATTTAAGATTGATCGTTTCTCTCTCGCTTTTGGCCTGATATGTTTTCGGAGTCGATGGTTATGGCTACGGGTCGATTTCTGTATAGGTTTCTGTAGGGTTAGACGCAGCAGGGTTGGGGTTTGCTTGCATTCCCCCAGGGGATTTGGTTGCACTTCGAAATGCTCAGCACATATAAGAGCATTGTTACATTCAACATACACTACGTGAAGTGTTCGATTGGCATGTTAACGCATAATAAGTATGTATGATTTCTACAGTTTCGCCTTTTTTTTTGTAAAGCTCTCGGAACAATTATAAATTCAATATTGTCTCGGTTTCATCGGATACGGTCTATAGATAATTCAATTAGATCCGGGAGAGGTAGGTTTGAAAATTCATATTTACTTGCCGAAACTATTATTGGAAAATAATTCCCAGGTTATTTCTTTGGTTAGATAGCTGTTGTTATTGTGATGAGAAGACCTATGAAGCATTCTTAATTACGTAAATATAACGAAACTTTCATAGAGAGATTTTGTTAATAGGCTATATATACGTCGAACAGTAGTAATTACTTAACATTGACGTTTCGCTCGTGTGTATGTAGTCGAAAATTTAACGAAAATGTTCTAAGAATTTCCTCTAAGTAATGAAAATGTAGCAAAAACTGTCAACTATTATCCGATGTTTTTCAGTCATTTTAATTTAGCAATTTTAGCACCAGTTTTTTTTTGGAACGGTTGTCGAAAAACCTTCATGCCGAAAAACTTTGTTTTATTCAAATGGATTGTCCCGCGAAATAGCAAATGAATGTCTTGCCCGGCGAAAAATAAACTATTGCCCCGCGAAATAGCAAATAAATGTCTTACCCCGCGAAATAGCAAATGACTGTTCTTCCCCGCGAAATAGCAAATAAATGTCTTGCCCCGCGAAATAGCAAATAAATATATTGCCCCGCTAAATAGCAAATGAATGTCTTGCCCCGCGAAAAATAAATTATTGCTCTGCGAAATAGGAAATAAATATCTTACCCCGCGAAATAGCAAATAAATGTCTTGCCCCGCGAAATAGCAAATCAATGTCTTGCCTCGCGAAATAGCAAATAAATGTCTTGCCCGGCGAAAAATAAACTATTGCCCCGCGAAATAGCAAATAAATGTCTTACCCCGCGAAATAGCAAATTACTGTTCTTCCCCGCGAAATAGCAAATCAATGTATTGCCTCGCGAAATAGCAAATAAATGTCTTGCCCGGCGAAAAATAAACTATTGCCCCGCGAAATAGCAAATAAATGTCTTACCCCGCGAAATAGCAAATGACTGTTTTTCCCCGCGAAATAGCAAATAAATATATTGCCCCGCGAAATAGCAAATGAATGTCTTGCCCCGCGAAATAGGAAATAAATATCTTACCCCGCGAAATAGCAAATAAATGTCTTGCCCCGCGAAATAGCAAATCAATGTATTGCCTCGCGAAATAGCAAATAAATGTCTTGCCCGGCGAAAAATAAACTATTGCCCCGCGAAATAGCAAATAAATGTCTTACCCCGCGAAATAGCAAATGACTGTTCTTCCCCGCGAAATAGCAAATAAATGTCTTACCCCGCGAAATAGCAAATTACTGTTCTTCCCCGCGAAATAGCAAATAAATGTCTTGCCCCGCGAAATAGCAAATAAATATATTGCCCCGCGAAATAGCAAATGAATGTCTTGCCCCGCGAAATAGGAAATAAATATCTTACCCCGCGAAATAGCAAATGAATGTCTTGCCCCGCGAAAATTTTTTAACACTTTCAATCAATCGCTACAACCGAAATAAAAGGAATAAATTTCAAAGCGCGAATTCAATTAGCTTAAAAGTTTTATTCAAATATTTACAATTACATTACATGTACGTTCTGTTCTGTGGATAAATTTAATTATTTCGTATAATTATTAATTTCTATTCGCAAAATTTCTACAATTCACTTGTTTACGTTCATTTAACTTCTTACCACTTTAAGATTGCTATTCACTAAACAATATTCATTTGCCGTTAATTACTCTTAATTTGATATTTTTACAGATTCTTACAACCAGCTAGTCAAGTGAAAGCCCATTGCGGGCCTATGAAAAACATTCATGTACATTTAGTGGAAATCATTTATCGAATTGCATCTCAGTATGGCGAAACATTCAAGGCTAGGCGTCTGCTGAATACGTATTCAGTGCATAAGAATTCACTTGAGTAGGAAACGGTGTGAAATGAGCTCGAATTACAGATGTGATTTCCTGTCGAAAACAGAACAGTTTAAACGAAGGCGAACAGATATAGTGAAATATTTGCAACGAGTTTGCCACGGCCTGCTGGTAAGTCAGTGATAGTGGTGTAATTTACAAGGTGTCTGCTAGTAAAAACATATTGCAACCGTGCACTCTCTTTCATGCACCACTGTTCAACAACAGACTCAAAGGTGTTGTCTAGGATTTAAAACTCCAACTAACTCAACTGATAATATTCTGGCGCGAAATCATTCGCTAAATTACTCAGGAAATTGAAGTCCGACGAACTGTTTGAGTTTTCCAATCCATTCACATTTCCGTTCGGATTCAAACTCGCATTGTAGTTTTGGCCAACACCATTAATAAATCCCGGATTGTGAATTTGCTGTTGGTGGACTGGCGGATGTGGACCATGCACGTTCATTTGGTTTGCATGCTGGTTTTCATAGTATGGATTGAAATACGGCTCGCACGTGTCCACCACTGGAACATTGCCAGATGGCGCAATATATGCTTCGGTATATTCTGGACCACCACCGGCAGTTACAGCGGGTGCGTTCTGATGGTAGTTCATTCCATCGTAGTATCCGGTTTGCGACTTTGGATCGTAATAATTACCGGTTCCCGAGGCACCTGACGAATTTATATGGCCCGTTTCGTACTCATTATGGTAATACTGATTCGGATATTGCATCGGGCCACATCCTGGTTCTTGCATGTGATTATAGTACATCGCAGGATTCTGATGGTATCCGTGATGTGATTTCATGTGGAAATCGTGTGTCTTGGGGTTGAAGTCAGGTTTCATGTGACTTTGATGTGGAAAGTCCGATTTCTGTGGAACAAACTCGACCCCTACATGAGGCTGCGATGACGGAATGACCTTTTGCTGGTGCGGAACGAATTCCATGTCGTACTTGCTGCCATAGTACTCCTGTTGTTGCTGTTTTTGTTGCTGATAATAGCCGGGAAAGTATCCTTCCTGGACATTGTTGGCAGCAACGGTCGGCTGAAAGCGATTTTTCGTCATTGAATGTGAATTAGCTTTGATCGGTGGCTGGTTAGGTTGAATTTGAGACGGAAATTGGGCGGAATGGGAATTTGCACTTATTATATTTGGATTTCCGGTTGGAATGACATGTGACGGATCCGGATCTCGTCTGTACAGCTCGTAATTGTTGAAGACAGGCTGTTTGGTTGATGTCGAAACGGCTTCCTTTTTAATAACCTGAAATGACAATGAGAATGTGTTGAGTATAAACTAGAAATTCTAATTTTAGTTCATAATTTACTATAGACTAAACCATATCACGAAAATGAAAAAAATTAGTAATTTTTCTGATCCCACATTCTTTTATACACTCGAACCCGCTACCAGTTTTCAATTGGAGTATTAAGTACATGCAAGATGCTAGATGTTACATGTTTTTTCATTGATAATGAGCCGTATCACCATAACCAGTTCAAGCGATAGTGCCAATCATCAATTAGAAGTGAAGATAGCCTACAGTACTGCGCGTTGTTCTGAATCGTAAGCATCAGCTTGAGATCACAATCAGCTTAGAACTCAAGATGTCTCAAATTCCTACCGTGAAATTGAATAATGGCATGAATATACCCGGCTTCGGCCTCGGAACTTATAAGGTAAGTCGAATTATATGTTCAATTGGCATCACATAATAGTTTTAATCAAAATATCGATAGGCCATAGTATTACGTTTCTACATTTTTTGACGTTTCTAATACGATAATAACCACACTTTCCAACCATTCTTCAGAGTGTTGGCGGAGAAGGAAAACAAGCTATCAAGGATGCAATTGACATCGGCTACAGGCATTTCGATACAGCCTTCTTCTACGAAAACGAAAGTGAAGTGGGTGAAGCTATTCGAGAGAAGATTCAGGAAGGTGTTATCAAGCGAGAAGACGTGTTTGTCGTGACCAAGGTCAATTCAGCTGATTACTTCAAATCGTGTAGGCGAGCTTAATAAACAATTAATTCTTTTACAGCTGTGGTCGCATTTCCATGACCCCGACAAAGTGGAGCGCGCTTGCCGGCTTTCAATGGACAACTTAAATTTGGGATACATCGACCTGTATTTGATGCATTGGCCGTATGGCTATGAATACGAAGGGGATGATGTGATGTTTCCAACAGATGCAAGTGGAGAAATTCGTTTGAGGTAAATTTAAACTGATAATGTCACTTTCAAAGGCGTAATTATTTAACTTACAATTTGCAAATGTCAGTGACGTCGATTACATTGATACTTGGAAAGCAATGGAAAATCTTGTGGAACTTGGATTGGTAAAAAGTCTGGGAATATCAAATTTTAATGAGGAGCAAATCGATCGTTTGTTGAGTGTGGCCAAGATTAAACCAGTTAATAATCAAGTAAGCATGTTGAATTTGATAAATCTTTTTGTAAGTAATGTTTAGGAAGTAGCACACAACTAGATTGCTTGTAAGCATTTACTAACATATTTCGGAAAAAATCGCTTAAAGCAATCTTGAACATCATTTATCCGGGGAGCAAAGTGAAATTAGTCGAGAGAGTTTCCCAGTTAGCAACAGAGTGCGTTTATTAAGGATGCATACGTTTAAATCAAAGATTGAACAGCTACTCTGGTATAACTAATAATAAAAATCATTGAATTTATATGATTCTATGGTTCTTAAGCAGCTTTTTAAAAGCGAACTCTAAAGTATTTGGTAAATTATTATATGTTTCTATATCAAAGCTTGTAGGATCTTTACGTTTTCTGTTCGATATTATGTCTGAGATTATCTTTGCCATTTGTATAGTAACCGTGATAATCACGGTGCTTTAGGGGAGATATCGAAGATTTTATGTTATTATTAAGAAAAGTATGTACCATCTTAGCCTTTTCCATAAATATATATCTAAGGCTAATTTTTTTTTTTTAATTGAATGTACAGTATGTCATTTATGTCACACTATCATGCATTGCCTTAACTAGCTATCCTATTGAGTATACTATGAATTGAGTCAACATTCATCTCTGAAGTTTCATTTCAACTCAATGTATCAGAAGTAATTTGAAGCAGTACTAATATGAGGGACCAAGATAATGTGTTATCAATAATCAGTCCTAAATATTCAAATTTGGCAACTCTTTGAATCTCCTCTCTATATATAGCATTGCTGTCGTTTCGTTGTGATTGTAATATTTCTGTTGTAGTTTGATGTAATTTATTGTAATGTTGAGTTTTAGTGTCATCTATTGTATTTTCGAACCTGCTGTTTGTTTAATATAGTTTCATATGCGATTACAAGTCGCTTTACTGCATAAACCTGTAAAACTACGTGCATTATTTATGTAGCCTGGTGGCTATTAGCAAGAATCTACCGAATTTCTTTTAAATGTCACTTGCCTCTTCTGTGTGTTCTTTTATCGACCTTTTTTAACCTTAGTATTTCGTTTATTACGCTTCCTTTGTTTTTGGAAATCTTTCAACTCCAACCCCATCTTTACACAGAGAGAGAGAGAGAGAGAGAGAGAGAGAGAGAGAGATACGCCCTGTATTTTCAATTATCACTTCATATCTCCCTTAGTTTGTATCAGTAAACTCCTCGAAAGCGTAGTTTACAATAGTCTACCCGATGACTGAGCCTTATATCTCACTTCTGAATAACGTTCGTATATTAGAGGTAAGGCAACATCAAATTAATATCGTTCACTGATACTGTTGCTTATGTTATCGATCAGCAAGGCAAGTGAATGATGAATACAGACTTTGACAGGGCTTTCGATTCAGTGAACCATAAGGTTCTCTAGTCACAACTATGTAAGTTAGATCTATCGAATTCCCTTCGCTCTTGGTTTATATAATCGTCCTTTTTATCTCACTTCTGGTGTTCCGCAAGACTCAATTCTTAGTCGTCTACTATTCATGTTGGTTACAAACGATCTTCCTTCTCATTTTACTTTCTCTTTTCGTTTGAACGCTAACGACCTGAAAATATTTAAGCTGATCAAGTCAGTTCATTTGTTATTTTAATAGGCAAATAGAAATTTATCAAGTGGCATCTTTACCAAAATATCACTTCTTATGCATAGGTCAATCAGTTTCTCTATGGTCTCTAATATGAAAGATGAGAGGCTAATTGGCTTGTATGATTTTTGCAGGTCGGCCAGTTTTTTGCTGCTCTCAGGGATAACACAACCCGCGCCAGTCTCCATGATTCTGGAATATAGCTGAGTTCCAGGCTCGCTCTAAATATGTGTACCCGAATGTTTTTTAGTTACCCCGTGGCTCTTTGTAGCAGAGCTGGGTAGATTCCATCTGGTCCTGGTGATTCAACGTGATAATTTACTTAATCAGAGGTGAGTGAGATATCCGATCCGGGCCGTCCTCTTCTTTTTCAGTCTCACCGCTGCTCTTAATTATGCACCCTGGAAACGGTGTTCTAAGCGGCACGTCCCGTGTGTCGTCAAAGATGGTTGTCATCCCCCATCCGGAGTTCTAAGTAGTCCTCTTCCGCTTGTGCTAATATCGTCTTTACTAATTGCTGAGGTGATATTTGACTAGTAACTAATTTCAGCTTTTCAGATGTGGTTCCATCAATTCCGACAGAAGAATTCTTCTATAAGTTGATTACGGCAAATACTTCACCAGTAAGCGCAAAAAATATGAATTTGAATTAAAAGGAATGTTATACTTTCCGAACTTATCAACCTTAAACTTAGTTTTTAAGCCCTTACATACTTTTTCACCTATAGAGCGGAAATTATCAGCAAGATTATTGACAGTGATGATCAAGTTGGTTTTGTTTGTTTTATTGCCTAGTAAGAGCTCTTGGTTAGTGACTTTTCAAACCTTCTTAACGTCACCCTCAGCAAAAACAAGTTGCTTTTTAATATGCTTCTTCTTTGCAACTCTAAACATGGAGCATACTCTACTCTTCAAATATTTGTAATCAGATTTATTTTGGACTCCTTTTCATTTTTTACATAAAATGTTTTTTTTTCATTTCTTCAATTAAATTTTTAATAAGCCAACTGTTGCACCTCTAGAATCTGATTTCTTTAATAGTTGTAGTTGACTGTTTTGGATCTTGAAAGATACCATTTATGTCATTGTATATTTCTTTGGGAAATTGAAGGCTATATTGACATATTTGTTAAAAAGTCTTTCGAAAATGGAACCAATTGCTTCAAAAGAAATTAAGTACTTCTTGATATTTTTATTATGTCTACAGCAATAGTAGAATTAAGAGACGAGATATTCTTAGAGATTTCGCGGATAAAAAAATCGTACCTAGCTCATTAACAATTAGGCTCGAGTTTAAAACTTTTGTAGTATCTCTAGACTTACTTAAAGATTGGAAGAGGTTATTCTTTAGTTTCAAATTTTTTTCGTCAGGATTCGTCTTCAAAAGAACCCCACTGTCCTTCAATTCCACACAGTGTATAATTGGAACCTTAATCTTCGAGGGATTGCTTGTTTCTTCGATCCGAAGCCTAGGAAAGTTCTAAAATGCCACACCAAATGACGAATACGTTGGAGCTATCCTATCTTTGAACTGAAATTGTATTCTCTCATCTTACTCTTTTTCATGCTAATTCAATTTATAATCCTTCTCTATTTGCAGATTGAATACCACTTAGGTCTTCAGCCAGACAAATTAGTACAACATTGTACGAAAAACGAAATTGTAGTGACAGCATATTCGCCACTAGGCTGCCCTGACGCATCAAAAAATTCTCCCAACTACATAACCGACAAGAACATTCAAAAGATCGCCAAAAAATACAATAAAAGTTCGGCGCAAGTTATGTTGCGATATCTGGTAAGTGTTCGATTCGCAAAGAAACTGAAAATCTGTAATAATTTTGTGTATGAAATCGCAGGTGGAAAAGAATGTCATTCCGATACCGAAATCGTCGAAGAAACAAAGACTTGCGGAAAATATATCGATATTTGACTTCAAACTCGATAAGGACGATCACACTGTGCTAGCGGGCTATAACACAGGTTATCGCGTGATTCCGATGACTCATGCCAAAAAGAGTAAATATTATCCGTTTTGAGAATGATCTTGAACACAAATCGGAGAATGATACGGATACAAACTGGAATACTCGAATATGATTATGTACTGTTTATGTTAATTTGAGTTATAAAAAAAATCATAGAAATTAAATGTTTTACTAATTGAATGATTTTGGTCATTTTTAAAGATGAGTTCTAGAAATTGTTTTTGACACAACTTTTCACCTGTACAAAATAAGACCTAAAATGTATGAAGCAGAATGTACTAAAACAGTGAGTGCTTCCTTTGAAGATCCTTTGGATTTAAGGGGCGAAAAGTGTACTGCGCACACAGAGTAGAAAATCCGTGCTGCCGTTTCAGATACATATTTAAATTAGAATGTATTTTTTTTGTTGAATTGAGTGGTATCACTTTGGTAGCACTATCCAAAATTGCATCTAGTTCAATAGATGGCCGCATGGACACATTTCGCTCATTGATTGAAGGGCGATCTCTGGTTTGTGGCTCCGACCCACGTTTACCACGAATGAACTTCGAGCGAAGGTGTAGTAGAGAGAAATTTATATTTATATAAAATAATTTTTTTGGAAAAATTCGTGCGGATGAAGTCTAAGAAAAAATCATGGGTTTTGGAGAAACAATAGAATTTGAACATCAATTAGGAGTCGAAGGGCTGCTTTAGAAATAGAGGCATTTACCAGCTCATGCCTAAGAGCCTTTGGGTATTTTACAGACCAGAGCTGTCTCCCCCGTGTTCGGTTTTATACTGCGGTTACATACTTAGTAATTCGACGGATGAATAACACGTAGCGTCTTCTTTATTTTCCTGCGCAAGTTCTCCCTAGTTTTCGAGTAATCCACCACAGCCGCGTATAGTCGTCTGGTATATGAGCTAGAAGCTGGTCCGCTAATATCCGGATTGGGCCATTTTCAGGGCATGCTGCTCCAGAGGCATTAAATTCTTTTATTGTCACGTAGGCATCTTGACTTGTCTCGCAGGCATCTTGACTAAACTTCTGTTCAGTTGAGTCAACTCCTATCCTTGAAATCGCTACTGTTATACTCAAACAATTTTTCTAAACATTTTCGAAAGTAATAAGTTTTAACTTAAGCTAAACAATGCTCTACCCACTACAATACATGAGCTTCCAAAGCATAAAATAATATATATTATATTTCATTTCTGAAAAAAGCTTTTCATTTCAGAAAAGACCCGACGTGTTTTGCAACTGGTTCACTCATGAGTCAAAAACTTTCAAATTATAAAGGGACTATTCACGTCCCTTTATAATTATATTCAAAAAAAAAAACAGGTGGGAGCAGAAAATATTGAAAAACCAACTTCTTTGTTGCCTGCCAAACCCATCCTATCTAAGAGTAGTATGCTTTTGATATAGGATTCGTTTGACATATTGAAACGTTATGTTTGCTTATATGAAACAGGTCGTGTTTCTGATCAAATTTATTTGCTCCTTGCAATTTACGGTCCCTCCAAATGCCCCAATCCCTCCCATGAGATATATTTTTCAAAAATATACCTTGATTTCAGTGGGGCGATCCCAATAGGCGTTAACAGTACTTTGAAATAGAGGGGATGGGGAACCTGCGTGAACAATTCGAATTCGGTACACACTTTCCTTAATTTTCAGTTACGGACAGAGTAGCTGTTTGCACGATTAATCGCATCATATTGGAGATGCTATCTTAAAACTGTGATATCTTCAAAAATACTCAGAACTTTAAAACAATTTTGTTATTCTACTCTACGTTGACTGTCAAAAAAGTTGACATCATATTTGTTTGAATACGTTAAGTATTAATAGGCGTGTTTTTTTGCTCCACATATCCATAACAGAACAATGCTATCCAGAACAGAGGCAGTCCCTGAATCAGTGAATTCACTGGGATAGGAGTTGTTGTTTCCAATGCATCCACGCCTAATGTTGCGGTACTCGTTAGTGCTTAAAATTGGTAATTTTTCATTCCGACAATCGGCGCTTGTCCTTCTTTCCAAGCCCGAAACCCATCTGCTCTCCCATTCTCAGTTTATCTGTCCCCACGCTAGCCAATCAGGTCCCATGCTCAATTTAGATTTTAATTCAGATATTTTTGTTTGGATGCTCTTATGAATTGCACAGAAAGATTTTACAATCTGCCAGTATTCTTATAGCATATCATAGTATGAATCTGTGCGACTATTAATGTAAGCCTGTTTTTTCTACTTTGGTACTTTTACCTGCTCTTCGCAGCAGTAGGAAATGCTAGTGCACAGCTAGATCTGTGTAGTGAAAAGGTCTGGGATGCAATCATGTCCTTTCAAAATTTCAAATCGCCGGGCCCGAATGACATCTATCCGATTATGCTAAGGGACTGAATTGACCACTTGGAGACAGACTTAAGAGAAATCTTTCGGGCATGCTTAGCCTTGGGGTATTTTCCGTCACCTTGGTGAAAGATTAAGGTAGTTTTTGTATCTAAACCAAGGAGAGATGACTGTTCGGATCCAAGGAACTTTCAGCCGATCAGCTTAACTGCGTTTATGTTGTAATGCCTGGAAAGACTTGTTGAACGACACATACGCACTAGGGCGATTCAATTTAACCCCTTGAATGATGAACAACATGCGTATCAGCGAGGAAAATCATGCGAGTCGGCTTCCAGAGTTGAGAGGGTAATCTCAAGTGGTGCGAATATGATGGGGGTATTTGGGGACATTGAAGGCTCCTTTGACTGCGCGCCCTTTATGGTGCTATGTGAAGCTGCCAAAGCTCATGGAGTGAGTGACGTCCTAGTTAAGTGGATACATGTCATGCTGACGCAGGGATTGTTGCTGGCAGAAGCTGGATCCGACTGCTGCTTGAGAACAGAGGTGACAAATCGATGCCTTCAAGAGGGTGTCCTACCACCACTCTTGTGGAGTATGCTAGTTGATTCCCTGCTAAACGAACTGCCACAAGAACTGCTGCACGCGACCACTTGGCCTATGCGCAGGAAATGATATGGGGCACTGCTTTATTAAGGATTCGATAGGTGAGATCTCCCCGATTCTGACTATGTCTTCGGACGCTCGAGTGCCCTTCCTCGACTTCGGAAGAAGGTACGAAGTAATCTTCTTAAGCAGAAGTAATTGGAAGGATCCAGATGTCTGTACGAGGGGATACTCCGAGATCTTCTTCATGGCCGGCTCGAAGACAGTTGTTAGATCTGGAGGTGGTGTCTATCTGCATTCATTCTCTTCTCTAGGAGAGCATGTTTCTGTTTTTAAAGCAGCAATATTTACTATCCTGAGAGCTGCCTGCTATGGGCAATTGAAGAAAGGTGGAGGAGAAAACGTATTGCTTTGCAGTGACTATTAAATTACCCAAGAGTGCAGGGCACGATTGAAATCTGTCGCCAGATTCAATAGAGTGCATCTACTCTAGGTAGCGGGGCACTATGGTATTGAGCGAAATGAAATGGCTGACGCCATTGCGAAGCAAAACTCAACGCATCCACTACAGGGCCCTGAACCCGCTTTGGGTTTGCCGACCGCATATGCACATGCTATTCTTCGGAAGTGGGTAGTTGATGCCCACAAAGTTAGATGGATAACTTCTGATGTGGCCAGGCATACGAAGGTCTTCCTTTGAGAGCCCAACCATGCGACTGCGTGATTCCTACTCAACAAGAGCAGGAATGTTTGCAGAGCCATGATAGGCATTCTGACTGGACAAAACTGCCTAGGAGGATATATATACCGAATAGGTGTTGTACAGGATGACCTCTGTTTTTCCTGCCAAGAAGAGGCTGACTTTGCGGAGCATTCTCTCTTTTAATGCTCAGCATTTGCGCGCTCTGATATATATGCTTTGGCTTGGATGTGGCACGTATGCAGAAAATAACCTCTTTTCTTCTATCAGTTATCCTAGATTTTGTTAAGAAATCCGGGAAGCTATGGTAGGCGGGGGGTAATGAGTAAAATGAGTCTTTTTCTCTGAGTTCTTATAGGTGCCAAGCGCCTTTCCCCAAACCCACACATACACACTTTGAACGTCTTCTTTTTAAAGCCTATTATTAATATTTAGTTTCAACAATACTTATAAGTACACCATTATATAATATGATTCAATTTATGTCAGCTACTTACATGGTTATCATCCTTTTTCTTCACTTTAACAGGACTCTCTTCCTCATCTTCAATACTAACACTCGACGCTACACTGGAATCGGCACTGATCACATTTGACCCGGATATACTACTGCCAGGATTATTAGTCGAAATGCCGGATTCTAATGTAGAATTAGGCGTTGCTAAAACAGGAAAAAGGAAATTAAATATTAATAGTAAGTATTTACATTGGTGGAAAGTGCCAGAAATACGTAAATCTAACGTCTTACACTAAGAGTAAATTAAATATATAACTTCAGTTATATAATTAAACTTACAATTCCCTGTACTTTGATTATTATTTGTTGCACTAGGAGTGTTATTGTTGTGACCTCTGGAATTCGACGTTGAATCCGGAATATCATCCGAAGGCAGTTCGCAGCCTTGACATGACTTTTTCGATTTCGAATCTACAATAGAACACAGATGTTACTAACGACCATTAATAGTAATAGTATTCAGTGAAATTGAAAATAATTTGGAGAAATTGAAAATCTAGTTCGTTGATTTCTTTGTACTAATCATGTGTGAAAAACTTCGGCGTTAATTTATCGACTTACTACTGTCGGATTCATAGTCATCATCACCTTTTAAACTATCCTTGCCTTCGCCATCCTCATCGGTTTTCGAGAGTGTCTGCCGCTTGTGTTTCATTCGTCGATTTTGAAACCATACTTTTACCTGAAAGTGGGAATCGTATTTTGGTGTAAAAAAAAAATTCCACTGTCCTAACTGCTTCACTATTTTCAGAAAACTTAATGAAGCAATTTGAAATGAATGTGGATACTAAAATATAGTGAAATTATGCAAAAACATCACCATAAACTATTCCATGCATAAATTGCTCTTAAATCTTCAGGATAACGTTCAGATAAAACTACTTCACCATGTTACATGTAAATAAAATCCACTTGAGAAAAAAAAGCGTAAGAACATAGCCAACGGAAGAACTACTTAATTCAATTCTCAATTACCTGTCTTTCCGTTAAGTCTAAGCTCGCTGCAATTTCGATCCTTCGCGGCCGACATAAATATTTATTGAAATGAAATTCTTTTTCCAGCTCCAGCAATTGAGTGTTTGTGTACGCCGTACGTAGACGTCGGGGCAGACCGTTTTCTGGAACAAATTCAGCTGCAATTGAAAATATGTCGTACGTAAATTGAAATACTAGAAGAGATAGCGAGAGAGAGTGAAATGACAGAAACAGAGGGAGGAAATTGGATTAGAGTTGAATGGGAATGCATTATAAAAATGCCAGGCAAGCTTGGCTGCAGAATATTTTAAATGGTTTGAATTTATCTTACTGTACAAAAATTGTAAATTTAAATGCGAACTGGCATTATCATGAATGTGGTGTCTAGATACTATTTACCCGTTTTCTATCAAAGCATGACTTATTTACATTACTTGGTTCGAAATATGGAAACGTGAGACTATCACCTGGTGCCAACTGATGGATGTCTTCGGCCTTCAAGAAGCCCTATTCTGAAAAAAAAGTTCATCGACGGCCTTTCTTTGCCGACGGCCATTGAAAACTGAGGCACCTTTCATAGACAAAACAATCGAAAGTTATAAAAGCTAGCTTACAGCTAGCTAGACAGTTTATTCAAAATTTGGCTTATGATTTTTTGTGTTCAAGTTTTTCCAATCCTATTAGTAGTTGACCACATTACCATTGTCCATAACAATATCGCTGTTCCAAGGAAACCCTATTCACTTGAACGCAACTGGCCCATTTATTTACAACGCTCGCGCTTCTGCCAACAATGCCAGACGAAAACCACAACTAAACTCATTTCGACCTCGCATTGAAATAAGACAATATCATTTTCAAATTAATCTTTGGCTCTTGTTCGAAGGAATAACAAACGGAATTTTAGAATGGGTAAAGTCATCTAATTCCGGCTATAGACATCGGTACATTGGTGTGTGCATTGAAAGCCAATTTGGATACAGTTCAAAGTTGAGACGCGTGAAAAAAGTCCAATCCCATTATTCAATTCATTCGAGCAACAACTATGTATCTATGTATTTCAGAAGTAGTTCAAGCGTGAATGAAGCACTCGACAAAGAGCCTGATCGGACCGAAAAGCAAATGGTCGGTCAATAGGCAGTCCGAACATGAGCTTTGTATTAAAATCTGACATTTTCTTCAATGAAAAATGATCTTTTGCGTTCAAGCTCTCTTCGATACGCCGATTTGAATAGACTGGCTACGGAGAAACATTCTGCGATACATTCCGCAACCTAGTCGACCTCCTCAGAACTAAGAGGCCATCGAGCATCGATGCATTGTATGGGCTTCAAAGTGTTTAGCCGAGTATCAGTCGAATGAGACAATTAATTATGAAACGACCTTGACTAATCCCAACATATTAGCGCGGTCTGGTTCATCTGCAGTGCGCGACCGTGTAAACCAGTGAAATTAAGTATCCGATTCAAAGAAAACTTGCAAAACTAGAGATAATGCAACAAATAACTATGTTAAATTCGATCTTGAGTAATAATTTCTAAAAAAAAAACTTTATTTCTATCATCCCGAGTAGTATTTATTTAAATACTATCTTAAAAATAGTTATCGTTGCATCCGAACGCTGCAATACTCTACGCCACGCATCATGTTCACGTCGATTTTGTGTCTGTTCTCCGCAGACTTCCTGTCACAACGACCCAGCTCTGAAGGGACCTTTTCATTCACTTGGATGAAGACGACAAGCGAATGATTGATTTCTTCTATTTTCCGTTAGAATGTTCTCATGTCATCCCAGCATCGAATTCAATTTCACCCTATGGCAAATGCTTGATTTTTTTTCGGAGTAAAAACCAGATTCTACCGAGCTTTAATGAAAGAGTTCATGAAAAGTTTTTAGGCAAACTGATAGATAAATACATACATACATATAAATACATATATCTCTGATACAGCCATAACAGCCAGCCATGTCGGCAGCCAAAGCAAAACTAGCCAAACAATAATGATGGGAATATTTTTTTTTTAAACCAACTAGACAATGAGAATTTTTATGAGAATGAAGCCTAACTTTTAAAAAAATTTACTGTTGGGTTGCGAGAAAATTGACCGAAAACCAGGCAAGAAACAGATTTCGAATAAAACTTGCAAAACAAAAAGAAGTCGTTTTTATATTTTATTTGAAAGATAAGTTTTTTTTACTAAGCTAAGCCAATCGAAGCTTGTATAGCCAACTGGGTAGAGTGCCGGCTCTTATTGTGCCTGTTCCAATGTTGAAATCCAATCACGCTCGCGAAGCAGGCCTTGGGTTAACCAAGCTGTGAGCTGGTGCTTTAGTCAAATCAGAAATAACTGGGGCCTGAAACTTATCACTGCACAATTCTATATATTGGTTATGAATGAAGCCTCCGCCAACTTCTATCCGCAAGATCCGATAAGAGTTGTAGTGGGACTACTTTACATTTAACGAGCTCATATAAGATCTGATCTCGTGCAATTTTCTGCAGAGTATGAAAGTATACAACGAGGTCAGTTACAGGAAAATTCAAAAAGCTGTTCTTGCTTTATTGTTGCTTATTTTTGGTAAAACCATAATTCTAGTTCAATTTATTATATTAACGCTTGAATCCAGCTTTTCTCTGGGCGCTGATGGAATTCCAAACATCTGCGTACAGAAACTTGCAACTTCTCTTTGTATGCCCCTGTAATCATTTTTAACATGAGTTTATGTGTAATGGCGTTTTTACAGCTTCTTGCAAAGTGTCAAACATTTTCCCTATTCATGAGTTTGGTGATCAAGATTTAGGTACTAACTATTGTCCTATTTCAATTCTTGCTTCTTTTTCGAAAATTTTTGAGTGTCTTGTTTTTAATCGCGTCTATGACGCTCTTCGCTACGTTGTTAATACTCAACTCAACAGCACAGCTTCATGAAAGGCCGAAGTAGTTGAGTTTTCCCATATACACTCTAAAAAGTGGGTCTAAAATTAATTCTATGATAATAGGAAATATATTCATTTTTCTGTTTAAAATAACGAATCACAATTTTTTTTACACATTAGATGTGCATTTTTTGCTTTTACGCCAAATCAACTGAATAATAAATAGTATTTTGTAAACCTTAGCAAAAAGAGTGTAAATTTACTACTTCGCTGCTCGCATTTACACAAAAGCTGTAAAATTGTATCATTTGCTCGAATTTCACTTATTATTGATGTAACATTGTGACTGCACGAGTCTGATATTTCGCGATCGTTGCTTACATTTGAATAGCAGCAGTTAAGTGCAAAGTGTAGTCTTTTCTTTTCGTATAATAAGTTTAGAAGTGTAGCTATAAGCAAATTAGAAGTGTAGCTATAAGCTAATTAGGTGTAGCTATAAGTGTTATAAATTAATGTACATATGTGTATACATAAAATTAAAATAAATTATAAACTTAAAGAAATTGCAACAAGTTTTTATATTCCACATTTAAAGTTACCTATTTACAGTCTTTTGATAATGATATTTAATTTTGGAGTAGTAGTGTATGTTATAGCACTTCCCTATCTTAAGTGTGTGGCTTTTGGATCATAAAACTTTTTTAGTTGCAATTTTATTGAAATTGAAACTTAGCTAGCTTAAGCTTAGCTTAACTTTCTGAAATTCCTGCTTAAACACTGCATACTTCCTAAAATTGTTCGAAATAGTTTTTGATGTCATTTGTTTGATAAAACAATCTTTACTATAGTTTTTGTAAACAATTTTAAGGATATTCACGAATAAATGGTGTAGTAAATATTATCCTAAAAGACTCGTAAAAAGTAGCCTTTGCTACATAAATTTCATGCGTATTAGTCCAAAATTTACGTCTTTTTAGGGTAAAATTACACAATTTGCTCGTAAAAAAAATTACACATTTAAGACGTAAATTATTCTTTGTATGCACTTTTGTAAATTTACATCTATAATAGTAGGAAACCAGTTTCCTACTATTATAAGGGTAAAATTCATCCAAAATTTTTTTGAGTGTAGTTACTTCTGCTTTAGATAGCTAAGATGAAGTAGACGTTATATACACTGACTTCTCCAAGGCATTTGACTCAGTCAATCATGAGCTCATCCTACGTAAATTAGAGCAATATGGCATATCTGAGCCCCTACTCTCGTGGATATAGTCATTTGTATTTAATCATAATCGTTATGTCTTCTTTCATGATTCCTCATCCGCTCCTTTTTTTTCCTTTCTCTGGTGTACCTCCAGGATCTACCCTTGGACCTTTACTCTTTAACCTTTTCGTCAATAATCTTTCTCGTATAATTACCTCGCATTGTCCAATGTACGCTGATAACTTGAAAATCTTTCGTGTTATCAATGCTCGTTCTGATCTTCTTGTTCTTCAAAACAACGTAAATCCGGTTTTTCGGTGTTTTTTGATGTGACTGGAATTACTTTTCTTTACATGTCAACAAATTTTTCTCTAAGACTTTTATATGAGTTGCTTTTTTTGTGTTCCTGATATTTTCAAAAGTTGACTTCGTAATGCACTTTTTCGCCTAATTAATTATATTAAATTCTATCTTACTTTTGTATTATATTTTGCAATTAGGTTTCTAGCCTGTTAAATGAATTTCCCTGAATGAATTACTGCTAAATTATTGCTATTCCTTGGTCCAATGTAATCCAGCGCCGAAGTAACCACCGATTTATTCACTATTCTCGTCAATAGACAGTCTTTTGAGAAACTTTTCCATTGGCGAATTGCGATTTCCTAGCCTGCTATATTTTGCTTATTTGGATAAATCCGGGCACGAAAAACTTAGGACTTAAGGCTCCCATTCACGAACAGTCCAAACGGCCTGAGTCCATTTGGCTTGAGTCCGTTAGATTAACGAAAACCAAAAATGAAGCGGCAAAAGGATGGATTGCTGAACGATAAAAGAACTCACACTTGAGCCTTCTGATTGACAAAGTTATTTAAGAAGGTATGAAACGACATATAATACGTTGCTACAGTTATTCACCTCATTAGTCAAACGAAAGAATACGAATATTAGGCAAGCCATCATTCCTCACGAAAGATTGAACGCTACTTTGTGGTACTTAGCAAGCGGTTGCAGCTATGAAGAGCTTAAACTTTCCGCAGTAATTTCACCCCCGGCTTTGGATCAAATAATAAGACATTCATGTGACCTTTATTTTTCGATAGCTTCCAAAACGAAATCATGGCCACCACTACCCATTATGCTGACTTTTCGATTAAATAAAATAATCACAGAAACAGTCAATGAACTTGTCATAGGTCAGTGTGTGAAGCAAGACTGCCACGTTTTTTGGACTGAGGCTTCAACGTACATGACCAGTCTATTTTATGGATTGTCAAAACTCGGCCTACTATTTCCCCACACACGGTCAAGCCGAAAAATGGCCCGATGGGCGATGGCCTGAGTCCATGGACTTTGGATTGATTTTAAATCCAATTTGGTTCCTTCAGTCCATGAGTCCTTCCGAGTTCTCCCACACACGGTGAGATTTTGGCCTGGCCTCAGGCCATTTGGACTGATGTACTACTCGTGAATGGGGTCCTAGAGATTTGAGAAATGTAAATCTTAGATTTGATTTTTATTTTGATTAAGATATAAAAGAATTTTTCGGAAAATCTAGATTTACATCGGAGCTTTTCAATTTAATAAAATTAATGCACTTTATGCATCAATAAGCGTTTCAAATTGGATTTCAGTCTATCCCAAGAGCTTATCGTGCAGATTAAGGCAATCCGCACACGGGTCGTTGAGCTATCGTCGTAGATGCGATATTTCTACGCTTGGTCGTCACAACCTATGTAAATCAATGGGTGACCGCTAACGGAGCGTTAGCCTATCGTGAAGAGTGAGAAGCGTAGTCGGTTCACGTTGAATGCGTCTCAAGCGTTGTGCATTGCAGGCCGCAAGTCGAATGAGTAGTCGTTTTTGCAAGCGCGATGGATGACGGCAACGTACGAGTCGTGGAGGAGGTGGGAAAATGCAACGAATTGTATGATTTTACGACGCATACTGACGTTTTCTTGACGACCCGTGTGTGGACATAATACTAGGATGACGGCACTCGTTTTTTCGCGAGCTTGACAAGTGTCAAACGCATCTCTCACGTATAGCATTGCTAACGACCCGTGTGCGGAGTGCCTAGGTCTATTCAGATTTAAACAAAATGAGTTTAGAAGATATTTTGGAAAAAGTGGCAACTATTCAAATTTTTGTAGAATATACAAACGGCGCTCTATCCGTAAACAACAATTCTACTCGTGGAGGTTCGTGGCCGTTTCTATTAGATGCTCATAAGAAAACCTTAATCGGACTACGTCACTAAAGCTGTATTGGCATTACTTTTTTATTACAATCTATAAATTTATATACGCAGAAGCGGAAACTTAAATATCTTCAAACTATTAAACAATAGAAATTGAAGAGAAAATATCAAACTGACTGCTCATTATTAGTGGTCACCGCTAATTAAATAAAGTTGCTTGTAATTATGGTGCTCAATTTTATATTCTTCAGCTAGGTTGATCGTACCTATTTTTATTATAGTATTATTTTTAACTGAAAATAATTATTTTTGTTTAAGTCATGTAGTCTCTTCTCATTTGGACTAGGAATAAGCATGTTTACACATTTAAATACATATATGTTATGTGTAGTCTAGTTGGTAGAGCAGTGGCTTCTAGTGTATGGGATACCTGGTTTGAATCCAGGTTTGGACGAGTGACCTCGCACGAGCTTTGAGTTCATTTAGCTCTGAATAGACACCTGAATTAAATCAGAGCTCGTTAATCGTGGAACTAATCAGTAATTATAAATTTTCGAAAGAAGCTCTCTACCAGCTTCAACCCCTAGACCTGACAAAGGTAGTCATAGGATTTCTTTACTTTGATGTATGCTTTAGTTTTTACCCCTGTCATAAGTTGTAAGAAATTTTTTTGGGGAGATATAATTGAATTGTATTAATGAAAATTTAAATAAAAATAAACAAATAAATTTATTCAACCATCCATGAAACATTTAACACATTTATAATAAAATATCAATGGTTAGGGAGTCGAATCGTAGCTCTTACAATCGTTAGTAATTATATCAATATGTTAGTCCGGTGAATGAATTTATGAAGTTATTTATTTATTTATAAATTTACATAAGTGCAATTACTTTCAACAGCTTTTATTTGCTAATAAGCGTTTTATTTATCTGGAGGTATTGTCAGTTGAATTGTGAACTCTATGAACTAAACATTCCTGGCTTAGTATAACTCTGATTTAGCAGGGTGAAAAATTTTTTGAATATTGTTTCGCTTCTTATTTTCACAGAAAATTTATAATAGAGGGTAAAGAGCGGAGAAGATGTTTCTTGTTAAAAAATGAAAGTATTTACAATGGTCAATCAATTTTTTTTTTTTTGCATGTCGCCAATTTTTCTAGAGACGATACTGGAACCATACACACTAGACAATTCATTTACTTTCGTAAATCCTACACTGAAAGAAAAGAATTCAAAATTTGAACTAATTGCAAATATATGATTTACTAAAAGAATCTACAAGGTTTGGTAGAAAAGTTTAAAAGTGTACATATATCTTCAAAATACATTTATCACATTTATTAATCTACTTTAGTTAAGAAAGGGTTAAATGTTTCTAGAATTGCTAACAACTAAAACAGAAAATTTAACCAATTTAATTTGTATGAACCTTTAGTTTCGAAAAGTCTATTCAAATGACTGGAAAGTTGATCTATTTTTATTGTACGAAATTTATAAAACCAGTGGAAGACTTCAGTAATGTGAAAGCAATGCAAAACCGATGGAAGACTTAAGTAATGTTATACGACAATAATTGAATATTAACAATTTACTGCAAATTAAGAAATTTCTTTAGAACATTATGACTATTTCTTTAGACCGAATACCTAGTTATTTTTTTCAGTGTATGTAGACATCCTCTTGCTTATAAGCTTTCTTAGCAGCATGAATGTATGTTCCTGAATAGAAGATATTCAATCGACCCCAGTAAAGACCTCCTTTTTTTAAAAAAAAAAAAAAAATATGTCAGTTTTAAGCCTGATCTTTTCTTCATCAGAAAAGCGAAAAAAAATAAGACGTTTTGCGATATTTAATACGCTTGAGTTGGCATTTCAAAAGCTTAACATTCATTGAAAATACTATGCACAGTTTATACCCTCATCCATGTTTTGATGTTATAAAAAAACGCATGTGCTGTCTATGCTATCTAGCTAGCTTCATAACAAGTCAATAAACTTAAGACATCTTTTTCTACACCCTGAATATCTTAAGACAAAAGATTTTTGTTTTAACTGCGAAAATTTCAGTACAGCGGCGATCACCTCGTTGTCTTCGTTAAATTTTCTGCACTTGGGCTGTGTTTTGAACCTAGAAAAGAGATAGAAGCATCTAGGGTTTAATCTGAAAATAGAGCAGGCATTTAAGCAGTTTGAAATTTGCGTTCCTAATGGCAATCATCGCAATTTTTGCTTTGTGTGTGAGGGCGTTGTCTTGTTGTTCCTCTTTGCTTCAATAGCCTCCCGCAATTTTCTTATTCAGTCTGCGTAGTAAGAGGCCACAACAAAGGCTCACTCTTCCAAATATTACACCATAATTATTCACTTTTATATATACACCATAAATCTTCACAACAATGAACGCCACAGCCTTTCCTGCCGAGCTTGACACTTTGAATTTCAGTGGCCTCGGTGAAGATGGCCGTTTCTAAGCGAACGATTGTTTTTTCGTCTCATGATCAAACTAACGGATACAGGTTTTGTTTATAGTCACAAATCGCTTCAAAAATTGTCTTTTTCAACTTGATACTTTTCAAGATTAGCCTTTGAAATGTAAACTCATCTCTTTCTTCCTCTTCTGTTGCCATTCTCGGTATCCACCCTGCGGAAACTTATTTCATAAGCAGTTCGTTGGCGATAATTTTTTGAATGTTGTCATATGAGATCTCTGTGACCTCAGCCAGATGTTTTATAATCAAACAACATCTAATAATTTTTAACTTTATCCTCGGTGAAGGAGGTGGATGGGCGTCCTTCGATATTTTCTTTTTGTTCGAATGTTTTACCCACCTGCGTGTAATTGCGAATATGGATTAGGAGCAGAATCTTCCTGTTTTTTCACCTGGTCGGCGGTTATGTCTTTGGTAGACATTTTTTCAAGCAAACTATACTGGGCATGAAACTATTCAATTCAACAGCCACAACGTTAATCGACAATAAATCGGGAAAGGGAAATGAAAAATGGTCACAGAGATCGTGCAATTTAAAGTTGGTCGATTACATTTTTCGTAGAACAGCTATGGAAAATCTTAAGTGCATGCGAATAAATCGCACACTCTCCAGGCTGTGGATACTATATTCAGTGCATTCTTGAGGAGATAAGGCCTCAAATGCTCGAAGGTGAGGATTTCGGGAAATTGGCCCAACCATTTACACAAACTCAGTTCCTGTCGTCATTATTTAAAAAAAAAGACATCCCATTCCGAAAGAGGCTGGCTTGAAGCTTATAAATAGCTATACTTTCCTTTACCCCTCGACAGCAACCTAAAATATAGACATTTTTATGCTTACACACTTGTATAAAAGTGTGTTTACAATCAATCTCATCAATCTCAATCTCATCCATTTAATTTTATTTTAAAGTATAGTTTATTGATTTCAGCAATTTTTTATCTAAATTGTGATAGCCTGCATTTCTAAGAAGCTTGATTTACGTAAAATGATGTTCATTTTTGCGGCATTTCTGTGGAAGTATCGCATCTATAGTATTGCTGGCATTTCGCTAACATAATTTATAAGTCGGTTGAAAATGTGAACTAACAATTATATTTCGCCGATCTAAGAGTTCCTTTAATAATAATTTAAAAATCCCCAAGCAAAAAAATTTAAGTAGACTTGAAATTGTAATCGGACTACTTTCAACTACGTCCTATTAATGTGGCGCCTATATCACAGCTCAATATAGATAGTGTCCATGTTCTAGGCATAACACGATCGTTGTATTTGAGATTCTTTTCTCACAGGCATTTGGGATGAGTAAGGCTCAAGAGTTTTTTTTTCATCTATTAAATAAATAGTAAAAAGTCAACCCCTTACTTGGGAAGGCTTTGATTACAATAGATTTATTTACAAAAGATACAATTGCAAAAACGATATCAACGTTTTATATATTTTATTATATTAATTTAACATAGCATTGTGGGTTTTCACGTTTGCTGACAGCTTTTCGACTGATATATACATACATTTAACAGCATGTAATGCATGATACACGCAGGTTGATTTTTTATTTTCAAAAAGCAACATTGATTGACATAAAAATACGGTAGAATCTTACGGCAGAATATAACGTGTACATATTCTGTTTGATAAAAAAAATATGCTTTTCATTATCAATAGTACACGTTTTATCTTCAGGGTGAAATTCAAAGGCTTTCGAAATTCTTTCCGTCAACAGGATGTACAACGGATACCACTTCACGCCGTTGCGATTGCGGAATTTGCTTCTCCTAAAATCGGCCATGTTTACTCCAAATGGAATCACCACACTATAAATTTCATCTCTAACCTTGCACCTTCAATTCTCAACGTCCCAATCGGAAGCTTTTTGATCAGAAATGGTTTTCCACCAGCAACCACGCTTATCGTGATACGAGAACGAATTGAATGAAATGTTTGCTTTCTAGGACCGGGTACGGAAAGGGAGTTAGTTCCTCAAAGATTCTAAACGCGACACCCGAAACCGAAGCAAATTTATGTCAGGTGCGGAAAAGCGACGTCCGTTGATAGGCAGACGCTCCCTTTTCACCAAGATAAGTTTGTAATGTTCCGGAACAGTTAAACTCGTCCTGACGATGCTTAGATTGTAAGTTGCCAGCTCTTCCCAGAATGTTATTCTCAAAGTTAGGAAACCTTTCACCGGCTCTTCATCGTGACAACAGCACATATTCAATGGAATCTGAACACAAACAGCCTTCGTTGTCGAATTTGCAGTAGCCGTGTTTGGGATATGTGTGAAAATGCATCATATCCGTGAGTTGTGTGAGAGCTATGATAAATTTCAGGCTTCAGAAATGATACAGTTCGTAGTATATAACAGACGAGATATTAGTTCACAAACTAGGATTCTGTTCGAGATATTTGGTTGAAGGAGAATTTATGGGATGTTCGAAATAAGGAGACACACGTTGGCAGCCGTTGGAAATTTATGTCCTTCGATAAGAGGATCAAAGTTTGTGGACAAGTAACATACGTTGCATGAGAATATGGTATCTTTGCTTTCAAAATTATGAAACATAGTCACTGCCTTTTGGTTTATATTTGATTTGGCTACTCCACTTCTTTGTTTTTACGTCTTTGGAAAGATCGCAGCAGTACCGAAAATAAACATATATAATTTCTATAATTTCTTGGGAATTTTTAGTTGGATTTCCGAAGGAGGCAAAGAAAACATCGTACACCATTCAAAATTTTAAACAATTAAAATAAATACAATTTTCAAATGTTCAACACCATATTACACCCTTTCCTTGTCACCAAATTCGGGGTGTATACGTTATTTCGTGTCTATACATCACTCTACACTCGTTTTCCAGATTATGTTCTTCGGTGTGTCGAAGCAAAACCCTGTACCCAACAACTAACAAAGTGACATCCTCCAAGTTTGATTGATTGATTAGAGTTTCGTTAATTACTTTGTTTCTTGAAGCGCGCAAAGGATGAGTGATACGTCAAGAAAGAAAGTTGGGAGTCTGACACTCGAAGTGACGTTCATTATAAAAATACTTTGACAAAATCTGGTCATGGAACAATTGTTCGTATGATAGTAAATAAGATAATGTTCGTTCAATGCATTTTGTATTTTTTCAATAATTTCAAGCGAAAGCGTGTAAATTTGGTATAAACACAAATCACACATTGACATAATCACAAAATAGAAGCAACTTGTGTCTTTCATATTACTTTCTGTCTTTTTTATTTTATTTATCAAATTTGTAAACCAGTTACTGTAAATGACAAGCGATTGTGTACGTGATTTTGTAGCAAATGAGAAACATTTGACCATTAAAATAAAAATTATTAAAACAAACTTTGACTATTATATTATAAAATATTAGTGAAATTGGAAGAAACAGCATCAAAAAGCCGACAACAAGAGCTTCAAACTCTGCTGCTTGCACAAAATTACGGAATAACGCATTGACTTTCAATAGATTTTGAAAATATTCTGATAGATGCACCACTGTTTGTAATTTGAAGACTAAAGTGATTTTAAGCATTACGTCTTTGAAATTACTTAAGTGATCCTGGATTAGGATTTTACCTTAGTAGAAAATTTTTTTAACGCTAAGAGCCTTTATTAGAAAATATAGCATTTTGATTTTTTCAATGAATTTTAATGATAAGATTAGTTGACTGCGGTATCACTGAAACTTTGATTTTCTGAGCTATAATTCATCCACCCATAGCACGGAAAATTTAAAAAAACATGTCTGCTGTCATGTATAGCTGGTGATCACAAATAATATCCTTTCTTAGACGCTAGAGTATAGTCAGCGACCATAATTCACCCACAGTTCAATACTGGTAGCTTTTAGAGTGACCTATCTTCCCTGGAAATTTTAGTGCATATTTTTCCCTTGGTTAAAACGAATATGTTGCACAGGTTATATCAACGTGATCACTAGTGACGCATATTGAGGGCCTTTCCGAATTGATCTCTTCGCCTTCGTCTTCAGCTTTTTATAACAGAATATGACTTCAGACCAAGTATTGCTCCCCTGTATAACAGTTAACGAAGTCACGTTCTGGTTTGACTTTTCGTTGGCTTGTTGGTTTTTTGTGGCAAAGTTACGAAGCAAAGCTAACGATTTTGGACATCTCATGTTGGTCTGCTTTAAACTGTTAGAATAGCTCAGCTACTCTGCTGACGTTACAATCTGGGATAACAAGCTGAAGATGAGGACGAAGACGTGAATTCGGAAACGCCGTGAGTAAGGAATTATCTACATATCGTTTTATTACGGGTTAAAATTAGGGTTATTTCAGTTGCATGGTTTATTTTTTTATAAAGTAAAGCTACTCTGCTGACGTTATAATCTGGGATCACAAGCTGAAGATGAGGACGGAATTATCTACACATCGTTTTATTACGGGTTAAAATTAGGGTTATTTCAGTTGCATGGTTTATTTATTTATAAAGTCTTTGTTAAGTGTTAGATAACGAGTATATGAGCGGACCTACTGATTACAAAATATTTTTATTAAGTTCCTACCCTTCAACATAAAAATCAACCCGAATGAATTTATGAGGAAAAAACTATCTTTAAAAATTTTCAAACTCCTTTTCATTTTTGCATAGCTTTAATTAGCTCCTGTATAGAGATAGAGTAGAAATTTTAGTTATAATATCAAAATAATGACTTTTGTTTAAGAGTCGACAAAAACAAGGACCAAAATTCGAAGAGGTTTAGTACGTATGTCTAATCCCAAGTAAAATATGCACACCCACTACTACTTGGGTGTTTTTAATTAACTTCAGGTGTTATCTGTGGTATAATATAAGGACGATTGAAAACATAAATTTATTTATTAAGGTTTTGTTAGCTGCAGTGAAAGCACCAATTTTACCCAAGAACTTTGTTTTTAACGTCCTTTTGTCAAAACCTGAAAAACTTTGAAAATCTTTAACACATCGGACTTTTTGCAATAATAATGGTAAATAGTCAAATTCAAAAGCGTTTTAAAGTTCAACGCATTCATCCAGTGGAAACGCAATCATTGACGAAACGGCTTAAACACTTCCCGGACACCGCTAAAAAAAGTGTCGAGGCGAACCGTTCAGCGATACATTCGATCAACTAACTGGGGACGACAAGTCTACAGACCGCGCGTCAAACCTTTAATTTCCAGTAAGAACATTCGAGGTCGGCTGAACTACTGTCGAAAGCTGAAAAACCTTGCATTAGCTGACGAAAATGCCCGTGGTAGAATCCGACGTGCAAACATCTTTTTTACGGACGATTCCTGGATTCAACTTCATCCAATGCCTATTCGACAGAGTAAAACAATGAGAACTAGCGATTCCGCAAATATTCCCGTAACACAGCTTAAATATCAATTCAGCTTAACAATCATGGTGGCTGGCGAAGTGAGCAGTAGCGGAAAAAACCAATTTCATTTTGTTGAGCAAGGAATGCTTGTTAATGGAGAAAACTACAGGCAAAAAATATCCTCCTTGTTTTCGCACAATGATCACCATCAATTTATGGGCAGAAGGAAAGTAATTTGGGTGCAAATTGGAGCCAAGGCGCATAAGCTTTGAAAATTTATTTGGCGATTTATGATCACTTAACTGATGGGCTTCGAGACCCAATACCCCCCTTCCCCTAATTTAAACCCCATTGAAAATGTGCGGCCCAAATTAAAGGAAAATGTCTCCAGAGATCCCAGACCAAAAAATTGGCAAGAGCTGACTCGATAGATATAAGTTGAATGAATAAGAAATTTATGTGAAAGCGGATCTTAGCCTGTATAGAAAACGAAGGAAGACATACTTCATACAAATTACATAATATGTTACCTAATGTGTGTACTTTATAATAAAATTATAATATTTAATTAATCTCTTTTCATTAAAATTTTATAAAAGATACACTTAGGGCAGACACTTTTGCGCTACTCTGTAGGAGGACAATGAAATGCAGAAAAGTATATAAGAATGCTCTAGAAAGCAGCCGCTGATATGGATGAATTCGTGAGAAGCACAGAGTGATCATGCAACATGATCATGCATAACCAGGCGAGTAATTCAATGGTTTCTAATGGAAAACATCGCCGTTTTAGATTACCCTCCCGTTTTCCAGATTTAAATATCATTGACAACCTTTGGTGATAGCTTATTAGACGAGTTTATGTAAACAGCCAAATATATAACAGTACGATAGCGTAATAAGTTTTAGACGGGTATATGCTGAAAGTCCTGAAAATATTATTAAAAACTTGTATGATCTAATTGCTGACAGATTATACGAAGTGATTCCTGTGTTGTTCTGTAGATCAAAATGCTATCATTAATTTGGAAATCTCAAGGGCTATAAAGGACAAAAATATTTGTTTCGACTTGATTTATAATTCCTGGGGATCCTGATATATTAAAGGTTTAGCTGACCAGTTGATCAGCACTGGATCTGAAAATGTTCATTTTTTATCTAATCATAGAAATCACAGAAGAAAATCTTCAAGTTAATGGCCCAAATAGAGCACTAAGTTAGCACACTATCTACGATTAAGGTAAACATTCAAATTTTCTCTTCAAATTGCAATGTGACACAACCAGCATAGTGATAGGTATCGTCTCAGTAATCGAAGTATTACAGAAAGCTGCCTAATTGCATTTTACTTGATTCAGTGTTCTTCTGTCTACTTAAGTCAAAACATGATGCTTAATTTGTCGTAGATCCATCTATTTGGTAAATATTTTTTAGCCAAACGAAGATCAAAGAAGATTTGGGTAGTACAACTTGCCAGTGAATACTCCTAGAGTTCCCGGAAGTTTTCACTTAGCGTTTTTCAAAAACGAAATTCAGTGTGTAGATTCAGAAATTAGGACTGAGCTAATAAGAAGCATTTATAAATTTATTGGACCAAGTTTTTAATAGATATTTTTTATTAATAAATGATCTAAATCAAAAATTAAGAGATGATTCGTTTAATTTAGCTCCATAAGCTTATGAATTCTCAATATTAGATAAGATATAAAGCCTGTTTGGTTGCTATAGCAAGTGCTATTATTATCAAATTTTGATCAGCATAAGAAATGCAGTCAGTCCAAAAATACTACTGAAGTCGATTTATCAGTTTTTCAATAGATGTAACTACATACGATTGAGGATCTTGTTATTCAATCGGCCTAATAAAATCACGGAATTTATTTCAATAAATCCTTGATCATTGGGTATGAAACACGTGAAATTTTCATCATTACAGCTTGGCATGCATAACATGAGTAAAATCAAATGTTATTCAAATAAATGAAGTTCACTCCGAAATTCAGGTTATAGGCAGTATGCACTAACAATATCAAACCAATATCTATTCAACTATAACAAATTAGCTGTTCATGTTATAAAATAATTTTTCTACTACACCGAAACTACTGAAGCTTTTTCGTGTTTCTTTTCTTTTTAGTAAGTTCTTTCATCACAAGGAAAATCTTCTAACAACATTAATCAGACTTTTCGCTTTCATATTATTTTTCAGATCAAACTCTACTTGAACGCGGTCATTCAGTCATACACCAAATGTTACCAAGTGGTCATTAGTAATAAAATCATTACTGACCTTCTCGATTTTCTTCAACACACATACTTGTGCACCAAACATTCTCCACTCTCGACTCAGTTTTGACAAATGTAATTCTTTCACTTGTCGTTCCTATTTTAGTTTTTTTTTTCTAGCACGTAGACACTTTCCATTTCCATGCAAACAACACAAGTACCAATCATACAGCCCGAACTATTTTTTTTCCTGTTTCCCGATTCGAAACGATTAAATCCATTCACATTAAAGGGATTTACTTGAAACCTGCACTGCTGTTCTGCTTGGTAATGTTTTGATCGGTTACAGTAGCTAAAAACGAATGTTGAATTTTCCCTTAAGTCGAAGAGAAATGAAAAAAAAACAACGTTCAAGACTTTGACTTTGTACACTGCAAAATGATTAATGATGCTTCCCCATACAACGCTCAATGCGCGCGGTGGCAGCTTCGCTACCGCACCATATCGCCTTTTTTTCTCGTTCTCTGTTCTGTTCTGTAAATTTATATAAAAATGCCTTCCACATCTATTTATTTTATTTTTATTTAAATGTTCGCTAGAAGACATTTCCTTCATATATTTGACAAATGTTTCGGAATGTGTCGACAGCAGATCTTTTTGTTGACTTTCGTATTGTTCCGCGCGCAAGAAGACGTAATGCCGAGTGAAGGAGAAACTAATGCCAATGAATGTATAATTTATTACTTCAAGGGTTAAAGGATCACAATATCGGGATTTCGGGCATTGGAGAAATGCAGGAATTTATGCATCAAATTGTATATTCTGTTGTGAATACAAAAAAACAAACTAATGCTGTTTTGATGATTTTAAGCTTCGTTTTTTTCTCTTCGGCTTTAATATGAAAATCGAATTGTCATCGCATTATGCATTGGCCAAGAAGAAAAAACGATTAATTTTATTGTTCATAAATCCACAATAAAACATTATACTACGAATTTCAACTGATTTTGTGTTATAAAATATACATCATACAAATATATTTTATTGCTATGAAAAAGTAATGCATTGTCTATATTAAATTAACGTCTAAGGAATTGTCTAAGGATTTTTTGACAAAGTGAAGTGCTTTAAGTTATGTCAATGGGCTTTCAATTAAATGTTTGCATATGGACAATTATTTCATTGCAATAGATATCGAACTTCCTTCACTCCAATTTTTATAAGTTACTAATGACACAATTCCAATCCAAAAACGACGTTTTGTTTTTCGATTTCAAATTCAAGCGACTCAACCAGATTAAACGAATTTGATAGCCCGAAACAATATCTACCACGTGGATTCCCATAAGCACCAAAATATTATTCTTTCCTACGCTATTAAATTTCAAACCATTCAAAAAGTCATTAATCAAATTAAAATGCAATGTGCTCGAAACACACTGCCGTGCCATGTAGAACTGCTGATTAAAAACCGTCCAGCGTGGTTCGGTTGAGAAGAGGCGAGAACAAATGTCAGTGTCGAATACAGAAGGACACAAGCGAGACACAGGAGTGTCAGAGTGCCGTCTAATCGTTTTCGACATGCAGATTTAAGTTTTAATACCGTTCTGATTAAAACCATTGCGCTCCATTCCGGTTACCATCGGGACATACAGCAAAGCCTCCAAGAGGAGATAATTTATTCTGGAAATTTCGGAAGAGCTCGTGATGTCGTTCAGCATGCGTCCTACTTTTCTTTCGAATCCGAAAGTGATTTTGGAAGTCTGTTAACATATTCGCCATGCCACCACAAGGAAAACTGGAACGGAAGCAAGTCACTCTGTTGCGAGAGCCTCATCGCCTTTTAGCACGCTCGTCTACTCAGGCCCCCTCCCTTGTGTCTTTCAATCGAGAAGCGAGCTATCAATTTTTCAAACATTCAAGGAAAGTTATATTGAGGCCTTCAACATATCTCAATATATTTCGTGTTTTTTTATTTGAATGAGTTGAATTGGAATTAATACGGAAGTTTCATAAATGCAAACTTTCTATAGTAAAGCTCACAAACCTTATTCGAATATTCGAATTTGCTCATGTATTAACCCACAAATGTTCACATCCACTGCCGTCCAAATCTGCTCTTGTATTCATCTCCTAGCAGCCAATACTAAAGGACAAATAAGGTAACCACCACCAGCAATCATCCCTCGGATCTAGATTGCATAACAAGTTACTTCGAAATGCGATTTTGATTAGGATATTAGCATATTTTCCGTTTATTCATACATCGTGCCGTTCGCATCCGCGCGATACAGTTGTGCCAGCACATGTCCATGCTGACAGAATCTACACAAGGAACCGTAAAATACGAGTTCGTGGTTTTCTAGCTATAGCTTAGCACACGAAATACCAAACCAAGGCATACAACATGGAACTTTTTGCCACAAACGGTAAAACAAAAATCTCATTTGAAAGTAGAAGACTCAGGGATCCACCACATCAATCCATCCCCTTTATAAAACTCATGAAATCGACTTTTTCGTCTTTCCATCACTTCTTTGCACACCACCCGAAGCTTTTTAAGCGAAATTCAATTAATTTAATTAAAAAATATTTTGGAGAACTGTTTATCTAAGCACTGAGCAGCAACATGGCTAAACTCCTTCCCGCCTCGACTTGGTGACCGGGCACGAAGCATTTCAATATTTTGTCTTCTACTCAAAGTAATCAATGAACGCGAAAAGAGAAAGTATGCAAGCCAAACTATATTTTTTCTGAGTCATCATAAGATTAGAGCGCCTAAATTGAGTGGGAATTGAATTTCATTATTTACATCTACGGATATGCGGTAAAGTTACGGCAGTTAGTGCCAATAGAGAACGGATGGATGGTTAAGTGAAAGAAAAAGAAAGAAGCAAATGAAAAAATTCAATTAGAAAAATTTGTTTGTTTTAAGTCAATTGAAGTAATGAGAAATAAAGATATATCGAAGGAGTGCTATTTATTCGACATGTATGCTCGTAAAAATTAAAAAAAATACATTACTTACTGAGATATTTATTAAATAAGGACATGTCGTACCTGGAGCTGAAAAAGAATAAAATATTGAGATTATAGTCGAATACACACATTCTATTAAGCACGAAAGTTATTAATAAATATATGCAATTAAGTTTTAAAATTTTTAAAATAAACTGTTTACTAATTCTATGAAAAATATTATACAGTGTAGGCACTTTATAATAAAACATTTTTTTGAGAACTGGAAACATTTTTTTTAATATATCGGACTGTAGAAGTCATTAAGGTATTTAGTAATTTTGCTCTTTATTCGATCTATCTATTCGCTAGGTTTGTATGTGGGTGATAATATGGCGTGATGTATAAATTAATTTCGACCTTAACTCAGCGTATTTTTAGGTTATATTCATTTTACTGTGAACCACTCAATGGTTTTTGCTAATCTACATTCATAACAGCTAATCTTGTAGAGTAAATGTTTCGTCTAATGCTTCACGTTACACTAAAAAAAAATTCTACATAGCGCAACATTAATGAACGCATACACTATGTAGTTAGCACCCTGAGCTATGAAATATAGCTCCCACAGCCATAATCTCGCAATCTACATAGTATGTACTACTATGTAACATGACAAATACGCTATGTACACAGTACTCTGAGCTATAAAAATATAACTAAAAAGCCAAATTCCTATGCATTATGCGCTTTTCGGCTATGTATATAGTCTCAACTCCTGTTGTAACATAGCCCTAACGACTATGAACATAATCTCAAGACTTATCATTAGACTAAATACAGACTGTTGAAGAATAGAGTCACGGATTCGAACCCATATTCGAGAAGGACTTATTTGTCTTATTACTTATACTTATTTATATTGCTGAGCATATGTTTCATGATCACTGTCTACATCAGACTGATGAACGTCATGATTTTTTTTCGGAACAGAGTAATTTTTATGCGACCATACAAACAAACACATTAAACACAATTAAAATACAAAATAAATGTTTTCGTATCGAGTACAGTATAATTTTGCATTTCCGGAAGTGAGTAATTAAATTTGCTATGTATTGACTCGAGTGATACTAGTTTGTCTTCTTTTTTTCCCATTGGAGAATTTGTTTTAAAAACATCGTATTGATTTGAAAAGCAAGCGAGTCAAACATGGACATTAGATTTTAATAATCTTATCTAAAAAATATTTACAATGAATTGAAATCGCGAACATTTTCAAGCTTCTTAAGTAGTTGTATATATATTGAGCTAAATTATCTAGAAATCCGGTTGAATGCTTCCAAGTATATAATGCGCAAAAGTGAAGTAAGTAATTTTTGAGCAAAAGATGACATACATCCGCTCGAAGCAGAATAGCCATTGAGTGGTTTGCCACCAGCTGTCATAAATAAACCAATTAATCCACCAAATGACGTACTAATTTCCACGTTGTTTTATTTCACCTGGTTACGTTATATAACAAGTAAGTATTTATTGTTGCTATTGCCAAGCGTCCAAAAAATAATTTGCGCAACAAAAACGAGCGGTTATTTGCTGACATGCATCCGCAACGAGAAAAAACATAGGCGGCTATTAGCCAGCCTTGTGTCTTAAAGGGTTTAATTTTTATCGTTAATTTCACTTTAAGTTACCAATGAATTGATTGAAGAAAATAAAATTCTTTCGGTTCATTAAAAAATGTGGCCTGAGCTTTATTTGTAAATGCGATATATTTATTTATCGAGCAAACTGTCATCTGTGCTCTGTCATATCAACAAAGTCATTGACATGTTTTGTATTTATTTCGTTGTTTAACTGACTGGCGTTTATAATCAGTTTCCTCCGCTGACGGCACATTAGGTATCGTTCCAGAGCCCTATAAATTGTATGCTCCAGAAATGGTTCATCATTTCCAGAACATAAAAAAGTGTTTCATCGCCAAAGTGAACTTGTGAGAAAGCTAGAGATGTTGGAAGCTGTTCATATGCAGGTTGAATAGGACTGGTCCAAGAATTGATCCTTGCGGGATACCTATATTCATTAAACGTTGCCGATCGTTCTGACGTGAAAGTCACCTGATTATAACATAAAATAATTTACAAATTTTATAATAAGACAACTAAAATGTAGTTTGTTTATCAATTCAAAATCAATTCTTTCCCCAAAATTGTTTTTAAAAAATCGCAACTATTAGAAAATCTGCGTTGAAGAGCTTTCAGATATAATTTTTTGACTGTAACATATTCCAAAGAACCGTATTCGAACCGACTGCGTAGCAACTGTATTTTTTGTTACAGGTATAAAAGCCATGTGCACAAATTAGTAATCCCACATAACCAAGTTTGATAAATAATAATATGTCAATCCACAGTATGTTAGCGCCCAGTGTGGGTGTATGGTAGAACGAAGTGTATACTGTTCAGCCGCGAACAAAACAAGTTTTTCCAAAACTTCGATCAATGAGCTTTGGCAATAGAAGCTATAATTGTTTTGCTTATATGACTAATTTAATGAAATAATGCGTCAATTGATACACAAGACATTCAGTCTCCTTGAAATTTTAGAGTGTTTGGAGTGAGAAACCTACTCTAGGCTAGAACAGTTTCTTCTGAATTTATTTAACGGGCATTCTGAAAACCGTTGATTTATAATTTTGCCTAAATTGACTGTGAACATTATTTTCTTGGAAAAATTATTTCATCTGGTATTTATTTTCACACTTCTTCATAACGGAAGTGAGGTACACATGCTTCTTCTTCTTTTTTGATTAAATCGATAATTGTTACCAAAAACTGTATTAGGTTGAACTTATCTTCTTCAAACATATACTAAGATTAAAAAGGCGGCTTTTAGTTTTTAATTTTACACTCAGAAGATAATCTAAACCTCCTCAACCCCAGCCACATGAGATTCACAGCATATGGGGTTCAGTTAAGGTCCCTACGATTGACAGCGTGAATTACAAAATAAGCATAAAAATTAAATTATATGTTAGATCAAAGTAATTTTCGGTTACTGAAAGTAGACATTTTTTACAACTTCAACTGCAACATAACAAAAGAATTGCTTTTCAAATTAAGTTTGACTGTAAAGTCTTGTGGTTTTATAATCCAAAGGATTGTGACATCACTCGTGCAGTGTAGGTACTGTGTAAAACGCTGGCTACTTGGTTCGAATTCTAGTTCGGACAGGAGACCGCAAACCGAGTTTTGAGTTAATCTAGCTCTAAATAAGTATCTGTGTTAAATCAGGAGTGAAATGAATTGTGGAACTAATCACTATACACTCATAAACGTATTAAATGTAAATTTTTGAATGTAGCTCTTTACCAGCTTCAACCACTAGACCCGCCAAGGGTTGTCGTGGGATTATTTAATTTTAATCAATCACCTTATAAGGATGCCAGTGTCACACACCCATCCGTAATATTATGATGCTTCAAGTTTTGGAGGATCGGGCGCGCTGATCTGGAGTAAAAACTAATAAAATCTCACAGTTTTAGATTTTGCTATTGCAAAATCGGCAGCATGCAAATTCCATGTGCCGACATAAGTGACCAAAGAAGGCCAACGTCATCAATCTCGATGGCCAGCAAACAATTATAGCCGATAGGAACGAGCTTTTTGGAAAAGATAATTTATAGCCCTTCCAGAAAGGTAGCTTGCCTATATATTTGCATTTAAGTTATGAAACTCCATCCACTCCATTCGCCATCAAAATAGGAGTCATTCAAAACAACGCAGCACTGTAAGATCATCAAAAATAATTTCGAATACAATATTCACTACCATATCGGTAAAACAAAGACCTTGGGCTTATCAACTTCCGGAAGGAGATTGCTTAATTTTGTGAAAAAATACATCAATCTGAGAGTATTCTTGAAATTTTATAATAATACCTTGACATTAGCACTAAATTATTTGATTTTTGGGATTAGTATATTAACGCTAAGAGCTTGAGTAGTCTAGTGGGTAGGGCACTGGCTTCTTGCGTGTGGGGTTCCTGGTTCGAATCCAGGTTCGGACGAGGGTACGCGCACCAAGATTTGAGTTCACCTAGCTCTGATTAGACAACTGATTTAAATCAGGGGTAAAGTGAGTCGTGGAACTTATCACTCCACACTCGTAATCAAATCACATTGATTGAAAAAATTGTAATGAAGTTCTCTACCAGCTTCAACCCCTAGACCCGTACGTGGGTTGACGTGGTTGACTTTACTTTATTTTATATTAACGACAAATACAACACGCCAAAAGTTTTTTTGGAATTTAATAATGATTTTCTATTTATTTGTACATTTGCCACAACGGATATTTTTCTGATAAATGAAAAAATTGATAAGGTCGAAATAAGGTAATCAAATATTATATTAGGGAAAGTAAAGTCAAATTTGTTTTAGAACGGTAAATATAAAAATGAAATGAAAAATAGTCACTTGCTTGTAAGACAATATTATTTCATTTAACAAAGAAGCAAAAATAATATATTCCGATAAAAATTATAAATTGCGGAAAATATCGTGATGTAACGTAACATTGCTTCAATATTGATAAACGCCTAAAGCTAGAAATGTCATTTATATTCTTAGACAGCAGCCATTAAATGCACATAGAATGAATAAATTACTGTTTTGCATAGGTACCCATCTGCTTAGATTTTCAAATGCCAATGAAGTAATTGCATTATGCGTTAGTAAATAAATAAGTAGATAATTACCTGCAGCAGAAGCTGTTGGGATAATGACAAAACAGGAAAACATAGGTACTGGAACATACTTCAAGATCAACGGAAATTTTCGCTCTGAACAGATAATAGTTTCATTTATGTCAAAAATATGTCATTGTTTCTTATATCTTTTATAATAGTTTAAACCAAAACTGATAAAAGAAGAAAACTGATAACACAAAAGAATATTCGCAAACTGCTTTTTCTAATTTTAAAATTTTTTTCTATGCTGTGAGTGCTATTAAGGGGTTAGGGATAGTCAGCGGCGTGAACAATTGAGTACTTCAAATATATTTTTTTACTTTAGATTAATTTATTTTGTAAAATAAATGATACAATGTTATTATAAGAAAAAAAGTTTTTAAGTGGTCATCTTGAGTGGTTTTTGAATTACAGTGGTCACCGATTGTAAAAACATAATTCAGAGAAACATTCATTTAAAGTTTCACACTTGATTTATGCACTGAAATATTAATTATTTATTGACTTGGATCGAACCATCCATTCCTGGGTCATATAAGAGTTTTTTTTGGCGATGTGTAAGCTTCTAGGATTTAAATTTGTTGCTATCTACGTCACATTCTGCCTTCTGGAGTGTTCTTATTACCGCGTTTGTTCATTCTTTACACGCTTAAAATCAGGTTTTTTCAGAGAACCCTTCAGTAATTGTAGAATGTATCAAAAACTATCATTGAATTTACTTGAACTTTTCAGATAATATTTTCGAGATATCGAACTTCAAGAAAATGAAATTTTCAAAAACTTGATTTTTTGACAATAAAAACTAGCCTACTCCTTACCGCCTAATTCATAACAAATAATATTATTGACTTAAAATAACCATACATTAGTAGCCACAGTTAGTTGTCTTCAGGACAGAACTCACAGACAAATTTTTAATCACATTCAAATCAATTTTCATAATTCTTGACAAAAAATTAAGAAGGTATATAGAAATGTGGAATATTTATTATTGTAAATTTCATGATTACGTATGCAAGGTATGCTTTAATTACCTTACTATTTTGAGATTATTAATGAACATTTAATTTTCTATTCTAAATAACAGTTACATGGTTTTTATTAAGGATTTAAAAAGTATAATGGCCCATTAGATCAAAAACACAAACAAATATGACCCCCGTGAATATCGTTAATAGGCGATGAATTGCAGTTAGCGCAATGGAATCACGTGTTTTAACAAACGACACGATAAAAGATATCACGCGTGAATCATATCCGAGAATAAGACTTTGTGTAGTTACAAGTATACGCAAAATAAATGCATAGGAAAAAGATACAGAGTCATTACACAGCGGAAGAAACCTGGCGCTTTTCACTAGGGATACTTTTTTTTACAATTCACGGTGTTGATTCAAATCTCCCCCTGAATTCTTTATCTATATAGCGATGGTCATGCTTCGAGAAAAGAAAACATTTATTTTCCCTTCTCGACTAAATACTTTATCATCTTTACGATTTCGAGACAATATTTAAGACGTTTCGTTCGCAAAGCGAACGGGCAAGCAAAGTATCGGGGATACGGTTTTGTTTCGAAAGAGAAGAAAAAAAAACTGGAATTAATTTCCTGACGGAGTTTTTCTGTCTTCAATTCTTAACAGGTCTGTAGAACCGCCCATCGAAAGCGCTACTGCAAGCTATGTAAGTCGCTCGCTACCAGGGATAATTTAAATACGCTGCTGTGCACGAGAATATGCTTTACTTATGTACCTACGTTTCCTTTTTACGAGTATGTTTTCCAACCAATCCCATTTTGTGGTAAGAGCCGAGACAGTAATTACTTCAACGTGAAAAGTATGTTTTCGTTGCACATGCGATTACAACACGCCGCGAGCAATGCATGTGCAGTGAATAAAAATTGAACATTTTGTGCACATATCCATACATTCGCATCCCTATGTTCGTGTCAAGTATTCATTATTTTAATGCGCCAATTCATCCGACTGATTAAAATAAATGCCAGTTAAGTATCGGTGTTACAGAAAGGCATGAGCTTTCAAAAAAAACTAACCGATGATTAAATAAAATTTCGCTTAATGTTTATCAGTAAGTGTAACTGCCTTTCGGCCTTCCATAGTGGATCCACTATCAATTAGACACCTATTTACATATTTGTATCAACCGTCCACGTTTATAAAATATATGTGATAAGTATTCTATTGCCACTTTCGCAAATGTTCTGAGGGCCTAGAATCAGCGTTGTATATACAGACCGTGTCGGTCCCATTAAACCACAACTACCATACTTAAATATTGCACAAAACTTCTACTTATGCATTAATGATCTCAATCCATCACCCGCAATGCCATTACACCCAAAAATCCCTAAACTTTCCGAAAATTTGCAGTTGTTGCAAAAACTTACCCTACACACTTCATAGGTTTTTTCCATCCGAAAATGCCTCGACTTCTTCTTCATGTAATGTCCAGCGTGCATTCCCATCTTCATCCTTCTTTGGCCAGATAAAACACTTTACATCCTATAAATGTAGTGTCAAAATGGTCTCGACCAACACTTTGACCGCATGATAAGACATGACCTCAATTTATCTTCCCAAACAGTTCTTAGCACGACAGGCGTAGAGTGAGCTGGTTTTGTACGTACAAACATGTGTATCTACGTACTGATGACGTGCATTTGTATGTGCATTAGGACATTAATTCATTTTTGCTGCAACTTTTGCTCCTTTTCCTAAATTTATTACTCTCATCGTCTCTGTGCGTTCACTTCAGAAGTAAGAATGCTCAAAACGAACCTCTGATGGGGGCTACGACTGAAATCGACTACAACGACTCCCCTACGATTTCATCAAGTTCCCAGAAACAGAAGGGTAAACAGGATAATCTATTCAATTTGTGGTTTAAGGTTTTGCTTCTGCAAGTAACCCTTTGTGTTCAGATTGAAAGAGAGCGGCACACTAGTTGATGGGAGAAGGAAGTTTGAAAAGTGGAAAGGATTGTACGGTCGCAGTAAAACTTATCCACCTAATATTGGTTAATGCTCATGTCCTTGAGATAATTAAGACAAGATTTAGCAATATCTTCAATCATGTCTCTAGTTGACGTCAGCGCTGCTACAATGTCAACTGTTTGGGGATATTTTTTGGGAGACATAGTAAATCCATTTCATACTCGATTTCACGGAGAGCAGAATGTAAGATATGCACAAGAGATTTTGTAGAAAGTGTTGAGGGAAAAGTGTTATTTCTCAACTAAAATGAAGTAAAGAGCTTCGGAAGTTAACTCATGGTATTGGTTGGTTTGCTTTGAAGCGGTTGGGCGACTTCGTAATTTAATATTGTAAAAAATTGCCTGAATAGCTCATTGTAAATTATAAAAAAGTAGGATCCGGTTTAAAAATTATTAGGGTACAGTTGCCTAATAAGAGACAGTGTTCTAATATGAAATATTGGGTTATATAAAAGTTTGCTCACTTGTTGGGAGTTACTCATTGGGTCGCGATCAAACATGCGCCATTAGCTTCTTGCAAGACGTCGAGAGCACACGGTACAAAGTCATATTTTGGCGCGCGCGATTATGATATTATGCTATCATCAGTTGCACGATATGTCAAATTGGTACAATTAAGTACAATCACATTAAAAGTAGATTTATGATATTTATTCAATATTGAATTTTAATACTCTTGTTCGTTTGATTTTTAATAGTTGATTTTTAATATGAGACACCAGTAGGCTCTTACAATGAGATATCTCATAGCTGTATTAGCTATTTATAATATTTTATACGTCACATTGATGTTTATTGCAGATGACACCAAACAAAACGAAAACCTGGAGTCATGCCGCGGTTATACGTGTCGTAAATGCTGTCAGGAGTAAACAAATGAGTTATTTAAAAGCATCAAACTAATAAGGCATTCCAAAGAGGACCCTGGAACATTAGGCCAAGAAAGAAGCTGAATCTTCTAAATTAGTTAACACACGTTTGAGCAGACGCCCTGCATTGTCGGTGGCCTTAGAAATTGAACTAAAAAACTACTGTAATGGTTTTATGGCCTCCGTTTAAAAGATATAAAATATGTGGCATTTGATACGAAGACACTCTGAATTGTCAGTCAGGACGCCACAAGCCGTTTCTGCTGCAAGGAGAAAAAGATTCAACCCAGACTTCGTAAAATTATTTTTCAACCTCTATGAACCAGCAATGGCAAAAATAAACTATTTAACACATAGATTACTCAACGTTGATGAGACTGGAATAACGGTAGTACAACATAAACAGTCCAAAGTTGTAAGTGCTAGAGACAAGAAACAAGTTGCATCATTGGAAAGAGAAAAATTGATCACCGTAGTCACGTGTATGAATGTATGTGGAATGGTTGTGCATCCAAAGAGAATCTTTCTGCGAAAAAATATGGCACAAGATGTTGCTCCAGCGGGGTCTACTTGAGACTGTTACCAATGTGGATGGATATGAGCCCATTTGTTTACAAAACGTTTTGATCAATTTATCAAATTTGCGAAACCGGCTGCTGAGGATCCAATCATCTTACTACTAGATGGATATTATACACACAGGAAATATTGATTTAATCAATATGGCTAGAAACAAAATTGTAATAAAACTTTGCCTGTCCACAAAATGTAGACAATGGACGTTTCTTTTATGCGACCAATAAAATCATATTAAGGCCAAGAAATAGAAAACTGGTTACATAATAAACTTGGACGTGTTTTGATTAACAAATATGTTTGCATATTGTTTGGAAAAGCTTACGAAATATGAGCTACTATCGCAAATTCTGATAATGGTTCAGATACTAATTCAGAAAAACGAGCCACTTTCCTCTTAAATGGATTATGATTACGCTATATGTAACAACACCAATGAGATTGAAACCGAGCAATCGAATAACATCTTAAATACCAATATTCCTCCCAATACAACTAATGTCTTAAATAATGGGGACAACTAAATGAATGCGCCCTTTAACAGAAGCAACACTCTAAGAAAATAAAATAAAAAGTTAGTATCTCTTGATCCATATGAAAACCCTATCCCTAGTTCACCAAACATCGTGTGCCCATTTACTCTTAGCCCAGTTCCAAGATTGCCGCAACGTAAAACCAGTAAATCAAGCCTCTGTGCCATGACAAGTATTATAATATCATCAGCGCCGGATTTACCATAGGGCTAGCAGGGGCTGCAGCCCCGGGCCCCTGGGTTCCTGGGGGCCCCTTACTCTCGAAAAGTAAGAATAAAAATTACGAATAATATAACAAAAAACATTATATCAAACGTAGAAAAATTGTTTTTTTCAATTTGTTGACTCAATATTTTAGGTATTCATACTGCGGATTTGATTTTTGTTATTTGAAAAGAATTTAGTTTCAGTATCTGTCAGAGAGAAAAATTATTTTACAAAAAGTCAATATATTTTTGTAAAAAATAGAAAAATATTGTTTAGTTCTAGCTACACATATCCGCTGAGAAAATGCATTTGGAAATCATTCGCTTGAGAATTCATAATCCGTAATATTCTAAAGCAAGGTTTCTGAAAATGTAATCATCACATATAAGTTAAAACGAAAGCATTTCTCTCAAAAACTGATTGAAAAGAAATAATACTATATTATGGTTTCAAAAATGACGATGCGATTCGGGGAACGCATACTCAAGTTTTTTCGCGAACTTCGCTGCCGCATCGCCGCCAGTTTCACGGAAAAACAAAACAACACTTTTCGAAGTTCCAATTCAATACTGTGAAAGTATTGAATTGGATAGTCGCTAATGACATGATCTCAGTATTCCCTAATAAGTATATTGCCTACAGAATTCTAGTCACTATTCCAATAGCTAATTGCGAGACAGAAAGGTCATTTTCTACGTTAAAAAGAATAAAAAATATGTTTAGATCGACAATGCTGAACGAAAGACTGTCCTCTTTAGCAAGATTGAATATTGAAAAAGAGCTGCTGAGATCGCTTGATTTTGATGATGTAGTAGCGGAATATGCAGCAAAGAAGGCGAGAAAGAAATGTTTTTAATTATAATGTATATTGCAATTACCTGTAAAAATAAAAAGGTTTACTTGTCAAAATAAAAATGTTTAACATTGAATAATTCGGATTTTATTCTTTTTTCGCAAAAGTTGGGATTTTCTTTGCCCTTAAGAGGGCCCCTTCGTTGTTTAGCCCCGGGCCCCTATAAAGCTTAATCCGGCGCTGAATATCATCACCATAGAAACAAAACCTTTTGGATTCAGTCAATAAGAAGAAAGAAAAAGAAGCTAAGGCAGCCCAAAAGAAAACACCGAAAGTTATAAAAAAGAATCAATTCAAAAGAGGTTTCCAAGAAAATCCAAGATTTCCAAGACACTGAGCTGCCTGACAGTAGCAATGATGAAGAGTTGAGCAACGCTGGATGTCCATACTGCAAGGGGCAATTTGCGGAAGATTTTAGCGAAGAAAAAATGGGCATGATGCCAGGACTGTTTCAAATGGGCTCATGAAAACTGTGAAGAAGCCACTGAAGTTAATTTTTTGTGTTTTTATGCCAAGACAGGGCATGAAAGAATCTATACAAAAACAATTTTTACTTTTATGAGGTTAGACTAGATTACTACTTACTTACTATGAAGTTAGACTGGGTCATTTAAACTTAACTCCAATCGCATCTAGAAGTTTGGTGATATCACTCTGCTTCATATTTGACGTCATTAGAGGCGTTATTACAGTTGAATTCCTGAATATTAAAATGGTAATAAATATCCCCGCCAGGAACACCAGGTCCAATCGTTTGCTAAAGGAGTATTCACATTCCACCGTATATGCAGCTAATAAACCGGTAAATAGATGTTGCAGGATTTCCAATGGCTTTAGCAACCTTTATTCTCGAATCCTGCTTTATCCAAGTTATCTGTACCTCGTTATTTTTAAGCTTTTTGTAATAACTGTTTTTAATTGCTATTCATTTATTTTATTGTTATTTATTTATTATATATTTCAAACATAGTTACTTATTTATTTATGCGTCATTTATTTAAACCTTACTTTTTTACTATTATTTTTATTATTATTAGTGTTGCATTCATTTGTAGTTTTCCCCCTTTTCTTGTTTCAATCTGTTGCGTATTTATATATAAGTATTAAATCTATGACTTATTTGGCTATTAAATAAAATAATATTAATTATATTTTTTTTTAAATTGTATGGTAATTTTTAACTTCTTTTACGTAACTATGACCAAAGATTATCCAATAAATTATATTTAATATTTATTTTTAAAAAAAACAGGTTAATAAACATTGAATTAGTAAGACTCTTACTTAATTTGAAACTGTAATTAAGTCAAAGAAAAAATAATATAAAAAATCAGGTCAACTGTTATTTTTATAATTAACTACGATTGATTGTTATTATAGCGTTGATATAAGTATATTTCTTTTTTAAATCAATTCAAAAGTATATTTCTTTTTTAAATCAATGTCTAAATTCAGACATCTCATACTTTAGGAACTCCAAAGTATCTCAAATGAGGATACCTCCATGAATAGATAGGAGAAAAAATATTATTTTATTACATCATTTATAATACGGATTCGATTAAAACTTTGGCTCAACTATTTAGAGTTCTGATATATGCATGAAATCTAATTTATTATCAGGCCATCTTACTGAGAGTAGGTACCATCCTAAAAGTTCCGTTCGTTTTTAGACAAATATTTCCCTGTCATCATAAATGAGAAATTGCGAAGTTTTGGTCACTTTAGATCTAAGATACGAAGACAATAGAAAAAAAATCATAATTGATTCTGAATCGGACGATGAACTCTCAACAATATCATAGTTTATACGCCATTTGCGACAAAAAATCAGTTTTGTTTTTCCTAAACAATAGCAAGTATCATGTTTCTTCCACTATTAGACAAGTAAAATTCAGCTATTCTATCTTTGTAGCCCGTTTCACAATCATTGTCTATTTTCTAATTTTAGAGCGCACTGTGAAACTGATCAAATATTAGATAAAACTGGCATCATTGTAGAAACAACAAAATTGTATGGGACAACGGGAAAATATGTTTTACATTTTAAATACGGACGTACTTTCACTTAGTGTTGTATATTCCCATTAAATAGCGTTGCTTTATACTACTTACATGATTTCGAATAAAAACTTCATTGCTACATGCATAAAAATATCTAAACGCGGTAAAAAATCACGAATGAAATTAGTTTCGTCACGATCTGGAGATAGATTGACAAGCAGTAACAGCGAAACATATAACTCCTCTCCTTAAATTATCTTACGAAAAATAGATAAAATGTATACCAAATTCGACACATCTGTGAATAGTTGAATAAAAACACTTGAAATAATCGCATACTCCTAAAGGCAGTGAAATTATGCTGGCAAGCACAAGCCAAGTATATGCACATAAGAAACGCTACCTAAAAAATTAGTTTTGATTAACTCATCGAAATCATTCCATCTTAGACGACGACACACAGCATCAAAGTCCACGCTCCAACGCGAAACATTTCGAAATTTGTTCTGGACAATTTTCGAAATAATTTCAATTTGCCATGGCGGCGTCTTGAAGCAGAAGAGGAGTCTACCCCAGCAAAACCTTTGGCGACCGTTGACCGCATCGCGACCTAATTGCATTTAAGAAACCGACAAATATCCGAAAAAAATCGATACGTTCCCCATCAAGGTCAGTTCACGATACATCAATCACCATCACAGCTTAGCTGTCGCTTCTTCATTAATTTTCCACCGACCGATGATAGCACACCTATTCCGAAAGCATGCGTATCCACATCTAAGTATGTACAAATGTGGTTATATAGTTGGATCACATATTCATCTATGTAAGTGCGTTTGCTTGGGGCTGAACGAATAGCCATTTGTTTCAAACAGCTATCTTGAACTTGAATCAGAGAAGGGGTCGCCTTGCCATGGACTTGGGTTGACTGTTTGGCTAACGGAAATTAAAATTTAGTATGGAAAATCGAGAGAGCCTTAAAGTAGTATATCAGACCTCTTGATGAAATTACACATGCCAAATATAAACTTACAAACTGTATGCAAAATGCATCTGCGTAAAATGCAAATTCTACTGACTTCCAACCAATAGATATCCACCGTACCACACAACATATACCGAGCGAGCATAATCGTAGTATGAGCCGCCGGTATTCATTTTAAAAATTACGTGGGGCCAGGACTGTGACATGCGGCAGGTGATATTAATGGTAGAAATATTTTCCTAAATTAAAATTTTGACATTCATTCAAATTAATTGAGATTTCAGGTTTCTGCAGAGAAGACACGCCATGGTGTGACTCGCGCTGTAGCTGTACCTGGGCATTTAGATCTAGTCAGAGTTTAAGTGCAGATAATGGTAGGTAGTTTGAAAAGTTAGTCAAATGTAATTTATGCTCTGACCGTAAGACAAATTGAGATGAAACAACCAATTGTTATTGTAGTCTTAGTTATGTATACAGCTGGCAGTGAGTAAGATTACGTAAGATGCGGAATAACCAACGTAGCGGACCTAATATGATATGTGTTGGTATCGATTTGAATTGTTTGGAAGTGATGATTGTTCGCAATAGGGAAAAAGATGAAAACAATATATGCGACGACATGGCATGAGTCAAACAAGTTATCTTCATTTGCCAATTGTCGCGATTATTACGTGAAATGAAAAAAAGTTCAGCATTTCAAACTGTCCATGTTTAAACAGAAAGTTATGTCATTTTGCTATTGCTTCATGTTCCTTTCATCCTCTCACTTTTTCATCAGTATCATAGTGAAGAACAGTAAAGCAAGTACGTAAAATAATTTGATTCATTCTTATCTGTGACAGAAAACTCGAAAATTAACCTCATTTAGGAAGCATATTTGATTTCCTTTCAGCATTTATGTTTATTATTGAGACGTTATAGAAAACTAAACCGATTAATTCTAAAACAGAATTATCAGTAGAATATTGATATTTAGAGCAAAAGAATTGATTTTTCGCAATACCTATTATTCTTCCAAAGAATTAAAGTTTGCAAAATTGATTTGTTATCATGGTTACGGAAGTGAACACAGTTTTATGTTAGAAATAGCACATTTTCGAATTTACGCTCTTTATTGACAATTAAAATTTCCATTTTTTCAGGAATATTTCCGGTTAACAGTTTCTTTTGCTTTATGATAAATACTGCTTGAGAATGGCGCCCTCTGTTGTGCATGAGCTTATATGGTGTGAAATTTAGTTTAGGGAACGTACGCACATGTGATCACAATTGTGTTTAAAACCACTGCTTCTTTAAACTGATCTTTGCTCTAACTGCTCATCAGTGGTGGCTCGTCAGGGTGGGCCCGGCCCACCTGGCCCACCCTGACGAGCCGCTACTGAGTTAAAGTAAAGTGGATATTTCTTGTTGGTATCCGCGTATACCTTATAATAGTATTTTTCTGTCGAGCGGGCCCAGTGGCGGCTCGTGAGGGTGGGCCGGGCCCACCCTGACGAGCCGCCACTGCTGCTCACTACGATCATTGCTTAGCAAAAAAAGCAGTTTCGCACATATCTAGTCTACATGAATATTGAAGATTATGAGGACGATTTGAAAACGCAATAATTCCTTGTCAGTCAGAACCAATTAAGTTTAAACTAATAAAAACTTTTGAGGCTCTTCCTGAGGTTATAGAGCCAAAAAGTAATTAAATACAAAACAATAATTTTTCCATAATTTGTTTCTGCACCAGCTATAGCAAAAAAAAAAATTAAATATTTTCCTTAGCATGCCTACAGGTTTATTCCATTTTTTAAATATCCTTTGACTTCCAAAACATTGTCAACAAATCAATAAATGTTTCAGAGAGCTGGAGAAAAATTAAATGTGCTATTTTAGAGATGTGAGGCAGTCAAAAAAGAACTTGTTATTTAATAATTTACACTGGCATTTATTAATTTGGTTCGATTATTAGTAATTTGGGAACAGGAAATAGTAGCAAAGGCCTAAATCTGGAGAATATGCTGTTTTTGCGGGATGATTAAAATTGAACAACTTTTTATTAACATTAAAAATTTTAATCTACATTGAAAATTCTATTTTTTGACAAAGTGGTTTTTTTCACAATTCCAAATTGATTCTGCTTTCGGAGGCTGATTCCGCAAAACGATCGAGTTTCCCGTTTCAATATGCTCGGCTTCGATCAGCTGTAGAAATGATACACGTTGTCTATGCTGATTTATAGACAAGAAGGGAACCGTGATCAGTATTTTTTTTATTCTCTATACTTAGTGCAATGATATAAGAATCATATATTTTACTAATCCCACTTCAGTTAATATCCTATATTTTAAATGGCAACATTAATGCTTTCAAAGATCTAATCAAAGATCTAAACTTTCAAAGATCTAGTTGATAAATATTTAAAAGTAAAGTAAGGGGTCTAGGGTTTGAAGCTAGTAGAGAGCTTACAATCAATGTCAATACGTGGATGGAGTGATTTAGTCCTCATTTAACTCAGGAACCTATTCAGAATTAGGTAAACTCAAAGCTCGATACGCGATCCCTCGTCCAAAATGTGAATTCGACCCGGGGACTGTTCTGCTCTACTTACTACACTGAAAAAAATCCACATAGCGCCCAGAGCCATGCAACATAGCGCATTATTTATGGTCCCATACGCCATGTACATAGTACTCTGAGCCATGTAATATGGCTCCCAGCGCCATAATCTCAGAATCTACATAGCGCGTGGCGCCATGTTACATGGCGCAGCATTTATGGTGCCACACGCTATGCACATAGTGCCCTGAGCCATGCAGTATAGCTCCCAGCGCCATAATTACATGGCGCAGAAATTATCGCCCCACACGCCGTATTACATAGTCCCATGAGCCATGTAATATGGCTCATAGCACTACAATTATAACTCGCAACCATACTGTGTGAGGGGATCTATATATGTCAGCAAGTGATACTTGAGTATCGTCGATAGATCGACAACATTCTCAATCGGCTAAGGGCGCATATTATTGAATGGCTCCTTCGGCGACTCTAAATGCAGCCAGCGCCTGTTTGTTGCAAGCAAGGGACTTCTCCGTGTGCTCATTTATGGTAAGTAGCATTGTTTTGACTGATTTGCTTCTTCAATGTACTATAGTCTTCCACGCCATGTACTATAGTCTTCCACGCCATATACTATAGTCTTCCACGCCATGTACTATAGTCCTTCACGCCATGTACTATAGTCCTCTACGCCATACAGTATAGTCCTCTGCGCCATACAGTATAGTCCTCCACGCCATACAGTATAGTCCTCCACGCCATACAGTATAGTCCTCCACGCCATGTGTTATAGCTCTCCACGCCATGCACTATAGTTCTCCACGCCATGTAATATAGTCCGCCACGCCATGTACATGGCGTGGAAGACTATGGTACATGGTGTGTAGGCCTTTGTACTTTTCGCCATGTATTATGGCGTGTGGCGCTATATTTTATCACAATCCGTAAATCGACTATGTACTTGGCGCCAGAAGTCTATAAATTATGGCGTCTGGCGTCATGTGTTTTCTCAGTGTAGTCTCCACAGTCGATGATACTCGCTAATAAAACGTTCGGGAAATTTTTAAAAGCAATATTTCAATCAAACTTGTTTGGCTAGAATTTAAGAAATCGAAACGATAAATGTTTGTTTCTTTCAAGAGTCTCTGTTTCATATAAAGAAAAAAAGGGGAAACTCATCGCTCAATATCGCTTCATGGAAATGAAGTTGTTGATCTCTTACATTAATAAATACTTTTTCATCGATTGCAACAGCCTCAAACAGTTTAGCCTTGCAAAGTCGGTTTTTAACCATAATCTGAGTTAAAAGGATTTTATGTAGGTGCAGAATATTAAAATAATCTAATAATCTAAAATCATGTAGGTATAAGTATTATACCCATACAAATTTTGCATGTCTTATGCATATCAGTTAATATGTTAATTTCATTTTCGCGAAATGGAAAGTCTCAAGAAATTCGCTGCGTGATGAATGACAACCGCCGCCGCCGAATTTTTTAAATCATGTATAACATATTTTCGCAAGATACTAAAATTAGCCTAAAATTGATAAAAATATATATTCCATAGCTGTAAAACTGCAATGGCGGCAATATAGATCGCGTTTATGTATGTGGACACATGTCTATCTATACAGTACCTATGCGTCTGGCAAGCCGACTTCGTGACGAACGCCATTTCTGGCATAGTCTCCCCTAGCACTTAAAAAATTTGTAACCTATAATTTCCATTTTACGTACACGAACTGACAGGCGGATTGACAGGTCTCCGACTCAAAATGTATACGCTACGCGGGGTGAAAAGAACTCTGCAGTCCTGTCCGACTCCCGAAGCCTAATTCTTAATCCATGCCAACAATGTGTACACATCAAACACGAACATGTCCGCTATTTTCTTTTTATTTCATGTTATTCATCGAACTTGCCCGTACGTACACATGTTCGTGGTCCGCTGTTTTCATGTTGTTATTTTTTATTCATTCGGCCATCGTAGCTGCTGCCCCGGGAAATAATTACATGATTGAGGAACAACGTCACCGTTCAGTATTCCCTCTTCCACGGCATTTTCTTTTGTTAGATTCACATGGTAGTCAGTGTATATGAGTAGGTAGGTACAGGCGGCACAATTGCCATTTGAACCAAACCAAAACGTTGGCGGCAATGTCCGATATCAAAAGGGACAAATAGCTGTCGGCATGTTCCCGGTATATTCTAACAAAAAAAAAACAACTAAAATAGAAGTAAACGAAAAGACAAAGGAGAATTTAAATAATTGAAAATGGCGCTTGTTCTTCATATCAGATAGATATGTAGGTACATACATACATGTTGTTGCCTATAACATATAATTTCGAGTGACTGGAATGTGGCCTGTATTTATTTATTCACATGCATACGTAAGTATGAAAGGTTCAAGTTTTTACTGCTGTATAATAATTATACGGTCTGGTATGACTGGATAAATCGAAATGGAGCCTCGCGTACGTTTGAAATTAAAAGCTACTATTAGCTGGGTTAGCGCTATTACTTCTTCAGTTCGATACCGGTGTTTATAGAAAAGTTACTAAACTGTTCGTTGCCCAGCAATGAGCACTATGAAAACTTATGAAATTTATTTATTCGTACTATTTTGTGATCAAGGTAAAATCAGATCTTCAATTGCTTGGTGTTTGCTGATTTGCGTTGACATTTTGTCGCATCAAATATGGACATGCGGCATAGAAGGGTGTGCTTTTTTTGCAAGTAGATATGTTTTATAATCAGACCGGTATAATCAATTCAATTTGATAACATTTGCGATTTGGTAGCTTCTACATACATATAGACCACGAAATCTAGACTTTCTCTGCCAAATAAATCCAAGTCGAGATTTTGTTTGTTGGGAGATGAGAAAGATTATGTGTAAAGTCCATTATAAAATCGTGTGCGCAACAAAAGTTATCAAAGGTCTATGATCACAAAAATCGCCTTTTTTTTAAATATCTCGTTAACTAGTATTGTGAGAAACCACTACGTCACACAACGGAGCAACAGCTCCAAGTACTGTTGTACTGTTGTTAGTCCTCAGCAAGTGATGCGTTATCCTGCGATTCGTAGAATTTCACGCGTGACAGTCCCTTGCTTTTACTGCCATGGAAAATAGTTGGATTCAAATGAAGGATGGGTGGGAATTGGGCACACATTAGCTGTGGTGGGATGGATGACGAGGACAACGAGGCAGTATTTGTTTGCGAGTTTTGCAACCAAAAATAGGATATGTCTCCCATGCCCCATCTTGCCCCATAGGGTACCCTGTCTGACCCTAGCTAGGAGGCAAGATGGGATGTTGAACATTTTTGTCAAAATTTGTCATTTTTTTCTTTTTCAATGAGTGTAAAGTTTTTTTAAGTTCCCTCTTTTCAAAGACTGATTATGTAAAAGTAGTTATAAATAAATAAATATTCAAAATACTTAAAAATGTGTGTTTTATTACACTCCAAAATTAAGGACCCCGTCTTGCCCCCTTTTCCCTTCTCCCATTATATTGTACCTACTAGTTTTATATCTTTCAATTTCAAATTGATAAAAGGTAGTTATGTTGTTAAATCCTACAAAGCTAACATTATATAAACGCGGAAGTCCTGCAGGCTTTTTGCTGGAGCGCTCGATGCTACCGTCAAATGGAAAGGCAACGTGGCCAAAATTCTTTATAAGTAAAAGAACTCATTATTGATATTCGGGAATAGATAGTAAATGAGTCATACCCCACGGTTAATGTCATTATTAGACGTTTTAAACCAACAAATTCAGTGGAAAATAAACTACTTAGGTATCTAAGTTGCATAAGCCATCGATCTGAGTTCGTTTCTACTTTAGTAGATTGCTATCTACCAGTTGTTTAGCAAGACGTCAGAGAAATCTTAGATAGACCATATCAGTCAAGCATAATAGAAACATTTTTAAGAATGTTTAGCATAAATACACTATCCATGTTTCTGCCACCATCGCGAAACGGCGAGTAATTGGTAAATTATATTTCACAACGACCAATATTCATCTTATAAATATCAATAAACAAAAATCAGCGAAATTCTCATCAACAATAAACAAATGCATTCAAGCTGAAAATGGCAGCAAGGACATACTCAATGTCAGTATGACGATCATATAATTGCCACAAAATCTCATGTGAAGCCCAGTAGACCACATAATCGATAAAATTGTGTTAAAATAATGACTATATTGAAAACCTATGATTTGCCATCGATACCAATGAATCTGCTGTTTAAATAAACCAACCAATCGACACTGCTTCATGCTTTGATTATCATCTAACATGAGTATGGGTAACCGTTGACTGCTTCAAATAATTTTACATGATAACAATGTAAACCAACGGAAGAATTAGAATTCGCATTGCGACAAGCGCCGACAACAATTCAATGTTTCGATGGCTGTAATCATCTTGCTCGCGGTTCCCATCGATCCGAGACGAAAAGATCCATAAATTATTTCAACAACTCTGTTATCTCCATTTAAAATACTCCTTGTCCTATAAAACGTTTTATTTATAGACGCTTATATCTTTACAACCATAAAATAGTCGAGAGTCACTTTCGAGTGGTGCTGAGCATTTTTATGGGACGGAGTCGATTCAAACGTCTTGCCATGGGGCAGGTAGGTGGATGGGGAGTTAACGACGGCGGTTAAATCACATAAATTTTGCTTCGATTTAAATTACCCCCTGCAAGGTGGAAGGGATGTTGAGTAGGCGTTTAAAGGAGCGGAATAGCAGCATGAATGCGGTACACCACAAGTAGGGTACATTCAGTGTTCGAATCTTTCTTTGATCACTGGGTATCCTTTTTTGTCTATGCGACGACGTCAGTGGGCTGCTGCAGCATCAGCTCATACCAAGCCAGTTTACCTTCGCAGTTTCCATAAAGCCGGAAATTTTCTTTAAGCGATATGAAGTCGGGGCGTTGAGATGGTGAGGACTCAGAAGGAAATTACGTATAAGAGGGAATCATCGTCGTATATTTAAGTCGACCCCAATGTTGTTACAATGCAGTGCAAAAAACCTGTATGTTTTTGTGGAGCCCACACGTATCTTTGCAGTTGAGTATTATTTAGAGACGACATGAGTGTTTGCGAGTTATCTTCAGGAAGCGTGTTCTCAAAAGAAAATTATTGAGGTCGACACGTTGAAGTGTAGATTGTGATATATTGATTTTACTATAGCATTAGTCTAACATTACACTCAGAGCGTTTAGAAAACAGAAATCGTAGAAACTTTGCAAATTCGATAGACACCCATAAGCAGTGATAGTTTTTTTGCTTTTGCTTTCTTTGCTCATCAAAATTTCGATGACTGTCTGGGAATCAATTATAAATACAGATTTACAACAGCTTTGAGTGTGATTAGTGACAAAACAATAACAAAATATTTTGCCTCTTGGGGACTGGATACGTAGTTATGTTACAAATATTGGCATACTCTCCGAAAAACTATATAGTGTAGGTACCAGTCACAAAGTAAAATTTGTTCTTCGAATCTATGGTTTGCTCCGTAGCGGCAAAAAGCTTCTAAATTCCGTACAGAAACTACAACTTTGTGTTAATCAAACAAACTTCCATCATCCATATTTGCCATCCTCACCCATTGATTATCCTTTAACAGATGTTACATGCTCCTTAGTCCTTTGATTCATATGATAAACGCGAAAACTTTCTCTAACGTAAATCTTTCGCATGCGTCTCTCTCATATTCCCTTCGCTTGAAAACCTTCTGTTTTCCAAGCAGTTCGAAATTGAATATGTTCCCTCTACTAAACGCCGAAACGTGTCGTCAATGTTTTATTCACGCGAAAACATTCTCTCGTCATTCGAACACACATTCATATTTATTGAACTCTCCTGCTCCGTATTTGCCAAACGGCAACTGTTCGTCTAAACACTATGCGAATATCCTTTGGATCGACTGGTATGAAAACAAAGTAAGGCGAGGAAAGTAACAGACAAGATTTCTATATCTAATGGCAGATTATTGTTTTTTATGATATTTCTTTCTGAACTCCCAGTCACTCTCACGATATTGTTATTGGTGATATTTTTGCAGTTGTTCGTTCAGTTTGTAAGGTGGTTGTGTTACAAGATGCGTTCGTAAATCAAAGAAACTCTCCGAGCTCCTTCGCGTTCAGTTTCTGGACTTTGTCGAATGGCGAAATTATACACAAAAGTTGAGTGAATAAAATATGCTGAAACATTTGGTAACGCGATTTGTTTAATGTCTGAATGCATACTTTAGCGATTTATATGATTTATGTGTTTCGAGCTGATATCGAAATGAATATTCTTCGGTGACGAAAATCAAAAAAATTTTGGGATATATGACCGTATGTTGCTTTGGTAACATTCAAGAAATGTTGGTTGTGAATCTAGTATAGTTTTGCATATATGTTTACACTTATACATTTCATCGAATCAAACTTGATTTTAACGAAAACGGTATATATTTGCTTATACCTGCATTTATTGATTTTCTTCAGACGTCAGCAGATGTCTGCTTTTCATTCGACACCAAGTCATTTCTAAAGACACCATTTTGTTGCTGTTTTACCCTAGCACATACACATTCACTATAAACTTACTTTCACAGCCAGGACAGCCCTGATGTAGGAAAAAAGTTTTTGATTGACAGTTTGTTCCCTCCCAGCTTTCTCGTTTTTCACTTAGATATACCATTGAATCTTTCCATCTCATGGAGGATGCAAAACTTTATGAGTCTTTATTGTGAAATTGAAAATTTAGGTTGAAAAGAATGAATCGACCCCCCGATATTATTAAAGAATATTTCAAGTAAATATATAAATACCTTCAAGTCTTATGGGACGATTTTCGTTCAGTTTATTTTTCGATTTATCAATTGGTGTTTAATTCAATCGATATTGCCAATTTTTCTAGTAAAAATGATTGGCATCTGTTTTGTTCAGGAGCGTATCCTTCGCAGCTCAATAATCTCCGGGTATTTATTTTTAAAGAATTGTTGATCTGATGTGGCTTATCTTTCAGCTGTAGCTCAATTTAATCCAAAAAGTTCTCAGTTCTTGGTATAAGTAAAGAGTTTCAATTGAAGGGTAGAAAAGAAAAAAAAGAGGCTTTAGTGGATATAACGCAGAAAAAAGAGTAACATTTTTGCCTAAACATTTTAATCAATTTAATTACCTTCTGTGGAGAAAAGAAATTTCGGAAACTGCTATTATCAATACATCTACAAAACCTTAGCAAAAACTATAGCTGAAGAGAAAATAATTTGAAGAGTTTCTTTCCAATCAAATTAAACTCAAACGCATATGGATCGCTAATGAAGCTTATTTTCGATTAAAAGCAGAAGCTTTGTGTAACTTTCGAATGCACGTTTAACCAAATGTCCTCCTTATTAGTCATGTATCACTTTGATACGATGATTCTATCGGAAGTTTCAGGGATAGAAAGATGTTGTATATGACTTTCGCACACTCAGAAAAATTTCATCACTTAACATTTTTTTAGAATCACTTTAAATCAAAAGTTGAAACACTTTTAAATCAAAAGAGAATCTTATTTGAATTCCACTTTATGATAAAAATTTTATTTTCAAATCAAAATGTTTCATCATTGAATGAAAAATAAAACATTAAAACAAGCAAGACTCACTTTGATACAACGTTGACTCACTTTGATACAGCGTTATTGAAATGAAGTGAGATTATTTGAACTAAAAAGAAACGTATATGGCGCCAAATCATATTTGACAATTTTTGAATCAAAAATGTTCAAATATGATTTGGCGCCATATACGTTTCTTTTTAATTCAAATAATCTCACTTCATTTCAATAACGCCGTATCAAAGTGAGTCAACGTTGTATCAAAGTGAGTCTTGCTTGTTTTAATGTTTTATTTTTCATTCAATGATGAAACATTTTGATTTGAAAATAAAATTTTTATAATAAAGTGGAATTCAAATAATATTCCCTTTTGATTTAAAAGTGTTTCAACTTTTGATTTAAAGTGATTCTAAAAAAATGTTAAGTGATGAAATTTTTCTGAGTGCAATTATAAGAGCATTGCGGATATTGTTCTCAAAGTTGTGTCTTGAACGAACAAGACCATGGTTTTAGGGTTTTTTTGACAATAGGCCTGGCACTACAAACCCTTTGCTAGCACCAAAGTCAAAAGTATGTCAAATTTGCTTCACGTTAACATCAACATATCTTTTGAATTTTGTTTTGATCAGATGACTCCAATAGAAGCTAATAGAGGTAGAAATATTTTTGGGGCTACCGCCCGCAAAAGTTTCAAAATTGCTGAAATTGAATCACTCGTAAGACCATTTTTATTTGAAAATTTACTGTCAAATAGAGTGAGAAATTTTATAGTGAAATATGACGAAAATCACCATAGCTAACAGGTTTTACTTACATTAGACCAATTTTACAAATACAAAATCAGCTTACGAAATTGCAAAAGCTAAAATGTAAATTATGATAAATAGTAACTAATTATAAATTAATCTTTTTTGATCGTAATTCGTAATCAATACAAAATATGGTTTTTTAAAGATGAAAAAATTAGAAGCAAAGTCCCGAAGTGAACCTTGTCAGAAAAGCTTACGTAAAAGATGCGGAGTGAAAAAAATCTCTATACGAGCAAAAGGAACATTGAAGACAGCCTGGTGTTTAAAAGCTGTCATGCTAAAATAGAGGTAAACATCTACTAGAGGAAAAAGGACGTTAAACAACAAAAAATATTGGTTCAGGTACAATCTACGAATACTTAAGGAGGAGAAATTCAGGAATGTAAGACACCCTTCATAGAGACAATAAGTACACGAAACGAGGTGACCACACTTGGGAGCAGTAGTGTTGTGTTACTCATACAAGATGCATGACAAATGTCCCATTCACATCTACAAAATGTCACATCACCTCAAGCTTCAAATTTGTACCACCTCATTTTTTTTGTCATATTGAGGTGAAGCGATTGACTTGAGGCGCAGCGATTGTAATACTCAATGGAAAATGTATGTACGCGAGACTAGTTTGATTTGTACCACCTCATTTTTTGTCATATTCAGATGCGGTGGTTAATTTCGAAGCGATTGACTTGAGACTTTTGAGGCGCAGCGATTGTAATACTCAATGGAAAATGTATGTACGCGAGACTAGTTTGATTTGTACCACCTCATTTTTTGTCATATTGAGGTGCTTTGGTTAATTTCGAAGCGATTGACTTGAGACTTTTGAGGCGCAGCGATTGTAATACTCAATTGAAAATGTATGTACGCGAGACTAGTTTGATTTGTACCACCTCATTTTTTGTCATATTGATGTGCTTTGCTCAACTTTGAAGCGATTGACTTGTGATAGTTGAGGCACATCGATTGCTGTACAAGGGGAAAATGTATGCATGCGAGTTTAGTTTTGAGTTTGATTTGCACGATACTTAAACAAAAAATTTGGTGGTAATTAGCTACCATTTTTGGGAAATTGTTTTGTAGATTAGTAACAGTACTGCTCTCATTAGCATAAACGTTTTACCTACATTTTGTTTCATTTTTGAGTTAACACCGAATTCAAAAACTACATACTCTATTAAATCATTCTCCAAAATATGAAAATCTTATCTTTTGTGGAAGTATGCTACAATCAATAATGAAAAATCCCCCATCTATAAAAAACCGTAACCAGTACTTAGCATAAATGTTCTATCCTACCGTAGCGGCGGCGTAATGGTATGGGGCTGTATGGCTGCCAGCGGCGCTGGAAACTCATACATAATTGAAGGAATGCAACATGACACTTCATTTGAAGTATGACATTGTACCACCTCAAATTTGAAAATGAGTAACTCATACAAATTCATATCAATATGACTGACGACCCAATACTAGGGAGCAGTACTCAAGGAAGAATTCAAGAAGAAACGTGAACAGCACGAACCAGCAATTTTTGATCCCATGGAGCTATTATAAAATCCATGAAGATTGAATTTCAACTTAGCGTCGAGCACAACACCAAGATCCTTAAGCCGATCCATATGAAGCAAAATATTGTCTCACAGGAAATAATCAAAAAACAATAAGTTTGGTTCAACAGAACGGGGCATTACTAGACATTTGGATACGTTGAGAGGGAGGGCGTTCCTGGCACCCCATGCACTTAAGGCTGTGGAAACTGGCTGCAATAAAAATCAGTCATTGACGGACGCGATTTCATTAAATAAATTAAGATTATCCGCAAAAAGGAGGAATTTAGATGAAAATACAGAAGCAAGGTCATTTATAAAAAGTACAGGTATTAGAACTCCAAGAATAGAGCCTTGTGGAACACCAGATGAGAGATAAAAAGAGCGGAATAACAACATTTAGCACAACTTTGCAGGTACAATCGAGGATGTAGCATGAAAACCAGGAAAGAAGGGAGCTGGATGTGCCAAGTTAAGTAAGCTGATCAAGCAAGATGTAACGGTCGACCTCGTCGAAACCTTTCGAAAAAATCAGTACATACCTATTACAACAACTTTATGCCCTTTGTCAAAAACAGAGGACACAAAATCAACAAATTCGCCTAAATTACTGGAAGTGGAATAAAACCATGTTATATATTTGTTATTTTACTACATAAAGTAGAGTGGCTTTTGGGAGGAAACATTGTGAAACAAAACAGGAAAGGAGTGATATGGGACGATAGTTCAAAACGATTGCAATGTCACCCGTCTTTAGTATCGGGAAAGCATTGGCTGATTTCCAGGACGAAGCGAAAATACTGAGGGAAAGGTTTAGGCTAAAAAGTATGCGCAAAGGGACACATAACAAGGATAAGGATATGTTGAGGAGATTAATATATAGAAGGAATAGCGATAAAAGGAGTTAGAGGTGGGCTACATCCATTAAAGGAATCATAAGAAGCTACAAACGAACAAGAAATTAAGTTAGCAAACACAGTAAACATTTCTAGGGCGCAGGAAATCTTTCTGCCATCAAATATCTATATTTGTTTTAAAGCGAGTGAATATGAACTAATTTTGAAACCAAAATGCTTCAAATTTTACTTATTTTAAGATTAACATATTGTGCGCATTTCGTTAATTAATAATAAAAAAAAAAGTAATCTAAGGACTGTATCCGAAGTTATAGGACATAAAGCTTTGATTTTATTGAGAGAAATAGCACCACAGCCACGGGATTTCCAGAATATTCACTACACTTCTGCTAGACCTGCCCCACCCCACAACAACACATTCTGTGAAATCTGATCATGAGTTATCGCGAGCACCAATTTCGGGTGCTAACAAAATAAGGTTATTGGGTGAAGGGTTATCGTTCTTGTGCGATGAAGAATTTTTTAAACTTCAATTTTGCTGAATAGAAAAACCATTCGGGAGGCTGGATGATTTGAAGGATTTTTTAACTATTTGCCGTACCTACAGAGTAGCCCGCACATTTATCAAAACCCGCACAGGCGTATTTCTCATACTCATCAAAATTCCTAATGATCTGGTGGGTATGTGAGAAGTTATCAACAATTCGAAATCATACGCATTGTCTTCACCAACGTGTAGGCGCTTAGCGCCCACATGGGGTTAAAAGATTAACATAGCCAAACTAGAAACATGGCCGCCTTATTTTTCTTCACTTATTGTTTCCAAATATCTTGTCAAATAATTACCTAAAAGCGTGAACCCAACTTTATAAATTTAAGAAATTTTCCAGCTTTTTGAGCTATCAGTGTACAAGTATCGAAAAAACTTATTCCACTTCTTGTTAACAAAACCACCAAAAACCTGCCAGATGAAAATGAATGGAAGTACTAGGCGTTGAATAGCCACGTTGCTTTTCAATTTACCTTTTCACCAAAACAATTTTACTTCTGCAAATGACGTGTTTATTATCCAAGTTTTTGAGTAAACCACACATACCAGTCCATAAAATGGATAGCAAGCTTGCCTTGAAAAACCTGTAATAAATTAAAAGAACCAACAAACAAAATACATAAAATGTTCTCACAACAAGTCATAAAACTCAGCGCGATTAACCAGACGGCGGGTCCGGCAATTTAAACAGTATAATTTCAGATTGAAAGTGCAAATAAGGCTGTGGTTACTGATATATGCAATATTTGGTTTGAAGCTTCGGTTCAAATTTCAATGCATTTCACTGGGCTAAATACACTTTTATGATTTGATCCTACATTGTATGCCGACTTTCAAAATATCGTAAAATAAAAAAATTTCTCGTTCTTTCATTCGTTTCTTACTTTCCGATTTTTTTTCAGTAGAGTCATCCTGAAAATTTCATCAGTCAGATTACATTTTATAAATCCCGGTAGTAAGCCGAAAACAATACCCATCGTTGAATCATTTGAATTTTTCCCGCCTACTGTTTAACGGTAACGGTGAGTGGATTTCTTGCTAGTCATGGACAATGATGTTACAAAAACCGCACACGACTCACCGCTTGTAGCCATAATTCAATTATGGCTAGTGAAAATTTTCCCGCTGAGATTCTTTTGATTATGACGAAAAAATCATTTGGCTCCCTGTGTTGTACTTTTTACGACCAGTTACTGGTGAGTTAATCGCCCAATTGATGGTTTGCATCTGTCACAAACTTGAAAAGTGGGCGTGAGGTCGGTAGCTGAAGATTTTACGATTTGTCACAAACACCCTTAATTCATGTACATCCCTCAATTTAAACATAAATAAAAACCTAAAAACCCACGTTCATTACCTTCAGTGCATTGTCAGATTTCGATGGACAGTGACACGGTTAACCGCCAGAAAATGATACAGTTAAAAGAACCTTTACCTTCATTCAGTCGCTATGAAGACTGTCTAATTAGATTTAATGGTGAATTCACCAACTGCGAGATTTTATCTCTGCCCAGGCACACCAAAGACAATATGCTAATTCAACGATAGCAAGATGCGGTTAATTGTTGGCCGCGAAATTTCAATTCAACCAGATATCCTTTTCCTATTGTTTGCTTGAATGTTCTGAATACCTCTTTTCAAGCATAGCCGCGGTTTCGTGATTCGGAACCTGCCAGCCGACGGAAGTATATTCATTTCAATCTAGTCCAGGATATTATAATGTAAAAATTCCATCCACAGCATTGAGCCTTTAAGGCATACTAAAAATTTGCACAAGTACATCTTAAAGGGATCGAAATGGTAGCAAAGTTTCTGAGTGGATGATTTTAATAGGTTTAATGGTGGATAAACGAAGTTCCTTTTTTGCGGTGGCTTAAAATAAATGATAAGGGGTATTATGATGCGATGACGGAAATGAAAATAGAGTCGAAGGGAATGAGCTTGATTCGAAATGGTGGGATAAATAATCAATATATATTTGCTTTAAGATTATTTGCGTTGCGATGATTCAGGAATATAAGACAATAGTGGCTAAAATCGTCCGGATACAAAGCTTCATTTGAATTTAAATTATCGCTATAGTCGTACGAAATTCTTATTCATTGAAAGCTAATTGTATGGCTGTTTTACTACGAAAAAAGTACGTTTCTTGAGCAACTTTTCACGGTTAGCTCTGGCTATTCCTCCGTCTGTTGGAAATGAAAATTAATAATCGCTGCATTTATCAAATACAATTTCCAGCACATACAAATTATGACCTATTAGTTTCCATATCTTAGAAGAGACGTTGCTGTTGTCGTAGCCAAAGACGCATCTTCATTTTCTGAAAATAGCCATGAAATTTTTCAGTCTCTGGCTTTTTCTTGGGATTCATAAGAAATTCAGTCAGCGAATGATGATAGATGCAAAGACGAAATGATCTCGAACACATCACCGCCCTTTAGCAAGCACGGTTGTTGCTTGAAAGTATTTTAAAGAGTGACTTTCATATCATTCTCGATGACTTTTTCGCGGTTTTTTCTTTTCCCTCCGTGAAATACCACCCATTGCATGAAGTAGCGTCGTCTTTGGAATACGATAAGATAGGTAGGTATCTACCTATTTTAAAAACTGAAATGTTGATAGATATGTACATACTTCTGCCATTCCAGAGAAATTTATTTGAATTTGCAGGAGTTTAAGGTTGAAGCTATTGATTCATAATTTTGCTTATATTCTACCACCAGCAATAAAGGCGGAAAAGCGGAAAATGCTCAGTGAGAAGAAAGGTTTCCGTTAAATCGATAACCCAGTGTTAACACAGTATGGAATAGTTGTTGATTAAAATTAACTGCTTTCATATTTTTCGTATTCGAAGGCGTACAGAAGTTTTTCTATGACTTTGGTAATGTTTAGATACCTAAATGCTAAAATATACTAGTAAATATGTCATAAAGGAAAAATTAGACTACGAAATTTTTTATTTACTTTCTATTTCAATCTAATTTGCTCGTCAAATTTTGCACAATATTGATACTTTTTCAGATGCTTTATTTCATACGCAGAAAAGTTTCCCTAATTAATGCAATAGAGCATTTGAAATACACCATAGAAATCATCACAATCATCCGGGATATCTGGATTCTTATTATTTTCTTTACTCTTACCTCTTATTAACTCATAAGCAGGTTGGAATACAGGTGACATTTCCGAGACGTACAAGGACCACGTTGTCATGGTGGAGGTGGTATGTGCATCGTAAAGTTTTACACTAATACTGTTTGGTAGTAGTTTCATGTATGACTCCATTAGAGAACCCTGGTCGCAGTGGAAGCTTAAATGTTGTTGGAATATACCGTGGCCAGCGAGTTTTCGAACTTGCTGTCAGTATTTCTTGTGGTTACAGGGTTCGGAAAGACAAGTACAACATCAGCCGTAGTCGGACTATGCTAGGAAAACTGGATGACAAGAAACAGGAATCTCAGGAAGATAGTTTCAACGTGATGATCGTACTTGACTGGAGAAGTCTTTTGGTGCTCACGTACAGGTACTGCATGATGCTGGGCTACTACTTGTATCCGGGTAATTTTAACCAAATCGAGAACAATGTGAAGTGTCTATTCTTTGTGACTATATACCTATAGGTATGTCTCCAGAGCAAAACGCAAAGATCCAGTGGTAATGCTTCCAAGTAGAGTTACTTTCACTGAGATCACGCGGGATTTATCTAAGGGTCCCTACAAAGGGGTCCGCAGACATCATTTCTGGACATTTTTATGCCTGAAAGTATAACATTTGAAAGACATCCTGAAAGTATAGCATGCGAACGCTTCGTCCTTTCTATTGAGCGCGAAATTGGCAAAGCCGTAAGCTTCTTCCTATATTGCAATTGTATAGGAGCCGCGTGTCCGTGGGAACTGGATCTACGTATTCAGTTTAGTCAAAGGGACAAATATCTTTGATGATGAAAGGTACACAAGGCCAAGGAGTTGTGTTCTGGTTTTCAATCTGTTGATGCCACTATGCTTACACAATTTGCAAACCGGGACCAGTCAGCAGTCGTTATGCAGCACCGGAAAAAAGGCAAGCTGAAACCCACGATTTTCACCTCAGTTTACTTTTTTTGACTCCTCACTGCTCTCACCAACACAGGAGCTGAGGAATCTGTTTCAGTACGCGAAATTCGAGAGCCAAGATTTTTTTTTGTGCTGCGGTACTAGCTCCCAGCACACCAGTTCGGGCGGCAACAAATGTAACGCCAGAGGAGACAGACTTTTTGATTTTATAACTTTTATATAATAACTTTAAACATTCGGATTTTGCCCACCTTTTTGAACTCTTACAGAAGGGCGATTATTTATGTATCACTATATTCATTTGGAATAGTTAAAACAATAACTGGATGGCACTATTGGATTAGGTCAAACTTTCTGATCACCGCTATTTGATGTTCTCTTTAACTACGGGTTGAACAAGTGGTGGAAAGAAGAAATCCACAAAACACTGATCGGGCTAAGTTCAATGAAACTTTTTGCAGACATTGTGTGTTCTAGTGATGGGAAGTCAATAGAATCGAGATTGGACATTCTGGTTCCTTGGAGGAACCGGGAACTGCAAAAGCTTTGGAAAAATGCCACAAAACTCCTGAGTCGAACTTTTTAGAGCATCACTGAGGGTTAGGATCTCCAAGAGGTAATCATTCAGATCGTTCTGTGATGAAATGAAAGGTGCACGAAAAACGTCGAGGCTATGCCAAATCTTATAGAAGGACGAATTAACTAAGCTGGACTATCTAAAATGCCGAGATGATGATTTCACAAGATTCAAAAATATAGTCTCTACTGACTTTACTTGTGACTCACTTTTCAGGTGCTCTGTTGATTGAAACGCCGAAAGCATTTGCGCTTCTAACCAAACCTACTGCTCTTCACAACAGTAGGAGATGCTGGTGCACAGCTAGATCTGTCCTTTGAAATGTCCTTTGAAAATTGCAAATCGCAGGGCCTGGATGACATTTATCCCTTTATGCTGTGGGAAGGAATTGACCACCTGGATGCAGCTTTAACAGAAATCTTTGGAGCGTGCCTAGTCTTGGAGGATGTTCCGCCACCTTGCCGATAGGTTAAGGAAGTCTTAATACATAAATCTGGAAGATTTGACTATTCAGATCCAAATAACTTTAAACCGATCAGCTTAACTTCGTTTATGCTGAAACGCCTGAAGAGGCTTGTTGAACGGCACATACGCACTAGGGCACTTAGGTCTAGCCCTTGAATGATGAACATGCTTAGCTGTGGAGAAAATCATGAAAATGGGTTCTTCATTCACAAGGAGTTCCCGGAGTTAAGGGAGCTATTTCAAATGGTGAGTATGCGATAGGAGTATTTGTGGAAATTGAAGGGGTCTTTGAATGCGCGCCATTTGAGGAGTTAAATGAAGGACGACGTCCGAGTTAAGTGGATACATGCCATACTGATACAAAGATTATTGCTGTCGGAAGCTGGGGCGGACTGCTACTTGAGAACGGAGACGCCAAATAGATACCCTTAATAATGCCCTAAGCTAGCTGACTCCCTGCTAAACAAACTGCAACAAGAAAAGCTGCACTCACAGGTTTATGTTGATTACGTTGTCACACTACCAGTGAGTTAGGATTTGAATGTGGTACATATCTAGAAATATGCAACGCGTGTTTGATTTAATTTACAGTTGGTGGTTATCGAAGCACGGCCTAACATAGAATTCTGGTAAAACGAAATTTGTTTTATTTACCAGGAAAGAAAAACTGGAAAGAACAGTGCTTTTTGATATGAAGGGTGCAACTCTTCAACTTTTGGATGAAGTCAGAATCAAGCAATAATTTTGGACACAAAACATTCCTACACTCTAAAAAGTGGGTCTATAATTAATACTTTGATAATAGGAAATATATTCATTTTTTCGTTTAAAATAACGAATCACAAATTTTTTTACACATTCGATGTGCATTTTTTGCTTTTACGTCATATCAGCTGAATAATACACAGCTTTTTGTAAATTGAAACAAAAAGAGTGTAAATTTACTAGCTTGCTACTCACCTTTGCGCCAAAGCCATTTTTAGGGTAAAATTACACGATTTGGTCGTAAACAAATATTCTTTTTACGCACTTTTGTAAATTTACATCTTTAATAGTAGGAAACCAGTTTCCTACTATTATAAGGGTGAAATTCAACCAAGATTTTTTTGAGCGTAGAAGAATCAGGTGGAAATGAAGCTTACTCGAGCTTTAAATCCTTTCGGACAGTGTAAAAGAGCTTTTGCTACCACATGGACCCTGAAGCCTCCTGTAGTTATGTACGAGTAGATCGACGTAACAATCATAAAGCCAATGATCACGTACGCATCCGTATGCTAGAAAATAAATCAATGTTTTTCCCCACAAAAAAAATCCGAACTTGATTATTGGACTTGGATACTATCAAAAAATCTAATAAATACAGATACATAGATGGCGATAGCTGCCTTAAAGTTAACTAATTATTCCACAAATTCATTTCAAATATGTTTAAAATATGTTTCAGGTTAATATTTATATACCATGCATAAGATAATAAATTACAGGGGCATATAATTGGACAATTTTATTTAGAGTAGAAAAGTGCATTTACAACAAACAATTTTTAAGTCCGAATTGACATTCTTGAATATAAAAAAAATTAGAATTAGTAGATTGGCTTCAACGACATTTTCATAGTTCAATACGGTCTAGAAATTGTTCCTACTCTTGATGCTTTTATGTTTAAAGTACGAAAAAAACTATCCAATAATTTTAAAATCGTGTACAATTAAACGGTTAGAATGTCATGGATATTTAGTTAACAGTTTTATAAGTGTTTGCCACAAAGTTATTTTTTTGCTTTTCTGATTGTCGAGGATGCAAGTTTATGAATTTGGCTAAGTAATCTGGAATATGTTCTATCATTTAGTCTTCTTCCACGTTAAATCCTCGTCACTCAAAATATGTTTGTCTACAGCACTGGAGAGTAGAAAGCCATGTTGATTTGACTTCAATTTTATTTAAAGCTTTTATCAATTATAAAAAGGTAAAAAATGTAATCATTGAGTTTAAAAATAAACTCGAAACCTATATTGATTTGAAGACCATTTTTTTTAACCAGGTATTTATTTTAATCAGTAAACTGAAAAACACTAAAGAGAAAAGCAGAATATCAATGACATATTATTGTCAAACAAGAAATGTATCTAACTTCTAGTAACACTTAATCTTGCAATTCTAATTTATTTATCATTTGCAGAATCGAACTTCGAATAGGAATTATTAAAATTATAAAGCATTGATTTTCATCACAGAGTAGTTGATGAGCTTCTAGGCTTAAATATAATTATATAGAAAGATAAACTCTTACGAATGACATTCCGTACATCATTTCTTTCATCAAGATTTATCCGGGATCGTCGAAACTATTTAATAGCAAGTTAACAAAACATTTTTATTAGTCGATTTTTCTATTGTAGACAATGGCAAGATAATCGTACAAATATTCCGTTAAACATCGTGAAATTTTACCCCTGTGACTTAAAGTGTCACATTATCCTCTACGCTCATCCATCAAGTAGAAGAGACTTGACCTTTTTTTCGCAATGGGATGCTCAAAAAAGCTACCAGAGGAGCTACAATGAAGAACATCGATGTATCTTGTTGAAGAGGCTGTTGAGGTATTTCCTAGAAGCCCATTCAGCTATGCAACAACGACAAAGATTTCTTCATAATTCCTGTGATTTACTCACTCTTGTATTACGGTAAGTACCTCGTAACAATCTGATTTCCCTTGCAGAAATACAGACTAGTCAACGCATTTCCCTGAACTCGATGGACATTCCGCCAACGATAGAATCGTGCTGATTTGTCAACGAAATCGTTTTCGTTATCCGTCTGGTGGCTTGTGACGTGTGTGCATGATGATACATGGAGGGGTCCTACCAAAATGTTAGCTCTGCAAAACAAGGAGAGAGTAAGTAGATGGTCACATGTGGACTGATTCCTCAGTGATGTATGTATGTATTTGCATCGACGACTTTTATTGTCAGACATGATTGAGCTTTGATTTTCTCGGATGCCGTAATCGATCATAGCATCACAGAACGTATTGCATCATAAAAAATGATTACTGCTTGTCAAAGAGTGATTTGTACGAAATAATCAATGCCTGATTTAAAGATGTTTTATGTCCCCGTGCGAAAACGACAGCAGTAGCAGGAAAAAGGCACTTGTATCGAAAGGGATATGTACCTATCCATCATTTGTTGGCATATTAGCGCAGATACTTTAATTTAATTCATAAAAAAAACATATTTATCCGTAAATCAAGTTTCCAAAGCTGGTTTGTAATATCTTAAAAACCCAGTATAATGCACATTTATTTAAAGTATGATGCTCATTTATTTATGTGTGATGCACATGTATCTGTTTATGCGTTGAGGTCAGACAAATTTAATATATCAAATTAAAAGTTTTCGTATTATAAAATCAAACCAGCTACCTTATAGATGGCAGCAATTAATTGACTCCTATATTCTTAGGAACAGTTACAACAAATTACCTTGACTCACAACGACTCATTCGGTCTTAATGGCACCTCACAACAGAGTGAACAAGTTCATTATAATTACCATCAGATGCATTCGTTTACACCAATTATACTTGCATAGCCACACTTAAAACTTTTGAAGTAAAGTCAAGTTTGTAAATCAATCTATGTATTTAGATGATCACTAACATGCAATGTGAATTAAATTGCACAGATTTCGCTATTAAGCTAATCACAGTTGCTGGAAAAATCTAAAACAGAAGTCAGCTACATACTTCCACCGAGCTGAATAAAATATGCCTCGATGGAAATCGTAAACAGATTTTCCATTTGCCTGGGCTCACATCGATCTGTTTCGACGACGCAGTTTCACGTGGACCGGTTGCTTGTGAAAGTTGCTTTTCTGCATTTAATGACTTTCGAATGCAAAATAGTGGTAGAAGACGACTTATTTTCGCAATGATTTTGATAGGAGGAATATTGATTTTTTTTACTGCATTTTTGGAGCTTAGTTTTGCGTCTGTATGTTTGAAGCTGATGTAGGGATTGAAGACTTCAACGAGAATGTGGCAGCTATTTGGTTATTGTGTCAAATTTAAAAACAATTTATCGTTCAAATGCAGTAGCAATAATTTTGACAATATGATCCATTTTGAGTCTGTTCTACTTGCGATTCATTAAAACCTTCCGCTCTTGAGTTTTTTGAAATTGTAATATTTTGGCATTCAGTTATCTATCAACTACGCTACGCAATCAAATCTTCAATCTTTGTTTAATGGCATTTAAGGAATATAAAGTCATTTACACCCTACTCTATCAGAACAGCATGCCATATCAAATTCTCTAAAGACCGATACTATTTCAAAATCGTAATGAGATCAAAACCCCAGCAAACGGTTTCATTGACGTCTTAAGAACCAACGATCGATACAGTTGCACCAAACGAAAACACTCTACCTACTTTCTGTAACTTTCACTATAACTACTTTCTAGTCACAAAACCCCTCTGTTTCAATGCTACACGCAATCATTATCTGAAGGATGTTCGAAGCAGCAGTGGTGAACACATGACGCTTATGGACAACATCACTGTGCATGATGGTTCGTCCTCCTCGAAAACGTTCCTTTACCATTCCTCAATTGTCCACACCTCCTGTCAATCAACGATGATTCACTGAGTGTAGTCTTTAATAAATTCAGCTTTCCCTAGAGACTTAAGTGACCGTCGGTAGTTGGTGTGGCAGTTTCTTTCGATATGCTGGAGGAACTTACATTAAACTTCGTATTTATCCGAGAAATTTGTTTCCTTCCGGTGGCCTCTTAGGGTAATGTAGCAAAAACACCACGACCACAATTTTCATCGTCTCTTATAGCCCCGGTTGAACTCAGAATATTTTAAACTTTCACGTCATGTCGGGATAGTCATGAACTTTGTTCGAACAAAAGCTATATAGTCCTTTTTGAAATATACAATGGCCATCTTAGAATAACGTCTACACTGGACATGGAGTGTATACGTTGAGAGAATCTCCAAACTTTAACCATCAAGTACTGTTTCATTAACAAAACTTTCAATATAACAGTTGAGTTTTAGTGACCAATGTCCACTCGAGAGGGCAAAAACGACATCTTTGCTTTTTGCAAGTGATGCACACAAGTCCCTAGAGATATAAGTATGCATGTACAGAAAACATGAATCTACCACAGTGAATTGTCTACAAACAGAAGATAGATATGATGATGGAACCACAAAACATTTCTATTAGAAACGACCACAAACACTTTGCAATTGTGATATCAGCAAAAATATTCAGAATCATTCTGAAGAATCGAAACGCTCGAATACCGTCGGGCCGAATGATTAGGCAACATGCATACTGAGTGAAAGCAGCGTGTCATCGCTGAATAATGTATTTTGATGATTCAAAAATGACTTTCAATATTTCGGCAACCAAAACAAATCAATAACATTGTTGCGTAGACAACGCCAAAGAGGGCAGACTATTTATACGAATTTATGCTCCCCCACCCGGAACCTTCATGCGCTATTGCTGTTTCGGACCAGAGATAGCATATCTCGATACCCTCAAGCTGAGTCGTCCATTGCTAGACTTTCGAAAACACCTCAAGGTAAATCCTCAACTTACTGGATCACAGAAGAAAAGTACTTAATCTCCTAATTAGCTGCAATTTATAACAAGATCTCGGCATAATAAACCAACTCGAAATCACAATTTCTTTTGCATTCGAAAAAATACTGTACTGAAGACGACATCACGCCAAAAGAGTATGTTTTCAATAAGATAAGAACTTTTTACGGCGATTAAATGGTCTTGGTAACTTTTTTTACGAACGAATTGCGGCCGGCTCGAATTGCTTCAAGCGATTCCACAGATTTTTCTTCTCCTTCAGAAAATAAAAGAACACACCACTTTACCATCGAAAAGATTTCGTGTTACGAACTGTAAATCTTCTGCAACCCTACGTTCTGGCGAAAGAGGGTGGCATTTAAAATCCGTTTTTACGAGTTCCGCTCCGGAGAGTAGCAGCATCGCGCGGTTGAGCTGCTCCATCCAGCACATGGTTTCATCGTTTGGTTACAACGAATAGTTAAATTTACCACGGCACAGATTTACATATTACTATGTGTAGTATGTATGTATGTATGTTTAGACCGAAAGGTATCCTTTCAGCGCTGAAACGCCGCGGTGAATGCGACCTCTTCGCCTTATTCGCTGCATAGTCATGTATCATTCCAGAACGGAAACAATATTTGGAGGGTGAATCGCGTGGTTGACACGTGATTCCACCATCATAAATTATCTTGTAAATACTAACATTTACACGGTGATATGGAACGGACGCGGGCGAATGAAGACATAAACTTGGAAGTTGCTAAATCTTGTGCCGAAGAACGCTTTCGATGGTCGACTAAGCCGCTGTTGTGTTGCCTGCCACGATGAATATCTGATGTCCTTGCATGCGAAAATGTCTAGGAGCATGTCATTCATAAACGTTCGCAGTACTTGAAATCAGATTATAAATTAGAACTTGTTATCACTTGATATATGCTGTTGTGTTGAAGAGTGTGCATGATTCAGTGATTTTGAATCGTACAAATTTAATGGTATCTATTGAGGAATCATGTGATAATAGTTGTAGCTGATGATGGGGAAGATTTTGTATGGTTTTCAGTTCACTGATATTGAAAAGCAGATTGTAGTAATATTATAGACATTTTCTTGTTTTGTTGATTGTATGGGCTTTGTTAGTAAAGCTATTCTATTAAGCAAAATATTAAACAGAGATAATTGTGAGGGCCTATAAAATTTGTCTTCCCTTAAACATATTTTCGACATAGCCAAGTCGGCAAGTCTTCCATACATTACTAGCTGCAACTACGTAGGATAGGTATTACCGTAAGGGATGCTGGATACCTATAATTTGTCAGATATTTGGGAAGACCACTGCCCACTTTCTTCATAGCTTCCTCCAAAAACTGGATTATTAAAGCCAATTTATTCATCAAGAAGCACACATTTAGTAGTACTATTCTGTCCTACTAAGCGCAAAAGCGGTATCGCAATGAAAGCGAGTTTCGAGATAATTGAAGTTTTATAAAAGTAGTAATATTGATACACCTCTCATTCCCTTAGTGATTTAAGGTAAAATTGAGATAGGCGACGAGGAACTGGGTTCGTTTGGAGCTGGTGGAGGATTCTCTTTACTCCACTTTTCTCGAAGAGCGGTCTTCCGCTCTTGGATACCTCGGGTACTTAGACTTAAAAAACTTTCTTAAGGTGTTTTCATATGTTTTAAATAAGATACCATCAAAAGGCTTAGTTCATTAGATGCGTATTGTTTTAAGCTTTGTAATGTTATAAAAATCAGGTTTTCGATTTTTTTTTAGATACCGCTTTTGCGCTTAGTAGGGCAGTGTTGGTCTAGATATTGAGCAACTGATTTTAATATGTAAATATTCAAATGATTTTTATCTCATGTGGAACTAGACCCCCAACCCTGTCATTGATGTGTATAGCAAATTTATTGTGCCGCTGCTTTGCGATCCTGAGGGTGGTAGTGATGGTGTTCAGTATTTTTAATTTAACTTAAAAATGTTCTCTGACACTAGCTTTGACACTATCTGTAGCAAATAAGCTGTGTTTCATGAGCTGCTCCAGGTTGAGCTAGGTTGAGATATTTCAGCAAAATGTGTTTCAGGAGTAATTCGGTTTCTCTAACTATTCTGTAGTTGCTGTGATTTTGCATGAGCCTACTTTAAATTGAACTAGAGCAATTTAGACTACGATTTTCTGATCTACCTTTTTTGGTAGAGCAGCTTCGGGCAAGCAAATAGGTGTTTGTAAATTGTCAGAGAGCCGATTGGTAACAAAAAACTGTAACTGAATAGTGAACTGACAGGTTAAACTACTGACATGTTCAACTTCTGACAAACAATCAAGTTTTAGAATTGTTGCCTGAAAAGTGTTCCATAAGATTTCGTGTTCTCAATTGCTCTAACTTATTTTACTTATTCTACAGCTGTTCTACTCTAACTAGCCTTGAGATGAAAAATTGGTTTTTAAATTGAAACATTTAGTTTAAAATGAAAAGTCTTCAAAAATGTCATCAAAACACGTTTCCTGTAAAATCGTGTTTTTTGTTTTTTTTTTTTGCAGTTATGTACCTTTTCTCAAGAATGGTTTGAAAAATGTTGATGATTTTTTTACCTATGTTCGCAAGTACCATAAATGGACTAAAAATGGACTGTTGGGTTTTTTTTTGAAAAAAAAATAACAGTAGCATAATTAGATTTATTCAAAGTAAAAAAAAAATTGTAAAAATTTAAAATTCCCGACGTTACAATTGCCGTTAACAGAGTTACATACAAATCATACTAAAGATAAAGGAAAAAATATCCAGCTGCAGCTGAGAAAAAGATGCCAAAACATTGATAGTTTAGTATGGAATTTGAAGCTGTTTCGAAAACTAAAATCTAAAGAGGCAATCAAAGAAAAATTCACAAGCCTACCACCAGGCAAGCTCTACTGAGAATTGCCAATAGAAGCTAAACCAAAAGCGATGAAGAGAAAGCCAGGTTACACCTTTCAATTTGATAGTATACGATCTATCATCCCATTTCAATATCCATAGGAAACAGATTACTCAAACTTCAACTAAAGAAGTCCAAAATATTACCATTGAAGAAACCTGCTCTAGAAAATATCTAGCCACTGAGATCTCATCACTAACGCCATTTTGAATCATTTGCCGCCTACTTGATACACTTGACTTTTGTACCTTTTCAATGCTGTAATTAGAATCGTTTGAATGTTTCAAAAATATTTTTAAAAAAACCTGTCTATATAGAGTCAATAAAAAAATAAAAAAAAATTATCAGAATGAATATTAACATGATACTTTTCACACTTCATCCTAACTACAATTCATTTCGAAGATTACACAGATTAAGTCGCTATTAGTGGTAGTGATAAATGATCCGAACTCTAATTTTTCACCCTCGATTTCTAATCTACAAATGTGTTGTCTGTGTGCTACTTTCGCACCCCGATTTGCTTTGGCTAATAGAGTATTTAAGCGCTAAGCTGCCACAACTATTACAAGGCCGTTTTTCGACTATGACGTTGACTGTAGTATCATGCCGAGTTCATATATCTTCTGTTTCGTTACGGACCTCCTATTGTGATAAAGACAAATGATGCGTACTAGACTCGAACCAAGACAGCTCAGGATGTTCTGTGCCACGAGAGCGCACCTTTGGACGTTTGGTTTGGAAAAATCTCGACTAGGATCATTCGCTAACTGGAAGCCCAACAATGTTTTTTTTTCAGCTCAGTTTTCAGATTGGTGTCAAATCAATTGAAGTGGCTTGATGACCATCAATAGATAGAAAAAAAAGTAATATTTAATAAGGTTATAAAAAATATTTCGCTCAGTAGCAATGATAACATTCACACAAATTTGCTGAGCAATATAGACGCTATCATTGCAATCTTAAAACAGCAGCAATAAAAGCAAGTAAAACTTTACCGCGACAGACATGCGAATAATTTCTCACATCCAACAAGGACTACTTAGAAGAACAAAGTGCCATCTAATACAGTTACATGTGCTTTTCTCGTAAAACAAAAGGAACCTGTACAAGTTGCTCATGACAGTCTTTTATTTATATGACTTCGATAAAACTTCCTGCTATACTCTACATACAGTCTACTCCCATACTGATGCTCGATCCAGACGAACGTTAAGTCTTGCGAGGCGGGAATCAACAGGCTCGTTTTGGTAACCATATAAAAGATTTATTTGCTGAGCTTTGCAGTCAACCTATAGGGTAAGCTGCTCCATTTCGTATAGGTTACGTGCATGATTGGCCCGACCCCTATATTTGTCAACGAAAATTCATCAATAAATCGGCGTTGGCAATTCGAAATACTAATCGCCTATACAGGCTCAACTTACATATGTGCATAGAGTAGATACACTTGCTCGAATAAATATGGGGATGCTTGGGGTAGCCGATCGACCACCCCCAAATTGCCGATTGTAAATATTTAACATGGGAAACGAAACAATTCGGCCATGTGTAACTAACGAAGGACAAACTAAGCAGGTGTACAGGTAAAATACGCAGAATATGAAAGTCTGATCATCGAGAGAGCAGCATTTCGTCAAAGCTATCACTCTGCTGATATGTTTGTATAGTATGTATGGATGTAAGTATGAATGAATGCATGTAGGTATATTGTTTGATTAATGCAACGAGCAAGTTATAAAACATCATCTACAATAGCTTGTGATATAAAAATAAATGGCTGGGGCGTAAAATCAATTTTTGGGCGTTGCTTTCTTGTGTATGGTTTGAAGGTAACAGTTTCGAAAAATAAATATATTGTAGTGTTGCAATGAGCCATACACATTTTGTAAGGGATTGCATCAGAGACATTCCCAATAAAGTGCCTATAAGTACAAGTTACTAACTTTCCCATTCGAATCTCTTTAATTTTCTATGTGGATTATTAACTCCATTCATTAAACTATAAAAAATTAAAATTGAAATTGTAATAAACTGTACTTTGCGATTTGATTAAAAGCTGAAACCTAACTGTTTGCTCTTTTATTTTTTATGCTAAAACAGCTCAATATAGAATTCTAATCTTAATTTACTATTGCCTAAACGCACAGTAGTGCACAGTAATCCTATCTAAGAATGCAATTTTGTATTCTTATAGATTGACCTATCATTTACTTCTCAGCCGACCTTTAAAGCCAAAACTTCCAAAAACCGAGGATTAAAACGAGAATTTTTAAATTTTAATATCGAGAATTTCGGATTCAGTGATTGAGCTTTAACATACATTTCACAAGAATCCGATAGCTTGTATCGTATTGTATTGTATTTATTCAAATTAACTCATCAAATCTTTTTCGGTTAGTCGATGAATATCAAAGTGTTTACTCATATACACGTTGGTACAACACACTACTACTGTTCATCACACCATAAAAAAGGTTCCGTATAAAAACTAGAGACAATCGTTACAGTCAATTACCTCTAATCAATTTAATGTTAGCTCATCTGTTTAACCATTGTGTAAATTTTAACGTTGTTATACATGATCGCCAGATACACTATAAGATTCACGAGAATAAAAGCCATAAACAAGTCATGTTCTTCATGTTAAGAAGCAGATCGGCACTAAGAAGTTTCTTTTAAAGTTTGAAAAGAGTGTCTACCGTAATCACCGGAGACTTTTGAGATTAATTGTTCAATAAAGAAAATCCACTCCTTTTCGGGTAAGTCAATATGAAGATATTCCTTTGATATAAAATTGAGTATCAAGCATTATTTTACCGCATTGGAAGATTAATTCCGAACGCTTTTTTTAAGTCAAGTCGACATGGAAATAGTGAAGATTGTGGGTTGCCATTTGTGTAATATTTTGATACAATAATTTGAATAAACCAGTTGGGCTGTATTGCATTATTCAGGACAATGGATCCAAAGTGGAGATAGTCATGCGATGCATGAACAGGAGGTTATTTTATAATCCTTTTTCTCTTGAATATTATAACAGGAAGTTGGATTGATGTAAATTGATTTATTGATGATTGCAACAATTATAGAATTAGACAGAATTCGAAGAAATTGGTGGGGTGAAGAAAGACGAGACTATACTGTGACCATATCTTACTCAGCTTGCTAATTATTTTATTTTCGTTTAACTAAGTTTTTACCGACTTAGCTCTGTCGAGCCGTAGTTAGGGCAGCATTATTTAAATTAAGGTATCGTAGGAAAATTTACCCTGCGTGCCTTGGCCCCGCCGACTAGCTCAGTCTGGTCGTGGGCATTTGGGTTTACGAATCATTCGTGCTACGGCACGCAAACGAAACAAACACAAATAAACACGTTCTTTGGGGAAGGACAGTGGAGATTCCATGTAAGAATCATTATTTGTTAATGGCAAATCTATTCCTTCATAATAAGACTATCTTTTCGTTCATTCATATTTATATTTATGATTAAAATGGTGAAAGTAAATAGCAAGAATAAATATTTAAAAGAATACAGAATAAATTGATTCCAAAAAAAAATATGATAAAATGTAGCTAAATCTCTACCGATGAAATTTATTAATTGCTTTGGGTGGGCCTCAATTTCACCCAATTCCGGCCGGCATCGGTTTACACCGATTTTAATAAGCCGATTATAATTACATAACAATTCAAAAATCATATAAATAATAATTCAAACTAAAATATAAACTAAAATAAATAAGCACATGCAACAGCCACACTAAAGATATTTCATTAAAGCATAACAGAATTATTGTTCATAATAGTTTAACTATTCATTTTACTATCATTACTTTCTTTTTCTTTTTTTTTAACCAAATTTAAAATTATTAATTTATTATATGTATTAATATAAGCAAAAACATCCGAACCTTGAGACCAATTATACAGTACTTATCTTTGCGCATCCAATATTTGTCTCCAGCACGTCATCCATTCCTTGATCAACCAACGATCAAGTAATTCTTTCTGCTCGTTTTCTCCTTATATTATTTTCTTTTATCGTTCTTGTCTTGAATTTAAGCAACGCCTTTTACATTAAATTACACCCCTCGCTCAGCATATATGTTTTCTGGACACCTTTGGGAACTGAATCATCACAGCTGCCGCACCATCAATCTATTTTGTTCCGCAATTTGTTTTTTTACTTTGACTATATCTTTACTAAATTTGTTTATCTTCCCAATTTCTTCAATCTCTTTTCTTCAGGAACTTTTTATTTCACTATATCTTTACTATTTGTATATCTTCCCAATCTCGTTTCTTCAGAAACTTTTTATTTCACTATATCTTTACTAAACTTTTAATTTCTCCACAAAAAGCAAAACTATTTCACTTTTCACTTTTCGCCTTTTTCGCCATACTTCCCATTCCCCGTCGAACAAAAGACCCTTTTTTCCAAGTACCGAAATTTTCCGGTACTTTTCTCTATCAGCTATTTTTCATACCTTTAGGGCATCACTAATTCCATTGGTACGGTTATGGGACTCCATGATCTCAAATATCAACTGATAGAACTTTCCCTCAAAAACAATGCAGAACAGTCCAAAATGAAAAATCTCAGCTGTCAGTTATGTCATCAGTCATCTGCCGAACAATATTCGTTCTAATTTTTAAACTAATTTTATTTTTTTCTTATTTTCTTTTCTCTCTAAGTTTTAAATTAATTTTCTTTTCTTCTTTCCCACGATAAAGTATGGCGCGGCGATGATCGCCAGGAATTGTTGTAAGGGGCATCACAACAGTTTATTCAAACTGTGCGCTGAAACTTTGTATTCATAAAAATTTGAATTTATGTTATGTTTAAGTTTTAGTCATTAGTTTAAAATTATCTTTTTTATTAAGACAAATATATGACATATTTAATGCAAAATAAAATATCACAGTAATCACTTCTTTGCAAATTCTACTGCATTTGATTCAGTGGCGTGTGTAGCGAGGGGCAACTCCTTTTCTGTGCCTTGTACCGAATTTAAGTGTGTGCCGCGCCAGGAAATTATGTATCAAATTTGAGTATTTATCTCCTCTATTTTAAAGACTTCTGCACGCTTATGCTACGAATAGTGATCAGTTTGGCTCACGTATGCCGGACAATCGATTCAAAAGAAATTTCGCAATTTTAAGGTACAATCTGTCAATTTAGCAACTGAAATCTTTTACTTTTATTAGTACAATTGTCTGATGAGCCTAGTACACAATCTTTTCATATTATTAGCAGCGAGAAATCGCTTTCGAAATTGATTTCATCTAAATAAGCTTGAGAAATTTGCAGCAAAAATTGAGAACATTTTTTCAAAAATTGTATAAAAATCGAGGACATTTTTCGATTAAATCATATTGTTGGAAAAAAACAATAAGTTCATCAGAAAATTTTGAACGAAAATCGAGGATATTTTTAGGATATTACATTAAAGCAGCTGTGAGCAAAAAAAAAAGGTTATCGGGAATTATTTCTGAACCCAAATCCAAAGTCAAATCTGGATTTTTTTGCATATTTGTTTGCTTGTTTGAAAAGTTTGATTTTATTTCGCTGTTTTTTTAAAAATTCCTCTATTTTCCAGTGATTTTGAATGAAAATATAGTTGTTTTATTTAAATGAAAATATATGTAATAATTAAATGAAAATTTCGTTGTTTTATTTAAATGTCCTCGATTTTTAGGTAAATTTGAATGAAATTTTCGTTGTTTTTTGTAAATGTTCCAAAAAAAAAAAACAGACAAAAATCGATTTAAATGTCCTCGATTTTTAGGTAAATTTGAATGAAATTTTCGTTGTTTTTTGTAAATGTTCCAAAAAAAAAAACAGACAAAAATCGAGGACATTCAGATTAGCGGGAGTAAGTGAACACACTGCCCATCCCCTCTCCACTGACTGCGCTCTTGAACGGTATCTAAATACATGCTAATTGATTCAGCATTTATAATTAATGAAAAAAGTGTGTGAAAAAAGCTCAACTCTAACACTTTCTCCACAAATCCAGCAACAGTTTTTCATTAGAAAAATTTGCAATGCATTAAAATCGGCGTGAATAAACACGATATAGTCGTGGAAAAATTTAATAATTCGACCACTGCAAAATAGTCTCCACTACTAAATTTCTATTGAAAGTTATATGAAAATTGTATTTTCTTTACGGTTTCCCTCCCCCAAAGCTTCCATTTATTTCTTTACCGGAAATAAAAGCTTTGTATCTAAACCATGATAAGTAAAAATCGATTTCAATATTTTTGTTTCACATTGAATATCAGGTTATTCAATACTTCTCTACCATTAAAAAGTTGGCATTTAGCTCCAACGCGTATAAGGTTGATGCTTGGAGCTAGTTAGAATGATTCTTAGTAACTGAAGTCAGTTCCAACTGTTTTTATTTCAAGACCAATTTTTACTTTAGACGCTTCATATATTTCATTTTCTTGACAGATTTCAATAATTTGAGGGAAATCTGATTTTTTCTTCAGTGTCTATCAGTGAGAAAATTCAGATTTTAACTTCAATTTTTTTATTGACCAACAGCACTTGACACTAATTGTTCCCCAACACGTCCGCCCTTCTTCAATGCTTAAGCTTCAGTCTGTAACATCGTCTTCTCGATCCTATATCTACTCCTTTAACTACATTTACTCTCATAGCCACATTTATTCCTTTGGCTATATCAACCCCGTTACCTATTACCCTCCAAATATCCATATCTGTCAAGATCTTGCAATATGTTTAGCTTCCAAACAAAAAAATGACCTTTGATAATTAAATTATGATACTAACCACAAACTTAGGTTTTTTCTTGTTTGCATTGAAGAAAAGATTTCCTAAAACAAATTGTTTCGAATTGTTTGTTTTAGATGTTTTGTCAATGCAAATTTTTAAGTCAAATCTAACTATGGGACTTTAGGCCCCAACTAAAGGTACGTACGTGCCCATATGCGCCGAGGTAAACCACGCAAAGCATATGTTGCACCCAAACATAACATTCCGAACCGCCAGAAAAGTGGCATGCTCATTAAGCAACCTTTTGCTCAATTGTTGCTATGAGCTGTCCGTACGTAAAGTGGTGATGAGATACGACTTGACATACGTTCGCTTAGGCACTGTATGGGCACTTATGTTCACTCGTGTTAGCGAATGTCAAAAAGAGCCTTTTTTGCTCTAAAACCGGTCGGTTTTGACAGTTGCTTATGTCGCAGACTAATCTTTGGTTAGGGCTTAAGCCTGCACAATTGAAAACACCGTGCAGGCTTAGTTGGGGCCTAAAGTTAAATTTGAATTCTTTATTCTGTAAAGTGGCAAATGACCAATTCTTTCCAAAATTGACAAAATAAAAGTCACGATAACTTTAATGAAGGACCTTCCTAAAATATGGTTTATTATAATTATATTCTGTCTCTTTTTAAACCTGACAATGAAGTTTATATTTTTATACAATATTGACACCAGTGGAAGATCTGAGCTGTCTGTACAGGAAGTCTTCCCCCAGATCGATTGGGTGCTAAAAAAAACTCGGGCTACACATAAATGACAGAAAGACAAAGTACATGATGGCAGCGTATGAAGGAAGAACACCTAGAGTTGGTCAAACCATCAAGGTAGTGGAGCATGAGTTTAAGTACCGCAATCCTCTAGTACTAGTAGCCGATAAAAATATGGAGGAATAAATGCGCGGGCGGCTACTCGAATCCAACAGGGCCTACAACGTCTGTCCATACCATATCCCGAGTAAGAAATGATATAGCTGGATAAAATTCAGTAGGTTCACACTCCAAAAATAGTTCTTGGGCATTACAAACCTACAATTTGTTGTATTCAGTAGACTGGTATTAAGTTTATTTATGATACAAACATATGTGCGAGGGAAGTCTCTGCAGATCTAGTGCTTTTGAGAACGACTTTGACCCACGTCCGTTGTGTAGGTGCTAGGGGTTCTTTGATCTGAGGAATCGACAATGCCACACGTGTCTTAGTTTGCAGAAGCGTGGCATCACAATAATGTGTTGTCATTTAGGAAATCTTAATCTTACGTATGCCTAGAGATGTACGGTACGACAGTGATGTTGGGTATAAAGTCATTGAGGACGTTATTATCCGATAAGGAAGTGCTTGAATTCACCTCTTTGCTCTTATCCTACAATAGGTCTTTACGACTTCAGGAAAATAGCGCTCCTGCATAGCCTAGCGGTGACGGAAGTTAAAATTTAGGTTTTTTGCCGATTTTATAATAGAGACTGATACCCCGCACTTCCAGAATTAATGATGGTAGCTCCTATAGTTTAGGCTGCAGTAGTCTTAGGAAACAAGTAAATTACCCTACATCTAACTAGCTAGTGTATGGAAGAACGATGGACCGTATGGTCACCCACAAAGGAAGTGTTCAGCACTCACCTTTAGATATAAGCCAAAATGACCTAAGGAAAATGGATTTCGCTTCACCAATCCTAGCTGGTGCAAGGTGGATTCTTGCTGTTCTTTTCAGAATGGCATTAATTTGAAAGAAAAGACGGTCCACACCTATCGTGGAATGTGGGAACCCATGTGAGATCTTTATTGCGACAATGTTTCCAACATCTACTAACTGGATCCCTGTCCCCAGGTACTTCTGTGGTAAGGTGCCACAGTCTGCATCCTTTATGTTTGGCGTATGTCTTCCAGATTGGTTGCCGATTCCATTTGATAATGATTCGTCGGTAGCACGGTTCCTGCCATTTGAGGAATAATCCTCCCATTTGAGGTAGGGCAGTTTCGTGCTGGTTGTGGTTTAGAAGCTATTCAGTATGGGAATCTCTACAATCGCTTGTACTAATAAGGCAAGGCATAGTCTTTCCGATCTGGAGCCGAGTATATGGCCGGAAGATGTGGTTCTTTGGCATAACAGCGTTTGGGATAGTTCCCGCATTCTACTAGTAGTGAATTCGATGCCATAGATCACAGGAATGGGAATGTACGCTGTTGACCGTGCAGCTATCATGGTCCCTGTTTTAAAGGTGAAACCTCTGATTATGCTTCAATGAAGGTGCACAGGTAAAACCTCTTAGAACATTAATGTACAAGTCCACAGTGTGGTCTTGTACATTTATGTTCTACACACATATGGATCTGAGATTTGAGTGCTGGGCACTCCGACTTTTTCGCCGCATTCGAGAGGAAAGTCTTGTGGACAATCGTTGGTCCCATATGTGAGGAAGGGTAACTCCGTAGTTGTATGCGATTTATCTAAAAGTAGATATTTTGACAAAAATAGAGCACGGTAGACTCCGGTGGGCTGAGCGCCTACCTCGTAGTGAAGAGGAACCTGTTCGGAAAACCATTTTCGGAAAATTTTAAGGCAGATGAAAGCGGGAGTGACCTTGCTTGCGGTAGAGGGATGGTGTTGATTTGGACGCTCAGAACTTATAGGTGTTGGATTACATCGACTAGTTGGATGACATCGACTCATGACCGGGACTGATGGAATAACTTATTGAAGAAGGTCAGGACCGGAACCTGCTTATATTGCAGATGATAGTCCCATTAGTTCCATTCAAGAAACTAGAGATTATTCGAAGAAAGTACCCTTTAAATTCGGATCTGTCAGAGGTTTTATCTTAAACTCCGCACCCCTTCGATGCGGACGATCTGGAAAGGTATCATATCATGCAAATGCACGAAAGAGATCAAGGCTAGATAAATTATTCGATTAGTTTCGATCGTTTAGTTTTTTTTTTATTTTGTTTTTTTTGTGATTGTGCTTATACTGTAGATATCCTTCCCAGTATAGAATAATTACACATATGTACTTGGAGTGCTTACAGTATTTTTAGACCACTGTTTTTTTTGTCTTGGTAAATTCTTCGTTAAACAATCCAAACGATTTGGAGAAGTAATTTCAAGCTTCAAATCTTTTTTACAAGTTTTCAGTTTTGGATTCTAGACTTGTAGAATGAACTGTTGGCTGATCTTTCCTCTGAATAGGAACCTTAGTCATATCATGGACAAAATGAATCGCGGGACAGGCTCCAAACAATTGACTTTTTCCAAATTTTGTTTCAAGTACCTACATATCATCAGATATAGGTACAGTTGTCTTTAAACCTCAAGTGTTAAATGCGAGTGCATATTGAAGTTATCAGAGCACAGTTTTCAACAACCTCTGTTAAGTGTTTCAATTGCCATTTTTAGGACCCTAAATTTTTGGTTCCAAATGCTTTTAAAATAGGTACATATGGTACATATTTACATCAATTGTAATATAAAACGATAAATCGAATTAAAATTTGGATAAATCGAGAGGTTAGCCTACCAACAATAGTGCCACCATTCAATACTGAAGAACTAACTGAAGAAGCATTTTCTTACGACAAACACATTCAAATGTTTCATTCTTACGAGAGCAACAACTCTGTTTGAAACCCTCAATGTTTAGATAAATTAGCAGACATTGTTCCAGCACACCGCAACATAATCATCTGGGGTGTATACTACTCATGGTTCGGTTTTTACCACATGAAAAACGATATTCCGATAACGTATAGTTTGTGTTGAATAGCCGCAAGAGCTCACCTGGGCGAAATATAACAAAAACAACAACAAAAAAATACACTCTCGCAAGCGATCCGTTTCACGGACTCACCCTTCACATACAACCCACTACGTTCCGCAATCCGTCGTACCCGAGCCATACACAGTCAGCTCAAAAACAACTCAGCCAACGAGTCGGAAATCGACTGCACTTTTGACAAATGAAGCCAAATAACAGGTTACGTCTTACCGCATCAGTCGCGATAGTTGGCCGCGTCATTTGTTATATCACTTTGAGATATGTTCTTTCGTATGAATACAAATGAGATTCCAGACGGCTGTCCATCAACGCCATCGCACATCGCGTATAAAACCTTCTCAAAAAATTATTACAAATGATCGCAAATAATATATCTGGGATATAGGATCTAAGTATCGCTGAGCGCTGGGTCGTCGGATAGTTTCACAGAAAGTCAGCCGCACAGTCATAGATCTATGTAGCTGGCGTGCAATGACGAAACCTGTGTTTTTCTTCTGCGCGTACAAATTGCAACGAATTATATTATCAGAGAACCGGCGCCAGGACTCGTTGATTAATCGATTTCTTTGAAAAATATCTGAATCAACCCCAATTCGATGCGGCGCTCGTAAGAAGGTTGGAATGTGTAATCGATTAATGAAAAAAACACTTTAAACGAGACTCACCTTGATTGCTGTTCTTCCGCGATGTCTTTTTCTCCTTCATCCAAGGATATTCGGGCACTGAGTCCATTCCGTCGCCTGCAACTGGAACCGGATATCCGGCCGTTGCGCCCATTTTGGGGCTTTCCGGACTCAGGTGATTTAGAAATTCAACCATCGACGGCTGAGAATTGATGAAACCACTTTCAGCGGCCATCCAGTAGGCAGTATCTGCACGTTTATCACAGTTAGGTCCCATTTTCACGGGATGCGAATTGATCGCTTGATTTGATTGCACTTGTAACGGATTAAGCGGAGATTCGGATTTAATTTGTTGACCCATTTGGGTAGGGTCTAAACTACTACACACTTCTTGCATATTTATTTCTAGAGAGGAGTTGTTTTAATTTTACTTTGAAAATTTTGTTAGCTTCGATGGTTTTTAGATTCAACAGTTGTTCGGTCTCACATGATTGGGAAATTCGGATCACTTCGAGTCTGAAAATATAAAAAAATAGATATGTAGATTAAAGTTGGTCTAATAGTTGTTTTTATGATATAATTCATAGAAGCAAAGAATAAAATGTCAAATCAACATTAGGGTGAACAATCCTTATCTCGTCGGTTACGGATTTTTTTTTTAATATCAGAATAAGGATAAAAATTAAAAATTTATTGATCTTAATAAAAATTAACTCAACGAATTCAATAATTTATTCAAAAAATTTTCAAAGAATTTTCGATCGTAATTCAACGGAAATATAAATTACGGTACTTTTTTAGGATTGAATTCGGAGATTGACTGGGGTAAAGGACTTAGCTTATGATTATTATGATTTTTTAAAATTCACAACAATGGGGTGTTACAATACATGCACATTCTTAAGCGCAAAAAAATGCTAAAAGCAGTCGTTGATCTGTTGTAGCGATCTAATTGACGAATAGAATCTTGAGACACAAGAGGTAAGATAGTACTTTTTGGTGATGAAAAGGAGGCAAGTACGAAAGGGGCAACCATAGTGCCAGACTGGTCGTTTTGCAGATAAATGTCCAAAATGCTTTCAATTCGACGAGGTAGACAGACATCCTTTGTGCCCTCGAACAAAGCTTTTGAATTCCTGACTTCTTGTTGGTCATGATGCGAAACTATCTTAAGGACTGATTGCTGCTGTTCAACACATACGAAGGAGTTCAGAGGGGGCTTATCTCCTCGAGGGCAGAAGAGGAAGCAACTTGGACCTGGCTCTTACAGCATGGTGCACGATGAGCTTTTGGAATTAGAAATACCAACAGGTGTGCTTCTGGCGGGTTACGGTGATGAAGTGGCAACGGTTATGACTTCCGGAATTGCCGAGTTTACCCAATTCAAACTAAACTAAGTCATTAGGAGGGTGGAACGGTAGATGACCGACCTTGTCCTCAAGTTGGTGCTGTCGAAGGCAGAGACCGTCATATTGACAAAGCCGAGGATACCGACTGTCATCCCGAAGACAATGTGTTCCGCAGAACATTAAGTTGCCCTACTGGGACCACTCTGATAGCCGTCAGCTCGCTGAGTAGGTTGATGACGTAGGTGGGTCCACGAAACGAGTCGGAGGCTGTTGATGGCAACTCCATATAGCTATACGGACAGAAATTTGGGCGGGCGCACTCCAAATAAAAAAACTTAGAGCGCAGATTGCTAGTGTCCACCGTAGAAGTGCCCTGCTTATTGCCAGTAGCTAGCGCACGACGCCAGAAGATGGTGATACCTGAAGTAATCCCGATAAATCTACTTGCGGAAGAATGCAGAAAAGGATACTTTACACTCTCTGAACCAGATAGAACAGGACCTCTAGGGTACGCAAGAATGTTCGTCAGAGTCGATCGTGGAAATGTTGCCGCGTAACAAGGGCAAATGGCGCCCAGTCTCAATTAATGTTAAAGAAATGCTTCGCACGAAACGAGAGGAGGATTGTCTTAATCGTCCACAAGATTTGGTAGCTACTGAAGTAAGTGGGAGCCAATAGATGAGGTAGCACGACCGGGTTTATGTAAAGCGAGAGCGAATTCCAACCTGAAACTTTGTGCCTGTGCACGGAAAAAAATTTTAGGATATTTTACCCAATTTTATATACCTCTTCTCCTATAGTGTATAGGGTATATATGGACAGTGACCAATTATAGTATATTTAGACATAGTTGCATAGTAGAACGCTATGAGATATTTTAATATAGTTTTATGACTTAAGTTGCCATAAGCTATAGGACTTTCGTTTGAGAATCATGGCGAACGTAGAGATACACGATAGTATATTTCTTACAATAACTTATTGGATAACATACAAAATTATTTAGATTCCAATAACTAAAACATGTTAAACTTTACCATGTTTTCTTGAACAAATTGCCAGTAAGCATAGCATCAATTGCCAATTAGCGTAGCCACTGCACTGCATCGTTTATGCCGCGTTTACACGTATGGCAAATGTTGGCGAGCTGAGTGTGTAAATGATCGTCTATTCTCGCCTGTTTTTTCATAAGTTCGTCGACGAAACGTTCGCCATATGTGTAAACGATTAGACTAATTTCTAAAAACACTGCACAGTGCATCAGATGACATTTGTTTAACAGTAGCTTACCGGGCAATAGCAATTTAAATTTGGATGATAATTTATTTCGTATTATCAAAGTGAAAATGGACGAAAAATTCTCGAGCAAGTGCGAGAAAAATCATTTTTACATGATAAGAGAGAGAACAAAATAAAAGAAAAAAAAACACATGATCTCTTTCAATGTGTTTTTCAATATGCACACTTCTTCGGCACTGAAGTGCATCGCAGTGCGTTTTGGGCCTCATATTTCATTTATTTACATGCAACTTGCAACGTAATATATAGACTTCACAGCATAACATGAATATGAGTTATATCGAACAGCGAACCGAACACAATTTTGCTATGTGGCATATGAAACTTCTATGATAGAATAGGAGAAAACACTTCGAACGTGGATACAACATTAGATCAGAATCATTACGATACCTTTTGCAATGGATACCATATTGTATAGTTGAAATTATTTTTATAATTTGAACAATGCATATAAATAAAAGTAAAGTTTGTTGCTATTTATGAGGCAAGCGACCATACACTTTTCTGTAAACAGAACATTTTAATATGTAGTTGGAAGCCATTATACAAAGTAAGATTTTCTTAATGTTGCTTTTACTATGTTGCTATGAAAAATACATTTGAGTATAGTGCGGTTGAACATAAATATGCGAACTTTTACGGCGAAATAATGCACTTTTTCCCCAAACTCAGTGTCATAAAACTATAGGAATATTAACCAAGAAAATTTTTCTCAGTGTAGATGGACTTTGTTAAGGGAAAAACTTAATCTGTATTTAAAATCTTTGGTTATGAAAAGCAAGGAAAAATCAAATTAGGTGAATCTAATTAAGTATAATAAATTTACTCATTTTAAAGCTCAGTTTTTATAAACTTTATTGCAACAGTGAAATCAGATTATTACGGTGATTTTTACTAGTCAATATTTTAAAAGCTGTTGATATACGGGAGACTGACCCTTAGATTCATAGCTAAATTACTATTTCATGTAAATTGTAATACAGAAGTCAGGAACCTTCAGTACGTTTTATGCAATTACAAGCAAAAACTTTCTTAAAATATTGACTCTATTATGTGATTCCAGTAACGAAATTATAAGCATAAACATTATTTTCTTTTTCTCTTGTCCAATACATTTTCAGAAATTATTGTACGTTGATTATAATCCAAGCATAGAATCTTTTCTTGCCAAAACTAAATGTTTCACTAAAACTATTCACAGGTATTCAACTAGTATCCTTCTTCATGATTTTTGATGATTTTGATTCGTAAAATAAATTATTTCTGTTAAGAAAATTTTGTCAAATTTTAAGTTTTCCTAGTGGTTGCTATAGCTGACAAACGATTGAGATAATTTCTACTTTTGGGCAACTTCGGGGTAGGTAGTAGGTTTTTTCAAGGATATGTCAAAAAATGATATATTTCTGTGCCTATTTTTATTCATAATGGAACTTCGAACATTTATTTTTAAGCAAATTAGTATTTTATTAAATTTACTATTTTTTAAATCACCCTTGCTCATCTCACCAGGATGTCAGGGCAATATGAGTAGAAGCGAGATACCCAAAGTTCAATTTAACTCATTTCTTTTGGTTTTATATTTTGGTTTTAAAATCTTTTCTCTACCACAACATCTGGAACACAGATAATCGAATTCAGTACAGCACGCAATGATTTGAATCCAGTCTTTGATGAGAGGGGTTATATGGTGGTTTTCGGCATAGTTATCATCTTCCCTAAAAAATGAGGCTTCAGTGATCTAAACACCGAACGATTGGAAGTAATGAGGCGTGTGACTTGACATTAACATTAAAGAAATACCATTTTAATTTGAGCATTTCAGGATGAATTGCACTGATTTGAGTAGCCACCTAGCAAAAATAGGTTTTTTTTTAGGACAAAGAATGTTTTCAGCCATTCTAGAAACATAACTGAAGTTATATATCCGTATTTTTCAGAAATTAAAAGTTTTAGTTCAGGGGCATTTATTTATATATAATAGCAAGAGAAAGTGGAAATGCACCTTCAGCATTGCAGCATGGTATAATATTTATCGTTTCTTCCTTTTCATTGGAGATTACATAGTGATTGTTCGGCTGCAAGTCAGTTTAATTCATGCTAAAGATGCATTCGAATATTAGATCCGCACTGACTTGTTTCAAAGCCTTTTAAAATATGCGTCTAGTTTACATTTCATCATATTGCCATGCCTCTGGATAGGGGCACACCCTCTGACTTTCTCAGACCTGTATCTCGAGTTTTTATTTACAAACTGATCAATAATGTTTTTGGCCAAGGTTGAAAAGTTGCATTTTGTACCGCTCCCGTTAAATTGGGTATTTGGGGACAAAAATCAGAAAGGATATAATATGTTCCCGCATTAAAGGGATATTGGGTTTTTTTAAACCAACCACAGGCATTAAGTACGTAATATTTTACTAAGATGTTTGGATATTTGTTTTATACAAAACCCTGGAAAGTGGCAAGAAAATGTGCCGGAATGATTTACATTTGCTGGAAAATTTATTTGAATTTGATACTTTTGATTCGGATTTTTAAAATAAGCTCGTTACATTTCAAAAGTGCTACCTTCTATAAAACATTGCGATTTATCACACAATCGATATTCATTTTTGATTGTGCTGTTACATTTTCATTGATTTTCTATTATTGTTTCTCCGATGAACTTTTAAATTTCATAGATAGTCAAACTTGTAACAAATCAGGCGTAAAATAATTTAATTTTACCTTATCTGTCATTTATGTAGTCGGCTCTTAGAAAGATGTCGAGACATTCGGCAGTGCAATTGATTTGGGTGAACTGGCAAGGCTTGGCACCTTGTTAACGGAAATTTAATGCCCTTTCACTACCAGTACACCGATGTCATCTGTCAAACTAGCTACTAGGCATATCTACCTCGAAGACGCTAAGAAGTCTTGGGCTGAAGAATTCTGGGCAAGATAGTCAAGGACGTCTAGGTGTTGGAGTTTAACCTGTAGCACTCCCCACTGTGCTGTGGCTGTTCTCACGTGCTATTGCCTCACACGGCGACACGCAGAACGATTGAGCTCAGAGTTCAACGAATTTTGTCGTATTTTTTCGCCTCATCATCTGTGCTCCAGATGATGAGGCGAAATCCGTTCTCTATCTCTAAGCCAGTGTTCGGCTCTCGCGAGGAGAACAATGGCTATTCTACTCCCTTCCTCTCAGGTCTGCACAATCTATCCCTTATCGAACTACAGTTCGTCAAAGTAACCAAATGGCAAAGGAGAGTATATCCGTCGTATAACAATGGGCCTCCAATGTGCCTATATGTGTCTTTCGGCCAGGCTCTTCGATTGACAGTCACTTAACCTAACCACCAATTAACGCTTGTCACAAGCATAAAAGATTTCTGAACCATTACGAAGGAAGGGGCAGATTACTTCCAAATGAATCACATCCTTCAGCGCTATTTTATTATGCGTATCGAAAATTCACCGAAGATCAAATTAGGAGTCTATATTATTTTTATGAAACATCTCATAATACTGAATTTGCACATTTTGTCTATTTATGGAACGATTACTCTAAAATATCGCGATTACTTGTAATCATGTAAGTAATGTTGGTGTTAGCAAAACCATCGCAGACTACTAAAATAGCATTATGGTGGTAACTGCAAGGTACTATCAAAAGTGGTTGACTTCCTAATAAGGGAAAGTTAAATTAAGACATTGTGTTTGAATTGTTTGGCAAATAAATAATATTTTTGATTTACAACTACTCGCAGGTTATCTATGAAACAAATTTTATTGCTGAAATTCTTAAATCTGCTACAAAAACAAACATTTTAAAACAACAAAGAAAAAACCAAAATCCAACCACTAAAAAGCCTGAAGTAGATCAAGATGCAATATGAAAACAATGGATAAAACCTCTTACTATGTATATGTAAAATGGACGTATTAACTAACCAATTAGAATAATATGTCTTGACTGAAGCCCTCCTGACTTCATCCGTGGAACATAACGAAATATTTCACAAACTTCAACCCATTTTGGGGTGTAGGGGTTAAAGTTAGCAGTTATTTCATGAATCCCAGTACCCAATGAGTCTTCCTGATTTTTTAACATCCTTTGTGATCAAGTCTTACTCATTTCTGCTTAATCGACGCCGGCTGACACTCAGCTCTGCCCTTTGATGGACTGACTGTGCTCGAAATCACTTGTAAGCCGAACAGAGATATGATATATCTTTCTTTCCGCAGGTAATTTTAAAAAATTAGTAAAAGCATGATTGTCGTTTAGGTCTTTGCTGTGATCTTTTTACACTTTAAATGAACATATTAATTGTTTTCATTTTAATGTTAATGCTCGTCATCTAACTTGTTAATGCTCGTCATCCTATCTTCATTCCCCTCCCTTTTGTCAAATGTTTTTTTTTTGTCAAAAAGGTTTCCCAAATAAGTTAATAAAACATTAAGGCTCGGAAACATTGCTGAGTATCGAAAATAAGTGCAACGTCAGCACTGTCTAGACGTATGTACATTTATAGATTATGAAATAAAATAGAAATTAAAAACTATTATATTACATATTATATATGTAGTATTTAGATTAAATAGATACAATATAGATCATGAGCCCGATTATATAAAGAACAGCTACATGATGAAACAACCGAAATAAAGAATTCGACCAAGCTGTTGTTGTAACAATAAAGATTGCTCGAAGTATTTTTTAATTGTAGCATAGTTGCGTTATTTTGACAGTTAGTAATGCATTTTTGTTTTGTTTCGCCATGTTTGTAACCAAAAAGCTCTCAGGACCTACAAAGAGAGGGCCATTTGCTTCCGCGCAGGACTTGATTTCCAAGAGTATGGATCGATTTGGAAAGATCAAGCTTGAAAAGATACAATTTGATTTGATTTGAGAAACAAATTGTCATTGAAAACCCAATACGGATACCTAATTTTTACTTTTTGGGACTTTTAGCTTGTCAACCTATGTCGGAAGGCCAAGCTTTGAACAGTTCATTACTCAACCTTAATTAGCTTTTGGCGTTGGGGAAATCTAATATCTAGATATTTTCGATTGCGACAGGTAGATTTCGGTCAAAAGTATTCTTTGTTATTTGCTTTGACTTTGCCAATAGATTTGTCATTCATATAGTGATCAAATAAAACCTGTCCTACCATTTTGCATTTGCTGCTCAAGATGTTTTCTCTATTTCGAATCAGTTTTCTTTCCATCTTTAATGTTTAATTTTTTCATGTATATGTACCGATTTCCTTGTTAAGTATCTCACTAAAAAAGTACTTTTCTTTTGCATCCTTCAAGTACTGAGCTGTGTAAAATATCATCAATTTATAGATATAGCGATCATCCGATCATGAGCCCCGACAGCTCTTAAACCAACTTGCGTCTAGATAAATTTAGGTATAAACTGTGTGTATAATAGGTGTTTAAAATCCTAAACCTAACACGCCCAAGAGTGGCTAAAAACATTGAAATAGTTTTCCTGATATGAACTTGTTTTTGATACCTTGAAGACATATTGATCATTTGTGAATAGTAAACCTTTGACTTCCAAAGCCCGAATATTTTTAGTTGAAACTAGTTTCACTGCCGAGACTTTTGCCCGAACGCCCTTAAATTAGACTTCAGTGGTTTAACAGCAGCGGCCAGTCTTTTCTCCCTGCGTAATAAAAGCCATTTTGCGAATCAAAAAATGATAATGAAATATTCTACTCAACTCTACCTTAGTTTCACATTCTTTATTTACCTATTTCTAAATTTATAAAACTCACCAACATTTTTATGGGTTCATCATAATCAGCGCTGAGTAGTCTTCACTAAGATATGTTTCATAGGTTTATTTCACATTCTGTCAAAATTCAATGCAGCCGAACATTTCATCGATATTTACGCCACATTTTACCGCATTCCAACAAATCGCACACAACTAGCCGTTTTCAAAACCATCTTTCACCAAACAATCATTTTAGCAGCACTTCACTCATTTCAATTAAATCAATCAAATTATTCACCACCGGGGAATATACACCGATTCCCTTTATCACTATTCGCGTTTCGGTCCACCAAACGAAAACTCCAACACACTATCCAATAATATGATACCCGGGACACGCGAATGGAAATTCTGAGCTAGATTTTCTAGAAAATGTCCACTGCGAACCAAAGACTTGTCATCCGCGCCGCCATCATGTCACCAATTCTTGCACAGAAAACCACTCACTGTAAATGCGATCAAAGGTGGCGCTGCTGACCGGCCTGCGGTGCCCGCGATCGTCGAATGCGTCTTTGGAGTTCTTTCAGTCTTACGACGCTGGGGACGGGCGAGCAGGGTTCAACGCCAACAACAACAGCTCAGAACGAAAACCTCTTGGCCAATGTTTTTGCTCGGCGACAGCTTTTCCTTCTTTTTTGTTTGACTTTTGTGTTTTTTACTCGATTTGCGTGTTTCTCGTTCTCTGCTCCGTGCAGTGGAACTGTTGTCGAGATGACGGCGACGCTGTTCTCCCTTGGCATGTGTTTTTTGATGTCGCCTTCGACTTGGACTCGTCGTCTTGCCAGCGCCCCGAGTCGAATTGGTTTTTTATCGATATCGTCGCATGCAGGTCGGACACTTCACTCATCACGCCTCCCTGCAATGTAGTGCTCTGCTCGGCAATCGACGATTCGTGTGTGTACTCGCTTCGAAACACACACGCTGCCGGCTTCTTCTAAAGCTGCATTGGAGCCCAGAGAGTAGCGAACGCGTCGCCGTTGGCCTTCGTCCGGCGCAATACAAAGCTTACGATCGGACATCCATTCCAGAGTCTCGGCACGACAGCACCACACAATCTCCACTTCATTCAACTTTGCTTCTATCCACTCCGACCAATGGCACAGCGTGAACTGAAACAGGTTCGGAGCCCGTTATGAAAGGTGAGCAGCATAGAAGGCGTGCCAAAATGGCTCTGAAACAGGCCTGCGCACTGTAGAGGCGGGACTTGAAGTTCTTCTCGGAACAGCGGGCGGCCGTCAGCTGTTCCGGATTCCTGTAGATACGAGTGCCTCCCATTCGAGCATGACTCAGGCTGCGAAAACTCTCCACACATTCCGCAGCTTCGATTGGCTGTCGCCGGACTGTTGGACGGTTGTTTTACTCTGAATGCAGGGCCAAATAGTTTTGAAGAAAAAGACTTCCTGAAAATGTTTTCATTTCCTGTTGAAAGTCGCAAGGTGAAAAATTTCTTTTGACGGACGGATCACGAAATATGCGACAGGTCAACTTCCGTACACCTTGAGGTTAACGGTATTCGCGTGAAAAGTTTCTGAAAATCCGCGGCACCAAACGACATCGATTTCATGCAACACTGGCTTCCGTCTTCGTCGGTTGCGCTGTAGCTGCACCTAGAACGGCTTAGTCACATGCTCCGCACCGCGCGCCATGTTCATTTCGTCGACGTCATTATCGCTGCCATTAAAATTGTCATTCCAAGTCGAATTCAACGTACAAGGTACAACAGAGGAGATGCCGGAGCAGGGGACCCTGGAACTGGATGTTTCCGAAGTCATGTGACTTGACTCTGGTTTGAACTTTTGACTTGTTGTCTGACATAGTCGCTACTGTCCACAATTTTCCGTTGCATTCAATCAGAACCGATTTCACGCCACACCGCACTTTATTCGCTTCGAAGACGAAATTGGTGTTGCGTCAAGGTCATCATGCAACATTGATGGCATTTTAAATATTTTTATGGTTCGTTAGAATGATTAAGGTATTTATGTGAATACCAATGCAGTTACAAGTGGATTGTGCGAGCCCAGAGCACAACGTTGTCGACAAATTAAAGTATGCTTGCATTTAAGAGCAGGAGTAAATTATATTAGAACAAATATGTCAGCATGAATAAAAAATTAAAAATCGGATGCATATGTATGTTAGTCAGAGCTGCATATAAGTATGAGACTTTCGTTGAAGGCTTACGATTTTAGAAGGCGCAAGAAATTTTGGACCATTTGAAAAGAATGGATCATCACATTTGGTGACTAAGTATGAATGAGACAAAGCGGCAATTGACCCATAGAATGGTGAAATTCATTTACAATTGTGGCAAATTTCAGCTAAACTAGTAAATTAAGTTTAAGCCAGTCGTTCCTGTTTATGAGCATGAAGGCGAAAATTCAGATTAGCAACTGACAGATTTTTAGGATATGGAATCCATCTTCTAGTTAAAAAGTTGTAAAATAATGGAGGAAAACATTACTCTTATCAAAAGTACAATGTAAGTAACATATAAATGGGATGACAATAAATTTAATGAGTTATAGGTATTTCGGGCTGTGACTAAAATTTTCATTCGGATACGAATGGTCAGAGACATATTTAGTGAAATTATGATTTTTTTCGAACATATCAGTTGTCAAATTATGGATCCAAATCAATGTTCCAAAAACACTCGATTGTTAGATAATTGACATGTTAAATGGAATTGCTTCTTGGCCTAAGTAAATCGCAGTATATTTTTCTATTTATAATTTGCTATGCCTTAAAATCGTGGAACGTGTTGTCCCCAGCTCGCTGTTGTTGCTGTGAAATTCTGTCAATTCATATGATGACTGCTGCTTCTCTAGAATCTAGATCGGTTTTCTTATCAATCTATAATAATGAGATTAATCATTGTTTTCGATTTTCAATGTAAATCTTCATAAGGTCGTTTACATGCCCAGCGAGCAGTCTAGAACTTTCTGATCACGAAATTCTGTTCTGTTCTCAAAATAACACTGATCGAAAATAGTATAAGTATAGTTAGTGTTTTTAGAAATAAGCGCTTAGAACCAGGAATTGATTTTTTTTAACTAAGCAACTATTCCTATTAAATTTGCCAATCTAGATAATTAGAAATTTTTTTAGTGAGTTTATTATTCGTACTGGAAAAAATACATTTTAAACCAATAAAACTCCAGTTTCACAGTTCATTTTATTTCAAAGTATATTGAAGAATTTTTGAAATGTTAAAGAACTAGTAACATGTCCAGCAACCTTATACATCAGACCTTGCATTAAATCCCGTAGTTCTGATTTTGTGCTGACTTGATTATGATGTTGCTCCAATGAATAATCCAAGTTTACGACCTCGAGCGCCCTACGCAAAAATGTCAAAATCGAGAAATTTTCGACTTTTTTTTCATTCTTGCCAATTTATACCACAAAGGTCTTGTTCTATGCGGTAAATTTTTAAATTATACTAAATTTGCAACAATTTGATTCCAAAACTGGTAGGTAGTTTCCGAAACAAAACCTTCAAACTTATCTTATTTTTTAAACTTTGAAATTTTCAGCAATATTTTGTTGTTCTAAGTGCATTTTACCCTCTAAGACTATTTTATTCGTTAACTGCCTCTTCCCTCTATCATATTCCAGTAGATCCCGAAATATTTCAGAGGCCCACCAATCTACTCCCCTATATTTTTTATTTCTTATTTCAACCTCCTGTTCTATTATTTAAGCCTTGTTTCAACGTTATGGGGTGTTAAAGAATATGAGAATTAAATGAATGATTATTTAATAAAAAAAAATAATAAAACGTAGATAATTATATAAAAGATTGTACACAACAGACTACATCAATGACAAACTACCTACACTAATTAAAATAATTTTGACCTTTTGGAAGGGCCCGGTTGAGGTTTCTATATCGGAGGGTCTCGATGTGCCATTGACGCCTTGTGATTGATATACCCACAAAATATACCCCATCATGTCGTCATCAGGAAGATCGTCGCCTGCTGGGGAATGAAAGTATATTTCTAGTTCGGGATCCTGCACCTTGTCGCAGCAAGCTCCGCTACAGTGCCTACAGACTGACGAGCATTTTAGCCCAGCCTTCCTGCAGCTGACCCCGTTAACAGAAGATTTGTTGCAGCTACACAAAATTATCCGTAAAAGGTGTTGTTTGGCTGCGTATCTGGTCATCATTTGACGAGGATATCCACCTCCATGACAGCGGGTTCAGAGTGATTCCCAACCACGTCTGCACCTGTAAAAGGGTTACAGCACCTGTAAAAGGGTTAATTCAAGGACAATTTGCACTTGATAGTTTAAGGAGTGAAATCGAGGTTGATGAAACCATTTTTTGTTTTTGCCGTTTGATAAGAACTTCTATTGAGGAACCTGCGTCATAATTTTCTCATTTTCTCAACTCTTTGTTCTTTTCTGTGTAGCGTCTATGGGGTAAACATAAAAATAGCTGCCAGCAGCTCAAGCCATAGTGAGCAGTAACATGCTGGATGTATCTGCTAGCTATCACACCAAATGATGAGCTTCGACACCACAAATTTTGTTGATCCTTGCTTCTCATCTAAGTTGACAGGTTTGAAAACTGAAGACAAAGTGGATTTTGTGCCCTTTCTCATCCCTTCTTCAGTAAATAGTGACATTGGGATTGGTGGCAGTCTGTAGGTGAAAAACTCTTGCAATTCTTCATCTGACTGTTTTAGGACACATAATCTATAAAACAATGTAAGAGCTTTGACAGTTACCACTCTATCAGTCCCAGCAATAGTTCGTTTAGCTGATGAAAGTTCTAACCAAATGATGTTAGCATCGATTCTTTTCCTATCTCTAGGCCATTTGACTGTTAACAGTATCTTCTGCAACCTGTCCACTACTGATGGACGTAATAAAACTCATGTAATGAGACACCGGCCAGAAAAGAACTAGGTAAGGACAGAACTGAGAAGTAAGATGAAATGTGATGCGGAGAACCTGTCCTTGAGGTCTAGGGAGTGGGAGAGGAGTGGAGTGGTGGGAGAGGAGTGGAGTGATGGAAGAGGAGTCGAGTGGTGGGAGAGGAGTGGAGTGGTGGGAGGAGTGGGAGAATACGGTATGGTTGCGTCATTCAATCGGTAGCAGCTCTTGCACCTGAACTTTATCTTCCCCTTACAAAACAAACTCCTTATATTGATGTAATCATTATATTTTAAATATTATATTTTTAAATAATATTATATTTTTATTACTAAAATTATTATTTTATATTATATTTTTGAAAAAATTTCAAAATTTTAAAAAAAATCTACAAACTTTGAAAGGCTGTACCCTGGAAACTATCGGAACTACAGAGACGGTTCTGGTCTCAAATTGTAGAAAAGTATAATTTAAAAATTTCCAGCATAAGTTTTATCATAAAACAAGTTCTTTATGGTGTAAATTGGAAAAAAAAACTAAAAAAAAACAAGTAGAACATTTCTCGATTTTTTTTTCGATTTTGAGATCGCAAACTTGGGTATTTCATTGGGGCAACATCATAAATAAGTCAGCGAAAAATCATAACTACCGGATTTGACGCTTTTTGTCTTTTTAAACGACAAGTTTACTGGACTAACAGGTTGGCTTACCTTTCCTTTTGGCAACTTTTTCATATTTATTAGGCATTGACAATACCTATTTCTGGTTTATTTCTGACTCTATTTCTCTCCATTTATTTGCAATCACTTGCTTACGTTGAATATTTTTTGGTAAAGTGATGCTTTCTAATCCGTGTTTTGTAGTTCATCGATCGATCGGATTGACATCAGAGGTTTGAGGGGGAGTGTTCAAAGTAGAAGAAAATCAACTTAAATTCGTATTTCTTATATGTTTCTCATTGCTGTTTCAAAACTGTTCACTTAAAGAATTTCTAAATCACTTTTAATCACATGATAATTTACTTTAGAAATATCCAAGTTCATACTTTTAAATCTGTTGTTTATTCAACGTTATTTTCTAGCTAGTATGCAAGTATTCAAGATTCATAAACTTTTCCCCAAAAAAGTTTATCCAAGCAACTGCCTTTAAATTATTCTAACATAAACCACTTAAACTCAAACAGCCTCAACGAAATTCAAATCAAATTAATCAATTGTGCAGTAAGTCTGCAATTGGCCTCGATATTATAAACACTTGAAGCCAAATCGAGTGCCCGTATCCGTGCATTGATAGTCAAAATAAGTACCTACACCGTACTGCCGGAATCGAGATGATATAAACGGAGAAAATAAGCAATGAGAGCTAACAAAGAAAATCAATAATATCTGAACATACTATTTACCTGTGCATTGTTTCCGCTCGATTCGAAAGATAAAAGACTAGACACGAAACCATTCATACGAACTTTTATTGACAAATTCAAAATGGATGTAGTCACGGATGAATGAGTAGTCTCCGAATCTCGAAACATTTCATCGGAACTGCCTACGTTTTCAGCATGTATCGACCGAGTCGAGCTGTAATTTTCGTATCTCAATCAAGTTCCGAGGCCTCGGATAAAGCCTCACTCAATTATTACAAATAAAAGGTCTAACTTCTGCAGATCTAATTCCGTTTTTTTGTCGGCTAAGAAATACCCATTGCAGAAGCCGGCACGACAAGTTGCGTGATTGTTGCTCATTATGTAGTCCGACAAGAGGTTTTTTTTTGGTATGCCAATATAATTCAAAAAAAAATGGGAGAAAAGAACAAGTAGCGAATCAGAGCTCGAAAAGTAGTAGTCGAAGGGAACGTGTGAAAGCTCAGGCACGTAAAGAGTTCGATAAGAAAATGATCGACAACCGGAATTCCGGCACAAATATTTTATTGGGCGAGTACACGCGTTCCTTGGCTAGTTGTGTTAAAAAATAATAGAGAGCTGACAAATAATGGATACCAGTCAAACATAAATACGACCCCACAATAATGCGTTAAGCTAGTCCAGCAAAGTACGTACATACAAGTATCAAAACTGATAAGTGTGCAATTTAAAGGAGTGCCGATATAAATGGGTATTTTTTGAATAAACTGTTCGACTAAATACAAGCGTAATCGAATTTTCTTATAAAAAGATGAACGACTAAATTGTATTGAATTTGCTTTAAATATCAAAACAACCACACATAATCCTCAAATTATAATTTTCTGAAGGCAGCCACTAAATACCCTTGAAATTCGCAAATACATATTTGTGAAAATGCAAACATTTCGAATGATTCCAAATGTACTAAGCCATTCAAATCCCCGGCGGCATCATCGACCACCTTCTTTAAATTTCAACAAACCTAAATTTTCCGATTTTAACGGTTTATTATAGATTGATATGTTATGAACATTTTAAGCTTTTCTGAATGATTAGCATATGAGTAAAAGTGTAAAAAAAGTGAATTGGAATATAGAGGGAACATAAAATTTAGTAAGTTCCAGCCTCGTAGGGTGTACATTATCCCTCGGCTGCTTCCTTTTCCAACTTTCTTTTTGCCTTATTTCTTGCACTATGAGCATCTTTTGGTGTATTTTTGAAAAAAAAATGGTTTTTCAATTAAAGTATTTAGTTTGAAATGACAAAACTTCGAAAATGGCATAACGTTTCCTACCAAATCATGTTCGTTGCACTTGGGTACCCCTTTCTCAGATATGGTTCAAAAAATCTTTTTTTCTGTATTCGTTTTAAAAGTTGGACTAAAATCGTACTGTTGGGTTTTGTGAAAAATTGAGCAGTGGTAAAAAATTAATTTTCTCAAGTCAAAAATTAAATAAATAAAATGAAAAAAAATCATAATTATTTTTAAAAAAATTTAAATTCCCAACGGTAAAATTGCAGTTAGCTGAATTACAAAGCAAATATTAGAAGCGCAAATTAAAAATGCGGGGATTAAAACAGATGGCGTATGCATCATGCATACAACTATATCCAGGTTAAAGCTACATTTAATACATAGCTTCAATTTTATTTAGGTATCTTTAAGAAGACAAAGAACGGGTGCAATACTCGTTCAAAATGCATGTCAAACGCAAGATGAACTTGCAAAGCCACTAGGAGCTACACGCCAAGCCATTTTCCATCGCTTAAAAACCTTGGGAATAACTCGAAAACAAGAAAACTGGGTGCCTTACGAGTTGAAGCCCAGAGACGCCAAAACGCGCTTTTTCAAGTGCGAACAACTACTTCAACGGTATAAAAGAAAGCATTTTCTTTATCGTATGGTGGTGATGAAAAAGGGATCCATTACGATGACTCAAAGCGTAAAAAAATCGTATGATATCATTGCCATGCTTCAACATCGAAGGCCAAGACAAATATTCATGGTTCCAAATTCAGGACACATTGGAAACGCTGAACTAGGATGTGATACCCCACCCACTGTATATTCCAGACATATAGCTACTTCGGATTACCATTTATGCCGAACGATGGCGCATAGCCTGGCTGACCAACACTTCACTTCCTATGAGGAAACTAAAAATTGGCTTAATTCAGGCTAGATGGAAAAGATGAAGAATTCTTTCGCCAAGAAATCAATCAGCTGCCTGAAAGATCGGAATAAGTAGTAACAATACTTTAAATAAATTATATTTTATTATTCTTTCACAATAAACGCCTAAAATTTGCCAAATATTTTGGTTTTTTAATTTGACTTCCTAATTAAAAACAGCAACAAAAAAATGTTCAGCTGGAGCTTCGAAAAAGATACTTAAACGCTGACAGTTTGGAGCGACCAGACGCCCCCATGAGAGGCATGTGACAAACGAATAATTCAAACTTAACCGCGCTTGACTGATTTCGAATATGAATAAGACTGTTTTGCTAACAATGTTTGTTGGGTATATATGGTGTGCTCCTGATTTTTTTTTGGAAAAAAACTACAAGTTTTCAGAAAGTTATCTAGGCATGTATATCAATTTCAATTCTTCTGTTTGTAGTACTCTATCTGTGTCGAGTCTTAGCGTCAACTTTAAATAAACATTTGAATAATTTTCTCATAATAAAAGTTTATTCAAGATTTTATTTACTCTAAGTGTTACTCGATTTAAGTTTTCCTCAACTTTTCTTACGGAAAAACAAACTTCTGCTCAAACAAACTTTTTTTTTTGTACGGTGTACACACAATTCCTCTTGTATCCTCCCCAATATCAGTCAGACGGTTTTTTGGGGCACTTAAAACTTTGAAGTGAAGCGGTGACGATATCGCGGTATGGAAATTGAAATATGCAGATCCAACGAAGAATGAGCGGATAATGTTTTCAATACGGCAACGGGGATATTTGTATACCCATACACAGATCCCAGAACGCGGCTATATTGAAAGCAGAACACATATTAGAGCGCAACAGCAGTGACGGCGTAGCAGCCCGCTGTACTGCTGCTATTGCTACTGATATGATATGAAGTGAAGGAATACAAAAAACTACCCTGAGAAATGTAAAGGGAGACAAAACACACTGCTGCCACACTGCTGTCAGGACACTGGCAACAACAAAACAGACACAGTACGGGTAATCCCACCCTACAGTAATTTTCATGGCGGTCATCAATCTTCTTCTGCCGTTTGCCGACTGACAGCTCAGTGTCGTGCGCAAAATAGGAGTTCGATTGAGAAGCGAAGTTTGTTCAAACAACGATTCCGTGCTGTTGAGCAAGGACTTTCGACTTGTAGGATCAACTTGCCTCAAATCGTATAGCGTCCGAACGAAACATTGCTACGACTCCGAACTTTGATATTCAAAATACGTCACTGAATTCTTTTCGGATGTAGTCTGCGAAATGCTGGGGCAAGAGTATCAGCTCTGTGTAGAATCCTCGTGATATGTAATAAGGATGCGAGCAAAAAGAATCTGTGTTTTTTGTTGAGGACTTGCTAACCTAATACTAGCAGCGTTTCTATTTGATCCCCGTCAGAATCTTATCTAAAAAGCAGATTTGGAAGATTCGCTGCCGCTGTTGGTTATTCTTGACGGGAAAGTGATAGCTGTGATATCTTCTTGGCAGTTGTGCGACTCACATGAAAGCATCTGCATCAAAGAAAAACGAAACAAAAACCAATAATCATGTGAAATGAGAAATGAGAGTAGAAAATATTGATGTAGATTATGTATAATCGGCGTGTATGTGTATTGAGTTATTGTTAACTAACGTATATCGAGAAAAGCATATGTGACAAGCAAAGATGTAGACATTGGTGTATATTGTAAAAGCTAGTCAATTAACATTCAAAATCAAAAGAAAATGCCAAATAATATACGACGGTCGATGTATTTGGGTTTTCAAAAATGTGAATTTTTCTTTGAGTGAATTTTAACTACATCCATCCGAAGACAGTAGATCACAGACTCGTATGACAAAGAATTTGTAAAAAATTTAAACAGTCATAATAGTTGGGCCCAGCTTGACACCAAATAGTTCGGTTGTCTTATATGAGCTTCAACTCTTTGGTCGTAACGCCTTCGAGGCGAACTGAGGTTGCACCAAAAGATTTTGAAATGTTTGTATTTTTACAGTCGAATTGTTGATGCTTCGCGAATGTAATATATTTGCATGAGTTTTATTACTTGATAGATAAATCACATAATAGCCCAGTCATTTTAGCAATCAACCTCGGAATGAGAGATAATAAGCTGAATTTTTGTTTATACCTTCATTTTGGGATCCTCAAAGTTGCCTCAAAAGTCTCATAAAATATCGTGTCTGCGTCGAAAGTTATTCAAGGTCAAAGGTGAGAAAAAACAGTTTTCTGCAATTATTTTGGTTTCTATTGCTCCAATGAAGTTAACACATAGGATCGAAATTGTAAAACATAAAATTTGCAACAAATTTTATTTGAAGCATTTTTGCATGGGCTCAACCGTTTTTCCAATAGATGACGGTAAGCACGCAGCACTCAGCCATATGTACTGTAATGCAAGGTTAACCATGAAACCTTCAGTTTTGAGTTATTTGTATTATTTATCAGTAAATACATTGTATTTAACAACATTTTACATATATTTAATTTATTTCTATATAAATAAATATACTTTACTTTAATAATTTAAATAACAAAAGTATTACTTTTCTTCTTCTTCATCGTCATCTTCTGGACGTTCGGGAATTTCTGTCTCATCGTCATCATCTTCGTTGCCTTGAATTGGTGTTTCCAGACCTTCCTGAATTTCAGGGTCAAAAGCACTCTCTTGCTCACAGCAATGCCTTCTAGAAGTACGGGCCGTCAGGCTACGTAATCGTTCTCGCCATGACGTCATGAGTTTAGGAAATTTGACATTTCCACGAGGCAGTGCCGATGTACACGGAGATTTCACTTGCGGATTTTTGGTTAAAATATGAATAAAACGTTAGTTATTTGTGCGTGGACGCGTTATAATAATAATATTTAGTCATAACGTACACTTGGTACCAATTAATTGTATCGCGACAGTAAATCGACACGAACCATCACATAACCTAACACCAACCGATAAACATTTCGTAGCGAATTTTCCACATTATACCGCACGCACCGTATTAATTTGTGTTTTAGCTGTTCACTAGCACTGTTCTGCATAAACCATTTTAGTTTTCATTTCACTCACTTTAACACAACCCGTACAATTAACATTTTCCCGCGGACGTCCCATAAGACTACGTGTGTTTTTCGCGACATTTGTCCCGATGCTCTGACGTCATCATTCTGCATTACGGCCCGTACATCTAGAAGGCATTGCTCACAGTCACTTTGCAATGAAACAGCATTGAAGCAAGCATGCCCATTACACTGGCCACAAGCTAAAGTGCATTGCAGCCCCGATTTTCTACATCGGCACCGTGCCCCACATCCATTCTTACAATTAAAAAATAGAATATTCAGTAATTCATTGGAAGCTGGTGGTAATATTGTTGTCATTGGCTCCAGGAGCTCATTTTGGAGCACCCAACCCCATTCCTGGGGTTCTAAATCATGCCCTAACCATTTTTGAACTTGGTAATAGACACGGTTTATATGATGATGGGCCGCTGCACTTGTCGGTGGAATATAAGATAGTTGGACAGGTTTATTAAGTTTTGTAGATTTAATGAACTGAGTATATCGATGATGATCCATATTATCCTCAGATTTTGGAGCATTGTATATCGCTAGTAAGATCAGAATGCCATTATCGTATAATTGTTGAGCTAGTTCGCTGAAATTGGCAAGTTGTTCTAGTGACTTGTTGAAAGTTTTTTCTCCTTTTTTAAACAGCGTAGAAGTTGTATCACATCCACTGAATGCATGTAATAATAAAACATGTTTTTTAGAAATGGGATATTTGTCCAAACTTGTTGAAGAATATATTTGTGTTTTGACATTGCCTTTGCCAACTTTTTTAAAAAAATGTCTTCTTGATGTAATTGGGTGCGTCCAATTAAAATAACTAGTAAATCGAATCTCCTATAATGATGGCAGTTCTTTCATGTTTGGATTCTCCGAAAACTGTTTCTATAATTAAAACAACAGCATTATCTCTCGCTTGTTTTGTTGTGATATTTACACTCTCAAACTTTTCAATGAGCTTACCAATAAGTTTCTTTTTATTACATCAATTTGACAAAAAACTTTCTTGACTAATTGGCACAGTCATTGTTTAAAAATAGGTAAAATGCTATTAAATACAATGTATTTAATGATAAATAATACAAATAATTCAAAACTGAAGGTAGTATTCACAGGTATTCACGGTTGACCTTGCATTACAGTACATACGGCTGAGTGCTGCGCGCTTACCGCTCTCTATCTGAAAAACCGTTGAGCGCATGAATAAATGCTTCAAATAAAATGTGTCGCACATTTTATGCTCTACAATTTCGATCCGATGTGTTAACATCATTGGAGCAATGGAAACCAAGATAATCGCGAAAAACTGTTTTTTCTCACCTTTGACCTTGAATAACTTTTTACGCAGACACGAGATTTTATGAGACTTTTGAGGCAACTTTGAGGACTCCAAAATGAAGGTATATACAAAAATTCAGCTTATTATCTCCCATTCCGAGGTTGACCCCTTTTTTATGCTAAAATAACTGGGCCAATAATAGCAAATATGAGTTAAGATGTCATTCCATGGTAAACTAAGCACAATATAATGAAGTATTGATACATTTTTTAATATATTAAAGAATTTACGCGAAATTAGTGTACCCCAAACATCGTATATGTAGATGACAACTTTGTCGATGAAAACCTTGGACATTCAGAGTACTTTCAGCATAGTACATTTTTAGCAATCACGAAAGTCTGTAACAGACTTCAATCCTCAATTATCTCCCTGAAATCATTTCCGTATTCCTATGTTTATTCTATACAGCAGATATAAATAGCTCTTTCAATATTACTTTGGAGCCTCATTCGATTTCAACCCTCACCCAGCGGGTGAAGAGAATAAACATGCTGAATATGAAAAAATTATGTTATGAACAACAGGTTAGAAATGTGAGTCAAGTTATAATTATTCCAAATCAAGAAATTGTGCGGTTTTTTTTTAAAAAAATCTTAGCAATAGCTAAGCTTCTGGGAAAATTTAAGATAGAAAGGTGTTTGGGGCTGCCATCTAAAAGTTTTCCGAAACTTAGAAAATTTAAGGGGACATTCGCCTTTGAAATTTTTAAAAAATCGATTTTGAGATTTTTACATATTTCCATTCTATATACGTTCAAAAGTGGCCTCCTAAAATTTCATCAAGAAATTCGTAATAGAAAAAAAATTACAACTAAGGTAAAAAAAAAGTTTTCGACTTTTTATTCAATAAAATTATGGTAAGAAAAACTTTAAAGGCGTTTTTCTCGAAACTACCTTTTTCAAACTGGTAGGACATTTTTCTCCGAATCTACTTGACCGCTTTTAAAAAACCAAAAAGCATTCGATTACTCATTGAAAATAGTAAACAATAAGTCTCTAAAAGTTTAAAAAAATACTCCCCCCCTTTTTTTACGGGGATGACTTACCCCCAAAAAATGCCGTTTTTCGCTTTTTTTCAGAAATATACATACAAAAACTTCAAAATATGAAAAAGTATGAGTTTTAGAGGCTTATTGTATAGTTTTGAGTCTCGAGAATAGAATCCATTTTGAATTTTTCAAAATGGATTCTATTCTCTATGTTACAGGAGGTCCACAATATGTCCGACCATTTGAAAAGTAACTTTTGGATGACGCCCTCTACAGCAGCCAAGGGAAACTATAAATGAAAAAAATATTCTTTAGAGACTGTTTAACAATGTCCAAAAGAATTTTTGTCGATAAATATAATATTTTTTTCATAATAACATTTTTAAAAAGTGTTTTTTTTTTCAATTTCAAAGGCGAATGTCCCCTTAAACATTTGTTACTTATTTTCATTGTATGTAGACGTTTTTTCTACATGAATATTTCATGGTATAATCTGTTGGTACGGAAATGTTTGTGCTGGCAACTCTCTGGTTGCGCCGAAACCATAAGCATACCAATTTTGCTTCACGTTAAGTCCAATCCACTCTGCGATTTTTTTCGATTCGATGATTGCATTGTTAGTTATAGGGGTAAAATGAAATTTAAGGTAACCACCCGCAAAAGATTCGAATTTCCGAAGTCTTAGTATTTATTGTTTATTGTCACTACAAGATCATTACTTTTTAATAATTAGTAAAGATTGACTTAGTAAAGAATGACATAAAATTACAAAATTTACCACAGCTGGCAGAGCCCTGTCTTAGGTTTTCAACCAAATTTCTACCAAACTTGATTTACGATAAGATCCATTTACGATATGAATTGTTTTGATTTCATGACTGCGTCGGAAACTATAGGGCGAAAACCTTTTATTTTGGTGAGCGAATTTTCAAGATTTAAGAGACAAAAATTACAGCAGTTGGCAGCTCTATCCTAATTTTTCAGCCAAACTTCTGGCAAACTTGGTTTATACTAAAACTAGGTTTATACAAAAACTCGGTTTATACTAAAACTTGGTTTAGCTAAACTTGGTTTAGCTTAGTTATCGTGTAAAATTTTATTAAAACCTGATAACTGGATCAGAATTTATGGAACAAAAAGCAGGTTTTTTACTAGCAATTTTTTAAAATAGCATCACTGTCACAGGGTTCCCCACATTTCAAAATCAACTCAATTAGACTTGGTCCTGCTTAAGAACAATACATCCTCTAAACTTCATATTGATCATATCACTTAGTAAATTCTCTAAACTTCATATTGATTTGATTAGCGGGTCGTAAGAGGTAATTTAGTGAAACAGAGGTAATTTAGTGTTAGTTGTGCAACGCGGAATTTCATAGCAAAATGGACAAAGAATGAATTTTATCAATCGTTTGCATTTTTTATAAATAGCAAAAAAAAAATTCTGAAGAGTCGATGATTTGTTGGACTTTTTCGCCTGTTTTTCGTAGTTAAGCACAAGGTTGTATGCATTGATAAGAAATTATGTAGGTGTATATTTAATTCTCAATAGCTGTGTTTAATGACCCTGAAAACAGAGCAGAGTGTCCCAAGGCAAGTTAAAAAAAAAAGCAGCTGTCAAAAAAAATCTAACAAGTTAGAGCAATTGAGAGGTAAAAAAAGTTGAGCAACTTAGAGCAATTGAGAGCAGATTTTCACAATTTATTGCTTTTTATTGCAATTAGCAAATAAAAAATTCTACTTCAGTCACAATTCCTTGCTGAAAGTCGATTCCGTGACAGTTGGCAAAGAGCTGGCTGCTTGCTCGAACTTGCTCTACCAAACAACATAGAGCAAAAACAGTGCTCTAAATTGCTCTTATTCAACTTAGAGCAGGCTCATGAAACACAAATCAGAGCAGCTTCGGGCAAGTTAGAGAAACCGAATTGCTCATTAAACACATTTTGCTGAGGAATCTTAACCTAGCTCAACCTAGAGCAGCACATTAAACACAGCTAATAGGTCCTGCGAATTTCGTGATGATGTCAGAAAATGATAAATCGATGTTTAAAAATGTTTACTCAGCACGCATGTAGGATTCAAAATTTCTTATCCTTTATCCTCTGCCGAAAATGTTCGACTTATTTAATTTCTTCCATCTTTTTCTATTGCTCTTGAAGATACCTTCACGATACAATTATGAATGATTATGGTCATCTTATGGTAAAAGAGCAACATGGGCTCCTGAAAGGTCACTCTAATGCAACAAATCTATGTAGTATACGTCACAAATTTTGTAATCCAATATGAGATTCTTGCAATTCAAACGGACTTCTCGAAGGCTTCTGATCATGTTGATCACAAGCTCCTTTTTTGCAAACTAAGCTGCCTTGATTTTTCAGCGTTCATCATCAAATGCCTTGAATCCCATTTATTCGATTGTTCTTGTTGTGTACACTTTAGTTCCTGTTTATCAACAACCTTCAAGCCCAAAGCTTGAGTTCCCCAGGGCTCCATATTAGGTGTTTTGCTCTTCCTGTTCTATGTCAACGATCTTCCTCCTTGCCTCTCTTCTGAATGTCTTTTCTTTGCCGACGACCTGAAATTATTTATGAAAATGAGATCTCTTGAAGATAGAACGCTGCTTTAATCGAACCTTTGTGTTCTTGCAAACTGTTGCCAGGAGAGCAAGTTAAATCTCAACGTGAAAAAATGCAATTCAGTACTATTTTCCTATAAAACTACTTCAACTATGTTTGTATATTCTTTCGGTACCAATATACTTTCCTCTTCCAGCTGTATGAAGAACCTTGCTGTAACGTTTGACAACAAACTCCGATTCTTCCTTCATTTTTCCAACATGCACTCCAAACTGTCGGGAGTCGTTTTCAGATACTATCAAACATCCCTGCTATTATATACATATATATATATATATATATATATATATATATATATATATATATATATATATATATATATATATATCCCTTGTACGATATGTCCTAGAACACTGTTCCGAAGTATGATCACCATATTTCGAATGTAACAAGAATTCTGTTGAATCCGTCGAGCGTAAATTCACACGTTCATTGCTCTAAAAACATAAAATCTCTCGCATAGACTATTCTGATCGTCTTAAGATCTTCAAACTCCAATCTTTATCCTCTCGTCGTATTTTCCTTGATCAATGCTTCTTCTTACAATTATGCCGTAACCTTCCAAATTCTCCTACATGTGAAACCATCCAGCATCGGAATCTTACTAGGGACAATCGAAGCACACAAACATTCGAAGTTCCGTTTTTAGACGATTCATGTCAAAGTGCCTTGGGATATATCAGGTTATTCCTTGAGATGAGCTAGTGAAAAAATTGTTCCAAATACGACCCCAACACAATTATTTATAACAATAACATATGACATCTCATTTGAAACGTCATTGTAGTAGTTTTCTAGTGAATTAAATATAATTAGAATGCACAGGGTTGTTCAAAAGTTAAAAGCAAAAAAAGCAAGTAATCAAAAATTATGCACAGGGTGAGTGTCAAACTCCGAACTTTTTCGTTGTGAATAATCTTTTTTTTGAATAATTTGTGTTTTTAACTGCAATAGCTACTGAATAAAAGATAATATTTTTTCAAAATATCAATATGAATTAAGCTATTGTAGTATTCGCAGCATGAATTCTAATTGGATTTGAATTAGGTATACACTTTTCTTCTGTTTTGTATACAACATACTCTTGAGCTTCAGAGGTAAGTGGTTTTGTGATCTGAATAGTGAGCTTGTACGCCAATATCGAAGACTTTCGTTGGTTTTATTGTTTTTAATGGACTTTTTTCTACAAATTTATCCAAGTTTTTTCATAACTTAAATTAAAAATTTCGCATATAGATTTCAGATAGTTTTATTATCCAAGAATCCGACAAACAATTACATACTTGCTTTCTCATGACTGTCATAATGGCACCAAAGAGAATTTTGTCTTGCACGTTCATAGCTTTAGTTCTGTCTCAAGGAATAATATAAGAACTTAGCATGACACTACTTTTGTATCAGCCTCATAGTAATATAGGTAGCATGGAAGCTTTTATCAATATGGTTGCAAATTTTTTTAGTCTCCAACAAGGAATCGTTCATCTCATTCTTCAGAGTTCTTATTTAAAACTATACAAAGTATAGTACTTCCACAAGTCATATGCCATACATAAAGCCTTTAGGAAGCAAAAGGATTAAGTTGGTGTCTGCTAAAATAGGCTCGCTACTTTGAAACAAGTTCAGATAGTTGTTTATTGCTAGAAGTCAAGCTAGAAGTCAAAGTTGCTGTACATGCAAATCTTGACTTTTGCTCACATTAATTTAACTACAGTTATAAGATAGTTACAAATATCTAGATATTGCAGAGTTAATGTCAAACATAACATGTCTTTTCCAACAAAATGCATTATTCTACTCCGATGTGAGAAAAAATCGATTGTCGGGCCAATTATAGTCAATAAAATTTAATGAGGTATAATGATAGACCTCGTACGATTAGAGATGCAAGTCTGTGCACTCGAGTGAAGTTTCTCGGACATGTACGTATTCAGAATGACGTTGACGAATTACAAAAATGAGCGAGAAGGTTGCAAAGTGCGCTGGTCAGCCTTGTATTGGTTCGCCGCAAGTGTTTTCTGTAATCCGTAATCAGCATTAAATCGTGTACCGCCTTACTGTTCAATGCACCGCAAGGGGACTATGCACCTTAGCACGTAGAATTATATGAATTTTATTTGTGGGCTATAAATGAAAACTAGTACTTGAATACGAAGTCAATTAAGCAATTATTTTGCGTATGAGTACACATGGATAGAAAAAGCATTTAAATAGATATATGTTTCAAATGTTCGTTAACAATCGAAATAATGCCTGATAATAGCATGTTCCAAATCCCAGGATGCGAAAGGCGTTGCATTTTGCACAGCTTTATTTTTGTTTCGATGATAATTTGCCTACATATGTGTGCAAGTATATCAGTTCAGTTACGAATTTCCAGATATGAGCAACTAAAGCCTTAAAACATGAAACAACCTGGTGTCGATAATAACAACAGGGTTACTTATCCCATTCTCAGTGTATATTACCCTCCGGCTGCAAACAGGTATTCAAGTGTATAAATGGCTGCCGTACTGTAAGAAAATTTCACGTTACCAAATATACTCAGCCCATATGTCGATTCGTATGAATTCGTTCAGGAGTCGGAAGTAATTTTTCAAGAAGGTTTTCCCCCATTTCGAAAACATGCGAACTTCTAACTAAACCGATGTTGGTTGGGGTAGTTCGCTTGAAAATAACTTTTCATTTTTATAAATATTGTACATAGTTTGCTAAGGTACAGTAGGTAACTTCCACCCTTACAAGCATATGTATATACGAGTGTGTGTATAAGCACAACTGTTTGATGCATAGTTTTTCATTCTGGGCCCCTTTTTAGATTTTTATCACGTTTAAACGTTACGACATGTCACAACATTTGGTGGCACCTGTGGAAGTATGAAGTATTCATGCCGCGCATATGAAACGAGTTCAACAGATAAGTTATTCGAATAGTTAAATTGAAAAAATATGCAAAATAATGGCTAAATGGAAAAATCAAAACGGCAAGTGGTTAGTTGAAAAGAGAGGGGAAGGAACATGGGTGCTGAATTAAAGATTAATGGGTTTTGCGAAAAATTCAAATAAGTACAAATCTCCTAATCAATCGAAAATGAAATGAAAAATGAAATCGTAAAATGAATGAAGCCTTACGAAAGCAACGAATCGTTTATCCTGAAGTGACATCCGAATACATCATCTTTTTAAAACATCAATAATCCTGTTTGTTCAAATATTGCGTGAAATTTAATATTACCCTTTCGACAAAGTCAAGTGCTGGTAGAAACTCACTTGAAATTCGATTTCCTCTCTATTGTATTTACGGATAAGCAAATATCGTGATGGTTCGAAGCGTGTTAGCGGTCACTCGCAGGTCAGCCGAGAATTGACTTTATCTGTATAACAATATTTTATCTACAAGTAAACGATATCTAAACGAAGCTTTGACGTTTTCAAGTTTTGTCATATAGAAATTTCGAAAGAAAGTACATCAATACAAAAGGTGTGGAGTTTCCTTTTAGAAGCTTCTCGACCAGAAGCGTTTCAATATTTCAAAATGACTTTTTGATATGATGGCACTGATTTATCTAATTTGACACACGCATTTCTCCACAGCTACGACGCATACATCCTACTCTTTGGCAAAACAGATACAGTTATCCGTAAAACATTGAAAGTTAAACTAACATATCCACTTTTGGAAATTCCATTCGAAATTCACTAGCTTTATTTAGATATTTAGATTGACATCTTTGCACCTATATGTGATTTTTTAGAACTACATACCTGGGCGTACATGCTATAGAATTTATTTGATGCCTACATTCTGAGCATATTCTAGGAAAAAATGTCAAAAACCTGGCTTTAGACAATACACATTTTTGTATGATCATGAAGGGTTAATTTATTTGAAAATAAAATCACCATCGGATTTATGGTTGCACAAAGATAATTCAACTCTTTTTGTACAAACCTGCCAAACGGGAGTATATATTCAAGTGCAAGATTTCATTGAATAGAAGGCAACCGAAATAAAAGAATAAGTTAGTTGTAATGCAATTTTCTATGCGAGCATTATCTCAGTTTCCAGAATTGACAAATCATTAACTATTCAGTGTACTAGTTTTTATGTTTTGAAGTAACGAAAAGTACGAAGTTTTTTATTTTATTACTACCGATCGTTATGTAAAGCGTAGCTTTGCCCGAAGAATTTCGGTCGCATTTGTGACTTTTCATTATGAAAGCGAAAATATTTTTTGGCAAAATGCTAAATATGTAACATGGGCGAAGCTAAAAAGATTATTTTGAACATCTAGTGTCATCAACAGTGCAATCGGGCTGGCTATCACTGCTAAGATGACATCAGTAGTTGAATGCTCACTTCGAAAGCCCTGCTAATCTAATTGTTGACAGCAACCGTAGCTTTATCAACCGCTCGCGGAAACTTCGCCGTCGTGTCTAGCATGCAAAGCGGACTGAACGTGGACGGATTGTCCAGGTCTCCCTTTTTCTTATCGTTGATTACCAGTCCGGCAACTTTGTATAGCGATGGAAAGATCCCCGCCACTAAATATGAATTATGTAAATCCAGTAATAGCAGCGGTTGACTCTTCACTACAATTTTAAGTGCTTCGACCGGTACTCCATCAGCGCCCGTGGTCATCCTATTTTTCATTCCAGACACTGCGGCGATAAGCTCCTCGTCCGTAAATAGTGGAAAGTCCCTACAGTGGACGAAAATGCTACCATACCTCCTCGGCAGATGCGCCTGGAACAGCGAGCTGACTATGTTGCTACATCACTGCGAGGCGCTAGGCAGCATGCAGCTGAGTCTGCGGTTAGACTTTGTACCCCTCACCCCCGCAAGCCTAAATGAAACTCCTCGCAAAGAACCGCGCTCCTCTTGATGGTTTTGGCCAATTCCTTTTTTGCTGACATGTGCTGTCAGTCTGCGGTTTATTTCTGGCTCGGTATGTCCTGCGCCTACACGTCAAAGCGATGCGTCGCAGCTCAGCGACATCATCGTTCCACCAATACGCATGTCTCTTGACCTCTTTTTGAAGCATTGCATGTTTTGCAAATCACAGGGGCTCTTTGTAGCTACTCTTTGAGTGGTCATAGCCCAGCTACCGGTAGCAAGGTACACCCATCCTCACTGTACCGGATGAGAGGATTTCCAGGGCTAGTGCTTCGTCCGGCTTAGCTACCGCTCTTCTCTGCTCCCTTGAGTTTGGAGGGAGCAAAACGGTCTTCACTTTGCTATTTTTATCTTCTCCCCAGGTCACGCACAATAACTGCCGTCATCTCCTCATCAGCTGTGAGGCAATCGAGGTCTATAACTCGATTCTGACACTAAGGATCATTAGTTTCACAGCCTTTTGGGCTTTCACAACTGTTCGGCTTGAGTCTCGGAGTTTCATGTGATCATCACAACGCGAGATTTCCCGCAAGACCTCCCTTCTGCTGTCTTTTTTAGTTGATGGACTTGTGTTCCGGTTTCGTCCAGCTGAACTCCTAAGCGAATCGCGCCTTGGAGCCCAGTGTACGTTTTTTCTGGAGTTGGTTTAACCACGATAGCCTCCTAATTTTTTGCCGTTGCTTTTATCTACTGTCCACTGAGTCTGCTTCGTCTTTTGGTATGTTTCCAGCGTCTTTTTAGAAGCGATCTTCTTACTTTTCTTCAATATCACGGCCGTCCACAAACCAGGTTCAGCAGGCACAGCTTCTTTTCCAGCTCTGATGACTTCAGGACTCGATTCGGCTCGGCTTTTATTTTTCCAGGATTAAGTGACATTCAAAACAACTGCAGGTCTAATCACTTCGGTCGAATGGAGATGGTCTTGAATGGATAATGGGTTTCGGGCTCTCCCGAAATACCTTCAAATTCTTCCTTTGGCACCTCAAGGGACTGTGTGTGATAGCTATGAACAACAACCCGAGTGTTTACCGTGTGAGGAAACGTCTGCACGTCCCTTGATTTTCCCGTAACGGCAAATTTTTCGATGAAAACGCTTACCTCCTTTAGTTCTGTCGTTTTTATTTCCCTGCTCGTATGGTCGTCTGTCGCTTTCTTCGTTGATTATGATGCGAAGTAGTTTGTAATCGAAGCCATTTCTAATTAGTTGGGTCCCCCTCAGAGTCACTATCTCCATTCGTGTATGTAGTGGGCTTAGTGATCTCATACTTGACTATGACAAGCAGAAAGGTAATGCGAGGACTGCCACCAGCCTTCATAGGGTCAGATGCTCAGAGCGAGACCAGCGCTAATCAGGAACAATGTCAGCCGAACCTTCACTACCAACCTAATGGTGCGAGCTTTGAAGGTCCTGTGAGTCTTGCCAAGATTTTAGCGGGACCAAAGTGGACATGAGATTAGCCTGGAGCTGTTCGCACTCGGATATGACTCCACTGGTAGCGCGCACAGAGGAGACTAGGTCCAGAATGCCATTTACGTCAACCCAAAACAACAAATCGTTTCGTTGTAAGGTCGTTCCAGAAGTGTCTATCCTGACAGTGCATCAAATTAAATGGATTAGACGTTCAAGTCAAGTCGAGATAATACTTTTTTAGAATATTTTGTGTTACCCGGGATACACCACACGGATGAAACTTAAGTTATGCCCCGAGCATAATTTCTGCAGCATCGTTTCAAGGTCGATAGCTCTGATTGAAATCGGCTTCTCCAATATGTGTCTCCTAACCGCCATAGCTAAGGATTCGCTTCAAAGGGTAATCACCGATTCAAAGAAAAAAAACCTTTGAAAACCTTTCATTACCAAAGAAAAAGAACCTTGACTACTTGTTGGCCATGATACGTTCAACGCCGACGATGGTCTTCGGAGGAGGCTTATTACCTGAGCAGTATAGGGGTCTATCCTCGAGCTTGACTTCTAGAACATCGTTTACAATAAACTGCTGCACCTGTAAATGTCAACGGGTGTATTTCTGGTGGGTTACGCTATCGACGTGAAAGCAATAATCACTTCCAAAACTGCCGATTTTGTCCAATTCAGACTTGATCAAGTTATTAGGAGGATAAAACGGTGGATGCCCAACCATGGTCTACAGCTGACGTCATCCTGACGAAACGGAGGATACCGACTGTCATCACAATGACAGAGGCCCAGACCAGTAAGTCGATAAGGTACCTAGGAGTGACGCTGGACACTAAGCCGATCTGCTGGGACCACATCTGTAAAGTATGTGATAGGGCTCTGAGAACCATCAGTCCGCTGAGCAGACTGATTGGCTAGCATCGGTGCCCCGGTGTGACAGCTCAGAGCTGCAATATCGGAGTCGTCCTCTTATCCAATAATGTGGACTTCATGCAAGACGTCAAATGGCCATAAATGGTTACATTAATTATTGCAGTTCTGATTTTCTGTAGACACACTTAAAAATTACTAAAAAAAATCGAAATCTTAAAAAAATCTATTTCATGCTCGTTCGCTAAAAAATCAAGCAGATTCACTCAAATCGATTCTACAATGAATGGGAGCCCAAAACTACTTTATAGGTTACTAAGTACAAAGGACTTCATTCATTTAAGACAAATAATTTAACATAAAATGTCATGGTGTCTTGAGCCTATCAACCAAGACTGTATATGCACGTACGTCTCTACAAATTTAGCACAGTGTTGAGTGGCGCCTTATGTTTGGGGTCATAGTGTCTCCCCATTTTCTGCACAATAATATATCTGCAAGCTCATATGAATCTCAGATTTGAATTTTAAATTTTCCTCAAGCTGAATGAACAACCAAAGTCAAAGCATAAAAGCGAGAAGACGAGCGCAGATCACATTCCGGCCGCCCCTTAAGCGTTTTATGAATGAATCTGTTCGAGGGTGATGGCTTTGCTTTTTCTATCTGATATTGTGATGATATCTGATGTTTGGAAACTTATCTAAGTTTTGTCATATGCACGAAATTGCGTTCTACATATTGACAACGAATTGTTAATATCTACTCAGGAACTTGACTTCGTATTGTTATTTTATATAACTGATTAGGTGTGGATGTCAGTGTGAATTTACTGGTGCGTTGAATTAGGGAAAACTCCGTCAATGACAAATACCAAAAACTAAGATAATAAAACTTTGTCTTATTCATTTCGGCGCCGCAACATAGAACAATTGTCATTGTTTGAATAAGTATTAATCGGGAAATGATGACTTTCATTTGTAGGATTGGGTGAAAAGAAAGGATTGTAAAAGTCAAAACAATGTTCTGGTTCCTTTTCGTTCAAAATGACTTGACATTTTTTGGTGAGATGGGTGGGATTTTTTCTTTCGGAAACAATGAATAGTTATTTTTATAGACAGTCAGTAATTAAGGATATTATAGACAATAACAAAGTAACGAGCAGTTGATAATACAGTGATTGGTTGATTTTGATCTGAAATCGATTTTTTGAATAAAATGAACAACATAAGCTGAAATGATTTTCATCAAGTCAGGTCAAAATTATTATCTCCTAGTTTCCATTAAATGAAATTATTAAGTAACGCGCCGAAATCTACAAAACCAAATAATTGTCCCGGAAACCGCATAAAACAGTTAATTGTAGTCCTCGGGTGACTTAATTAAATTAAATATTCCATTCGAAATTAAAGCACGATTTAGTTGCATCGTCTTAATTAGGCATATCGAATACTTTCGTCCGCGTTCATTTCGGTATTTGTCCTTTCGCAGTATCTTGCGGTTTCTTTCCCATGTTTCGAGGTTTCATCCTGACTTGTAGCGAATTCCTTATGTCCGCCGCGACAAAACAACGATGAGGGAGTCTTGGATAAATGTAGGGCAATAAATTGATTCTATTTAGCTCCAGCACTACGCTTAGCAACGTTTCGTTAGTCCTATAAGGTACTGGGGTGGCTACCACTGGCACGAACAAGAAGAGTATCTACAAGATGGGAGACCATCTAATACTTTTGGTGTTCGTAGCCATTAGCTGCATCTGTGGGGATTTTAAAGGGACTCAAATATACTTGAAAGAATGCATTCAATACGATTGTAGCAGATTGTAATGTGTCATTGAAATTCACAATTGTTTTTATGAATGGTGTTTTCAGTTTATTTTCAAATAATAGTAAATTTTTTTTTTGGAGGATTCAGATTTTGTTCTTGAATTTCGATTGTGTCAAATAAAATTGCACTCTACACACACATAAAGCTCAATACAAACCGTTGCCGCTTGGGTCTGCATTCTAAAATATAAATATAAATATGTTTCGAATGAATATAACAATATTCTCAAACCAAAGGATTCTTAATTCTGTACATCAAATTTTTTCAGCGTACCTACTCTGTAGCGTATTTAAACGCATTTTTTTCATACGCATGCATATTTCTCGAATGGGAAATATAAAAATATGAAAAGTAACATCATCTTCATCCGGAACATGATTAATGATTTCAAGTAGCAGGTTCTCGATATGACGTTTACAGATACTATGTCTTATGTTCGTAATAGCCGTATCGAGCTACAAATACCCGACATGCCTCTGCCGTTCTCGAAGAGGACACACATCAAGAGAAGCTTAGAAAAATCAGTGGAGTATCAATTTCTATGCTATTTCATTTACAAATTTCCGGCACTGCTGCTCATGTCGTTTTTTTTTAACGTCGTATGATATTGAGCACATTGTCGGTACCGAGTTTGAGAGCAACAAAGCACCTACTGGTATGAAAGTTGTACAATAATGCAATTCGAAGTTTTCATTAAAGCTGAATTTAAATTATTTGCTTAATTTAGTTGATGTATCTGTGAAAATATTGGTTCGCTGAGTTGGAGTTTGACATGTCTTTTAGTTATTTTATCTATCAATTAGCTTCAAGATTAGAAATCGGGTAGATATTTATGCTAACAAAATTTTAATCATTAGTATTATGAAGAAGCTTTTGGAGGATTTTTTCTTTAATTTAAAAATTATATTTGTGTAAATACTGTATTTATGTCAACACTACGTGTTACAAAAATTTTCAGCAATCTACATGCTATGATGCGAAAATCTTCCTTGAATGCTCCATTCCATCCTTAACGCAAAAATATTTCGGAAGCCGGTATTCAGGAATCACACAGGCACCAATAGTTTGAATGAGAACACTAATGCCAAGGAATGTAATGACAATAATAGAATTGGCATCATCGAAGAACTTAGTCGTTGCGGGCACCAGGTCCCCACATCCCACCAAAGTATCACCTGATGGTGCCACTCGTAACCAAATAGACTAGCAAGACAATCGGCACTACTCGAGCCTGGCTACGGTAAAAGGTGCCAGCATAGACTCTGAATACTATCTTGTTGGTATGGGTTTGTCATAGAGATATTGCATCCGCGAACCAGGTTCAGATCAACATAGTTGACTTAAGCAATGACAGTGCTAGTAACACATTTGTAACACATTTGGCCCTGGATTATAATGGATTTGATAAAAAGATAGTATTTTCTCGCGCCAAAATGCGGAATCAGATGTTAGACTAATGGAAGAAGGTCTAATGCTGCCGCCACAAAGCAAAGAAGAGGTACAAAAAACCTTAAGTCAATTCAAATTCAATATTAAGCTCCAGGACAAGAAATGTATATTCGAAAGCGACAACAGACCGGAAATCTATGACATCACCAGGAGTGTTCTGCAAGGCTCTTTAATGGATCCGCCCCTGTAGAATATAATGTACGACAAGGTGTTTAGGCTTTCATTACCAGCATAGTGTACAATCACCGTATTTAAGAAGCACATGGACTATGCAAACCCAATGCAGCAAAAACACAACCATTAAGCCTTAAACACATAACTGCGAAGTTTTCCAAGGGGGCGGCGAACTTCTATGTAGAATTTCGCAGTTGAATTTGATGAGCCACAATGCAGCGAAAATGTCGCTGCCAATGCACTGACGAATGACCATGTCGCCAACCAAGGCACCAACCTAATTCATTTTTTCTTGTTTTGGTTTGCTAAATCCAGTTGTACGAGGATTAGGTTGGCTTGTCACAATACATATCAGCCATCGCTTGTCTATTCCACCAGACCATTCAACCCAATTCAAGCAGAATTAATTGAACCTAGTAGTGATGCCACCCTGCGATAGGTATCACCGCTAGCGAAACGAAAAAATTAGAAATTTGGCAAATTCTGACGCTTCGAAAATTTCGGAAGCCGGCATTGTGGGCATTACCATACAAAACAGTGCATTCAAATTTTGTGACAGCGGCTTTTCTCCGCCCAGTGCGAAAAATCGTTGTATTGTGATTCAGGCATTACTTGCCAGAATATTGCAACATTGGTGGAGTTGGTCAGACAAAAATTTTTGGATGGAGTAGTAATCTTCGTGATATTTTATGCTTCCTCAGTGTGGGCTTATGCGAACGTCGTAAGCTCATCCCGGGAACAACTGGCATCAGTACATCGGCTGAGTACCATAAACGGCTTTCGCACGACATCTGCAGATGCTGTTTGTATGATACCCATCGATATTCCTGGCGGGTGAAATAAAACGAGTACATAATCGCCACGTTGTGGATCGTATCGACAGAGGCGCAATTAACCAAGAAGAGTGAATATTTTCTTCTCCAAACGACAGATGCGCTGAGATTCGAGTGAGGAACCAAAGTAATAATATCATTGCAAACCAGAAATTATTCTATGGGCACAGAATAAGAATGGTAATCTAAATTATTATCTGACCAAGCTCCTTACTGTGCATCGCTGCTTCCATCAATATCTGCATAGATTTGGGCATGATGACACATCAATGTACCTGTACCCAAGCTGTCATACAACGGAAGAGGATGCAAAACAAGTGATTTTTGAGTGCACTCGCCTTAGGAGACACCGTATTACCACCAAATCACAGAGCTTAGAGCGATATATGCTGTAATCAGCAGTAAAGTTCATTACCCACGCCAGGAATAAAGCTAAACACATATAGCAAAAAAAATCATAGAAGAAAGCATTGAATGTCAAACAACGTGCGATGTAATACCGAAAAGCAGTCCCCCCTTAAGGAGAAGGTTTAAGTGGATATGTGTTTTCGGGCTAGTGTTCCTATGAAGGTCTCATACTCCACCTCAGTAGTAACCGTAATGAGAACCCTGCAAGAATGGATAACCCTGTACTCTAAAGTCATTATCGGATAATATCAATGTGAATTCATTCAAAACAAACTAAAAATTGATCAGATTTTCACCTTAAAGCAGGTGATACAAAAATGTTTGGAGTTCGTATACATATATAAAGGAAATAAATAAAGGAAATACGAAGTACCTGGTGGCATCATCAGGATGTGGCAGGGAAAAAACCTAAAGAATCATTAATTTGAAATGCTACAGTCTTTCAACTGCCTTACCTTACTTACGGTAACTTATATCTTTGATTCTGAAATTTCATCTAACTACCCCGTTTTCCTTAAAGGATAGAATTGTTTAGTTAGTAGTGATCTGATGTTGGAGATGTTCTAATCTGTATTAGCAAGGCACTTAACGGAAGACGGTCGTGGTTTTAAGCGAAAGCTCTTTTTCTTACTGTAGATTGAGATCCTACCTATTTGGCTATCATATCGCCTACAAGTACGTCATTAATAATATTCTCGTATCTCTCACTATGTTGCCTCTCACCATTTGGACCTTCTTTTGCTCAAACTTTCAAAATCTTCCCTCTCATTGAATGGTGTTCTCTCCGTACATGCCCGTCGACCCTTATCATCCTAACTTTATTCTTTAAATCTCTATCAATAATAGGAACTATGAGGAACGAAATCACTTCCTTAGTACGCTTTAACTTCCGTAAAGCTGATTTCACTGCTATGGCCAATGAAATAAGTAGAACTAGCTCATTCTCATATTGCTGGCATTGAAGCACCAAACAGAACTGACTATCCAAAATCCGTTAGGTCCTTCATCCGCTCCTTAAAACACTCTCTTAGTAATCTCAATGCTATTCATTTGGATGATAAAGCTGCTTTCACTTTCTTCTCAGAACCACGTTCCCGCTTTATTCTGCCCACCTTCTTGTGCCCACCTCTTTCCTAATATCTTCTATCCACAACTTCTCCTGAATTACATTCATTTGGGTCAATTTTTTTAGAAATCAGACTTCAGCAGAACGAAACCTTTTATTTTAATTAAATTGAAAATATTTTTATTTTGTAATAATTGCACATTATGAGCCTAACTTAAAGTTTAATTAATAAGAAAAAGATTCAAATTTGTAAATATTTAGGTTTTATAGGTACTTTTTTGTCCCGCTGGCTTCTTAGATTCTAATAGTATTACACAGTCTGTATAGCAGGTGAGATTACCCTGGCAATAGTTCCCTTAAAAGCGACCAACTATATCGATGCGAATACCGGTAGTGATTCCGACGGTATTTCAAATATCCTGCCCAGAAGAGTCCTTAAGTCTACTCTTTTATCTAATCTATCCTATCTTATGAGCTGAACAGTTTTTTTTAAAGGTAAATCCATTTTAGCCAAGTCTCTTTCCTTCATACATTAGATCACTTCCGCTCTTGATCGTCAAGAGCAGGTTGACGTAATATATTTCGAAAGGCTTTGACTCTATAAATCATAATCTACTTCTTTATAATAATTATCGTCCCCTATCCTGGTTTGCCTTTTACATCTTTGGTCGTACCTTTTATGTAGGTGTTCCGCAAGGGTTCATCCTGAGACCTCTTCTCTTTGTATTGCTCATTAACGATCTCCTTTCTTTAATCCGTTCTTCTTGTCTTTTACAATTCCAACATGTTTCAAGTGATTGAGTCACAAGATGATTAATTCTTTACAAAATGATCTAGTGCTTTACATACTTGGTGCGCTGCCAATGCTCTTACTTTGAAAATCGCAAAATTTCACAAAATGTCATATGCGTATAAAACGCCTCTTTTGATTTTCTTCTACTGTTTTTCGGGGTCTACTCTTAATGCAATGTTTAAAACCTTGATGCAGTATTTGATCCGAACCTTAAATTCTATAAGGATATTTTATGCATCACCGCCAAGGTTTCTGAATTAGCAGGTTTCATAGTAAAATCTACCAAAGCCTTCGCTAATCTTTCCACATGTTTAAACCTCTTCCTTTCTTTCTTTAGTAGTGTTCTTGAATATTGCTGTCAAGTTTTGTGCTTTCATTACGTCTATTTATACCATTCTCGTGTCAATTTCACAGATTTTTGGTACACGCTAGGAGACGCTATAACCGCGAGTTGTACGCAATCTACCTAAAAGCAGATATTATGGCAAAAATACAGCTCAGTGAGCTGCAGTATGCTTGGTACCTAGCTCGTATAAGCAAAGAGGACCTTTTTCGGCAAACCGTTTTTGGTAGATTCGGTGGCAGACGACAGCGGAAAGACCTTGCTTGCGCTGGAAGGATATCGTTGGCCAGAACGCTCAGAGCTTGACAGTTTCTAATTGTTTGACACAGGCTTGCCATCGGGACCTTTGCGAAGACTTGCTGAAGGAGGCCAGGATCGGACCTCAGTTCTAGTAGATGAACAGTAAAATTAGTTGAACACTATTGCATCGCCATTCTTAAGATTATACATTATTTTATCCGACACTTTATTATTTCTAGGATCATGATAATACACCTGGAAGAGTTTTATTTTATTTAGATGCGTAATGAATGGAACCTACATTTCACAAATTATCCACCTTAAAATGAGTTTTATTCGTTATTTTGTCCTCTAAGGAACAAAATCAGATAAACCATGGAAGTCGAGTTTTCTTTAGGGAAACGTAGATTGAAAAGTCCAGGCTGGCCAACAGAGGTGTTAGGTAACCGATTAATAAAGTGTTAAATAGAAGCAGAGACAAAATGGTTGTAAAGCAGGTTAATTCTGATGGAGATGCACGATTAAAGCAGTTTGCTATTTCAAAAGAAATGCTTTGCTACAATTGACGGAACAAACTTGCAGCAATGATCAGGAATACAAAAGTTGCTCATGTATATTTTTCTTACATGGCTTCGATACCTTTCAAGATATACCACACACAATGAAACAGAAACAAAAGTGCAAACTGCGCACATTTTTCTCAATGAAATCTTTTGACCACATCACATTCGTTAGCACAGTCAACATTTTATTTCATTTTGAATTTCACCTGCTTTCTGCTTACCGTCTTCACATCTATGCTGAGAATGATAAATTGTTTTTGATGATCAGCTTCGAAATAGTGTTGAAAATCGGAAAATCCTCTTATTCGAGGGGGATCAATCCGAAACTGTAAACATAACAACCCAGTAGAGCAACATCAGTGGCCGAGGCAACAGCAAACGGACGCGGCTCAAACAGCTTTACAAACTGAAAAACTATCTTGATGCCATTGTCTTCTATTCAATTTTTTAAATCCATTAGAAGGCTGCACTAACAATAAGCCTCAATTCATGTTTGTACCGCGCCACTCTCAGATAATCTCGCGACCGTTCTAATAACCAAATAAAAGCAACATCTTGGGAGGTTTCGTGGTGTTCCGCTTCGGCTTGAGAGAGATCTTTTCAGGTTTTCACATCTTTAAGCTTTCATTTCAAAGTGTTCAGATTTTTTTCATACTTTGTCCGACTATTGTATCGAGTTCAGCCGCGGTGTTCTTTATGTAAAGCTGTAAGTAAAGGTCTACCAATCTGTGTGGCAATTGTTCATGGCTGGCCACCAATAAACCTATTACTCAATGTTCCGGTCACTTAACTGGTGCTATGTACAGCAGCTTTCACGAAAAAGAGTATTAGAAATAGGTGTTCCCCATTCAAGACTTCCCTGAAAAACGTGTTTTCGCGTGCGTGCGTGTGCGATCCTATCTGTGTCGTGTGAATGTATAGAAAAGTAATTCAACGAAAATAGGAAAAAATAGCCATTGTGTTCGAAAAAAAACATGATGGCCCTGTTTCATAAATTGATTAACAATTTGTATTGAATCTTCTTGGGAATCTTCAACAAACAATCGGCTTTTCTACGTCCTTCCACTAAATGATAGATCTACTCGTGCGCTCATCTCAAATACAGACATCGCATTTCATTCACAAAACTGGGTAGCATATACGTAGAATAATTATTTTGCTCGTTTGAAACTGTTTAAGCATAATTATGAATTAAAAGAATTATAATTAAACGGCTTCTGGCAATTAAACTTGGATTAATGTCTCAGTGCCGGTCAAATAGTACAGGAGTAAGTTCAAACAATATTAAACACATTCACATGATTAAAGTTGAATGGAACGAGCTATAAAAATATGTTAAAGATCATTAGATTACATTTTTATATAATTGTTGATGTGTGTTCAAACTCCGAATGCAAGTGGATCATTGTTTTAAGATGAAATGAAACAAACTTCCTAATACATTCAAATCAATGTTCACATCCTTAAGAACTGTTTATATTCTTCCTATCGTTTACCAACACTACCTTCCAATATCCGGACCACAATTTAGCAATGTGTGGCTTCCGCAAAACCTCCCAACAAACCAAGATATCACATCTATTCCAATTTTCTCCCAATAAACTGTCAATAATGGTCATTATGGTGTGAAATATGCGGGAAATGCCACTTCATGCACTTGACCACACGAACTTTTCATCTTACAAGTACTCTTTGTGAACGGAACGCATCATGTATCACAGCATCAAACAGGCGACCATTTCCCTGGACTCTCAAGAAAACCGACCGAAACACATTCAACTGAAATTGAGAAAAAAATCCATACAACTACATGTGACATTCTTCAAGTCCACCCTCATTTATGTCCCTTGAGGTTGCGATTCGCCACAAGGGTTGAAACCGGAGGATACTCTCGTGGTTACTAGATCATAAATCAAGAGCTTGTCCTAGACTGTTTGCAGCCCTTTCATCTAGACACTTTCTTGTTTGGCTTCTTAAAATTCTCGATATAATTTACACGACTTAAAAGGTACAAGAGGACTTTTATCGGATGACCTACTGCAAATTTATTGAGTTTCTCAGAGTTACCGAAGAATGTTGAATTCCGTATCTGCTCCAAGGCTTTTCGGATACGGATACAGTCGAATCTCGAAGCTACCAGCGAGTCGAATTCTCGACATTTCCAATTGTCGAAACGATAGGAAGAAAAATCCTGAGGGAGAAAAATCCGTTATACATTATGGGACATTAGGAAAGGCTGCAACAGATGCAGGCTGTGAGCATACATCTTTTAGGATCGGTGCCGGGAACCAGTCCAATGTCCTCGTATATCACACATGTCTTTGACCAAAAATGTCTCCAGGAGGTGGATGCAGTATGCGAAGAGTACTAATTTCTAACACATGTTCCGTTTATAATTCCTTTGTGCGGTCAAGTCCTTTTATTCAAATTAAGTAGGTTCGCAGTAGTAATGTGAAATGTGCAAAGTAATTTTAAGCAACCCGTTCTATGTTTTATGCTAGCCATTCTTTCAAGAGACCACGAAGGAATCTTTACGTGCTTGTGCGTATTCATGTATGAGTACATGAGTCCGATGCCCGATGCGGGCATCAGGAATTAGCTTTTTTTTCAATTTCAAGTACACTGAGAAAAATACTTCTATTTTTTGAAGAAAAATGAACACATTATCAAAGAAAATTGGTAATGATTCTGCGCCAAAGAAATATTTACTCAATCCAAAGAAAGAAATTTCTTCATTTCAAAGAACAAATATTGTACTTGCCCTGAGTAAAACTTGGTATAGTTTCAAAGAAATATTTACTCAATCGAAAGAAAGGAATTTATTCATTTCAAGCACTGATATTGCACTTGCCCTGAGTAAAATTTGATATAGTTTCAAGAACATCTGGCATCTGGCATAAATCGGTTCACGTATGATCACCGAAGTTAAGCAGTGCTGGGCGCGGTTACTACTTAGATGGGGGACCGCTTTGAAAGCTTCGCATGTTGTTAGCACGCAAAAACTCTGGGAAATTTTTTTTCCATTTTTTCCTTTTTTTAAAGTGCCACATTTTTTTCTTATTTTCTGATGCGCTAGTATTATTTATGCCTAGTCGCCAATTTAAGCCGTAATGTGACACTTAATCAATGGAGTTAGGACAACTGAAGACGAACAAAGTCAACCATGAACCCGGCGGAATTCGAACCCACGAGCGGTAGATCGCTGCTTTGGATTGACACGTTAGCGAGCTAAGCTATCGACCCTTTATTTGTGTAGAGGAAATGATGATAGAAGTCATAAAGACTATCAATTTTTTCGTCGAACATTGAAGCATGGTTGTTGTTGAAACAGAAAAAAATGTTCGCGTTGTAAATATAATTTACTAAATTCATAGACATAATTTACAAGATTTGAGGAAAATTACTTACTTGAAATAAGGTAAAGCAAAAATTGTATTTCGTTGAATGTAAGAAATTTTTACATGATATGTATACAAATTACTGATATCAAATAAAAGTTTATTTGATTTGTGGAAGATTTCACATCTCGTAAACAAGTAAATATTTTCTTTGAATTTCGGAAACCTATTTTCCTGAGTGTAGATACACTAATTTCGTTCTCTCATAGCTTCAAATAAATTCTCGTTTGATTTTTCTGCGTGAACTGCGCAATTTTAATCAGCATGTTGTTTTATCTGAGCGATTGTTCTTGCACTTTTTTTCAACAAATGCATTTAAATTTTCCGAAATCGTTCAATTTCTATATTCAAATGGTACATTATGGACCAAAGGCAAAGAAAAATTGGGTGCTCATGTGTCTTTTTCTACCTTTCTATCGATGGCCCAAAAACATATTCCACTAAATATTTGTTTTAAAAACGACTCTTATGCAGCAAGCCGCAGTAGATTGACGCGAGGCCTAGAAAGCAATATTTGTATTTTATTTTTGTAAAAATAAAACTCCTCATCCAACATCATCCAGCGAGAGTATCCTGGTGTTAAGTACAATTTGTGGTTGGTAAAATTGTCCCAACAGTGTGTATCTTATTCTTTACAAATAAAGTATGGGTGCTCAAATAGTTGAGGTTCTATGATTTTCAAGGAAGCTATACTGTCCTACTAAGCGCAAAAGCGGTATCTGAATGAAAGCGACTTTCGAGATAATTGAAGTTTTGAAAAAGTAGTAATATTGATATACCTCTAATTCCCTTAGTGATTTAAGGTAAAATTGAGATAGGCAATGAGGAACTGGGTTTGTTTGGAGCTGGTGGAGGATTCTCCTTACTCCACTTTTCCCGGTGAGCGGTCTTCCGCTCTTTTGGATACATCGGGTACTTAGATTTCAAAAACTTTCTTAAGGAGTTTTCCATACGTTTTAAATAAGATACCACTAAAGGCTTAGTTCATTAGATGCGTATTGTTTTAAGCTTTCTAATGCTATAAAAATTAATTTGTCGATTTTTTTTAGATACCGCTTTTGCGCTTAGTGGGGCAGTATATCACTTCACTTGCTTTGATGTTTGATCACGATGTAAAAAGTGTTTACAGTGCGTTATTTTCGCAGTAGATATGATTTTTTGCTCTACGCGATTTTCATCTTGTGCAAATCTATGGCAGTTTTCAAATCTGACAAAAATATTTGCTAGGGTAGAGCATTTCTCAGTAAACGCTAATTCTCCACATTTACAGATTTAACAACGGAATGCGTATGTTAAATTTGTGTTTTTCTTTCAGTTTCCCGTAGGTTCTAGTTCAACAAGAGCCAAAGATTGAGAGCCTTTACAGCCTATTGTTTCGAAAGATTGGAGGTTTTAATAGAAATTTACTGGGCAAAATTCTGTAATACATTCCATAAATATTTCAGCATGCTCTCGATCGTTGAAGATTCGCTTTTCCGACAACTTAGTTAATTTTAATTTTGAATTTTATTTCAATTTTTTATTTTTTAATATTGTATTGAATATCATAAGCATCATTAATATCATCATTTTCGATTATGAGGAATTCACAGCATATGTTTTAGTGAAGAAATGACAGCTAGCTGAAGATTTTTGGTAGCACATTTAACATTTAAGGGGGCCACCCCAATTGTGACTTTAAAAAAATTGATTTTTTTTCTCTTCATAATTTTAAAGTATAACTATCTAAAATTATGTTCTCAAAATCTCAAGTCGATCCGAATAAAATTGAATGTGATATTGGCTTTGAAAGAGAAGCGTGTGTTACGCAGACGACAGGCAACACTTTGGCTTTGACTATCCGCCATTTTGCAAAAAAAGGATATTTTTTCACATTGAACGATTAAAGACTAGTTTATGCTGTTATTTAACTAAATCCATTTCAATTTTTTGTTTCAAATGATCCAGTTCACCACAGTACTGTTCACTGTGGAACGGCATTTTGAAAACTTGTCATTTTTGATGGCCATTTAACATTACATTTTTCAATATTTGCCAACAAATAAATTCCTAAATGATCTTTATTGTCTACGTTTTAAGATGGTATATTGATATTATAGAAAAGTTTAGAAGTTTTCATTAAAAAAAATTCTAAAAATGACCTTTTTTTACACGCTACAAGTAGGGTGGTTTCCTTAACACTTTATTAACTGCTACAATAAATTGTTAGTTAAAAAACATACAAATAAATTTCGAATAATGTTCCATTTTTATAAGAAAAATATTACGTTCGAGCACCTAACAGTTCCAATCTTGCTGAAGCCTCAAAATGTTCTACAACCTAGCCAGCTTAACCTTAGTTACAGCTTAGCTTTAAAGTTTTATGAATATATAAAAACGGTCCATATAAATCGTTAAAATAAATCCTTAGTGTGTTGAGAATTTTATTATATACTCGTATATTCGAAAAGCTATTGTTGAGTATCCTAGTATACTCTTGTGGCAAAGTATTCTTGCTTTGTTCAGTGCCGACTCATTCCCAGGAACCGTTTGCCACCGCTGTACTTCAAGTCGGAAAGAGCCATTCCGTTTAAAAATTAAATGACATCTAGCACACCTTCTTCAATAGCGTATCGCCGTTAACTCTAATTTGAAAGTCCAATCGAGAGGAAATTGATCAATTTACAAGTCGGACACCAGTTATGAGGCTAATATTACAAAGTATCCTATGTAAACTTTCCAATACTATGAATTCTACCTGATGACTGAGCCAAAATTTCGACATTCGTTTTGGCCACAATCTTGACATCCTCTGCGGAAATTCATTTTAAATGTTTTGTCCAAAGTAGCTAAGTCCTTTCCTTTGGCATTTCTTTTTCTTTCCATAAATATCCTTTTCGCCGATCGAATGGCATTGATATCCTTAATTCGAACAAATCAAGCAAAATGCTCTCAAGAAAGTATTCGAAATTTAATACAGCTATTTCAATGCAAATACAACAAGATAAAAAGTAAATAGAAAATAAAACGAGGCAATGCGAAGGACAGCAAGCTCCATTCGAGGACAACCGCTCATTGAATTTTATCTTTTCCGAATGTAATTTATTTTTATGTATTCCTAAACCAAAGAATGGTAGTATTTAAAAGCTCAATTCCTCGGCACCGCGAAAATAGAGGGGATGCCAGCCACACAACTCGACATGACAGTGCAATTTCAATGTTATCATCCTCTAAGTCGTGTTCATTACGTGTGCAAGCACTTGGTGTACCTGTTAATATTTCGGTTATCATCTCTATGAAAACCGGTAATGATGCTTCCAAATGAGCATTAATATATATAAAAAAAATGAAAAGTGTCCGCGCGCCATTCATGCTTTAAGTCAGATAACATTCTGAAAGCATTTTCTTTTAAGATTGTCTCATTTATTCTGGATGTTGTGAAGAAGAAGGTCATTGTGATGGCTTTCATTCGCGAAATATTCGTTCAATGCTACAATATAATCATTGTTCAGTATATCGTATTTGTGAGCATGATAGTGATTTGCCATGTAAATTTAGAAATCACTTTGTATTATGTAGGCTCTTATAATCCAGAAATACATACATATAAGTATGTGTATGAATGAAACGGATAAATATCTCCTACCGAATGACAACCCACGACAATCACATGTTTCAATAATAATTCAATATGGCATCGTACAATCGTATCGCAGTGCTATCTAGTGTATCTAATTAGGGTATCATTTCCGGCTGTCTAATATAAATACACATTCCCCGGGAATAGATCAGAGAGCTGAATTGTGCCTTGAAATTACTCCCGCCCGTATGGAAATGCATGCTACCCATTTGAAATTTTAATGAAAATGTCAATAATTAATCAGAAATGAGGTGGTTATTGTCTAATATGTTGTTTGTTAAAATGTGTAGTGTAAAATTGAGCAGATTATAAAATCGTTAATGCATAATAAAAGATCATTTAGAGCAATAGGCAATGAAATAATTCACTCACCTGATTCATTAGGAAAATTGTGTGTTCATTTCCCAAATGTGGGCACTTGGGACGAACATTGTTGTGGTCCTCAAAATTTTTGTATCTCGAAATAAATACAATTATGTACTCGTATCTATGCATTGTGTATGATTTATATACGTATCTGAAAGTATTTAAAATAAAATAGTATATCACCATAAATTATAAGAATTTTGTCGGAAGAACGAATAAAGGGCATTTTCAAATACAAATATATTTTTTATGTGAAAGAATCATAAGTATATTATACATATATTCCTAGGTTACTACTCCTCTTTGTAAGGTAGACTTGTGACAGAAGCTGAGGAGTCTTCAGTTAAGCTAAGTGGATTGAGAGTGAATACATTCCGTTGATAATAGAATTAGTGCATTTGATTTCAGTTCAGATTTAATACAGGGTGATTCAGATCAAGGTGCGTTGGGGTATACTACGTGATTCCTTGAGGTAAGTTGATAAACAATTGTTTTTTTTTGTCTCCTTGAATGCACATAATGACCTCATGTAGTAAATTTCTGTTGCAGATAGCAGGATGGAATTTTTCGCGAATAATAAAGAGCATTGTTAAAAACAAATAAAATTACATTCTGCAGAAATAAATTTCAAAGATACATGGGTTAATTGTTTGAAATTTTAATGCAAAAAGATAAAGTTTGTGATTTGGCATTTAGAACCATTTTTTATCAATTCACCTCAAGGAATCACGTAGTAGGTATACCCCAAAGCACCTTGATCTAAATCACCCTGTATGTACACACTTGCCTAATTTTTTAAAAGCAAATTTTTGGAAAATCAAATTTAAACCAAAAATAAATATACAGGGTGAACGATATGAAGTGTTGCCAATTTCACACCGGTCATATCCGTCAAACCACTCATGACTGCGACGCCAAATTTGTTCTGCTGGCAGTTTGTTATGTAGATTGTTCGCAAGCCAAAAGCGTTTGCGCCTCAGTTTGATAGAATAAAAATTATTCGATATGGAATTCAAACGTGATAGTATAATCGCGTTATATTTGGCTGGAAAATCACAATCAGCTATTGTTCGTGAGCTCAGAAACCTTAAAGTGAATAAAATGTTTATGTATCGCACCATAAATCGTTATGACGATATAGGCAGCATAGCCAAACGCTATGGTGGTGGACCGAAAAAAACAGCAACATTACCTGAAATGGTTGGGAAAGTGAAGATGAGACTTGAGCCAAATCCACATCGAAGTGGGGGGAAAATGGCCAAAGAACTGAAAATATCCCAAGACAGCGTTCGACGCATATTGAAAAATGAACTTAAGATAAAACCTTACAAGTTCCAAAAACTGCACGATCTGACACCAAAGCGAAAAAAAGTTCGCTTTGAACGAGCGAAGGACTTGTTGCGCTAGCACGAAATTGGTCAATTTCCGAACATTGTGTTCTCTGATGAGAAAAATATCCCAATTGAGCAATTCATAAATTCCAAAAACGATCGTGTTTACTTCACCGAACACACATACGAGAATTTGAGCCTTCGAATGGCCACCAGAAGTAATTTCCCAACACAAGTAATGGTTTAGGCAGCAGTGACCGCAGATGGACGCTCTCCGATTGTTTTTATCGAGCCTGGCGTCAAAGTGAATGCGACTTATTATCGGGAAACTATTTTGGAAGCTACTTTGGAGCCGTGGGCACGCAAACATTAGGCCATGAAAGTTTCAACAAGACTCGGCACCGTCTCGTGTGAACCAAGAATGGCTAAAAAACCATGTTCCCCACTTCATTTCAGCCACACAATGGCTTTCGAATTCCTCAGAAGCAAATCCGATGGACATTTCCATCTGGTCCATTTTGGAGAAGAAGGTGAGGACTAAAAAATATGCCAGTATGGATGCGCTGAGGAAAGCGATTACACGTGAATGGGTCAAAATACCGCAAAATCATATTCGTGCAGTATGCAACTCGTTTTTTGACCGTATGAAGGCAAAATTCAATGCAAAAAGTAATCACATCGAGCCAAAGTAAATGAATCCTGAATTTTTGATGACTTTCACACATTTTTGTCTTTACATGAATAAAAAATATATTCGCACAAAAAAACTATGGTCTTTTGAATAGGTAACACTTCATATCGTTCACCCTGTATTAGTAACTATGTACTCTAATACGAACTCATTACAAATGCGAACTCATTAACCAAAGATTTAATTTTAAACATACAATAGGTGAATGCGTTCATAAATACGAGGGTAGGTCATTACAATCCCGGAATGGGGGTTAAAAAGTGCAAATTTATTTTTCTATTTGAATATATTCGCCTGCTACTCTAATACATTTTTCGAATTTTCAATTAGTTTATGTAATTCTAAAAAAAATGTTTTGTTTTTGTCGGAAAAGTAAGCAGAAGCTTCATTTTTTCATCGTTTGAAAACTTCTTCCGACGAAGTTCCAATTTTGGGAAACGATAATAATCTCTGGGAGACAGGGCAGGGCTGTAGGGTGGGTGATCTATAATATCGAAACCGGCAGCCAACGCAAAACAACTCTTGTGAAGAGACGCGTTGTCGCGCAAAAAGAGAACACCTTTGTTTGATTTCTCTCTCCTTTTTTCTTTGATGGCTTCTTTAAACCGCTCAGAATTGAAGCGTAATATCCTCCGGTTATCAAGACGACTTTGTTTTTAGAATCTATCCACAGAATTCTTCCTGAGTCCTCAAAAATTGGTAGCTATGATTTTTCAGCTGACTGTGACACCTCGAACTTCTTGAGTGTTGTGCCTTTAGGAACTTTATTACAGCGCGGTACTCGATTTTCTCATATTTTCATCGGATCATTACGAAATTCACAGGATATATTGGCGGTTCTAAGGAATGGGTATGCGTGTTTTATGACAAATTCTCTAGCAATATCAGGCACCGGAAAAAATTAAGAAATTTGGCTCTCCAGGAAAAAGGTATACTTTATGTACATTTAATACGTTATATACTCTGTTAGCTCGAAATGTTCGAAATTCCGCGTTCCAAAAGAACGGTAGCCTTTCACCAAATTACCTATTTTTTAAATACTCGAAATTTGTATTCGGAATCAAGTGAGCAAAATTTTTATCTTCAAACAAAGGATAAGTTTCCAAAATCCAATAGCATTGGTTTTCAGCAAGATTTTAGCAGTGATCTATGCATATCATTTAAAGTGATCCACTGTTCCATGCAATTTTATAACACTGCAAAACATGTGAATTAATGCCAAGTAAACAAAAATAATTGTTAGCAGATATGAACAAAACTTAAAGCAATCGTTAATTTAATGATAACGTTCAAGATTTGGTAATCCTATCTTAAATATTGGTTCGACATCACTCTTAATTTTTAAATTGAGTGTCTCTATATCATACAGTGTTCGTAAGTATAGTCAATAGAACGGATGATTACTTTCCGACTTCCAAACAGTCAACGCTGCGTGGTTGCGATTCCAGACATTCTTTTAGAATACCAAGACGGTAGGTACTCTGTGCTTACTTCTTAGAGTAAAAAGTGCTTACTTTTAAGTAATAAAATTTTATTAATAAAATTATACACATTCAGAATACTGCTGCAGATTTTCGGCTACTGAATCTTATTACCCTTTTCACATTTCAGCTTACATTTTACATTGGCTTTTGCTGGAATCATCACATTTGTGAGTGGCAGACCTTGTGCATTTTCTACTTTCCGAAAACTATTTGCCATTTTAGGAACTGCTTGTTCTTATCCAAGCATTAGTTCTCTTAAGCACATATATCTTAAATCGATACATTTTTTAAAATTGTGTGTAGGATTCAATACAAAAAGATAAATGAATTAACTTAATTCGATTTGTTCTAGCCTTCAATGCAGCAAATTTTATTTGAAAGACCATTAAAGGCGTGTTTACACGTGAGTCCAGGCATCCAAGCTGGTTTGTTAGATGACGGGTGTGAAGTGGTAGAAGGCGGCTGTGAAGTCGAAGAAGCCGGGTGTGAAGCTGTAGAGTGCGGTTAATTCCACTTCATTTGCACCAAAACTAGCTTGGACGCATAGAATCATGCGTAAACTCCCTTTTTCTTCTATTGGGCTTGACACCACTGAAAAAGAGGGCAGATTACCCTTGAAACATTGAGTTTTGTCGAGAAATTGCAATATATTTCACTTCTATAGTAAAAATGAAATAAACCGCACTAAATAATCTTCGATAACTCACATATCACATATCCAGTATATTATATAATATATTTAATCCCCGTTTCGCATAATTTCCTGAACATGAATATTTAATTCACACCTTCCTGTTCATTTGTGGTACTTCTATTAAATTTGAGTTGCAAACTTTATCTTATTGTTGTTTAATGTTGATTTTATAGTTTTCTTTTATAAAATTCATTATAATATTTTGTAATTCCGAAAGCTGTATCAATTTGTCCATCGATTCTTGTGGAAAAGTAGATAAAATCCTTAAATCAAGCTTTTCTGTATTGCCACATAGAATTACTGGCTCTTGTATTGCAATTGCTGGTGTTAACAGAGAGTGTCGAGAATACATTATTCGGTCGACATTTATCAAAAATATTCCACTGCAAATAAATTTGCAAATGATCTCGGCCCCATAAAAGTGTGTAAATAATAAAGTAGTCATATTTATCATATAAGTTTAGTACAGTTTTGAAAAGCAATTTTCATTGCCACTGTTAGTATTAAATCTGAAAAAGTTTTACTTAGTTTTACACTTTAAAAGTTTTAAGTAGGTACTATTATAAAATGTCGAACATTTATTTTGTGATGTGATTTAGTCCAACAGCAAAAGTGTCCGCGTTTATTTTGCGCCTCTGTCAATAGCTGGTTAGAATAGTAGCACTGAAAACAACAACTGGGACAGTATTGTTGTGGTTTTCAATGCTTGTATTCTTATCAGTTCTCAATTGAGGCGCGAAAACAATAAAATTTTATCTAGCAGGTCTGAATTTCATTTGACATTTCATCGAGTCGGTACGTTCACTGATCCGGTTTACAAATCAAATGTTGGAATTAATTCCTTACCTTGTATATTTATCTGCACGATTTCGAATCATGCTTAACATACTTATAATCACTTATAACACACTTATAACCGTATAGAGCTATATTTCTAACCATTATTTACACTTTATGACCACTTGTAACCGCACTTATTACCGCTTTGACTGAATGCCGAGCTAAACTGCATTTCCGATGACAGAACGCGCAATTGAACTGACCTGCAGGTGTCACTACAACATTTTATCATAGACACAAAACTATGAGGCATATTGTGTACAAACTCAATTCGGGTACTGAGCTTAGATAATATACTCATTGGGAGAGGAAAGAGATGTTAGAACTGAGTGGAAGTATTTGTTCTGAAAGAATTAGAGTGTAATCCAGAATTTCAACTACTGAAAGGAAATAAACGGAATAAATTGAATGAAAAATGATAGTGATACATGGTTTATTTTGAAAATTTTATGCAACGTAAATAAATATGAGATTGAGAACTATTTATTATACTAAATTTGCTTAGAAGAAATTTACAAGATTTATGGGTACTTTTCTGTTTCCCCCCCCCCCCCCCCCATTTTTTTTCACTTTTTGTTGTTGCAATGTTTCTAAAATTGATTAGAAAGTAGTAATTAACCAAAATTATGATGGAGAAACACGTTTAAAAGAAAAAAAAAATTTTTTTAATTTTTTTTTTTAATTAATTTTTTAATTTAAAAATTAATTAAATTAATTTAAATTGTAGATTAATGTCACATAACAGTGAGAATAATTTTTGCTCCACTTTTGACGTCTTACCTTTCCGAAGCTTCAACGCAATTTACAATTAAACTATTACATTAATAATGTAGAATACAATTTGTTTATATGATTAATAACATTATAATGAGCAGGCCTCCCCAACAACACATTAACTTTTGAAAAACTCATTCTGCCACATAAAAATGAAAAAAAAATTTAAAATCGGAAAATTTTTTTTTTTAATGAATTTTTCCATCTCAATTTTTGTGGAGTAACTTTTTAACCCATTTCCAGCAGTTTTCATTAAAAAAATTAAAAAAATGGAGGGAGAAAAACAGAAAAGTACCAAAATTTATTCTCACTGTTATGTGACATTAATTCCAAATTTAAATTAATTTAATTAATTTTTAAATTAAAAATTAAATTTAAAAAAAATTAAAAAATTTTCTTCTTTTAAACGTATTTCTCCATCATAATTTTGGTTAATTACTACTTTCTAATCAATTTTAGAAGCATTGCAACAACAAAAAGTGAAAAAAAATGGGGGGGGGGAAAACAGAAAAGTACCGATTTATGAATTTAATATTGAAAATTCGAAGATTCGGGGAATTTCAGTCATTTCGATTTTATGCTAGATACGTGAAACACAAAGCTCACTAAAAGATTTTAAATTTTTGGGTCCGGAATATGTAACGTCAGAAATAGGGTTGTAAAATCAAAACAATGAATCGTCAATTAAACAACAAAATAATGATTTAAACGAAGTTGACAATAATTCTTGCAGAAGTAGAAACGAAATGAACGCAAATTGAACACAGCTGAAGGAAAATAATATAGGTTTTTAATGGCAAAGGACAACAACAACAAAATTGATGAAAATGCTGATTTTTGAAATATGTGAAAAATACCAAACCTTGTTCACAAGTATATTGTTCAAAAAGGTTTTACAGGAATGACCATTTTTTACAGTTTATTCGATTTCAATGTGCAGGACATGTTATTTATATGAAAATGTAAAAGTACAATGCAAAATGGCTTCAACAATAAAATCAGAAAGCCGTAGGCAAAACTGCTGAATCTACACAATATCTGGCATTAAGGTTTAATAAACGAAAATACAGAAAATCCCACACTACCTGTAAATAAAAGGGAGGAAAGAAACTTTTGCAAATAAAACTCCTGTCATGAAAGTAGTTCGGTAAAGCAGGCACTTGTAGTGCAGAGAGATGCCAACCGCTGAACTCTGTTCGCAATGTCAACAAAAGTAATTTTATTCATTGCCGGCCAGTAGACCAAGTATCCGTAAACTAGCTATCACCGTCTGGATCCAGTGCGTTAGAGTAGGGCTTGAGCGTTTTACCCAGCACCCTCTTATTGTCGTTTTCGTTGCTTGCGTCCTTAACTTTTTCCACTAAATTCACCTTTTATGTGAACTTGCTGTCAAGAATAAGATCCATGAATTTAGTTTGCGACTGGTTTGCGACCGCCACACAAACCTGATTGGGTCTATCTCAGGAATCTTGTATTTTCTCGTGAAGAGTACCTTATAAGATTGGTTTTATCGGAGTTGATGCCAAAGACCACGGTGTTTGCCCATCCATTAACAAGCTCAAGAGCATACTCGATGAGCTGGCTAAGAGTATGCAGAAATGATCGCAGTGTCATCAGCATAGGCCACAATAATGAGCCTCTTGCTCCCTAATCTCTTTAGAATTGTATTCGTAACCGGGTTCCACAAGAGAGGAGATATAACTCCTCCTAGGGGTGTACCTCTGTGGACCTTGCTTATGATTTACACTTTCCTTCACCCCACATATGAGGCTGTGCTTAAGCACGTTGCTTATCAACCAACAAATAGTAGGGTGGAGGCTTTCCATAATGGCTACTGTATGCACATTATTGAAAGCACTTTCAATATCTAGAAAGGTCCTCAAAGCGTATTCTTTGTCATGGAGTGCCTTTTCTATTTCAAGCACTACCCTATGAAGATCCGTCTCAACAGATATTCCCTTTCATGTACGCGTATTGACCTATGGATAAGGCTTGAGACCCAAGTATTGGCTTGATGTGAAGGTCCAATAATTTTCCGAAATCTTTAAGGAGGAAGGAAGTTAGTTTTATTAACCTGTCGTCCTGGGATACGCATAGTTGCTTTTACCTGCTATGGGTATAAATATTCAGTTCTCCAGGCTGCAGATACATGACTTAGTACTAGGCAACCATTGTAAATTTGTCTGCGCTAAGAAGCGGTGAGCATTCCTGCTTTGTTGAGCGTGACAGGTAGAATTATATCTGGTTCTGTTAGCTTGAAGGACTTGAAGGCGTCAATTGTCCAGACTAACTTCTGCTTGGTACCAGCTTCGCAAATGCGTTCTATGTCATAAAGGCCGGACGCCAGCTCATCAGTAGAGTTGGATGGAGTCATCCAAACAGCCAAAGAACTGAATATATAGAAGGATCTTCAGCGTTTCCGAGCTGTAGCTTGTTCACTTCGCATCTGGCTTACACACCAGGCTTGGTGTGGCAAAGCGTTTAGCCAGCAGTTTCCTAAGTCTCACCATTTTCGAACACACCGCTCCTTCGAGGAACTCCACCTGGCTTTCCTTTTTACCGATTTATAAAGTCTTAGGACATCCTTGTATTTGTTTCAGCTTTCCATGCAATCAGCTGTTTTTGCTTATTTGAACAATTCTCTTACTTTGCTTCAGCGAAAACCCAGGTTCCACCCGGGTGGCTTAGGGTTGCGCTTAAGACATACTTTGGGTCAGCTACAGATTTAATCCTGGAAAGAGGATTCTGAAGTTCTTCCAGTTTTTTCATGATAATTTAGATAAGAGTCATTTTGGAGAAGTCGTAGATCTCAATTTTTGCGCACTAAAGTAAAAGTAGTATATGTTCAAGTGTATTTTATCTAGCTTCTTAAATAAAAATAAATCTTTTGGTTGGAAATAAATAAACTTATAATATTTCTTTATAAAAAAAAATGTTCTAATTTTTAATTGAAATTTCTGGTTAAGGCACTATTGTTCTGAGCATTTCAATTGAATTTTTGCATATTTAAGAGATTTTGAAACATTAATTTCTTTTAAATATTGGTTCTTTTGTTTTAGAGTAGCATACCTTGCAGATAAGGCTTGCAAGACCGATCACACCGAATAACATCATTGGTAATAATTTGACTGGTTGTTGCTTTGTAACACTTTTTTATTTTCTGCACTATTTTTATAATTTTTTTTCATATTAGGCAGAATAGTGAGTACGACCATCAGAAAATTTGATTATATGGTGGTAGTCATATACGTCTTTGTTTTTAATTCCGAAACTAATAAACTTCAATACTATTTCGTCTACCAATGCATAAGGTTATTGTGCATTATAGTATGGTAAATAATTGAGAATCTCAAGTGATGGTTTTCTATTTCACATAATTCACAAAAATGTTACAAATTCTAGCGATGACATCGAAAACTGTACATTTCACCACCTCCATTAACACCTTCCTTTTGAGGCGGATTGAAGTTGTAGCGAACCGAGAGCAAGAGCCTCTGTTTTGCCGTTTTTTGTGATAATTGTTTAATTTAAGTCTCGGAGGCGAAATTGCAATGTAAGAATTATTTCTCTACATTCTAGAGTTGTCTGTTTCAAATATTCAATTATTTTTTCATTCATTATTTCATAGTACTAGGAGAAATGGTCAGTTTCTAGTGTTTAAGTACTATTGTTGGAAGAGAGGCGGCTACATTTGCTGTTTTCAGATCATGGTCATTAAAATTTTATTTTTCCCCCCATCCGATTAAAACCCATTCAACTCATGAGATCGAAATTTCCGGTTGAAAAAATTTACGAAACAATTCATTTACGTACCTAGAGCTTCCGATAACTTTCATCCTTATCACTATACTTTCGACAGCTAGAAATACTGATTGGCCGAGCTGTAGCTAGAATAAAAACTCTCGCTACCACATAACATTCCGAAATTCTTCAGAAGCAATTCCACACATAGTGAAACTAGAAATATGTATGTACATGTATAAACCTATATAGTGGAAGTCAAAAACCTGTAAATGTTTCGAAAATAACTTTTTGTTTTTGTACCTATGAAGACGCGAAGGCATAACTTATTGAGCGACAAATTTGAGAGGTCACATTATTTTGATGTCTTGACAAATACCACCTGAAATTCAAGATATGCCAGCAAATACAAGTTTCCATGATACGAGCATGTATTGATATTGTGTGGATTATCTAGTTGATGCGTTTGTTGCCCTGGGCTATAAGTGCATTTGTCGATAAGACACATTTTGAACAGTGCGCTGTTTAACATCGATCTTACGTTTAACATCGATCTGGACACCCACCAATCACCCTCACGGCGTCCTAACATTGAAACCACAACCAGCCGGATTAGTTTTTACGCCAAAGTCAACCAACGCCGGTTCGCTTTTGAAGGCTCGAAAGTGTGATTTTGGTCATGTACAACAATCGTTTTAGCACCTTTGAAGTACACGAGTAAAAAGTGTTTATCGGTGAACAAGTGATCGTCCTCGTTCAAAAAGCATAACCAGTCCTTATCATCATTAACTTGTTTTAACCTGTGCCACCTGTGCCAATAGCCTTCTTACTGCTTACCTGTTCGGCGTGTTTTATGTCGGGTGGACATTCGATCAATTGACTCCTGTTGTTGCCTTTGTGAAACGAAAACAAACAGAAATTGGCTTAGCAAGGATCATCGCATCGAAGCCGTCGAGGCGCTCCTACCGTGACTAGACTTGTGCAAAGGTAAGTTATACTGCTGGCGATATGACCAGCGATTGACTTTTTGCCCAAACTGTTGACTCACTGACCACTAGAATGTGTCGCAAGGATTAGACTGACCGTGTCGTCGAATTGTTATGTCGACACTGGGACTCGCCACTTTTCTTGGTGATAACAGATCGACCAGAGTTTTCGCATGATGACCGACTAATTAGCTTTGTGTTTTCATTTGGTCAAACGAAACCAGGTCTCCGCGGCGATAGTTGCTTCAATTTGTTGGCCGACAACTTTGATAGTAACGAACTAATTTCGGTTGCAATAATGTTGCGTCTAAAGTTTTTTGTTGGTGTTCAGGGTGGGCACAATATACAATTCTCAAATTATCGGCAAAAGTATCGACAGTTTTAAATGTATCATACTGATAATGAGTTGACGAAAGCCAGAGTAAAAATATTCAGAGGATTTTCAAGACCACCAAACAGATACTAGTCAATCAGCTTGAATTACTTGACTTTGGTAAATATCTTATATTTGGCGAGTAAAATAACTGCAAAAAAATATGAAAACGAACAGTGTCGAACCGAAGTATACCCTGTCGATACTTAGTCTTGCTTATGCACGTGACACAATAAATTTGCAGTAGTCAATCATATAGGGTAGTGGTCATTATTTCACTAAATGTATGCAAACATACACGGTAGTTATGAATTATGTAAACATAATTGCAAACAAATGACTTGAGACTGAGAGGGCACTGCTTTAATTTCCTAAAAGAATTCAGACGCATAGAAAATTTCTAAAGGCTTGGCATCAGCTATTCTGGAAAATAAATGAGTTCTACATATATTGGAATGAACTATATAGTAGTTTAAAATTTCGTCTTAACATTTTCATAAAATTTGCTTTCCATGCCAAAGAGCAGTTACTGATATTAATATTTTACAACCTGAAGTTTATTCTCTAGTTGTATTCTGTGTGGGAAATTGTCTAATATGCACTATCTTTAAAGCTAATTAAACTATTGAATATTTTCAATCGCATTCTTGAACAAGAAAAACAAAGGAAGGCACACATTCACACATCTAACGAATGCAAGGGCATGTTTCAACTCGAGCTACTGTCAAATCAATAAAAAAAATAGTACTGACATATAATCTGACTCGACATTGAACTAGGGCTGCACGTCACTTTAATTTTGCCGAAAAAACTTAGCATACCTTATCAGCAAAATTAAAGAAAAAACTACGCTATCTAACACTATTTATCGCTTAGAAATATCGGTGTTCTACTCAAGATACATCATAAATATATGAAATAAACAAAAAACCAAGCATTTTTTTTGAAAAATTAAGATATGCTTAGTTTTTGTTTTATAATTCAAACAATACATATTTTAGCTTCTTCACATATATCGCTGCTTTGATGCTTATTTATTATCATTTTCCGTCTTTGGCTCACTCGATGTTTTGATACCCGTACGGAAAAAGAATAGAAACAGTATTTTCAGACTAGATGAAACCTGTTGTAAGTGAAATGAGACCTTTTTGAAACCCTATATTGAATGAAAATTCGATAAAAAATAATTGTATTAAAATTGATTAAAAAAATTAAAACATTTGAGGAAAATAAAAGCAATTACTTAAGAGGTTGAATTTACGGTTGAATTTACGGCATTTACGGTTGTATTTCAAAATTTTTTTGGGGTAAGCAACACCATCGTTGTTTATAACTGCGATTGGAGTTAAATTTCGTCCACTTATAATACGTAAAACCACGTGAGCTGGTGTACCGATTTTAGAAAAGCCTTGTGATATTTGAAGGTCCAGATTAAAGCCGCACTCATCTAAAACAGTGATTTCCTTTTTGTTGGGATCTATCGTAAATTGTAATTGTAATGATTCACAAAAATATAACAAAAGTGTTTACCACTTACTAAATTTAGCACAAGTGTTCACAACCTAATGCGCTTCATGCGGCTACTTGTGTTCACATAAACGGTTTATGATTAATACAGTTGAAAATTCTCTGTTAGAAACTACACCGGCATGAACTGCTAATAGTGCAAATATTATACTTAATAATCATTTTTTTTTAAATTATATTTTATCGAAGTTTCATTCAATTTGCAAAAAGATTTTATTTCATTTGGAAGAGGTTTCATTTCAATTGCAAAAGGTTTCATTTAATCTGTACATTGTATTATTTCAATACTATTTGATAGAAATTTCTCACTTAGATGAGTTTAAAGTTGGGTCAACTTTTCTAAGCGACAGATTTATAAACAATAATAGTCATACTAAAATTTGGTCTTCACTAGCAGCGAAACTATCAAACCATCTCACTAATGCATGTTGAGACTTTGCCAATATGTTACCAAATAATCAGTCTAATATGGCAATTTGGGGACGATTATTGTTCGAGTGACACAAGCACCCATGATTAATTAGGGAAAACTCTCGAAGCTACTCGTATATGTTTAATTTCAGAAAAAAATACAAGTGATGGAATTCTCACATTTCTGCAATTTTATGTAGCTAGATTTTTCGCAAGCAAAATTTGACACAGCTTGAGGTTGTCCTGGTCCAAATTTGCTTATAATTGCAATAGATGAGCCTCATTACAGAGGGACATAATGGCAGCAGCCTATATCGCTGATTCAGAACAATTTGTATTTGAGGTGGTTATTATTAATGTTCGAAGATAGCCACTTCAATATATATATATATATATATATATATATATATATATATATATATATATATATATATATATATATATATATATATATATATATATATATATATATATATATATATATATATATATATATATATATATATATATATATATATATATATATATATATATATATATATATATATATATATATATATATATATATATATATATATATATATATATATATATATATATATATATATATATATAGCCCTTTGGCACCGGCGTCCATTTTAGTGATATTTTGAATATGCCCATTCTTCTATCAAAAAATAGTTTTTTAGAATTTAGAAGTTTTTTAGAAGCTTAGAATTTTTTAATTACTAAATTAGCGCAAGCGATAAACTATTTCATCCACTACTCACAATAAACTGCGAAAGTTTGCAAAAAGCTTTGTTTAGGAATACTGACGAGCTAATGGACTTAAACCTACGTTCTGCATCAAGAAGTTGCATTTGATACAAGAAGCGGCTTATTTAGATCCTGAAATTTATTGTGAAAAAAATAGAGCTGGTCTTTGCCAATCTATTAACCATCATAGCATGGGCGAAACAATGCAGTGATCTGGAAATGTTCAGAAGTGCCAGGGTTTATTGAGAGTAATTTTCAGGCATTTATTTTGTGCAGACTGAATCTTTCGAATGTAAAATGATCGATTGCATTCCAACTTGAAACCAACTTGGGTTATACTTGAAAGAAAATTGTTCCAAGCAATGTTTTTTGCACGAGCAATTTCACTTTTAATTATTTCGTTAAGATGGTTCAGTTTTGTCTTGTGTTTAATATCACTGCAGGGCTATCATTTTCGCCTTAAGTAACTACGGATTGGATAAGGATTATTATTGCTAGCTGTAGTATCTTTTGGATGCACTTCTCTTTGCAGCGTGAATTCTTGAACAGTATTACATTCTTGCACTGGTACCGTTATTCCAATCCGCTCAATGCCAGCAATATTGTTAAAATAACCATTTGTACCATTTTCAAGAAGTTTTTAATCCAGTTAGCATCCCAACATTGTATCAATTCCCGGGTGCGACTCAAACAGTTTTTGCTGAGGATATGACCATATCTAGGAGTGAAATATTTACTGCCATTATGGAGCTTGACAGTAACAAGGGCCCTGGACCTGACCTCCTCCCTCCTATTTTTCTGATCATGTGTGTAAAGCAACTGATCTCGCCCCTTCATACTATATTCAATAATTCTCTCTCCTCTGGACTATTTCCTTCGTATTGGAAATCTTCTTATGTTACACCAATTTATAAAAGTGGCGATAGACGTCTTATTCAAAATTATAGAGGCATCGCCATTCTATTTGCTATTCCCAAACTATTTGAAAAAATCATCTACTGCAAAATTTCTCCTATGGTCGACGCTCGACTGAACGAGCAGCAGCATGGATTTAGGAAAGGTCGTTCTACTACAACTAATCTTATGGTGCTTGTTTCTGATGTTTTGTGCAAAATGGAGAAAGGTGATCAAATTGACGCAGTCTATACAGAATTCAGCAAAGCATTCGACCGAGTTGATCACTCCATTTTGATCCCCAAGCTGAAACAATTCGGAATTGCAGGATCCTTACTAAAGTGGCTTGGCTCCTACCTACACGACCGCTTGCAATTCGTGAAATTCCAAGGTCTCATTTCTAAGAAAGTCGTCGTTAAATCCGGTGTACCTCAAGGAAGTCATCTTGGCCCTCTTCTTTTTAATATCTTTATATCTGACATATCGGAGGTTTTATCTGATATTCCTCATTTACTATATGCGGACGACCTCAAAATCTACCATGTCATCAGGTCACAATCGGACGCGGCCTTTTTTCAGTCTAAACTGTATTCTCTAGACCATTGGTGCTCGGCGAACAAACTCCCTCTTAACATTGCCAAATGCCGCGCAATCAGCTTCTCTCGCAAAACTGCACGCGTTCATTATACGTACAGCCTCAACAACACGGCACTCAGCAGGGTTGACAACATATTAGATCTCGGTGTCACCCTGGATGAAAAGCTCCGCTTCAATCTACATTACGATAGAGTGCTTTCCCGAGCAAATAAACAACTTGGTTTCATTAAGCGACGGGCCAAAGAGTTTAAGAATCTTTGGGTTACTAAATCATTATATATTACTTACTAAATCATTATATATTATGTTACTAAATCGTGCGTCCTCTTCTCGAATATGCGTGCACTATCTGGAACCCGGCTTTCGAAATTCACAGCCAAAGATTTGAGTCTGTTCAGAAGCAGTTTCTACTGTTCGCTTTGAGAGATCTTTTTAACCCTTATGATTTCAGTAATCTACCACCATACGAATATCGCCTTAAATGTATTAACTTGTTACCCCTTGCATCGAGAAGATTAATGTTATCTGCCTGTTTCAGCTTCGATGTCATCACAGACGTGGTTAATGTCGTCTACTTGAAAGAAAAGTTTGTGTTCAATCAGCCCTTGAGAGTCACTAGATCCCGACGATTGCTTATTGAATACCAACACAACACAACGTATGCAGCAAACGAGCCAATAAATAGGTGCTGCAGGCTATTCAATAGCATGAGCGAGAACTTTTCCCCTACGATATCTAAGGCAACTTTTAAAAAAAATATTATGAGGGCTCTCTCGTCATAGTCTCTCCCTTTCCCCCGCCATACTAATATATATTTATATATATATATATATATATATATATATATATATATATATATATATATATATATATATATATATATATATATATATATATATATATATATATATATATATATATATATATATATATATATGTATTGTAAATTTAAATTCACTTAGCTATTTGTCATTTGTTATTTTTAGTAATTTGTCATTTAGCTATTACTTTATTTGTTATCTATTTGTAACTAGTTTATTTTTGCGTTATTTATTAATCTTGTATTCATATATAGTTTTGTTTTTTACTTTGTTCGTATATTATTTTATTTTATTTTGTTTCGTAATTTTATCCATGTACTATATTATTTATTCTTCTGTACATGTACACCTTGCTTGGTGAATAAATAAATCTAAATCTAAATTTAAACGACCAAAGTTAATTTACCTGTTGATGACATCACGGAATCGTATCTACTTTGTACCCTTAGTCGAAAGACTTGCACTATTGCTTCCCTAGGAAAAGGTATAGCACCAGAAACTGTAATTTATATACCTCGGGTACTATGTACGAACAGAGTTAATTTCAGAGATAAAATATAGCGCTTGATATCCATTATAACTTGCAGCCATATATATATATATATATATATATATATATATATATATATATATATATATATATATATATATATATATATATATATATATATATATATATATATATATATATATATATATATATATATATATATATATATATATATATAACAGCTCTCAACGATACTTAAAATAGCGAAAAACGCCATACATCATAGCCCTACTAAAAGTAAAATTGTTTCTGTTTTACAAAGTAGTTTCTATTTTATGACAATTGCATGTGTTTGGATATGCCTAATTTCATTACTGAAATGGTATTTCATAATTTTATAAATTATTACAAATAAGCCCTGCTTGAATCCAGATTCAAACCCGTGACTTTATATTTTCCTAGCCAATACTTTACCCACTAGACTATAGGAGTTTTTTGGAAAGTCAATGTTCTCTTCTTTAGTCTATTTTGATGATATGTACCGAGATTCGTTACACAGGAGTGTAGCCTGTGTTTCATGGGAATCAAGGCTGTGTGCTTAGCAGAAGAGACCATAATGTATGGAATACTGTATAAATCTATGCTATACTATGTATACAGCACCTGCGACCATAAATGTTGCACTATGTCACACAGTACTAAGATCTAAAACTGGGGATTTGCCTGCACGCGAATGAAAAGGGGGTTCATTCAGAGCATGAATTACAAGCTGCTTCTGAATTACTATTCTATTAGAATTTTGCTAGCACTATTGGCCCTGGAACAATTCCAGAAATGATGCCTAACGTTAAAATAACCACAGGTTATAAACTTAGCATAGGATCTTCTGGTCATTTTTGAATCTGCGTCAATAATTTCAATTTTGATCGCGTTAAGTTTTGTGCCAGTAAAAGTTAAGTTGAGGTGTTTAAAAGTTAAGGTGGTAGTTAAGTTGATGTCTGGAATCTTAATTGTAATATTTTCAAAAAATTTTGTTTCAATAGACGGCAGCACTTCCAAAGCCATATTATTCTTACGCCCCACCTCTGTTCTATATTTTCTTTGCATACAAAAATTAGGAATGCAAAATTTATCATTATATATACGCCTTATTTCATTTTTCCTGTTCCTTAATCTACAAACTTATTTTCAAATGATTGAGTTTTTGTGATTGAAATAAATTTATTCAACCTGCAGGAGAAAATACTTGATTGCCTCTGATTTTTTGGGTCCCTTTTCAGTACATAACTTAGTTTTTACTGGATAGAATTTTCATCGACCTTATATCACTATATCATGGTAACCTATTTGACAACATTAAAATTGCTGCAAAATGTGTCTAATTATGGTAAAAATCTCTAAAGTGCGATATGAGAAATTTAATATTTGTATGCAAGCTTGAGCAGATACTAAATATCTTAATATCTACACTTTTCCGAATCTATTGCAACCGTTTTAAATCAATTCCTTTATTCAAGTAATAAAACAGATGCATTTATTCAAGTAATAAAACTATGTTTCTCCAAAGTGTATTTACTATGTATATTTACTGGTCTTAAATATACTTTACCAGATGATATTAAGCAATCATATGTTTCGAACCAATCTCGCATTATTATAGCTTACTAAACTAAGAAAATCAAATTGAGAATAAAACCGAGTACGAATGCATATGAATGGACTTATTAGTCAAAGATTAAGCCGACTGACTATCAATTATCAGAAATGTTATCATGCAGCAACAGGTAATTTTTGATTCTTCTTCATGTGAAAACTTGCATTTCGGTTACTTATACAGTAAATAATTATTATGATTATACCTAGCAAATTTTGTCATTAACAGTAATTATACTTTCAATAAATTCACAATTAGGCTGAGTACTTTCAAATTAATTCTAAAGTTGAAGGTGTTAAATGATTTTTTGATGAGGTGTGAGCCTGTTCAACAGACCAGGTAATTAAATCGCCTATGCACCACACTTTTATTCATTAGCTGTTTGATTTGTGAATGAGAACGTACAATAATTTGACCACCTGTATACGGCTGTATACACTAAGTCAATATGAATTAACTACCTATGCAACAATAGAAAATCAAAGAAACGTCCCTAACATTTATAACATGATTACTTTATTTGAGTGCACTATAGATTATTTATATAAAAATTATTATTATACACATTTTTGAGTTTTCAAAAGCATTTTTCGTGTGCAGCATATTCAAACCAAAAGTCTGCTAAGTCTAACGATAAGTAAATTTGATTATTGAAAAAATAGATAATTCTTTTCAACGTCTGATGTGCGTCAGATTGACGACAAACATTCGTATAGAGTTTAGTAGGGTTTAGTTTTTCGCATCTCGACATTTTAGCATAATCTTAGCAAAAGCAAGGTTATTTAACAATGTTCAAGCAACAAAATCATAGCGTCTCCGATACAATACGTAAAGCGACAGTCTGTGAAGCGAGTTTATAGCCCGACGACTAGACACCCTACGACACTTGCGTTAATCCTACCTCGAATCTTCGACCTTATTGAAACGTCATAAAGTTAAAAGACGCCAATTTCAAAAGAATAGGAGAAAATATCAAAACAATATCTGTATTTAGTTAACTTCTTTCTACTGGTTGGGTTGGACCGACCCTCATGCAGGTAGATAGAGAAAAACGGTTGAACTGCAGTCGACTTGGTCATGATCGAAGGGTTCTGTTGAAAAACGCCTACTATATTTAGTGTCTTGTACTGCGAGCAGTCAGTGTATATAAATGGACTGTTGCGAAAATTCTACAGTTACTTTCCACTTGAGTTTCATTTGACTGTGATCGACTTTCTCTCCGACAACGGTTATAAATGTATTCAGCTATGCATTCTCTGGGTTTTTCTCGTCCACTCGGCCCACCGCCAAAATATCCAACTTATATGGAACAGGTTGGTAAAAGTTCAAATTGAGAAATATATTGTGAAGTTTAGAGAAAAATATTGTGCTTTTTTACAATCAGTGATTTAAATATTTGGGTGAAGTTAACAAATCGTATTCCTTCATTTCAGAAGTTTGAAACAAAAATGGATACGAAAACACTGCAGAGCGCTGACAGCACGAATCAGCTGAAAAGTGAGTTTTGTGATTGTTTGTTTATTTACGGTTGATTTGATAAGATTTATTCAATTTTCAGAACCGAAGAAAACAAAACGTTCTCGAACGGCATATACGAGCTACCAGCTAGTGGAATTGGAACGAGAATTTTACATCAACCAATATCTGTGCCGCCCGCGTCGAATTGAAATATCCACACGACTTGGATTACAGGAGCGCCAGGTGAAAATCTGGTTCCAAAATCGGCGTATGAAATCGAAAAAGGACAACGAGAAGAAGATGGTTCCTGTCGAGCGACCCAACTCCCAAACGAATTCAATTGGCAGTCGAGGATCTACTTCACCCTGCGAAGCTGAAAAGAGTCATAAGCAAGACGAGCATCAGCTCATCGTAAGCCGACTTATGGCCTATACTCAAGATGCCCCAAACCTGGTGCAAACTGTCAAAGAGGAAAGCACGAGAGTGCCAGCTATGATGCCGCCATTCACAATTAACTCCAATTTATATTATACTACGAATAACTATAATATGCCTCCGAACTACTACGCAGGATATCAACAACCCTGGGATCTGCCAAACTCAGTACATAATTTGAACGTGGGATACCCCAGCAATTCATACCAGTACAATCGCCTGAACTATAGCATACCTGAAGAGAATGTAGTCGTATACGAACACCAGCCAGACTACAATGGATATGTTCCGAACGTAAGCAATATCCAGCAAAGTGATAATGTTGATCAAGAAACGAATTATTTAGAACCACTGTTCCCAAATACGATTTGGGACTCACACAATGAGTTTACGCAACTTTAAGCAAATGTAAAGTGATTGCAGATTAATTTATATTTTGATATAAATATAAGTTATTTATGTATCTGATTGATGATTATAATAGAATTAGGTCAAGGAGTAGCTAACATACTCGTTTCCATGTAGATATTTAAAGCCAATTGATTAGTTATGTTTAAAGTCGCATATTAAATGTTAATATAATATTGTATTATTAATAGCATAAAAGAAATAAAATTGTTTTCAAAAAGAGTCACGTGCTCCACGGAGTGTTTTGCCACAAAAGAGTTATATGTTCCCAGATTCGCTGAAGATTGCTTACATAGTTATTTTTGAATCAAAATATTGGGCCTCGAATGGGGAATATTGCGAATCCATTGGGATTGTGCAAAAACACTATGTTTTTTCTTGATTTAAGAATTCAATTTAGATCATAAAAGAAAATAAATGCAAAAGCTTAAGGCGGCTTTAGATATGCGGTGTTTGTCAAATACCGAGCACCTAGTTTGGCAAACTTCGCATGTGTGGTTGGGTTGCTCGCCTAGTGCTTGCCCTAGGCCAAGCACAAACATTCGGGTGCTCGCTATTCCCGTAGTTTGTCGAACTTTCAACTCACATCAAAGTAGACGAGCACTGTGTCGGATCCCCGCAGCTCGTTCATCTTCCAGTTTTGGCGAACTTTCGGCAATGCCCGAATGTCTAATTCACTGTGCTTGTCATTCCGCAAGCACGAAGCCAAATTACTTGACTCGGTGTTCGGTATTTGGCGAATAGGAGGTGTTTGACAAACACCGCATATCTAATGCCGCCTTTACATAGTGAGTTCGATTAACTATTTTACTCGTGAAATAACCAATAGGAAAAATCTTAATTTGCCTTATCTAAAATGTAAATCTGTACTTATAATTGACTTTTGCAAATGAATCAAGACAGTGGTTCTTGTTCTAGTTCTTGGATTATTTTTGATTTGTGCGGATCCTTTTGCAAATTATCAAATAAAATGAATTATATCGAGGTAATTAAAAAAAAAAAAACTTGTAGTTTATGTTTTTATTATAAAGCCAGAGACTTTTAATTCGATTCGATTAGCAAACACTACTCAACATAGGTACTTATGTAGAATCACCTATACAATACAAGCGTACAGGCTGCAGTGTATAAATAATTTGAGCCTTAAATAGAAAACAGCACTATTCGGATACAAATCATTTAGAAATTGGATCAATCAACAGTTTACAAATTTATTCAATAAATTTTGATTTCTCATATTGCCTTCACACATCATTCTTAGAATGCCTGAGCCTTTTCGGCTCCGAATCTCAATATCTCCACCTTTTTCGACGTAGAGCAGACAAAATCAGGTAGCACAAGCAACTTGATATTCGATTTTATAACATATAATCCGAAAAATGGAAAACTTTATGATTTAATATATCCTTTCGTACACACCCACTTGTCATGCAACGTCCTGCACGAATCACACATGATCGTAAAGATTTTTACTCAACAGTTGACTGGATGCTTTGGCCAAATTTAATCCATAGGCATTTAAACAGACCAGTCATATCCTTTCTACTCATTATCTTTTCCATAGGATTACGTTTTATACAAAGGCTTACAGTGTCGAATTTTATGACGGTAGTATCAGTAGAGTGTTTGTTTTGGGCACTGACGAATTGAAATTTTCATATTAGCAGTGAATCTTTTATGATATTTTATCTCCCAGAAGTAAAAGATTTTTTGTTAGATCAAACTCAAAATAGAGATAAGATTCAGTACAAGTCAATTCATGCGACAGGCTTAGATGTTGGTCATTGCGTTTGCAAAATTTTGAAGTGCTGGTGAGTCACAATGTTTTTCACAAACAACAACAGCATCGTGCAGATATAAAACAAGATAATGTACATTGTTTTGAAACATGTTACACATATCTTTTGAAATCAGTATTGTTACTGCTGAAAGTCAATTTTATTTACTTTGATTTTTAGCTGGATTTCGTTTGTTCATGCTCGGTATTTTTCGCCATTGATAATTACAAACAAATATTAAGTCTCTTCGGATGATTCTTGGCACAGCGAATTTAATAGTCATTATAATTATACTTAAAATAGCACATTCAAAGCTAAGCTTGAATTAGCTTAAAAAACTTTAATTTCTGATTCATGTTTCGCATGTAGAAAAAAAAATAATTCATTTTTTTTTTGGAACAGCTTCAAGGTAACATAATTAAATCAATTCAATAAAGTTGAAATAAAAATATGAGGGTAATAGCGACAGAAGCGTATAATTATTAACTATGATTGAAATTAGTTTACATTCAAGCTACTATAGTAAGGGTTTAATTTGTTTTCTTTAGATTACCAATACTGCTCTGCAGTTTTACTATCAATTGAGCTTAATAATCACCTCATTTAATTGAATTCTTGGAAACTTACGAATAAATTGTAGATTTGAAAACCGTCGAAAGCTAATTTAATCTATTAAAATTTCCTTCTAAACAAAAAAATTCTTTCGTCAGTTCAAATGAAACAATTCAAAATTGTTTGCACTTTTCAAATTTGAATGCAAACGTCTCGGAAATATTCGAATGCAGATATAATTTTGAGCACTTTGATCACATATTCAAACCTATTTTCATCTTGAACCGTCTTCTCAGCGCCTCACAATTCTGACATTCTCATTTTGAAACGTAGATGGCTAAATGTGCTTTTCGAAACAAACGTTGGATTTCAAACTTAAAAGTCGTTATTTATGATGAAATTTTTTTTTATAAATATGGCTCGGCAATATCTAGTCTATAAATGAATTAAAACAAATGGGCAAAAGCAAACCGTCGATGCTTGGCAAAAATGTTCGAAATGAATAGAGATTTTTACATTTCCTATGAATACATACATGCAACACATCATACTTCTGTTTATTGTCGGACACTTTCGAGATTTCTTATTTTTTTGTTGCATTATTATTATTTCGAAAAAGATTGTAGTGTTTATTTAGAATCTTCGATTCGTTTTTTTTAAACAGTTTGTGCTTGTGCAGTGTGTATCTATTATGGTGTAAATAGTACCAAAGGGAATTAATTGATGGGTCCCGATTATAAATGTGAATTATCTTGCACTCATGCGATGTTTTATGTTCGGACAAGAGAAAAGAATTATTCATTGAATTAGTGGATCTACATAGCTTCATTAAAATATTATTGAAAATGTTAAGATGAAAAATTTTGAAGCTAACGAACATTTTATCGGCTCAATATTGCACTGTATCCTTTTTTTTCAAATTCCAAGGATGGTGTCAGAAATTCGAAACCTTTCGAAAATTCATTGTTTATTGCAAAACCATTTGTATTAACAATTTTCTGAAATTCTATGATATCACTCGCTTATCTTGACATATTTTAGAGGTACTTTTATTAATGGTAGTGAACATTTTAGACAGATGAGCTGAATACGGGCCACCTGGGCTACCATACAATTAATTTTAATGCAGTGCTTCATATGCATACCCAAATGGCTTTGTATACGTTTTTTATCTATTCATTTTTATCACAAAACCAGGTATAAAAGAAATTAATATAAATACATACAAGGTACAAAATACAAATGTATACAATCCACATAAATAAATAAGTTAAAAATAAATAGAAAAATTTTTGAAAGCTAAATTACATAAGCATATAAATTACATAAAAATTACGTATACAAAATTGAACAATTAGAAGATCATCAATTAGTACAAAAATAAAAAACAAAAAACCACTTAAAATAAGTGAACTAGTCATGAAAAAGCAAAAGCAAATATACAATCTAGATATTTTATATAATATACAATCTAGGTATATTAAAAAATATGCTAGGTCGATAGTCTACGAAGGGTGAGTTAAAAGAGTTGATAAGTCTATTTTTAAAGGAAGTGTTGTATATCGTGGAGGAGAAATATTGGATACCGCTGCTTACAACACCTACTTATTGGGTCATTAACGTGCTATATTTGATTTATGTAGTCGACATTAATAACGTCTCCGACGACATCGAAGCTGAAGGAGGCTGCAGATAACATTAATCTTGTGGACGTAAGTGAAGTGGTAAATAATTAGTCTAAGGCGAGCTTCCTATGGCGGTAAAGGAAACAACAAGCAAGTAGTAAGAACTGCCTTTGAACAGCGTCAAACTTCTGGTTGCGAGTTTCAAAAAACGGCTTCCAGATAGTGCAAGCATATTCAAGAAGAAGGCGAATGAGCACAATATGTAGAAATCTTGTAACCCAAAAGTAGTGAAACTTTTTGGTTCATCGCTGAATGAAGCCAAGTCGTTTACTTACTTGGGAAATCACTTTATTATAATGTACGTTGAAGTGGAGGTGTATCAGATAATTGAGGTACATATATCAAATAAAACGTCACGCACGTCTGATAAAAAATTTCAAAAAGAAGATGGCCAAAATGGATACTTCTAGGTACACTTGAGCCGACATGAATTTCTTTAGAGATAAGAATTTGGAATTCCACATATAGTGAAGGTAAGAGCTAAGCCATCTTAATAGATTTTCCGTGATTTCGAACTGATTCAACTTGGAAATCAAAATTGAGTGATCAACATGGTTAAATGCTTTGCTAAAGTCAGTGTAGACTGCGTCAATTTGATCACTTCTCCCCATTTTTCATAAAACATGGGAAACAAACACCATCAGGTTGGTAGTGGTAAACGAACTTTTCCAAATCTATGGAGCTGCTCCTTTAGTTGCACACTGAACTGGAGAGATAGTTTTTCGCATATGATTTTTCAAACGGTTTGGCTAGAGGATAAACTGGCGGTGCCTCTATAATTTTGAATTCATCTTCTATGCCATTGTTAAATATTAGTGGGACGACGTAAGAGTTTTTTCATACGACGAAAAGAGCCCAGAAGAAAGATAAAAAAAAATTAAATATGATATGAAGTGGAGGGATTAGTTTATTTAGATTGATCCATAATGAATTACATAGTAATGAAAATACATACCTAGATATTACATTTTTTTACAGAATATACTGCGAAGTTTTAAATATACTAAGTATAACTTATTAGAAACTAACCGTGGAAAGTGCGTACGAACCAGAAGTAGGGACTAAATAGATAGATTGCGCTGGAGAGATGACTATACCAACTCGGTTCTCCTCTCGGGAAACGCTTCTGTAAAACCGCCGTGTGTATCATTGGCCTAATTCAGAATATGAGTTCAATTGGGATTGCTGAATATCTCACTCTGCTCTTTTAGGAACTAATGATTTCAGCTTTTGATAAGTCGTATCAATTGAGACAATTGGCTGCTGCGCAAAATTCCACAAAATGTTCCCGTCAACATGACAGAAAGTAGGTAGGTAGATTGAAGTGGCTGCCGATCGACAGAGTCCTGCCGACAGACACACCTGGGTACAAGAGAGGCCCGTTGCGAGGCCACAATAATTAATTACTCCCTCCTACTCAAGAAATCAAGAAACCATCTGCTTCTTTTGACGAACCGGACTATCCCCTTTAAATTGACTAGGGAGAGTTTGGTCAGATTTCAGAGAAAGGGTGCGCCAAATGACGCCACTATTCTCCTTGACAATGCCGGGCATTGGCACATGAGATGGAGGGCGAATTTCGTTCGTCCTCAGAGCTACAACTCCGACTGAAATCGTTGAACACTGCGCCCAATCGTTGCGCATGCCGCCCTATGAAGCAGTGGTCCTCTATTTAAGTATTATTTTTCGAAAGTACCCCTTTGATTTTTCTGGTGGACTAACAGGACAATTTAAATAAACTGGGTTAAAAATTTGCTCAAACAGTGCATTATCACAAATTAAATCTTATTTACAGTTCTTACCAAAAAGTCATTTTTATTTCTTAATTACTTATCAGGATTGACATTTTTCAAAAAGACATGTTTTTTAACCTTTTCTTTCGCAACATTGAAGACAAATATGTTAAAAAATGTTTGTACATGTATTGAAAGTTTCATTTGCTATTTCGTCAAAATCTCTTTTCTGAAATTTCCTCCTATAAATTTTTTTTATTGTGATCACAAAAATTTTTTGTTCGTAATTGCGGGTGTTATTTTAGTTCACCTATGAACTGTTTTTCTTAACAAAAATTTCAGCTTTCATGGATCTCAATTATCTTAGGTTGAGTGTTCTATGCACTTTCCGTTCCATAAAATTCTTCCCCTCAGTCCCAAAGAGATTGTATCTGTGCTCATCGACAAAAATGATATTTTCTCGAAATCGCTCCGGTTACATCGCTAGCATTTCCAAGCTTGGAACATCAAGTGTTTTAAATTCAACCCTTGCAACGCTTTTTGTAGACAAAATTTCATAAGGTGTGGCGGACGTTTAGCGATATTCTTTCAATTTTCTTCAGGTCTACAGCGGTTTTCAGAGCACTTGGTTGTGAGTCACTTTTAACAGGATATTTAAACGAGAAATTACAAAAACAGGAACATTTCGAAAATTCAAAAACATTTTGCTTCCAATAAAGTATATACTAGGGAAGGAAGTTACTAAATAATTAAAATTCTTTTTATTTTGTTTTTCTGAAATGTAGTTTTAATTTATGGTAACATATCGTACGGTCAATTTTTTGACCCATTGTGTGGGTCTCAACACTCAGAAAAATGTCACTTTTTTAGAATCACTTTAAATCAAAAGTTGATATCACTTTGAAATAAAAAGCGAACCTTGTACGAATTCCACTTTATTATAAAAATTTTCTTTTCAAATCAAAATTTTTCATCATTGAATTAAAAAGAAAACGTATATGGCGCCAAATCATATTTGAACATTTTTGATTCAAAAATTTTCAAATATGATTTGGCGCCATATACGTTTTCTTTTTAATTCAATGATGAAAAGAAAATTTTTATAATAAAGTGGAATTCGTACAAGGTTCGCTTTTTATTTCAAAGTAATATCAACTTTTGATTTAAAGGGATTCTAAATTAAGTGACATTTTTCTGAGTGAAGTTAACTGATTAATTTGAAACTATCAGTTTCTTAATTAATATGACATACTATTATGGGCTTTTATACGCACCTACTGTTTGACTGCTACTTGACTCCTCTACATATCGTTCTGTTCAAGGATACTCATTTTCCCAACTGGTATACCATTGCTTCACATCTAAAACGCACCAAGCATTTCGAATCTCAATTCACAACTATACGTGCTGCACAAGGATTTTCAGGTTTTCGTCCCGAATCTGTTGTTCATTTGGTGCACAGCGTGCCATACTGTCCTGGTTCCCGTAGCTGGGTAATAAATTATCGAATTTGACATTTCTGCTCCGTTATAAATGCTTCGGGGCCGTTGTATATCGGTTTCCTTCAGCGTTAACTTGCACTTTCAGTGAGCATCATTGTACGATTATACTGGGTGCTTGTGCATTTTTTTTTCACAAATGCATCAGTCATTTTGGCCTTTGAGGAAATCATAAAACCGACGAGAATATCATTTGCAAGCGATTCAGAAACGGAAACAGTTGTTCCTCTGTCTTACGTACAATTAAACGGTTCGGGTAACGTATCATAGAATTGATAAATGTGTAAATCGGTTTTTCAGATTAAAGGTATATTGTTCAATGCTCGATCAGTTTTGTTTTGTGTTAATTTACTAAGTTTTCAATAAATGTTATCACAAAATGATACGTTTTCGTGAGGCATCGAATTTAAGCGCTGGTTGAATTTTTTTATTGACGGTGTGTTTGTTTCAATTTTGGTTGTTGTGAGTGCGTTCAAACTATTACTAAAAAGGTGTTTTGTGTTCGTGACAGAAGATGTCATTAATTCTTCTCGTGTTCCTGAATCAAGTTTGATAAATTCCCATCAGAGAATTTTATCTGCTAGTTAATTTCTATGCCAACACGATTATCTCACTGTGATACAATTTTTGCTCACTCACGACAATGATATAACCAGTATGTATTTGGTTTTCATAGATCTCTATACTTCTGATAAATTGGTGTATATTTATGCTTTCAATATGCAAAATGGAATGGAATACTGGACGATAATTGATATTCAAGGGTATTGCGTTGTCTAGTAGAGTTATAAACATAGTTTTAAATTGGATGATTTTTTAAGTCAAGTGATCAGGACATGAAGCCTTATTATAAATTACGGTAGACGATACAGCTATCCGACATTCAAAATCATCTTCGATTCAAATTTCAAAGATATGATTCAAAAACTAATTTTCAAGGATTATTTTCATTATTGAATGAATTTGTGTATATCTTTTTGTTTTTTATTTTATTTTCAACTAGTTGTACATGTGATCTTTCTCGTATATGATTTTCAATCATACGACCCACTAGTGATTCGGATTTATTAGATAAATGCCTTAGGGCCTCAATATTTGTTTCTTGTTTGTAAGGTCAAAATCATTTCCACCCAGATGAATTTCTTGAACAAATTTATTTCAAATTGTTCATTCTTAATTTTATTTAGGCCTTATTTAAACCGATTATTTGAGGCAAATAGTATTGCGATTTTAAACAATCAAGGTTTTCACTCATTTTTTTACCTGCTTCCATCAAATGTTCTTTCAGTTTTTAATGACAAAAGTTCCTGGAAGTGATAATGTAACTGAAGTATGACTTCAAAGCCTTTTGAAAAGCATCTATATATGTTTTTTCTCATGAAGATGTAGATGTTCAACTATGATCTGTAGTCACGATTGTTATGTCAATTAATTTCATGGATCATGACGAAAAGATAGCTGACATTTACTATTATATGTTGAATATATGAGTAGAGGCCTACACCAGACTACCGATTGTTAAACCAGGTTGGATAATATGAAAATTTTCGATGCTGTCATTTGACAGCTGACACAGAAATTATTTTGCCTAATTTCTTTTGTTTTTGCCTGCGGAGCATAAAACTTAATATCCGAAATGAGTCTAAGTTTACGTCATCTTTCGTCAGCTTTGTTTTTATGCCCTGACAATTTCTACTTGCGAAATTTTCTCAATAGAATAGAGGCAGCTGCAGTTTACTCGCGATTGTGAATACTTAGAGAACGAAGGCAAAATACATGTCACTGTTGAAGAATTTGTGTTTAATTAATCCTTAATATTTTTATTGGGTGGAAGAAAAACACAATTTGAAATTTTCAATTTGAAATTTTCGTTGCAATTCAAACGTTATTTTCAAAGCTAAAAATATTGGTCATTTCAATAACCATGGGAAAGGCTAAGAGTTTGACTCCTTTAGTTAGATACAAGATTGTAGCCTTGAGAGAGTTAAGCTTGTCATATCGATAAATTGTCAGCCGCCTATAGTGTTCCATAAAAATGGTTTGCGGAACACTGAAATACGTGGAAAGCCACTGCACTGTGAAAGACATTCCCCAAGTTAAAAGAGCTCGAAGGACAGCTCATAGTATGGATAGACAAAGTATCCGCACATTAAAACGGAGCCCAAAAAGGCCAGCTCTCGAAATTCATCGCCAATTTTTCTCGGAAAGTAGCGATATTTCAGTAAGAACAGTCAGGACACGAAAGCATGACTATATGTCAGGGTAGCCAGGAAGAATACCCTGGTAACGACAGCTAATTGAAAGAAAAGAATGGAATTCACACGGGAACATTTAACCAGAAAAAATGCGTGGAAATTCATCTTTTGGAGCTCCGAAACAAATATAAATCGCATTGGAGAGATTTGTAAGGTTATCAAGAAGTGAGGAATTCGACCCTCACTACACTTCAATCGTTGCTAAACAATATGTTTCAGAAAGTTTCTCGTGGTTTAGAAGGAATACTAACCAAGGACAAGTACGTCGACATCTTATTATGTTGACATTAACTGAGCAGAATCTTCCTATTATATGGAAGTTCCAGCACGACAGCGATCTGAAACCTACGGCAAGACACACAAAAAATTTTCTGAAGGACAACAGTTTCACCGCTTTAGACAGGCCATCATCGAGTCCGGAATTAAATCCAATCGAACACTTGTAGGGAGATATAAAACAATCGCTGAAAGTCGCATGGGCATCTATACCTGTGGAGAGATGCAGGAGAGTCGTAACAATAATGCCGGATCACCTACAAGAGGTTGTGAGGCAGAAGCGTTTCCCGACACGTTACTGATATTTTTCTGTAGTGTATTGCTTTTAGTTGGTTCAATATTTGCTTAGAATTTTAAATTAATTACGTACCCACGTGAAATGTTTGGTTTTCTACGACTTTCTCGTCTAATCGTCCTTTAGAAGTAGAATCGTCAGATCCTTTAGAGGTAGAGTCGTCCTGCCTTAACTGCCATTGAATTAGGTAAAAAACTGACCTAAAGAGACTTAATTATATCGAAGGATTCATTGGCAAATTGGGTTTTTCTTTGTAAGGTACAATTGTTTCTAATTATATGTCCCCAGCTGTATATTGTAAATATGCAATAGCGTTACTATATGAGACTTTTCAACCGCACTTTTTCTTTTCTTAATGCCAAAGCTCAGGAGATAACCCTTTAAAGCGAATGCTTAACCACGGCGGTAGGGAAACACATATGTGAGAGGCCGATATCAATTACTTCATTATTTTTTACACATTTTACAAATTTTTTCTTGTTTTTTGAAGCGCTAGTGTTATGCCTGGTCGGCACTAAAGCTAGGATGTGACAATCATTGGGCCTTTGTAGACTTGTATTCTTGATGCAGTCCTATAACCGGTTTTCTGGGCAAGAGGCAGAAGAATCGAGGGGAAATCTCTACAAAAAGTGATGCACTTGGAGAGAATTTTTCATCACTTTTGAAACTGATGCAAATCACTAACACAACTATAAACATAGTTCACGGGTCAGGAATTTTTCATGAAACACTCAAGTCGAAATGAGAAAACAACAACACGCACACATTCATATGCATAATCGGTATATGACCGGTTCCGTTGCTGAAGAATACAAGTGTGGAAATGTTAATTGTTGTAAAACCAGTTTGAGGAGTGCATCAAGAATACAAGTGTAGAAAGGCCCATTTAATGGAGCGCTGGTATAATGTCCTGTCGCCGGCTGTTAAGACAACACAAGACGAAGAAATACAACCATGAGCGCGGCAGGATTCGAACCCGCGGGCGGTAGATGGTTGCTTCCGACTGGCGCGCTAGCGAGCTCAGCTGCCGTAACTACCTCTCGAGGCTTCCGTTTAACGCAAGATGAAAACCTAATACTCGGAGGTTAGGCTGTTTAATTCCAGAAAAATATTTCGGGGTTAGATGTTTTCTTATTTAGTGTCTCTCGTACATTTTTACTTACTTTTGCGTCTGTACATTTTTGTGTTTATGAATTTTCAAACTTCTGCGATCACTTATGACTAAAACCGCATATTTTGGCTTGTTTTTGAAATTGTTTTTAACATAAAATAATAATATAGAACCGTCGATAACGTTCGGAATTGCTTATTGTTAGGTTAGCAATAGCAATAAAATGGTATAACAGTAAAATACTTAGCAATAAAAATTCGCTTATGCGTCAAAACCACTTATAACTTCAAATATCAGTTGTAGAAATATTAATTTGGTCAATTTCGAATTTAAACCGTCTAATCAGACACCCTAACGAAACAGAAAAGAATTATATAAGTTTAGGTATTGGTAGATTCTTCATTAAATGAAACATGTTTTAAAATTTTACTAGCTGTCCTCGAAATTCCAACAGTACACTGAAATGATTGGGTTTTATATTAGAGGCTAATTACTTTTAAAAAATAGGGTGCAGCAACTTATAATTCAGTATATAAACTGTTTTAACACACGAGCTCTCGATTTTGGAAACATCTTTACATACAATCCTGTAGCCCAGTGCATAGAGCACTTGCTCTTCGTTCGAATTCACTTATTGAACTTTGACACTCATTGAATTTAACTATTTCGATTTTGTCAAACTTTCAAGATTAAAGAATTTATCTGAAAAATCAAATTTTCCTTTAGACACAGTTTGTTTTTTGTAATTGCTTGACAGGGGTCGATATTTCAAGGGTAATCTTCCCTCTTCTTCCAATATTAGTCGATATACACAGTATCAGAATATTGTTACTACTAAATTTACCAACAAAAAATATCTCTTATTTGCATTTTAAATAGGAAAGACGCAGTACTTGTGCACATATGACAAAACTACGAATAGAGAAATCTTTCAGATGACAGTCATCAAAAATTTATTTCATTTTCCCCACGAACAGATAAAATAAGAAATATAGATTTGGATTTACAGCTCTATCTTCAACTAGCTTAATTTTCGCAAAAAGATCCTGAATCGGTAAATTAAAATAAATTGATTTAGAACTTATGTCTCCTGCATTTCATTTAATTTTTATTTTCTGAACTTAGAATTTATAAACTGCATTTATCTGATAATTGATCAATTTAAGGATGAAGATGTATAATGAAGAAGAATCCACCATTGAACTAAAAATTTAAAAGTAATAGTCATTGAATATTGGAGACTCAAAATCGAAATTTCATGAAAGTCAAAAAATCAAAGTCAAATAAGGTTGGTTAAAGTACATTGCAACATATAAGTATACGAATATAAGCATCTAGCATTGCTTCTGTTAGTATTTTGCTATGATTTCCATAAGTTAAGTATTCTCTTACTAGACATACTATGCAATAACTACTGTATACAAATTTTTTATTCTGTTTCAGCAACAGAATAAAACGTTTGATGAATGAAATAATAATGCACTTGCTTTATGAATAATACAACAAACAATGAACATTTCGTTTAAGTTCACTTCAAATCAAAGGTTACATATGTAATAAAATCTACGTTGAACCTATATCAAATTCCATATCGGCCAGATGAAGCGTACATTCTCAACCTGCCAGGAAACATTTGAGTTGGATACACTAAAAATGTGTGACTGATACTTGAGCTCATAATCCTTGTTCCTGGCAGCATGTGCTCATATCGATTTTAAAGTTCCCCTCCATACTACTGACAGCAGTGATGCTCGACTCAACACAACACAGCATCCGAAGCGTGAATGCATTCAAAACTTCATGTCCTTGATAGTGATGGCAGTGTCCTTCGTAGATTGAGAAAATTGTTTTGTCGGCAACTGAACGTGAACTCACCGCGCATCTAGTCACAGTTGTAGCATTTGCTCTTGTCACCTCTGCTTTGCCGACAAACTATCCAAAATGGCCTCAGCTGCGCTGGCCATCCCATGTTGGCTCGAAGAGAATGGGGCAATGAAGAATTGAAAATCAGCACCAGGGAAAATGGAAGTCGACCGGTGACAGTCCGGGGTTCTGCATGCGCATTTAATTAGGGGATTCGCCCAACTATTCATGTGTTCGCATCGCAACGAAGAAATGGCTTTGTATGCGTTCACGCTTACAGTTTGTGCTCAAAAAATTGTTTGAACCCGGATAAATTGTGGGTAGATTCCTCCTCGTCAGTGCTGCTTCCGCAAAACTCCCCTGCACCAGTGCTTGGAACGAGCATTGAACAGTTTTTTTTTAACTTTAATCGTTCGTACGTATGTGCATGCGGTCCATTGACTGAATGACGGTGCGATGAGTGAGGCACAGCTGGTGGATGTTGGGTGTGTTGCGTGCGCAGAAATCTTCTTGAGGGAATATAAGGAAACTTATCCCTTTCATCGCCTACTGTGACACCCTCACTTGCTCCGTTCACTTCAGCTTCCGTTCCGCACTTCATCGCCATCGCAGTTTTTGCTGAGCATTGTCGCTTTCCAGCTTCTTCACAAATGTAACATCGAGAGCGGTGGCTTCTTCGAGTAAGTGGTTGCAGCTTCCGCAGACGGACCAGCATCACATTTGCAATTGAAAAAGTTAGCTGAGCTAAAAAACTGTAAAAACTGTAGTTGCTTGTATATTTCCGCAGTTTCATTGTTGTGTCCCGTTTGTACGTGATAGCGTGGAAGTTTAATTGAAGCGTTTGAAAATTTTGACGAAATATTGCAGTTTCTGTGTGTGCTTTTCAGGACGGCGTTGTGTTTTGCGAAAGTACGTATGTGACTTTAAATGACTTTGAACATATTTAACTATCAACTTGAATGTTTGGTGACATATGTAGCTTTTTCAATATTGCATAAATTAATGCCAATATCGTCTATTAGGGTGATATTAGACTAATTTTTCCAACGTGCAATTATAATTGGCGCGAACGCATTTCGTTACAAACTAATCTAATACTCTGAACTATTTGTTGGTATTTTTAACAGTTGAATATTTTTAGAAGTGTAAAACGGTTTTGTGACAAATTTAAAAAGTAATAGATGCGTGAATAAGGATGCATTTGTCAATAGACGGAATTAAATTTAACTTATGGACAGAATATTCAAACTGATCTGGAGTTCTTATTCTTGGCTCAACACGTTTCATGCAATTCAATGTTATTCGGCTTATAAAAAGAAGGAACAAATATAATTTCATTTACCCCGAAGATACATGCCATACATTCAGTTGATGTTTCTTTATGATTTCCATTATTCATTCAAATGTGTGCGTTCATGGATAATACTTCGATCAATTTTTCAATCCAATCATTTAACTACTTCTACCAATCTAACCCTGCCAACAAAAGTTAATATCATGGAGATCCGAAATATGGTTCGCATTTTCCAATTCATATGCTGTTCGGCTTCTGCAAAATTAAAATAGTCATTGACTATCAAATTTAGTTCGCAGACGTGTTTTGGCTAGCCATCATTGCCGGCCCTGAAAGTACACTCTGCATTTTCATATTTCTAAGGGGTAATAAGGGCAAAGACTTACGAAGGAGAGAATATTTAATAATATGATTCCTTTTAAATATTCGGCTAATAAAAAATTAAGGTATGTTTTACATCGTTAGATATGTTATAATAATGTTGTGAGCCTCAGTCTTAAATCTAGCTAATAATATTTAATTTTTAGGCTCATGACTGTTTTTTATTTATGTGTCATGGAAATGATGAAGTTTTTGCTATGGTAGGCCGCTACTTTACAGACATATCTTCTTGTTTCAGTGAAATCAGAAGTACTTATATATATATATATAGTATATATATATATATATATATATATATATATATATATATATATATATATATATATATATATATGGTATATATGTATATATATATATATATGTATATGTATATATATATATATATATATATATATATATATATATATATATGGTATATATATATATATATATATATATATATATATATATATATATATATGGTATATATATATATATATATATATATATATATATATATATATATATATATATATATATATATATATGGTATATATATATATATATATGCATATATATATATATATATATATATATATATATATATATATATATATATATATATATATATATATATATATATATATATATAATCGTTCAAACCTCGGCAGATTGTTATTACGAAGTGAGAATAGTTTAACCCGTGTCCATAGTAAAAAGTTCTTGTTGGAAGTTTAGTTGAAGTATTTGTTAAGTTTCCGTGTTTGCATTTGTTTGTATTTGCATTTTTTTTCAACTTTCTTCATTTCCCTAACTTTCTCGTCTAAAACTCTTTGGGTGAAATTAGGAAGTTAAATCAGGAAGCTATCTGCTTCCTTTGATGAACCGCACTATCTCCTTTAAATTGACCAGGGACTTTTCGGTCAGATTTGAGAGAAAGGATGCCACCAAGCGCCGTCACCCTTCTCCTTGCACATGAGATGGAGGACAGATTCCTCCCCATCTTCAGAGCCACAATTCTGTTGCGCATGCCGTCCTATGAGACAGTGGCCCGTAAGAACGCCCACAGTGCAACGCAGAGCGCTTCGAGTTAAGCCTGATAGCTGCTTCGTGCGATGCGCATCTATGGATATTTTTTTGACGATAGCCAGGATGTCGTCTATGTATCTGAGCTATACACGGGGAAGCGAACTTTCTTTATGAAGTTTCTTTTTCAATCTATCCGTAGCTCATAAGCGGGGATAAAGTACTTCCCATGGCGACACCTTTAAAAACTTTAAAGTATTTCGCCCTGAAAGTAACGTAGCTCTCATTCATGCAAACCGAAGCAAGTTTCAAACAGTCTCAGATATTATTCTCTATTAGCCAGTCCTCAAAGAACGCGAGTGTTTGTTTTCCCAACACGCTTGGCAACAGAGCCTTGATATCAAATGATACAACTACATACCTCACCTTCCTCAATTGTTTCTACTCTTCTAAGGCGCTCTATCACCTCATCTAACACTTTCTGTTGAAATTTCGTGATAGTCGGCCCAGTATGTTTGGATCTGCTTTAACCAGTTATTGTAAATAAGTAAATAAAATCGGAATAAAGAGTAATTTGCCGATAAAACAATTTTTATTGTACAACGAAAGGGGGAAAAAAAAGTAAATAAATTTTAATTAAGGTTCGAAAGCTCATTTCGAAATATTTGAAAAACAAATTACTTCGGAAAGTATGTGCTGTAGTAAGAAGTCATATAAGTCTGCAAAATATAGTACAAAGCTATGGCAATACGTTTATTTTAGAAAATATTATCTTTACAAGAGCAGTTAATTTCCATCTAAGAAGTACTGCACCAAACACTGCGAAAGAAACTAGAATCGAGTGGTAAAATATGACCCCAATATATTAGGAACATATTGAAGGGTATATTGATAGAAAATTGTTTGATTGATTGATAGCTTAGAGTTTGTCCAGAAGGACCCGAGCACTGCGACCTTTTGGCTCTATTGTGCCTCTTCTTTATAGGATATGACCTTATGAAGCTGGATATGTTCCTTGACGGGACGTTTGTTATGTCCCTAATGGAAGGAAGAGCAGAAGCAAAAACTCTAATATTCATCTCGCTAATGCTGGACAATGTGTGAGGGATGTTCTACACACTCTGCCGTTTCCCCACAGTATCTGCAGTAGTCGTCCAGCTCCTTACCTAGTCTGTGGAGATACTTTTTCAAGCAACGTGGCTTGTCATTGCTCCGCATAGGGCTGTTATACCACTTTCGCAGAGAGTCACTGTTTCTTTCGCTCTATTGTTACCGAAGCCAAGGTATTTTTTTGACGGTTTTAATCCTCAAGATTAAGTCAGCAGCTTTCAATCTTTTTCTTGCTTCGAGTTTTGATTTCATGGTCCGTATCTTTCTTTGTAAAGCTCCAGTACGAAGAAGAACCTGTGGAGGGCATTCTTGCTCCTTCTTTGGCTTTGGTATCAGCCTGCTCGTTTTCTTGGTGCCCCTGATGGCCGCGGATCCATATCTACTGGAGGGTGTTCTGTACCTCTATTAATCGTTAGACGTCAAAAAAATCGTTTGATGAAAGTGGTACCAATAATATATATAAAATTGTACTTATAGTAAATGCATGTTAATTTTTTCGAGATTATTAATAAACATTAATTTCTAAAATTTCTTTATTCGAACATGATAGTTCTCAAGAAGAATTTGTTTTGTAAAAAAAAAGATACTATCCTAAATACAATGACTACTGATCTATGAGCAAAAAAACTAAAAATCTTTTTAAGTCTATGTTAATTTTGTTGACACATTATTGGTTAAGTACATTCTGTCGGACGTTCGCCGGAGCTCTTACAAGAATGGAAGCTATATAAACGAATAAGTTAAAGAACGGCCTTTGGATATGTTGGGGATCCTACGGTTGCCCAAACTTACCCAAAACCGAATTAGAATAACAAACCAAGTATTTACTCATTTGCGAATAAGTCCAAATTTATGAAAGTTTTACTCATTCGTACTGCTGTATGCTGTCGAAACTCTGAAGTTTCATAAAAATTGGGGAGAAAAAAGTCACTTAGCTTGGTGCTAAGAGAACTACACTCTAAAAAGTGAGTCTATAATTAATACTTTGATAATAGGAAATATATTCATTTTTTCGTTTAAAATAATGAATCACAAATTTTTTTTACACATTCGATGTGCATTTTTTGCTTTTACGTCATATCAGCTGAATAATACACAGCTTTTTGTAAATTGAAGCAAAAAGAGTGTAAATTTACTAGGTTGCTATTCACCTTTGTGCCAAAGCCATAAAATTGCATCATTATTTAGGGTCAAATTACACCATTTGATCGTAAAAAACTTATTCTTTTTCCACACTTTTGTAAATTTACATCTTTAATAGTAGGAAACCAGTTTCCTACTATTATAAGGGTAAAATTCAACCAAAATTTTTTTGAGTGTAATGGTCAAATATTCAATTCAAATATTAAAACTATATGAACACCTTTATAATGCTTCTTATTAATTTAAAAAATTCCAAAAGTTAATTTTATTTTTATTAGGTACTTAAATTATTTCTTGCTTAAAATACTATGACCAAACTTTTGTGCAGAAAAAACTTCTATATGCCATATTTTTAGATTCGGTAGCTATTTTCGGAGCATTCTTCAAATTTGTTTGAATCGCCATTAGTCAAAATTTGAAAGCAATATTTTTTGAGAGATTCGATTCAATTTCTCAGGATAGCTAACTTCACTGATGTAAGCCAGACGACCTCCTCGTGGTGCACTCTGGGTAATGCTTCCTTTATACCGACCGTTTTCGTTCTCGGATTGTTTTAGTTTCACTGTTTTATCTGTCACTTTTGGGCTGGTGATTGTAGCATTGCGGACCTAGTCGCCTTCAAGCGCGGTAGTGACAGAGTGATCTCTGTTCATGAACGGCTCTGGGCTTATATAATCATCTCTGTTCCGTTAGAACCCTGACAAGCCTTAGAGTACGTTTTTAGTGTTAGTTAGTGATGTATGTAGGTTCAGTTGAGGAGAATTCCTGATTAGCACCAATCCGGCCCTGAGCATATTTCCCGATAAGGGCTAATGCCAACACTCGCATGGCGTTCCCGCTTGCATAGATAACCATGGAATCCTTGAGGTGACCACACATTTGAACTGAGATAGCGGCTCTGTGTAGAGACCAATATAACATGGAATATGAAAATACTTCCATAAAAAACTCGTCAGACATAAGCCGAGCACCAAAGCAATCACCAATTCATCCTCTAACGCTGGGGGGACTAGGATGACTCTGCCGTATGGCTTGGTCAAAGCCACTGAAACCGGAGATATGACGAATGAGCCAGCTCCAAAGACTGTTGGCTACCTTACTCTCAGTACTGAAGATAGGGAGAAATGACGAATGAGTCAGCTCTGCGAACTTCCAATATTACAATTGTTTCCAAACCTTGCGTTTCAGCACCTTTCGAGACTTTGGTATCCAAGCCTGGTCCGGGAAACCCCGCTTGTGGTGAACAAGTTACGGCAAATGGGCCGGCCCGCTCGTCCACCAATGCAACTCCTTGCGCTGCTCAATCTTCTCGGGCTTACAGAACAAGAAGGGCAGCATTCAAAGTTCTGAGAAAACTCAAAAGGACAAAAAGTCCCGTAGGTGGGCTACGAACACAATTAGACAGCACTCGCTACCTCTACACCAACGACAAAGGTCAGCTGAACAAATAAGTCGGAGCAGACTGCGAAGAAGCCTAATTTGATGTCGTCCTCTTCAAGACTGACTCGACGTTTCAATCAAATGGCGAAAGAGAGCCTCGTTTGGGCTGTTATTGATGCCAATAAAAGAGATGGTATCATCTCTGCGGAGAACTCACTGAAGGTCAGACAAGCTATGTTTATGGAATACTGTGAATGACGTGGGCTGGGCTAACGGCGTCAAACTGGTAGCGTATGAAGATCAGCACTCGGCTGGCTTCTATAAACAGGCAATATTTCAACTGGGCGATCTTTGGCTAGGCGCCAAACTACAGATTCTACCGAAGCACTAAATCCCCAGTCGGCGTAGCTGTAGGGCATGAATTCCCTGCTTTCAATCAAACCCAGAGGAAATTCTGGAGATAATTAGGTGTTTCAATCCTGATATCTCTACGGGGGATCGGAGGATTGTTAAGATCGGAGAGTCGCATAATCGGAGGGAGGCCAAATTCATCATAATTGAAGAGGCGGTACATTTCCTTGAGGCCCGTAAAGGCATGATTAGATATGAGGTCGAGAAACTGACTCTGCGCGTCTAAACAAGTGATAGGGCAACATGCTACAATCGAATATCGTCGACGTTTTACCCTAGTGTGTCAAGAAAAAGGAATTTACAAGGAGATTCGCAAAACCCGATTCGATTGTAGTTCGTCTCCAGTCGAACGAAGGTTGGAAAGTATTATGGACATTATAACTTTCGATACTGCTGCTCAAAAACTAGCCAAGACGTGCTCCTTCTTCCTCTTAATCATCTGCTTTCGATTTTACGTTGTATTCTATTTCATACTTACTTTATACTGCGAGTTATGCATGATGTGATCAAAATATTTCAGCTTTATTCCTCTAATGATGCTGAATAATTCTTTTTATTTATTGAAACGTCATTTTCATTTGTTTTCCGCTTTGCTGTGTCTATTATATTTTAAATAATCTTCGGTATATCTATACTTCAAAGGCTTCGAGTTTGTTCAGGTTAGTGGACTTCAACGCCTATGCTTCATCACCATACAATAATCAGGTCTTGTACAACACCGCACTAAGTGATAATTCAATGGCAATTTCACATTGTACGAAATTATCCTGAGTATTCTTAATGTCTAGCGACTTCATTGCTGTTTTTGTCTGATTCCGTAATAATAGTTCATTCGTACGAAGCAAAATTTTGGACCATTTTTTCTCCGATATTTAGTGAGGAATAGTTAATATTAAATATCATTAGAGCTACTGGACATGTCATCTTTCAAAGAATTATTAATTGCTATGTTTTTTTAAGCTCAATTTCCCTTTGATTAAAAAAATTAATTGGCCCATAAATATTATAATCCAGACAGTTTAGACTGAAAGTTTAGACTTTGAGATATAAAAGTATTCTTTCAATTTTTCTTTGGTGTTTTATTCTTTAAAAAACTCTTTGCGCCTAAGACTGCTAAGCTTTTAAACTTTGCCTTGATTGGAGGTCTGATGATAAAAAATCATAGCTATGACATTATGAACCCAGTTCAGATAGCTCCAAAGTTGTTCTTTGAATTTTGAATTTTGCGCTGAACTTATTCAAAAGATAGAATTTCCTTCAACGTTCAAATCAGAAAAAATCTTTTCAATTAGTTTCAATTTAGCTTTCAATTCAAGCATATCTTAAATAAAATATAATTGAAGTAAAACATAATTGAAATATATACATTACAGTCACGCGAAACGAAACTTCCTTAAATCCTAATCCATTTGAAAAAAGTTTTGCTGAAAAAAACAACAACACATTTTAATTATGCTTGCTCAAAATCAAAATGTCCGTTCAAATATCTTATCCTACACATCACCACCCATCTCTACGAAGCACAAAACGATTTGAAAATTTGCATATAATTTGCGTTATTTTTACAATTCGTATTTTATTTCGTTGCATTAGTATTTGTTCTACGAACACAAGTATTCCCCTTTGCACTCACTTACATGACGCAACGTTGCCATTTTACGTGTTTTTGGACAAGAAAGGAAATTTGTTGGAACGATTGAGTACGCTACTTTAAACCGGACTCATGACTGCAGTTCAGTCTAAGAAATTTTAATAGAACACTATGGCCCCGAGCAGACTAGCTAAATCTCTCTCGTGTTTTTTTACACAAGGACGTTCAGATCCTTCTATTTACTGCGCTCCGACTTTGGCTAGGCGATAGATGAATACATCTCCCCATAGATATAGCTTGCAGTACAGAACAAATATCGTTGGCTCTTGTACTCACTGAATAGTAGGATGGAACGAGGATGTTCGATGCTGTAGTCCTTGAAATGCAAGCAAACAACGTCGCAGCATGCTCTCCCTCTGGAGTGGTGGCATGGCGCGCGGTAGCGTGCAGTAAAAGTCATTTTTTAAATTTGTGTTGAAAACATGATTGCTTTCAGTTGGAAATTGCACTAGGAGGAAACTTTATGTGGAGCCCCCCGAGAGGAGCCAACGATATTTCCGTTGTGTTTTCAATCCCTGCTCTGGCTGCCATTTCATAGCGTCGGTTATCCGAAAAGGGGTGAATATATTTTCAGGCTCGGGATTCATCGTTACATTGCACAACTCCACACACAAAATGGGAGTATCTTGTCTGGAAGTATTTGACATGAAAAATTTGTGACAGGATTAAAAGCTTGAGGTTGTTGGGTATTCAAGTTTATTAAAATGGTTTTAAACGTCTGTTTAATGTAAATTGCACCCATTATCTATTTGTGATAATTTTGGTAGTCGGCTATGAGGTACACTGTGCGTAAGATTTTAACATGTGCTCCTCGAAGTTGATTCAGGGTAAATTCAAAGAATGTTATGCTCTAAAGTTCTACAAAGAGACATAAAATATATGCCTTGTTTCAAAAGGAACATGATTAAAAGTTCCAGATGTAATGTTAATATTCGACCCAGTGAAACTAAAACTGGTTACTACATGTGTATTTTTTTTAAATTAGTTTTAAGTCGTCAGAAAAAAAAAATACAAAAAACACTGACGAATAGGTAGAAGACACAGTACAAATCATTATGTTCGGTATGCATCAACCAGCACTGGGACTTCATCTCGATTTTTTTTTAAGTCTAAGAAGAGTGTTTTACTCGAACTAGTGCGTTTGGCACATTGTTGGGCGTTGCCTTCCGCCCAACTCAACCCTCACCTTGTCACTGAGTGCAGACATTCCCCCACTATACCATTAGCTGTCGAAGACTTTGGTATCTTTTGTAAGAACGCGTTATAACTCTTACGTGTTCCAAGGTACTGTTATGATGTCCATCTACTTTGTCAAACAATTTGAGTGTCTTTTAAGCTAGAACTACACTGGTCTCACGTAACGTGAGCTCACGTGTGGTCACATCAGCTGATCACACGTGTGATAGATCTGCAGTACCATTTTGTATGGTTAGAACTACACTGGCGACACGTCACACGGCTCATGTGAGCTCACGTGAGCTCACGTTTTTGATAATCTGCAAATTCAGATTTTTGAGCTCACGTGAGAGCACGTTTAGCCAATATTTTTACCGCATGGTATTTGATTTGATTGAAATGTATAAGGTAAGTGATTTGTTGCAAATGTATAAGCATGAATACTTGTGAATTGGCGAAATACATTGATGCTGGTAAATTGTGGGAAAAAATTGTAACAGAATTTTTATGTGCGCAGCGAAATTTAGTTAAACCGTCGATATGCAATTGCAACACACGTGAGGTGCTAGCATGAGACAAGTGTAGCTCCAAGCGTGAGCTCATGCCTCCACACGCATAACGTGACGACACGTGAGCTCACGTTACGTGAGGCCAGTGTAGTTCTAGCTTTAGCGTATGTTTAACTCTATTCGTAGTTGTTTGTGTATGTCCGTATTCCTAATGTGCCATGAAATCCAGAATACTTTCCTTATTCGCGCCATAGACAGCATATGTCCACACTGCGAACCAGTGTCTTTGTTATTGCTAATAGTTAAACAGTTATCTTTTAACGATAACAAGCGCACTGGTTCACACGCCAGGTTCGCGGACATGTTCGTCCGTCTATGCAGCCCATCAGTGCGAGATTCTGATATATTTGCAGCTGATATTTTTTCGTTTTGTAAATCATCCAAGACTTGATACGATAACGAATATTTGCCTCACACACCTACCATAGAGTAAAATCCAAGAAATAACAGACATTGCCCATGTGATCTTCCGTACAAAATATTTCCTAAATCCCTGGAAAAAAGCGGCTATTATTGTGGTTTCAAAACCACACAAAGAACCCATGTTTCCTCAAAACTGAGCACCGATCAGCCTCTTAACCTCAATAGGAAAACTGGTCGAATGCATAATAATTTCACGACTCAAGGAAGTAGTCGCCAACAAATCCATAATCACAGAAAAACGATTCGGCTTCAAACTCTATCACTCCGCCGAATGGTAGTTAGCTAGGATGATTTAGAACATTATAAACTGATTCAGTAATGAAATTTCGACGAGTTTTGTAAAGTTTGACGTTGTCAAAGTATTTGATAATGCCTGATGTGCTAGCTTTATCATAAAAATGAATGATTTTCATGTCCGGAAACCCCTCACACAGCTGATTAGATCATTTTTTGAGTCCGAATAAGAGACCACCTATCCCGTACTCGACCAACAGAAGCCGGAGCCCCGCAAGGTTCTCCACTCTCTCCACTGTTGTACTCATTACACACTGCAAGCATCGCGACGTGCAACGAATTGTTAGGTCGACCGTCTCGGCAGAACACCTCAACTAAACCGAAGAACCACATCCCCTTACACCGGGACTCGATTAGCAATTTTCTCTGCAATTTCCGATTGCAGCGACTGTCAAATTTATGGTATGCCATCTGTGCGTGGGGAATTTCATGGCATGCAATTTCATTTCGAAAATGCCTCTGAGCGGGAAGGACGTGCGCTGTATCTGAGCGTCAAATGCTCTTAAGGAGTTATTTGAAATGCAAATTCGATTTTTTCGCAATTTCCCACCATTTCATTGCTCAACGACATCTAAAAATCCCTTTAAATTCAAAATACCCACATCTTCTTATAAGAAATAAAGCATTCCCATGGTTCAGCGCCATTTTGAAACCAAGAACTGTCAAAATATTGCAAGGCAGATTGCCGAGCAAATTGCATACCATATTGCCTACCATTTATGGCAGACCATAAAATATTGCATACCATGGGCTGCCTCCACTGGCAATTTCAAATTTCATGCAATGGGAAATTGCTAGTGGAGGCAGCCTGTTAGAGCCGGTTTAGACGAACGGTTTTTTGCTGGATCCAGCTTGAGCTTTTAGGGAAGAGAAGTGAAGGACGGAGCGGAACAGCGAGCACGAGTGATATAGTTGGCCATCGAGCACGGCAGCGATTTTTCAGTCATTTTCTTAGAAATAATTTGAGGCTCAGAAATTTTTTGGTAGAGAGTTCAATTGCTACGAATATAAAAAACTGTGTGCTAGCACAGCAAAAAATTGCTCATCAAAACTTGCAACGAGCACCATCGGCCAGCAAACTCTGTGCTGGCAAAGCACAACATCGCTCGTCTAAACCGGCTCTTAGTGTGACCACGTTGGCTTGGGGCTCGTGCACACTAAGCTAGTAATGCACATTAGGGACGTTTTAGACAGCGAACATTGTTGTCGTCAACAGAATGTGTCCAAAACTAAAAATCTGCCTTTTTGCAGACGACACATGCATCTATCAGTCTGATATATTTAGCTGTACTTTGCCATACTATTGTCTTTCCAGTTTGGTGTGGTGGTTGCTGTGCATATCAGCTTCTTGTGATTATGGCTTCCGTATTCTCGGTATTTCATTGAATTTTCCATTTTAGGAATTATTCTATTAACACATTGATGAAAGATTGCAGATTTGAGGATATGGCATCTGCCTGGATATGTATGTGTCGTACGTAGAGCGCTGCTTTTTTAAAGAACATTTTTGGGATACCTTCTGTGTATATAAACTCTTTGTAACCGTAACTCCTTTTGTTTTCTTTTTATGTTCTGTTGAGTGTGTTTATATTTAGTAAGTTAGCTATCTCGCGATTTAAACGGATTTTAAATAAACCAACTTATTGAGATTTTAGATGACAGCAAGTCGATACAACAACAATTCATATTAACCCATAAATGTTTGAAATATTTTAGCCTATTCTCTTTGGGCTTTATGCGAGCGAGGTCTTGGCTTGGCCTAACAATTTTTGCTTCAAATTTTCTGATCAATATCAAGTCTTTAATGAAGCTGTACACCACACACAATCAACGCCAATTAATATCAAACCAATTAATTTCGATTCTTTAAATATTTTAATAGCAGTCTTTCTTCAACCGTAAGCCAAATGCAGGTCTTAAAATTCGTCGAGTCTAAGTCGTCATCTTGTACACTTAGATATAATTCATTACCCTTAAATCCTATAAGCTTGCTAATATATCAGCTATATACCTACACTCCTTTACGGTCCATAACAACACAGTATTTCTTAAATGTTTTCACTTCGAAAGGAACAATCAACTTGGTCCTTCGTATGTGATTCCATCGACATTTTAATCTTCTGAAATTGGGATGTACTCAATTCTGAAAATACATATTTTGAATTAACAATTAGGCATCTTCATGGGATGGATATTTTGAATATTTCAGTAATGTTCTCGAAATTGTTTGAATGACATCAGTGTTCCCCTCAAAATTCTAGAGCTACTGTAGAGGTTGTTGTGAAAAATATTTTAGGTTCCTTGTGATCACACGTTAATAAATAAACTGTTACTGTCTCATTTCTCTTTTAGTGGAAGTTCCAGCTGAAGCGTTTGTATTAATTATCGTCGTAGGCATTACTGAGGAAATGAATTACTGATTCTGACTATATACTACTCCGGATACGCTGAGCTCAAACAGCATTTAGGGTCCTTTTGAATATCCTCTTACACATTCAAACTTGCGAAATATGTACATTACTTTTGATGATAACTAAACAACGAACTCGCATAGAAGCCCCTGCTAAAATATGAATGCTTTAATGGAAGTGTACGGTAGCAGATCTTTCGACAGGGAAAGCACAAATACAATTTCAATTTTAAAGCCTTACTCCTTGTACATGGATGACGACAGTTAAAGCGGGGGATTTCAAATTGAATATACATATTCCAGTGTGTGTGAGAAACGTTGATATGATGGTCCCTTGTAGAACATGAAAATTGATTACAGGTCGAGATATCAAAACATTCTGACTGTTCGAGTGATACGTGTAATAGAAATCCAACGAACATATTGGGTTTTGAATCTAGGAAGTTTTAAACTTAACTATATAATTGTTTAGTGAAAGTTCTGTGGAATATTCGTATCGTGCAAGTTCATAGTTTGTGGTGAGTGAATGCGTCAAACGAACTAATGCCCTGTTGGAAAGTTTGAGAATAAAATTCTGTTGGAAATAGAGGCTCTAGACCATCATGTATTCTAATCATGTACCAGCATCGATTTTTGAATCGTACGAAATCAGTTCCATTTTAAGTAATACCCTACAGAATGATAGCACACAGGAAGAGCAAGTAACAATTACAAGTACCTCGACGTAAAGGATACTGCGCATAATATTCTCAAAAGAAATACTATCTTTTTGCAAAATAAAGAAATAATACTCTTCAATCATCAGTCAAACTTAACAGCTCTCCATTCATCAAGCTTGACTTTTCCGAATATCAATAGAAGTTGAGAGAATTCAATTCTTTTATAGAACTAAATAATTGAAATAGCTTCTACGCTTAGAAACCAAGTACTTTTCTCTGAAAAAAAGTTTCCATGCTGTATCGTCATTTTACATTTTTCTTTACTCCGAAAATCAATTCAAAATCCACCTGCGACAAGGATCATGCTGTTTGCACATTTATTCATTAGCAAAGCATTGAGCAAAGCATTCATTAGCATTGATGTAAGAATAGAAATCACTGCAAACTATGAAAGCATCAGTTCAGTCATGATGATTTTGACATATTGTCAGTTTCGGAAAAATCTTTCAATTCTACTTGTTTTTCTAAAAAAAAACACAATTTAAAGCTGTAGTTGAAGAAACAATAAATAAAGTTTTATTACTCAAACTTACTGATTGCGTAAACATAATTAGTAAAATCAATTACGTGCCACTTCAGGGATATTATGGATGCCCGAGTGTTCTCGCTGGGGTGTTTGCTTAGATATGTAGATGAATATCTACTTCTCAGATACCAACACAAATATTTGGGTTTCTTTATGTTTCGCTTGGTCGCCAGGATGCTTGTTTGGAAAACGGCATTATGCTACATTCAGACCGTTAAGCACCTTCATCTCAAACCTCACTTCATAAGTGCTGCCTAACTAAAGAACACATCCTGCTACTACCCTCTCTCTTCCCCCTATTTCAATCGCCTTTCAGCGCTTTGTTAAAACCTCTACCCCCTTGTATGCGAGGCCCATGTCTGCCTTTCTTTACGTCCCTGTACAGTGGAGCACAAAAGCGACAGCTGTAATAGATGTTTCCGAAATGTCCTCCTGCTTTTTAGTACGACCAGGGCTGCTGGCTACGAAGCATCATGACTGTGATGATTTTCCCCATAATTTTTGTATTTTCGTAGGGCAGTGCGCCAGGACGACTGAGCCGCACCCAAAGTAAATGCCACCCTAGCTCAAATGCATGCTCAGGCATAGACAGTGTTATGCTGTTAAGGTAACTACTGCACGAACCTATACTTCGAGATTCGATAGGATTTATGCTTGACAACCGACCGGGACACGATGGTAAGAGAGTTACCATGGGATCAATTTTGTTTAAAAAGACAGCTTGATAGCAAGGATAATTTTTCAATGAATGACTAGGTCCTTTTAAGCTTTTGTCGGTGACATTTGGATGTGGTAGAAAGTAAGTTTTTCAGATATCCTTTCATGGTTTTGGATCAGCTATTGCGTTGGTATTTTCTTTCGTCACTGATTAATGGAGATTGAATATAGAATATTGATAATAAGCTTGAAAATAATGTTGTGTTAGATAAAATGTAAATTTCATGAATCTTGCAGAAGCGGGTAATAAGACACATAGTAAATGTCCAATATCTTTTAATTCAAACATGTAAGCTGAAACTTTTTCAGTCCAGTTTGTGTTTGTTATAGGTATAATCAAATAAAGCGCAGGTTAAACTTAATACGTGCCTCAGATAAACCCTTCCTTGTAAATTAGCATATGCATGAGTGATTAAATTATGTTTATCAATAATATAATTAAAGAATCTCAGAGCAACATTAGGACCTGGCCTTAAAGTACGACCATGGGCAAGTGCTCCAGAGTACATCTGTATGAATAAAGCCTTTCATGTATTCATTTTTCAAAGGATTGGATGTTGATTGTGCATTGTCTAAGTTCTACTCTTTCTATTTTAATCTTATCTAACGCTTTACTCCTATCAAACGTCCTATTAAACCTAATGATGTTCCATGGTCCACGTTGAAAGTTTCTGATGATCTAAAAGCTAAGGAAAAAGCTCGTAAAAAGCTGAAGACTACGGGTTAGCCCGCTGATCTGCAGCAAATTCGTAGTTTGCGTTCTGAAGCTAAGAGAGTGCTCAAGCAAGCAACGCATGATTACTTCTTGAGCATTATGGCTTTAATATATTCTAATCAACCAAAATCCTTTTGGTACTACACCCGTTCTCTTAAGTCTAATTTCCATCACCCAACTTAAGTCTAATTCCCACCACACCAACCACCTTGATATTTTCTCTTCCCGTTCATCACCTGCCTTATCCTAGTTTAATACCAATCCTTTGGAAGTCAAAACTTTGATGCATACCTCTGATGCATACCTTAGATTCTAATGCTAGTTCCGGTCCGAGGGTGTTATCAGTATTCTTATGGCATCTATTTCATTCTCTTTCTGTGTTCCTTTAGCTATCTTTTTCAACATTAGCCTTGCATCTGGTGCATTCCCATCATTATGGAAAGTTGCCTATATTTTCCTTATGTTAAAATCCTGTGATTTATATATCGTTTCCAACTATTGTCCTATATCCCTCATCTGCTGTTTCAGTAAACTCCTTGAACTCCGTGTTTATAATAGAGTTTATCCTTTGTTTTGCTCGTAAGCAACATGGTTTCAACAAGGATCGCTCTATAACGACCAACCTTATAGTGTTTTGTCGCCTCTGTCTTCGATTCTCCCCGTCAAGTTCATGTAATTTAAACGGACTTCTTGAAGTCTTTTGACTCTATGAATCATAAACTGCTACTGAATAAACTTGAAGGGCCCGGTATTTTTGGTCCTATTCTCTCCTGGTTTTCCTCCTATCTTCATACTCGTCCCTGCAGAGTCACTTTAAACGGCACTATTTCTTCTCATATATTACTCACATTCGGCGTTCTTCAAGGGTCTCTCTTAGGACCTTTACTTTTTATTTTAATCTAAATAGAAATTTGATTTTAATTTTATGTATATCAAGACTAGGGTCACTAAGATGGCTGTATTTCTCTTGCAATCTTCGTATATCTTCAACAATATTTCCACCTGTATTCATTTATTTCATACCTTAGTACGTATTATTCTGGAATACGCGTGCCAAATATGGTCCTCTGACTTTCAGTATTTATGGAACGCCATTGAGTTAGTTCAGCTCACTCGTTGTTTTTTTAAATTCAGCGTCCCCTACTGTCCCTACTCCTCTCGTTTTTCCACCTTCATATATCCTCATTGGAAGCATGTAGATTGTTATTTAATGGGTGTTTACTTTTCAAAATTTGTCAAGGCTTTTTTGGTCCCCATATAACACTACGTGAGCCGAGCCATTAGACGCAATCATCTAAGGTTTTTCCTATTCCTTTTGCACGTACGGAAGTCTATTTTAACTTGCCTTTGTTGCGTCTTCTTAGAATGCAAAATTATCTTAAGCAATATTTTTTAGAATTCAAGAATGTATTTGAAATTGTATCTTAAATTCCAGTTGATCATAGTTCGAATTTTTGTCGTTAATTTCAAAATAACTCAATTTTTTCCCATTTTTCTTCTTAAGCTTCTTATTTTTTACGTTTTATTTTCATTGTTGACGCTATGATTAAACTATATCTGTAGCGCAATGGATACTCAATAAATAAATAAATAAATAAGCGGCAGCTTTTAAATAAAAGTAGCTCCGCTGAGCGGTGTCGGTCTGTCTCTTTTAAGTCAACGGCATACATTCTTCTGTAGCTCCACATTTGCGTACTAATGCTAATAACTAGTCGTTCTATTCATCGAACATGAAGTTTGTTTTTTTTTTCATTGATAATATCTATGTGTCTACGCAGCTACTGAATCGAAGGTAGCTACATCGAATCAAGCTCGAGCAGGAGCAATACATCAATCTCTTTTTTCCTCTATTCCTGTCATCTGCAAAGGCAGCCCAGTTTCACCGCATCTAATCAAACGTTTCAGAACCTGAAGACTGGATATTTTAAACACATTTGCGACGGATGACGGTAACTTTGCCGTCCTTAACATAAACCTTCTACTACCTACATTTTAGTAACTTCGCAGATATTCAATGATTTGTGTTTTTCTGCAGAATATAGATATTTGGAAAGGGATTTTTCTCTATTGATTTTAACAGACTTCCAAAAAAGATAGGTTTTTCATATTTTGTAGAACGATGTAATAGAATATGTAGTGGTCAAATTTAGTGTTTCCTCAAAATTGTAAATATGTCAGATAGAAGGGTTATGATAAGCACGCATTACCAAAATGTATCTATGTACTAAACTGCCCGCAATATCTTCGTCGTACGACGATGGCAGTTCAGTACAAATCAGTGTGTTCTATTGCATCGCCGACGTCGTTCATCGCAATTGTGCTTCAGCCTGAACGAGATTTAATCTGCTGAAGGTTAGCATATAACTTAAGGTCTCCTTCTCATAGACTCTTCAGAATTTTAAAAAATAAAAACTATTATCAAAGCAACTATATATTTATTTAAAAAATTAATTTTTCCTTTTTTGAAAAACTTTTATAGAACATCCGCAGTTCGGATTAATTAAAATACTTATTAGCTACACCAAACCATTTTTACAATCTACTTTAATCTAGTGGTAGGTCTTAACAGACCATCATTTTTAACTTCAACTGATTTTGCAAAATGATTGAAGTTCATATGAGAAATGCAGCCAGTTGTCATCAAAACAATCTGCTTTTTTAATTCTTTCCCCAAATGTCCTTTCGACACTACAAACTATGCACATACAGTTATTAAAAGCTCATCAAATTTATATCAACTTATCACCATCAATATATCGTTCTCATCATACACGAGTACTCGAAGAGGCCAAAACTCAGATTTCATGCAGAGATTCAAGGACTTTCAGTGAATCGAGCAAGGCACTGTCACTAGAATGCTGGGGATATTTGTGGCCAAGTCCCTTTCAAATCACACTCACCCTCCTCCACCTTACATTCTTCTTCGTTGTCGCTACCCTCTACGAACTTAATGCGCAGTAGAAATCAAACAAGAACATTTCGATACAAGTGGAAATAGGGATGGTCGAAACGTTGACAGGATACTGGCATAGCTGTTCCGGTGGGACAAGGCTGAAGCGTTCAGGGAAGCGTTCAGTGCTGGCTGGAGCGCGAAGGGTGGACAATTTTAAATGGCGGTCTGGTCTGATAAGAGTTTATGGGTTCAAGAGTGTGTGTTTGCGCGCTACTACTATGCACATAACGCAACTACCAGCAATCAGATTCCATTCAGACTGCGGAGCCTGGCTAGTGTCTGCAGAAGAGATTCTTTGCTCCTGGTTGGAGCTGGGATGCAGTCGACCATTTGGATATGCCTGCAATATACTCGCTGTTACCGTGCCAGACACTTTCGAAAAGTTTTTTGTTTTGGTCTCGTTTCTAGTTTAGGTTCGGGTTATCGCAAACTTTGTTGTTCTCTGTGTGTTTATGATGTTGTCTGTTTTTAATATTACGTACGCTTTTGTGAGAAGTGCTGCTACGCTATCAAGAACGACCCTCTCCGCAAACAAGTCAAGAGGGTGCTGAAACTTCCGTGACATTCCACCGTTTCGTGCCGAACTGTGTTTAGACTAGAGTGTGTGATAAAGCAAAGTGATAATTTGGCACGGAATCCTGACACCTAAAGATTCCCAATCTCGGGGCATATTCGAGTGAGTGATGATGATTTTTCGTTTATTTATTATTTACAGGTACAACGAGGATGATCCGTGCTCATGTCGCCAAAATTAAATGATAGTTAAAGATGTCGACCTGGACACTCGGATGGCAATGATGAAGACCCAGTGGCTATGCAACTACTCGCCTATGACATTTAAGTAAACGCTCCCGTGACCTACCCTGTAGTTCCGGGCTTTTGTTTATTTTCGAAAAACGAAAAATTGTTTTAGTATCAGAAGCTCGTCTCTACAGGTATCTCACAGGGTAGAAGTAATCGGCCGTCACTTATCGAATCAGCATTTCCAAGCACTGGGTGGTGTGTGCCTTCGATTTTCGTATGGGATTTTGCATGTGAATATCAGTGATAAATTTAATTTTTTTGAATTGATTAGTAAGTTTGCTGTGATTATTTAATATACATGTATAATGAGTGGTAGCAATAATCAAAATTAGTTGTGCATGCGTTAAATTGTTGCGATTTGGTTGGTTAAGACAACATCAGTAAGAATTTGTATATTGTGGTTTTTTTTTTGCAATCAAAAAAAGCATGCTTTCAAAAAGTGAGTAAGTTTCAGCGATAACTGAAAATTCAGGAACTGAAATATTTACACAAGAACGTTTCTTGTTTTGGAAAATTCAGAATACCACAAATAAAATTGCATGCCGCTGAAAAAATTAACAAATACTTTGTATTTAATGAAATTTCGATATATAATTTTGAATCTAAAAAGAGGACATCATGATGTTACGTACATTCAGAAAAAACATTGAGCCAGAGACCATAATTTATATACTTCTGGTGTTATATATATGCATGATTGATTTTAGGGTTGTGATAAAATATGTATAATGCCTAACAGCATACTGCATGGCGAAAAATACATCAAAACATGGCGCTGTGTATTATAGCCTTAAACATCATGTATTATGTCCTTCAATGCCTTGCGTTATAGCGCTGATAAAAAGCAAAGTAAAAGCGAAATCGTCCTCGTTTTATACAATTTCGATATTTTAATAGTTGTAGCCTATGGGAATTCCTATTTGCATTACTGAAAGTTTATATCTGAATTTTAATTTCTTATAGACGAATTCTGCTCCAATCTGGACTCAAATCCGCGACCGTATTCTTCAACAGTCGACGCTCTATCCACTAAATTAAACGAGCTTGTTGAAACTATGTTGTTATTGAACCTACTTTAATGATAAAAAGTAAAGCAATCCCACGACAACCCTCGTACGGGTCTAGGGGTTGAAGCTGGTAGAGAGCTTTATTATAACTTTTTTAATCATTGTGGATACGAGTGTGGAGTGATTAGTTCCACGACTCACTTTACCCCTGATTTAAATCAGGTACCTAATTAGAGCTAGGTGAACTCAAAGCTTGGTGCGCGGACCCTCGTCCGAACCTGGATTCGAACCAGGGACCCCACACGCAAGAAGCCAGTGCTCTACCCACTAGGCTACTCAAGCTCTTTAATGATACGTACACAGATTATTTTTATAGCAGTTGGGGCTATGCTACATAGGAGTTGAGACAGAAAAGTCTACTATGTTTGGGAATTTATCTTTGAATTGTATTTTATAGTTTAGGCTACTATTTACATAGCGTAAGTAGCCATAAATACTGCCCTCTGTTACATAGGACTACGCACTATGTCAAATTTTTTTTCAATGTATTTGGCTGATAGTTTTCTCTCAAGGGTGCTCCTCTACTGCTGAAGCTATGCGATATTACCAAAAGTTATTTTGAAGTAAAATGTTACAGAACTTTTTTCAGCACTTTTTTTCAAATTTTTCTACCATCACCAGGTTATATTAGAAAGGTAGGTATCGTAGATTTTCTTATGGTTGGTGGTTTTAATGAAATTCTAAAATATCATAAGATGGAATTAATTAATGAGCCAGAGACTATAAAATGTTAAGCATGCTATAAAAATTTAAATTCATTTATGGACTGCTTCCACTGAAGCAATTGAAATTTTATCTTTTACTTTCATACATCTAAGTGATATTACTTTGACTCATTAAGAAACCTCGATTTATCTTAAATTCATTTGAATGCAAAGATAAATAATATATCAGATATATAATTAAAACGTCAGTGAATTATCCTAGCCTATTTTTGAGCATTAGTTACTCATTTGTTAATTTCTCAACTGTACCAGAAAAACGGAGCTCTTTTTCTCAAATTATTTATTTCTACCAACGTAAGCAGTTTTTTGAATTTTTTTTTCCTACATGAGGTCATGTTCAAAATTTAAATGTATCATCGAAACAAATTCAATTGCTCTGTGAATGTATTTCTAAATATAGTAAGTGGATTATTCAACAAGGATTCCCGAGCTTCCGGGCATAATGCAGATCTTTTCCATCTGTGTCTAAGCGATGGCCCTGATAAATATTCAATTTCTATTTTTGCAAGCCTTGGTAACTTGGCTCACAATTTAACTTCGGCCGAGTATAACAACTCTAATCGAATTCCACCAAACGATTAGTGTGACATTGTGGCAAGGTGGACGGAACTGCGTTTAACAAATATATCAGAGAGTTTGATTGATCCGATTGCTTTGCAAGAAAGAATGTTGAATTCCATTACAACCGACACCATATGGCGTGGAATGCTTTCCTTTATCCCGCATGGCTTCAAGAGTACTAAACCAACCACCACCTCATAGTTTACGAATGTCAAGAGACCATTCGCATTAAGGAGGCGCCATTTCGAATCTAGAAGCTATCTCCGTCTGAGGAATGGAAACAATTTTACAAAGCTTCACGCAATGCATGCGAATCCATTATCTGACGTGTTAAATTCTAGTTTGACCAACATATTAAGAAGTAAGTAAAGAAAGTAAAGGTGTCTGGTCACTTGATAAAAGATCAAGAACAACTTCTCTGGTTCTTCCGTGCCACCACTTCTTCATGGTGGTAACGTAACTGGATAAGGCAAACCTCTTTGCTAAGATTTTTGCTCCTAACTCTTACTTGCCACTTTCATCAGCCAATCCTCCTAGCCCTTCTTTGTGCGCTTTCAAGCAAGAGCATCGAACTTTCCGCACAGAGATCTATTGTAAATATTAGCCAACATTGAAGTTCCCAAATCTGCTAGACCTGATAGTATTTCCCACTTCGTGCTAAAGTGCTGGGCCTCGGCCTTAGCTAAATATATGCAGATTCTATTTTACTTGACGCATTCGACTGGAATATTCCTTTCTGTGTGGAAACTTGCACACATTCAGCCCATACATAAAAAGAAGGAGGCTTAATATTTGAATCACTGTGAAATCAGCCAAGCCATCAGTCGAATATGGCGAATAACATGTGGTATATGAATTTGTGCACGTGCCGTAACTATCTCGGCTGATGGAAGCCTGAACTTAACCTCCTTGCGGTGGCTGCGGACAACAAAATTTTTTTGTTTTTAGAAAAGGATGGCGAATATTTTCAGGATAATCCCTTCTAAGTAAGGCTGGCCAAAGACTGATTACCTCTCCCATAAAGTTCTTTCCAAAGCGATTACCCCCAAATCATCCACAAGTCTTGAAACCAGATTGATACCACAACGACGACCACGCGAACTAACACGACTAAACAATATGAACACTTTCTCATGGAACGTTAGATTGCTCTACAGAGCTCGAGCTGCTCAGCAGCTAGCCGATGCCCTGTCTCAATATAAACCTGATATAACAGCAATACAAGAGATCAGATGGACAGGGAATGCTGTTTTGCAAAAGAAAGAATGACTTATACTACAGCTGTCATCCAAAACAACATATGCTCGAGGTATGCTTCCTCGCTAGCCAAAAAATAAAGTCTACCATAATCGTTGAAAGGATATGCACCATTCGCGTGCGAGGTAAATTTGCAAACATCGGCCTCATAAACGTTCACGTACCTACAGAGGAATCTGTTGACGACGAAAAAGAATCATGCTATGAACAGGTCGAGCGAATTCTTAGTGTCTGCCCAAGCATGATGCAAAAATCATTCTTGGAGATTTTAACGCCAAATTGGGACGAGATTCTGTATTCAGGCATTACGCAGGCACCCATAGTTTGCATGAGAACACTAACAACAACGGACTCCGAGTCATAGAACTGGCAGCATTCCAGGTTCCAGTATCAGGTTCCCGCGTAAAGGCCACCTGGATATCATCAGATGGAACCACTCGTAACCAGATAGTCTACATCATTACATCCGCGAACCAGGCTGGAATCAACAGGGTTGCCTTACGCAATGAAAACACCAGTAACACCTTTGAGCTTGCTTTAGGACTCGCCCTCGAAGAGCTCCATGGAGGGAGAGTAAGTCCTGTTCGCAGGATGCCGGGCGTAGATGAAACCAGCCTGGAAAAATGACCTGATCTGTGAAATAGAAAGAGCTAGAGAGCGAGGTCCGTACAAGGCGCGGCAGTTCTACCAAATAGTCCGAAACATGACGCAGTACACACCACGCAACACGTACTGTAAGGATAAAAAGAGAAATCTGATCACCGATCCTGAAGGCATTCTTAAACGATGGGAAGTGAAATTTAGTGAATTGCTAAACGGCCAGCTCTACGAAGAATTGGAGACTCCACCAATGCAAGAAGACGACCTTATTCTTCCGCCACCAAGCATAGAAGAGATACGAAGAGCCGACGGCATACCAGCTGAGCTGATTAACTATGAGGGGCTCACATTATACCAAGCAAATCGAAATTATACTGCACGCATGGGAGCATGAAGAGATGCCAGAAAACTGGCGCAAAGGTATGATATGTCCCATATATAAGAAAGGAGGTGTAACAATGTGCAGCAACTATAGAGTATAACATTGTTGAGTACCTCTTATAAGATACTCTCCTCTATCCTGCAAGAACGGATAGCCCCATACGCTAAAGCCATTATCGGATAATATCAATGTAGCTTCATCCCAGGCCAATCAACAATTAATCAGATATTTACTCTCAGACAGACGATGGAATTCAACCTTTCACTGAATGATGTCTGGAATTCAACATTCCACTGTACCATCTATTTATAGACTTTAAGGCCGCCTATGATAGCATAGCTAGGGTAGAACTCTATAAAGCCCTGAGAGAATTCGGCATCCCAAATAAACTGACACTATTGTGTATGGTTGACCATGACCAATGGTACAAGCCAAGTTAAAATAGCCAGATTGCTATCCAGACCGTTCAACATCTTCAATGGGATGCCTCCTCTTCAACCTGGCGTTGAGAAAGCAATCCGAGGCTCTGGCACGTCAATGAGAGAAACTATCGTCACCAAGTCCTGCCAGATAGTGGCTTATGCAGATGATATAGACATAATTGGAAGATCAGAGCTAGCTGTACGAGAATCCTTCATCCAGATCGAGCAAGCGGTACAAAAACTGGGGCTGCACATAACTGAAAGAAAGATTAAGTACATGGTGGCAGCATCTGCTAGAAGTACACCTAGAACCCCTAGAGTTGGTCAAACCTTCAGGGTAGTTGAGCATGAATTTGAAGTAGTGTCATTCTTCAACTATCGTGGGTCAATCGTAGTAGCCAATAACAACATGGAGGAAGAAATAAACGGCCGGCTGCTTAAATCCAACAAAGCCAACTACAGTCTGTCAAGGTTCTTCAAATCCCAAAATCTCACCTGAACATCAAAGCTCCTGCTGTACAAAACCATGGTCTTCCCATTACTCACGTATAGATCCGAGACATGGATGCTCAGCAAAAGGCACTCTGACTTCTTAGCCGCGTTCGAGAGGAAAATCGTTGGTTTCAAATGTGAAGGCGCTACAACCATGAGTTGTACACTATCTACCTAGAAGCAAATATAATTACTAAGATAAAGATCGGTAGACTCCGGTGGGCAAGACACCTAGCTCGAATGAGCGAAGAGGATGCTGCTCGAAAAACCCTTTGCGGCAGATTTTATGGCAGACGATAGCGTGGGAGACCTTAGCTGCGCTGGATGCCGTTGATCAGGACATTCGGAATTTAGGGGTTCCCAACTAAATGACATCGGCTCGCGATCGGGTCCGATGAAAAAAAAAACCGTTGACGGAGGCCAGTACCGAATCCGGGATGTAGCGCCGATGGTGATGAAATATAAGGTCTCCCTGATTTTTTAGGTAAAATCTTTTTTTACAGAATCTTTTCGTTGTAGTGAGAAAAAATTTGAAACGAAAGAAATAAAGGAACGAGTTTTGGGTAAAAACTTGGAAAAAAAGAAGAGTCAAAAGCACCTTTTTCGTCCACATTTTAGTTCCAATCATTTTCATACAAACAGCGTCAGATCAATCTGATGTGAAACTATTTCACAGTAGGAACCATTTTGCTAAAAAACGAAAGATGAAAATATTTGAGTGAATTCTTGCAATTGCAAGAGTGAAAGCGCTCGAAGTACGTCATTTTTCGAACACGAAAAAGTTAAAGAACGTTCTTTGGGTATGTTTGGCAGCCCGCGGGCACTTAGACTTATCTCAAACCGAATTTGAAAACAGATTTTTAATCAAGTTTGTTAGGCAATGTATGGTTTAGTTTGGCATTAGATGAGGTTTGTGGGTTGATGAGTATTGATTATTTTGTACAGTACAATGATAAGTTAATGGTTTTACAAAGAAAAATGTGTTTTGTTGTTGTTGTTTTAATGCACATTTTCTACAAGTTGAGAATATCTTGCCCTGAGCACTATGATTTTATTTGAAAGAAATGACGGACTATTAACCAATTTTTTAATATTCGGTTGCAACAATTTTACTAAAAGGACATTTACAATTAACTAAAAAGTTGAAAAAACAACCGATCGAGAAATATGGCGTCTGTTAGATGTTTTCAGCGATCAAATTCACGTGTTGACTCATATTGCTTTGACCAAATGCAATCAAATTAATTGCTGTGATATAAATCAATAAAATTAAACTTGTAGTTAAAACTACGAGATATCTCGTGAATAACGGGCGAATAAGCAATGATGAAAGGTTAAAGCTTAGACAACTCTAAGTTCTTCGTTATCTGCCTTGTCAAACCAAGATAAAAAAAGGTTTGAACTTTGGGGACAGTTGTTCCTTTCTGATTAAACTAATTTCCAAAAGCATAAAAAGAGAGCCAATTTTTCATAAAACAAAGAAAATAAAATTTCAATTGTGTGTTGAAATTTAAAAAAAAAATCATTAAAATTGTGCCACAAAAGATCAATTAACGTTTAATGTTCTCTTTAAAAGTGTAATGCTCTAACGGCAACTAACATAATTTTTTTTTAATCTACAGGTAGCTATGACAAAAAAATATTGCTTTTATTCTGATTCGAAATCATTTATAAATATTATTCCCATAGGCAGATACGAGTCCTTTTGATCACCCTGACTTGAATTTCATCAATCAACAAAACTTTATGCAATATCTTCTGTCTTGACTGGACCCAGCCACCTAAAAAGCTAAATGAAAGTGGAAAGGACAATACTCTAATGGTGTGTAATTCTTTTTCAGAATTCGATATAGTTGTAATTATATCAAGGTTTGTATATTAGAGCTTCTTTTAGAAAATAAGCAACTACATACCATAAGAAAATGAATTCAATCAATTTACTTATTGGCTGGTAAAGTTACTGAGACAATATTGTATTGGAAAATTAAATCAAATCGCATAAAAAAACCTAACGCCATTTCTATAATTAGTTACCACCACATAAACAAAAACGTTGAAGCTGGATTACCATACGAAATGGTGATTATTTATGAACCACTATAGTGCTCGCATAACACTATCCACATCCATTTATATTCATAATTAGTATTCTTAGCTCAAAATCCTTTTTGCACAGAACAACCAGCCAGACCGCCATTTCACTTCATCTGCTCCATTTCATTCCAGGGCACTTGAGATCTCGAGCAGAATATGATGGTTATGTTTAACTTTTCAAAAATACATTTTGCCTGTAAAACCGGAGAGAAATATACAGCACATTAATAATTCATTACACACTTAAAAGTTTTTGTCACTTTGTTCAACCCCTGTGATATGATGATGAGTCGAGTCGACTTTACTGCCTGGCAGTCAAGTGACTCAAGCAAACGGTTAAAAGCACGAGTTATTCCAAACAGAAAGACGGAGAGTGAGAGTGGACGGAGACAGGACCAGGACGATAACAGAAGGATGTATCGTACGACCTACCTGCAGTACGTGGAACAAGTATGATACATAGGTACTCAGTAACGGCAAAGATGCTGGGATTGTAGATGAAATATTTTGCACCGGAGACTACCATTCGATTTGTTGTTTTGTTTTTGCCATTCGGACGGAAAATATGACGACTACATGGTATTACGAATCTACTTTATGGTTTTCTCGCTACTGAATTTTCTTGTCTTGAATTAAAGTTGAAGACGAGAAACTAGCTGGAAAGCAGTAAACGTATGTGGATTACGCCATGTAACATAGAAAGTATTTGAAGACAACTGCGAACAATGAAGAAATAGTTTTACAAGCAATCAACAATAGAATGCGTCTCAAAGTACTCATCAAAGGTCAATATACATTCGTAAGGATGGATGTTCTTCTTGGATATACTTGAGTTGAGTGCAAATAAAATAAAAATGATTCGAAACAAGAAAAAAACTTTGTAGAAGAAAACGAGATAAAACACCATCAATAAATTTACTACACTAGAGAAGTGTTACGTAGCAAAGTCTATCTGTGTAAAAAAGGGTAGAATGAAATGCAACAACAATCACTCAAAGCCATTGCTGTTGTTTTAGTTTTTCACTGCGCAATAAATGAAACTCTGAAGATGCAGCAGATTTCTTTAAATTGCAATAGATTGATTATATTTTTGATTATTCCATAGGTGTGCACATGTGTACACATATAAGTCTACTTATATGCATTTAAAATACAACTATTGTCAACAACAACAACTATTGTAAAAGCAATAGATGAAACTCAAATGCAATGTTGCAATAAACTGCATCCAATTGCAACATGTATATTGCAATTGCAATAAAACGACAGCACTGCTCAAAGCCACTATGTCTTTGGCTCGGAGAATTCGCAAAGATGGTATTTGATATTTTTATATGTTAACTAATACTATTCATCAGTCTCTAAATTTTAAAAATTTCAATTTTCATTATAATGAATTAGTAATAAAAATATAATAAGTTGACATTATTTGGTAAATTATTTTGGTACCTGGTAAATTTATAAAAATATAAAACAAAAATAAAGGAACATACTAGATAACTATGGTTTTGTTTATTTTGAATATGGTAATATTTTAATTTAATTTTTGTTTTCAGTTCATTTTTTTATACATACATACACTTGGCAGAAAATGTCTCCGTTTCTTTATCGAATTAGGTGATTCCCCGGATATTAACCTTTTGGTGACGGCGGGCATTTTAGTACGTTTTTAGGTACCCCTATATTTCTATGCACAGTAAATTTTTGTTCAAAATAAGTATTGGGAAGATAAACCAACTATGTTTTATGCTTGCCCATGCTGAAAAATTGGAAACTATGAACGCTGTGTGGGCGCTGAGTGCCTAAAAGTAGGCAACGATTTTTTTTTCAAATTTCGATTTGTCATAGCTTTTGATAGAAACATTGCATCATCGTGAAATTTACAGAGCGTATTGATGCTTACTAAAACTATGCATAGATGGGTTTTCAAGACTATGCGGGCAACACTGTAGCTAAGGCAGACAACCAAATCATCAACCCTTCTGAAATTTTATTGCTTTTTGACAAAAAATTCAAAATTTTTAACCTGCAACTCGGAATTTTGAAAATTTTAAATTGACATGGTGAACGTCAATTTAAAATTAAAATTTAAACGATAACCAAATTACCTCTATTTTCAGCACTCGAAATCTCTGTTCACGAGAACTGACGACCGAATAATCCGATCAATGTGAAATTTACAGGACGTGTTGATATTAACTACGACCAGGTCTGATAAAAGTGGCAGTGGTGCCATCTTGAAAAATCACTGAGAAAAAAAACTGCTTTTTGGCTCGTCACTTCTGACTCAGCCATTAGATTTTAACAAAATTTACACAGTGTTTGAGCCTTATTCTAGGCCACATTTGGTAAAAAAAATTTTTGAAAAATTCGAATTGAGGTATGGTCATTTTTGTTACCTTAATCTTGGTTAATTTGCTCTGCAAAATAAATCTTTTAGGCCAGCTGTCGTAGGAATTTCGTAGAAAAATCATGAAAGGACTGCCAGATATGGTAATTTTTTGGTATTTCTTTACTAAGCGATGTTGTCATTAAATTTTCAAAAAAAAATGATCCTGCAATGACAATTAACAACAAATATGAAGGTTTTGAAAATTTGAAAAGTTTTGGGGATGGTCACCCTAAAATTCTATTCACTCCTACCACTTCCAGCGCAGTCATTCAATCGAAACGAAATTCACAGGGTGGGTTTAACTCAACGTGAAGCAGATTTAGTATATATTTGGCTATGGTGCTAACACATGATTGCCAGTACCAGACAATTTCGTAAATACGGCACCATTTGCGGACAAAAAATAATAATAAAGAAAAATAAAAGCATTTGCAAACAAATTATCAACCGATGTTTAAATTTTCTGAGTTTTAGAATTTTTTCGGATGGCAGCCCCAGACACAGTTTAATCGCTGAAATTTTCGATTATATCCTTGGATGGAAACGAAATTCAAAGGATAGGTTGATTAAGCACGAGCATGTTATGGAAGACTTATTGCTGCTGTGTTGCACAAACATTTTCATCATTTGTGTTATAGGAGATGCTGCCAGAAAATGATATTGTTACTTCGAGTAAGAAATCGTTGATATGATACTACAAAGAAGTGTATTACGTCTTTACACAATTTTAAGTTACTCAAAGATAATTTCTTCCAAAATCAGTTTTCTAGCGGTTCTGATGCGCTAGACTTTTTTTCCTATTCGCTTTTCTTCTCTCTTACCACTTTTCGAGGTCCCCACTCTGGAGCAATTACAAAGGATTTGTTAGTTGTAGAGAAATTTAAACTACAATGTACGTTCGAGATTGGTATACAAACGGTCATTGCTATCTCTTTGTAACTATCAATTTCTTTCTTCTTTCAGTTTCTCAATTATTTTATTACCGTCAACTAACACTTTATGCTATGTTTTTTTTTTCAATTGTTTTCTTAATGTAAATCTTTTAATTATTTTTGTTTCTTTTTTAAGACAATCTGTGTGAATTTGAGCACAACTCAATGAAATAATACTGCGAAATACTGTGAAGCAAAGTGAATTTTTTCAAAAATTGTAGAAAAAATTCACTGAAAATATCAAAGCTGCTATTGATTTTTTTTAACAGGATCATGCATTAATATTACATGTACATGCAAATTTCATTAATTTTTTTCAATGTTTTAACAGAAAAAAAGGATTGTTTTCAACAGCGTTTATACTATGGAGTTGATAAATAGCTAAAATATAAAAGAATTTTTGCTTTTGTGAAAGGAAAAATATGTTTTAAAAATGTTTTAATTTAATTTAGTTTTAATTTAAATTTATTACCGAATCTAAGGTTGTTCCACTAAAATTTACGTATTTCTACCCAATGAGCTGCATCATTAAAAATACAAGACAATGTATTGTATACATGCAAATTATAGTCTCGTATCAATAGGCGGAGAATGGAATTTACAGTGAGTTTGAATTTACACCATGATACCTTTAAATTTTCTTAGTTATAGATTTAATCAAAATGGTGATTCCATGTTGTCTGGTCCAAAAAGGTTTACCTGCTACTGCTCGTTATCACCCAATATATGGTAAAAATTGCTATACATTTTGTTGCCTCCATCATTTTCCATCAAATCTAATTTTTATTCAATACTTTTTTTCATCTGATGTCAAGTATTCATCATCCCATACAACATTGAGAATATACTTACTTTAAAAGATATATTGTTTAAAAACTATCCACGTACAAGCAGCTACATCTCCATCACTCAAGCAGGATCCACTTGCATATTCCATGTTAATTTCAAAAAAACTCATTAAAAAAGAACTTTAAAAAAATATTTCTGCCCAATTTTAGTTGACGGCATCCTCTTATGCACACTCTCAGAAGATTGATAGTTGAACTCCCATGACAGTAATTTCTAGCATGCGAGCAAAACATCGTGTTATATTTACCGTGTACACACACCTTTCGGAGTGCATAAGCTAAATTCACTCAAAATAATTTTAGTGTTAGTCCTAAATCTAAGACATTCACCGCAGGCCCAAAAGAAATTTATTCCTGTCCCAAACATCTACTTTTATATAGATGTCACTTTATACCATTCGAAAAATTTAAAAATTTTAATTTTTACTTGTGCGAATAACAGGCAACATGACTTCGAATGCATAAAAAACTATGCATCCAAATGTACCATATTTGCTAATGTTATGCGCGCAAATAATAATTAAAATTTGCATGTTTAAGTCACTCAAAGATAATTTCTTCGAAAATCAGTTTTCTAGCGGTTCTGATGCGCTAGAGTATGTTACCGTTTTCATAATTTATCTATACGTAATGAATTCTAAAAAATGTAATAACCATATTATGCTAATTCGAGTCGAGAGAAATATTAGAACGTCTGTGGAAGTGAGCCCATCAGGTACGAAATTTCTATTTCAATTTTAAAGAACAATTTACTAATTATACTTGTCATTTCACTAAGCCACTTCAAAAATACAAGCATAGATTAGAGCAATTCACCTATGAATTATTTGATAGTGGCTTACACAAATCGTTGTCGCCACATATGTACATAAGTAAGTACATATAACTTGAACAACTCAGCGAAAAAATTTGCATTTAAATTGAAAGCTATGTGGTGAATTTAATTTCCTGTCGTCCATCAAGACGCAAAACAAAACAGGGAAAAAGCATCGGTCAACTAAAAGAAAAACTCATTATTGGCAGTATTGTTATTTGTAGCTCGTTAATAGTTGGTGTTGTTGTACTGTGATTATGCACTTGTACGATGCAGTGCGTCCACCTGTCTCACTGGCGAATCGCTCGTGATGCGTTAATTCGCTATGTCATGCGGGCTGCTTGCTTGCTTGCTATGCACACAAACAAAGTAATCTGGGTTTGTAAGATTTTTCTGCAACTCAGCGAACGAAAAGTTACAACTTTTCTTGCTGACTCGCAATGTCCAGTTGAGTTTGAATCTTGTTTCCTTTCTCGTATATGCCGCGCGCCGACTTGTTGAGTCATACTGGCCGGATTGATTAAATATTGCCGCTGAATAGAGACAGCTCATCCACAGCAATGTTCATATTTCTTGGGACAAATGACAATTTCGAAAACAGTTAGACGAAGATACAAACTAGTGTTTACTTATTATGGCCAGGACATTAGTTTTAAACAAGCTTTCACTGCAACATAAAAACGTTTCTAGCTCATTCTGTCGTATTCTAAACGGTGCGAAAAAAAATCAGACGGCCAGTTACTTCGACCACGCACTCTGCGCAGCTTAATTATGAAAAGTGAAATTATTTTTGAACTGAAACTCAACTTCTTTTGGATTCGACCTTGTCTGCCTTTCAGCGATTCGTTTCGGAGCAGTAAGGTGTTGGCGGAGGGCCTGGGCGAGTCCAGCCTGTACTGTACAGGTTGAGCTTTACCCAGAAGAAACATCACTGGGCTTCGGAACACAAGCGGCGGGATATTTGCCGTAAGTTATTCACTCATTTCGCTGGTAATTGCCGTAGCTGTGATAATTGAGCTATGCCGTTGTACCTGATGCGGTATCTACGAAAAATAATCCGCCTTGCGAGATTTATTTGTTACTAGTCATCGGGATTTCATCTGTAATCGGAAATTATTGATTTATTGAGAGAAGATTATGGCTTATGGATAGCGGCAGGTTAGGATGCAACAGTGAAAGGAATATGTTTGTTATTGTTCCACTAGTATCGAGTGAGTGTGTAGAAATGTTATCATTGATTTTAAGATCTATGTACGCAGCTAACGTTTGCGTAAGTTGTGACCTATGCATCAACAACATAACACTTTTGTCAGAAAACGATCCTTTCGCGAGAGGCAGCGTTTGTAATGGTGGAACGATGAAATCGCTAAACTGCGGCGCATCGTTTTGGCGTGCAGCTGCAGGGCGCAATGAGCTAGGAATAAGCCGGAAGCAGTCGAGCTCTCTGCGGCTCACATTGCGGTAAAGTTGAGGAAACAGAATAAGGCAAGCTCTTTGTGAGGAGATTACCTTTAACACGGTGACGGGTACGGCGTTGGTTCGCTGTTCCCAGCGCATACGGCAAAGGCAAACGATTCCATCGTCATCAACCCAAAGGGGAGAAGGTTTTCCTTTATGGGCAAGGAGCTCAACAGCACAGTGCCCAGAATGTTAAAACCAGAACACTCTGGGTCCTGATAGAGTGCGGGTCGAAGCACTTAAAGCTGTGGCAGAGTTAACCGCTTCTTCTGAAACATGTACGATGATCTATTGCGCCTGGAAATGCCAACGGATATGTTTTTCGTAGACTACGCTGATAACATTGCAGCGGCAATTACTGCCAGATCCGCCAATTTCATTCGACTCAGACTTAACCAAATCATGAGGAGGAAAGAGCGGTGAATGATGGCGTATAGCCTCCAGCTTGCGGTCTCAAAAACAGAGATCGTCATGCTCACGAAGCGGATAATATCGACCGACATATCCTTGACGGTTGGCTCCATCGAGGTCCAAATCAGCAAGTTGGTTAGTTATTTGGAAGTAACCCTGAATTCCAAGCTGAACTTTTGGGATCATATCCGCAAGGCATGCGGTAGAGCTCAAGGAGACGTCGCTTCACTGAGTAAGCTAATTGCTAACATCGGCGGTCCCAATGAGAAGATTCGTTTGCTGCTGATGACGACATTCACTTCCGTTTGGCCAACATTTATGAAGCCGCGCTCCGAACGAAGAAATGCCGGACGTGCATTGCCAGTGCTCAGTGCCAAGATGTGGTCTTGATAGTGGTATCAGGAGTAATCGCAAAAAAGGGTACCTTTCCCACTCAAAGCCGAACAGGACTGAGGCTTCGACGTAAGCGCGTACGCAAACCCTCCAAATTTATTGGCAACAACGATAGAGTGAAAGGAAAACTGAACGGCTAAGCTGTTTGGCCTTATAGAGCCTTGGGTTATCCACAGCCATGGAGAGGTGAACTTCTACCTGTCTCAATTCTTAACAGTGCACGATTACTTCAGGAAATATCTGAACAGGATGGGTAAGGTGGGCCCGTCATGCTGCCGGTACTGCAAGGCTGAGTGAAAAGATGTTGATGATGACAGCACACATTCTTTGGGTGTAGTCGCTTCACGAGTTTGAGGCGCATCCTTGAATCCACGTTTGGTTTGATCCCGCCAGAGACAATCGTGAATGCAATGTTCCGACATACATTCAGAAATTACTGCGCATAAAGCGGAAGGAGGGAGGGTATAGCTTGGCTCTATTCTCACCTATTCCTGCTGAAGCGTCTGTTTCAACTTAGGTTTCGATCCAATATGATATATCCTGATCTTTTGTTCCAGCAGTTTCCACATGTGCTCAATGGGATTGAGGTGAGGACTTTGCGGTGGAGTTTTGAGCAAATGTAGAGTTTTGTACGCCAAGAACATCCTAGTATTATGAGCCATGTGCTTAAGATCATTATCTTGTTGAAAGTAAAAATCCTTTGTTACACCCAATTTTTTAGCACTTGGCTTCAAATTTCTCTTGAGAATTTCAATATAGGCTCGATGATTCATGATTCTTTCATTTATTTCTAAGTTTCCAACGCCGCTGGCAGCCATACATCCCCATACCAGTACGCCGCCGCCGCCGTGTTTTACAGTTTTGATGGTGTTTTTTGGCTTGTAAGCTTCCCCTGGCTTTTTCCATACTCTAAGTCACACCCAAAAATGTTGTATTTGGGCTCATCAGAAAATATAACATTGCGCCAGAACTCGAGATATGCATTTTGGTATTGCCGAGCGAGGTCCAAACGTTTTTGCAATTTCTTAATTCACCAGTGGCTTGCTGCGAGGTGTACGAGGCTTAAATTCGGCATCAATTACGGCTTTTTGTACTGTTTCTGAATTAACTTCTTTTTGATTGGATTGAAGGAGCTCTGCACTAATTTTTGGTGCACTTATGAACGGATCCTTGGCAATCATACGCTCCATTTGCAGCCGATCTACATCAGTGAGAATTGCAGGGTGTCTTGATTTAGGCTTATTCTCTACGCGACCTTCATATTTAGAGCACCCGATTACAGATTCAATAGTAGAACGGCATTGGGACAGTAGTTTGGCTATTTCCGCGTACAATTTTTGCTCCTTTACGTGTAAATTCAGTATTTCCTTATTACTTGCTTATTACTTGCTTAAAACTTATTACGCTTTTCCAGCGACGGGCATTATTTCGATTTATGTATACAGAGCAAAGCTCATAAAATTTAAATTTGGGTTCCTTTGTTTACTGTTAGTACAAACCAGTTTGAGTGGAAAATAATTATGGTCGATAACTATCAGGAAAGAGATCGAAGGGCAAGCGAAAGCTTAAATGTACGAAGACATTATTGCAGACAAATTGTCGACTTTGTTTTATTTTTAGTTCATCATCAACGTGGCACAACAGCCCGACGTCGGGCCTTGGCCGCCTGCATCGATCTCCTCCAAATGTCTCGGTCACGTGACCGCGTCCTCCAGTCTTGGAACTCCAATAGTTGCTCGGCGTCCGCATACACTGAGCTCTCCCAACGAGCTCTTCCACTTGGCCTCGCTCCGTCGACTCGTCTTGCGTTCATGACACGTTTTGCCATGCGATCTACATGCGTTGCACGTGCCCAGCCAACTGTATTCGTTGTAATTTGACGATTTTGGAGACTTCCGGCTCATCGTAAAGTTTGTACAACTCATTGTTGTACCGGATGCACCATCCATCTCAGTCGCGAATAGCCCCCAAAATCCGCCGTAGAACTTTCCGTTCGAAGGTGTCGATCATATTTTCGGAGGCTTGGGTCAGGGTCCATGTTTCGCAACCATAGCACAGCACAGGTCTTATGATAGTTTTATAAACGCGGAGCTTAGTCTTTCTGTGCACATATTTCGATTTCACAATGTGGAGGACCGAGAAGAATGTCTTATTTGCTAGTTGTATCCGTCACTTAATTTCGTCAGTTTCTTTGGCGTCACTCGATAGATTGCTACCCAGGTAAACGAAGTTGTCCACGAATTTGATACAAAGGTCTCCTACGTTGATGGTCGTGTGCGCTGGCGTTCTTGTCCTAGATTGCATCATAGCTTTCGTTTTGTCCTCGTTGATTCGTAGTCCAACTTCCTTTGCTACGGTGTCAAGTCTAAGCAGAAGTTCTTCTGCATCGGTCAGTTTTCGAGCAATGATGTTAATGTCATCCGCGTACGCTGCCAATTGTGTCGACTTAAAAAGTAGCGTGCCGCTGGTGTTCAGGTTCATTGCCCGAATAGCGAACTCAAGTGCCAGGTTGAAGAGCTTAAGCACTATTCCATCGCCCTGCTTCAGGCCACCCAGAGTTTCAAAAGGACCCGTCAATCTGCTCTGGATCTGGACTTGCGAGACGGAGTTGGTCATCGTCATCTTTATAAGTCTCACTAATTTGGCCGGTATACCAAATTGCAGCATGATGCTATATAGAGCGCTTCGGTTGATGCTGTCATATGCTTGTTTAAAGTCGACAAAGATTTGGTATACGTGGACGTCGTATTCCCAGCACTTTTGCAAAATTAGCTTAACCGTGAAGAGCTGGTCGATTGTGGAGCGACCAGATCTGAGACCGCCTTGATATTCGCCAATGATTTCTTCCGCGAACGGTTTAATCCTATACTCCAGGATTTTTGACAGGATTTTGTAGGCCGTACAGACTAAGGAGATGCCTCTGTAATTCGCACACCGCAGTTTATCTCCCTTTTTATGCATGGGACAGATGATGCTTCTGCGCCAATCATCTGGGATCACCTCAGTCTCCCATATTCGCAGCAGTAGTTGATGTAGCGCACTTAGTAAACCCGCCCCACCAGACTTGAGTAGCTCAGCTAGTATCTCGTCAGCGCCCGGCACTTTGTTCCTTTTCAGTGAACGCAAAGCGAGATCAACTTCTTCTACTGTCGGGGGTTGTGTGATCCACGGTAACATCATGGAGCTCAGCTTCTGCTGCTAGGATGTTTGATGGCGGATTCAGAAGCTCTTCGAAGTAGGATGCCTATCGATTGCTAATACTTTCGGTGTCGCTGATAATACTTCCATTTTTTGTTTCTAAATTAAATAAAAATGTTTAATGAAAAAATCTGCATTAAATTATTTTCGAATTTCTTGCAACAATTCATTGTTTTTCATCAGTTGAGTTTCAAATAGCTGCTGTACAAAGACATTATTGGTACATTGTACCTTAACAATAAGTAGAAGCGAATATTTACTAATATTTTCCCGAACTATATGTGTAACGACTTTTCGGAGTAGGCGCAAGTACACTTTTTGTCGGTGAAAATCGGTTGCCACTCTAATTGCGGTTCTTTTTGTGTGGACTAGAAAGCCGTTCAGATTTCCCAGTATAAGTAGGTTCTTGTCCTTGAAAGCTAGCCCCACTCACATTGGTTCTCACGAGCCGCCACTGCTATGTAGACACATATTGTGAGCTCACTTGGTGTTTTTTCGATTCATTCAGAGTCAATTCCCTCTCAGAGTATACCTAGCTTTGTATTTATAAATGAATGTCCCTTATCAAATGATAAATCATTGATAATAAGAAGATTATCACTTCCGCATTACTAATCAGAACTATCACATTGAAATTAACTTAAATTAAGTATCTAAGTTTTCCTCTGACCGCATTCTTGCAAATGTATCGACTAATCATTACAATTTGCATATCATCAACTATTGTCCATGTCTTCGCGCACAATCAAAATATTATGCCAGCCGCCATGATGATAAATCGTCTTCATCGAATCTAATATCAAGCAATTGGTAGGAATGACACGACAGAAATCTGTCAACATTGACTCCCGCCAAGAACTCCGATTGTTGCTTTATTGATAAATTAATAATCGATTCGAGCGCGAGAACGACAACGAGAGCCAAAGCCCGAATGAACTCTAGTTGTAGGTATAATTGCAGAAGCAATAGCTACATAAAATTCTATTTGTAGTCCGGCGGAGTCGTTTATATGCATCGAGTGTTTATTAGAGTGGCTGGTCATTATATTGTCGTAATTTACACCATGGCACCTCATGTTCGGAGCTTGTGGGGCAAATAGTAAGGTATCATGCTTAGCGGAGTATCTTTTGATTGAATTTAATATCCGAATACCATACTAGAATGGTCGAAAGAAATCGACTCTAGCAGACGAAGTGTACTTGTATCTACTCGTCAGAATAGGGGCTTGAATTATTCGACTGATGACCGCCGAAAACGTGTACAGTGTGGTTTTCGAATGTTCGGGTGGGTTTTGGCAAGTCATCCAATGGTAGCTTATCCGCTGGCACAACATATTACAGCCGGACCAAGCACATGCCTAGAAGCCAACAGCATCTTGAGATATACAAGCGGATAAAAGATATTATGGAGCAGATAAACACATGCCTTTCTACTTGTTTCAGAAGCACGCTGTAACAGCCATCGGTGAAATTCAAACTCTTTTCAATTTTTCATTTTTTTCCTTCGAAAATTCAAAATCACCACTCTTGTACTAGTAACACAGTAGCTGTCTTGCCTGATTGCTATAGAGGATAATTGAAATCTAGACAGTATGTTATTAAGGCTTTTTGTTAAGGGCATTGTAGTGGCGGCATTTATAGCCTAATGCAACGTGTAATAGATTCTTGAGATTGCTGAATGTAGAATGTTGTGTATATTGTTACTTGTTAATTATATCATGATAGCGCGTAACGAGGTCTATTGATTGGTAAATTTGGTTTAGCACGCTTACGATAACAATGCTTTGAATAAGATAGTTAATGAAAAATTGGTGTCGATAGAAAAGTTTATTGCCTTTTAAATGGCTTAAACATTCGATTTCTCTGTTCTCGAGGATATTTGGAAATTTCGTTAATGAATATTGATTAGTCATGGCCGCAAAGGCGTGCTGTTATTTTTATGTAAAAATTGAATTTGGAAAACGTTGCGGCCTTACTCCCAAAAAAATACTTAGGCATCAACGCAGGAGCAAACTTTCGAAAAATATAGAACGTGCCTGAAGTTTTCAAACGACACTCTTTTCATGTGAAAATTAGTAAGTAAAGTTGTTCCAATACGACCCGTTGCAGGTTTGATGTTCCACGAATGAATGGTTAGTTCCCTTACTCCTTTTACGCTTAATTTGACTCAGGTTTTCACTAATATCTAGGTCAGAACAAAGACCATGGTGAATCCGAACCAGGATTACGTATATTAGAAGCCGGTGCTCTACAAACAGCATGAAAGCAACAATCATTTGACCAGTGAATGTATTACACAAAAATGTATTTTTGGTGTCAATTGCTGTCAAACTAATTAACCATCAGTAGTTTTACTTCAATTTCAAGCATCTGCATGGCAAAGTTTAGTCGTGTGGGTATCTGCTGTTGGATTATATTATATTGGTTCATATATTGGCTCTTTCATTCAAATATTCAAAGACAGCAAGTACAACTACATCATATGTATTGAATATAATAAATGATATTCCATAATGTCAAATTAGTGTCAAATTATGTATACATTTGCTCGGGATTTCTCACAATGTCTTGAAAAACAGATATATGTATATGTAATGTATATATAGAACACACGAATGTTGAGTTGTCGTCACTCAAAAACAACATGTACATGACCACGCGTCTGTTAGAATTTTAGAATATTTTTGGATTTGGATCATACAAACAAAATAATAAGTGACTTATTAGTGTTTTGACATTTTTTTTTTGTTATATTATTCAACACCAGTTTTATCGCTTAGTAACTATTTCGCCATCTTAATCCTAAATATTATTAAACAAATTTTCACGATTTTTATTGGATGATATTATTTCTATTGTTAATAATAAAATGTGCTAGTTCTAGCCAAAATTGCTATTTTAATGGAATAAAATTGTACTTTTTTCCCAGGGGTTGTATAAAGTCTCCGAGATCTTCTTCATGTACAGATCGAAGACATATAGATCTGGAGCTGGTATCTTTTTTCATTCATGAATGATCGAATAGGCTTTTTCTCTCTCGGAGATCGCGTTTCTGTTTCTGGGTGTCGTTACGAGATCTGGAAAACTATGATAGGCTGGGGACATGAGTACAATGGGTCTTTCTGGCCTAAGTGCTTAGATGTACACACACACAGACACACAGACACTATTTTTTGATTATTCAAGGAAACCAGACATAAATATTATTGCTTTAAATATTTGACTAACATAATGCTGAAATATTGAAATAATGTTTGAGTGTTTAACGCTTCTATAAAACATCAATGAATTATAAATCAACTTTTTAATTTTTTTACCTCTCTTTGCTGTTAATAAAAAAGTGCATAGTGATAAAACTCCAGCGCATCGGAACCGCTAGAAAACTGATTTTCGAAAAAATTTTCTTTGAGTGACCAAAAACTATGGAGAGACGAAATACACTTTTTTGTAGTATCATAACACCCATTTCTTACCCAAAGCAAAAAAAAAAACCATTTCTCGACTATATCATAAATGATAAAATGTTCAGTGCTGGCAACACGTTTCCAACGTAGCAGTAATAAGTTTGCCATAACAAGCTCATACTTCAATCAACTTATCCTTTAAATTTCGTTCTCATCGCAGGATTTCATCGAAAGTTCCAGCGGTTAAACGTTTTCAAAACTCGGAAAATTTAAAAATTGATTCCTTATTTTTATTGCAAATGCTTGCACATGAGTATGTAATTTGAAGCACCTGTTGGTGCAATATTTACGAAAATGTCTGATGCTGGAACCACAAATATACCAAATCTGCTTCACGTTAAGTTAAACCCACTTTGTGAATTTCGTTTCGATTGAATGATTACGCTGGAAGTTATAGGGATGACAAGAGTTTTAGGGCTACCACCTTCAAAAATTTTCAAATTTACGATACGTTAATATGTATTTGATGTTAATTGTCATGCAGGATAATTCATATTTGGAGATTTAATGACAAAATCGCTTAGTAAAGAAATGCCAAAAAATTACAAATATGGTCATAGTTGGCAGCCATTTTATGATTTTTCTTGCGAAATTCCTACGACATTTGGCTTACAACAAGATCTATTTACTACATGAATTTCGTTTTGATTTCAAGACTGGATCGGAAGTTATAGGGAAAAAGCTTAATTTTGCTGAGCAAATTTACGAGATTTAGGTGTCAGAAATTACTCAAGATGGCAACTCTATTCTAATTTTGCAACCAAATTTCTATCAAATGTGGCTTCGGACAAGTGAGAGCAATCAAATTGCGCATGAAATACATTTCGCTGAGATATTTCACCCTAGCTCAACCTAGAGCGGCTGACTAAACATAGCTATTATGATGTACAAATTTCAATGTTTGTTTAGGCAACGTCAAAAAACTGAAAAAATAAAATATGAGTGCGAAATACAACGAACTGAGTGTTCGTAAAAAATTAGAAATTTCACGATCATCTACAAAATAATTACTTTGCCAAAGAAAAATAGCTGATGGCTTTAAAATTTATAAGAGGTAGGTGCAACGAATTTTGAATAATAAAAACCAATTAAAACGGTCATTGGAAAATTTCGAAGACACTGGGAGAAAGCGGTTGAAAATAAATTTACCAGACTACTAGATGGATAAATTTCTGTGTGAATGGTTCTTTAAGACACGCTCCAAAATATTACCAGTATCCGGCCCAATACTTCAGAGTAAAGCCCGCCAAATCATTAAAAATTAGAATTTTCCGATTTCAAGGCATCAAATGGTTGAGTAAGATCCTTTAAATAGCGTTACAATATGCACTAGGGCACACTTTGTGGCGAAGGAGCTGATGTTGGTTTATGTTAGAAACAGTTTAGGAGTTTGAGGCGCACCTAAGAATGTTATGCAATAGCTATGATGCTTCAAATATCTATAAGCTTGATGAGACAGGATTATTTTTTTAAAGCAACACCACAAAAATCACCATGCCTTAAAAAGAAAAATGCACAAATGGAAAAAAAAGAAAAAAAGAAACATTTGCTGGTTAGGAAAATCCAAAAGACCAAGATCGTTCGAAAGAATTAACAGTGAGCGAAGTTTGGGCGTAACTTGGCGAGCAAATACAAAATCTTGGATGACGGGTGCTATTTTTAGTGAATGGATGCATACACTTGATATTGAAATGCAGAAACAAATCCGAAAAACGAGAATCTTTCTTGATAATGCTAGTTGTCACAGGATTGATAATCTGGAAAACATCAAGCTAGAATTTTTCCGTCTAATTGCGCTTCTCATTCACAGCTCTTAGATAAGGGGATTATACAAAATATAAAAGTAAATTGCCGCACATATATGATGAACCACATACTTTGTACTCTGGGAAATACTGAGCGTACCTACTTCAGACCAAACAAAATTAGTTTCTAGATTTGAAGCTCTCTGCTGATTCGATCTGCTTGGAATAAAGGGTCTCCACTTGCAATTCAAAAATGTTTTTAGAAATGTGAGTTTCCTGGAAATCTGAGGGTTGAAAGGGGAATTGAGATGAGAATCCAAATTCAAAGTAATAAGAATTCAAATATTCCAGCAGACATTCAAAATTTGGCGGAAGTCGATCAGTTTGTGACCACTCGGAAGATCGGGAAGATGTCTTTTTTGAAGAGGCTTCGATCGAAAAAGCCATTGCAGCTTTTATTAATTTCGATAGTGAATTCGAATTGCAGTATTCCGAGCAGGTGCATCTTACGAGCGCAAAGAGGCAAACATCTACATATATTTAACTATTTTACATTTTTAAGCTGAACATGTTTTTGTGCCTAAAGCTAAATTTTTGTACAAAATTCGCGTGAAAAACAAATATTTTCCACTTTCTGCAGTAATAAATCCTCAAAAACCGCAATAATAAATATGTGAACATAGTTCACAGTAATCTTTGATAAAAATAAAGATTAGAGAACATATTTTGATCGTTCTTTTTTGAATATATAAAATCAGACCACTTTTTGCGACGCTGAAATTAAAACTTTAATAAAAACATGGACCTATATTTAAATAAAAAAGGGTAAATTTATAAATGCTTTCGATTCTTTACCTGAAACTATTTATTTTATTTGTTCAAGTTGGTGAAAATACCTTCTTGAAAATCGAACTAAAATCAAACAAGCCTTGCCCTATTTCATCTAATTGCTCTTAAATAATTTAACTTGCTCTTCATCTATAGCCACGCTCATACACGGTATTATGGTTCAAAAGCGTTTCATCTAACGAAAATTCTTACAAACGACACATAACCATTTAGCTAGTCCGCAAGAATTTCAAATAAAAAGGATGCTTATTCTCCACCGAAAATAATGTCGCCAATCACCATGTGACAATGAATTGCAAAAATTGCTATGAAATATCCGTCAATAATTTTCGAAATGAATTTAAGTATGGGTGCATATTGTATTTTCGATGATTGCTGACTCGCCGGGGCACAAATTTCATGTGATGTTGCTCGTAATTGTACCACTGAGAGTAACAATTCAATTTCATGGAGGACAATAGAATAAAAGCCCCACAGGCAACAGACGATATTCTTTGTGGTTGGAGTTAGACTAATTCGACATTCAAATTCGACACTGAACAAAGCTTTCAAGTGAAGGGAAATACGATCAAATAGTTGCCCTGGTTGTAGCTCTACTTTGTTGGCTACGAGATTAATAGAAGCAGTAAATTTTTAAAATGTTCCACAACTTTATTTACTAGTTTACTAGTTTTACGCTGTTAATTCAACTATCTTGTTCACGCGACATTATTCTTCTTTTGGAATTATATCAATAAGTCATCTAGGTGCAGTTTTCCCTCATAGATTTTAAACAAATATCTAATTTGACTTATTTGTTTTGAGGTTGTTTCCTATTTAATTCACAAAACTTTCAGGAAATTATTCATGTGCCTGGACTACAGATTCAGGAGTAATTAACAAACTTTCATTCAATGTATCCAGAACAGTCATTTTCACCTTGGTTTTAAGCGGATTGAAAACCATCTAAATTTACGTGTCTGAGAGTTAGCTGTGAGTGAAACTAAATGTTTTTGTTAACGAATATTAACCGGGAAAAAATAAGATCCATCCAATCCAACGCTGTTAGGCGATGCGATAGGCACCAAGCAAAAGCGAAGCATCCATGACAGGCAAGGCATGTCTGCCTGCCCTTCAAAAAGGAGATGAAGAGTGTAACATTTTGATTGACAGATGTATTAGACAGAAAAAATCCTCCTTAGCTTCGTCAGTTCTGAAGTTGCAATACATAAAGATATACATACATATATTCTTTTTGACGAGTATATATACGACTATGCACGTTCGAACAAATGTAGCCGAAACGATTGAGGGGTTGACTGGGTAGTGTGTAATACTGTGAGCTTCGTTTGATTAATGATGTTACCGTGGGACATAAATACCAAAAAAGGCCTACAGAATTGAAATTGTTTTGAGGCAACATCACCAAAAGCAAAAAAAAAAAAACAACTCGAGACGAAAAAATATTCATCGGAATTGAGAAAACGATCGAAATGAAAAAAATGCCGATTTCACAATGGTTCATATCCGAAATGGCAAACGAATGAGAGATGTAAGTATTATCGATTCTGTGTGAAAGCAAGGGATTATATTGAGTGAGCCCAGTATTTTGATGATATGGATTCACTTACAGTTGCTGAAATATTTACGCTTGACTGTTTCGTATTATATTGTGTCCTGAAATGATTAATTTTAGATGTTACGAGCTCTCATAATATCTATGGCAAAAGTCATGTTGAATTTGTTGGAATCACAAATAATATGTTTATGAGACAATAGCATGATTTATAGCATTATGGAATCCATAGAGTGATTGTTACTAACCTTTTAATGTTTTTATTAGGTTTTAGTGTAAGCGGACGTTGATCAAAGTTCTTGATCATATTTTTTTTTTAGAGATTTTGATGGACTTTGGGTTTTTTGGCGACAAGCTTAAGCTTCGAAAAAAATGAAAAGCAATACTCTTTATTTTTGAGTGGCAACATATTTGAATAGTTTATATCGATACCTAACATGCAAATTCTTGATCATGTACCGAGTTGAAATTGCATACCACAACCAATTCAAATTTCAAAAATACCTTCACATTTCAAAAATACCATCTCATTGATGAAAATTGCATAAACTACATCAATAAAAGAGTTTATTTCGCAATAATAAAAATATCATATAAAATATCAATCTATACCCGATGAAAAATAATTTGCTTTGCATTTTGTCTATTGATGAAACCTAACTGAAGAGCTACCTCGCTTCTATCGACTAGAATCTCATATTAACAAAAATGTTAATGGTAAAAGTGGCCAACTTGATATTTCGAAAATATGGGCAAATGGCGAAAAATCATGCTGAGGTAATTGTCACCACAAGTCAATTATGCCGTATAAATTTAATATTATGATACACATTAGATACATTACCTTCACATCAAACAACAAAAGTTTTTGCGGCAGTGTGAACTAAGTAGGTATCCCGCTATATCTGACAAAATTTATCTGTTTACAATAGATATTTCTTTACATCGGGTTCCAGGTTAGGTAAGGTCAGGGCAGGTCGAATAACAATACTCTGACAAAGGATTAAAAACGTAACCAAAGGTACAATGAAATAATCCACATAGAACGTAATCCCAAGTCACATAGTGCATTATTTATATGGTTGCATGCGCTAAGTAACATAGTAACCTGGGCTACAAAATATAGCTATTTACGCCGTAATATCTCAATTTAAATAGTACATACTCCTATGTAACATAGCGCAACATTTATGGTCTCATACAAAATATAGCTCAAGGGCCATATATATACATATTATTATTTACAATAGCAATCAGTAAAGAAATAAAATTTAACGAAGGGAAATAGGAATTCTCATCATCTGCTATCGTAAAAATGCTGAAAGGGTATAAAACGGAAAGAATTTGGCTTTTACTTTGCTTTTTATCAAGTCCATAATGCATGATTTTGAGTGCTAAGGTAAACGGCGTTGAGGCTTGTAATACATGGCTTTGCAAGTTTGTATAGCGCCTACTCCTATTCGCCATGCATTATGGTGTCTAAAGCTATGTTTTATACCAATCCTGAAATCAACTATGCAACAAGCGCCAGAAGTAAATAAATTATGATCCGTGAAAAGGGGTAGGATTTTTTGAATGTAATCATAAATAACACTTTAGTAAAGCATGTGACAGAGTTGATCATTCTATTTGATCTTGATCTCAAGGTTGCAGGAATTTGTATTTGTTTATTTAATTGGTATGGTTCTTACATTTATAGTTGAACCCAATGCGACAAGTTTCAAATTTTTTTGTCAACATCTATTATTTCCTACGGCTTATCACAAGCTTGTTTTCTAGGTCCTCCTTTCTTCAATATTTTTACATCATATTTTTACACTTACTTTACGCGGATGGTCTCGAAATTTATAACGTAATAAAATTATAAGCTGAATGACGAATCTAAGCTTGAACCACTATAGCATTGGTGCAGTGATAAGTGTCAGGTTAGAACCTTTCATAAGAAGCACGATTACACATAGTCCGTACTTTTATTAGCTCGAGCTGACAAAATGGTTGACCTCGCCGTAATCTTGAATGAAAGTATTTACTTCATTTTACATTAGCAAAAAAAATTCAGTCTCGTGCCAATAAGCAACAAGGCTTTATTAAACGACGTGCCAAAGATTTTCGAAGCTGGTGGGTTATAGGTCATGATACTCAACACTAGTACGCCATCTTCTTGAATTTTGATTTTCAACCACTGCAGTGATTTGGACACATGACTCAAACGGTGAAAAAATATGATCGAAAGAACATAATTTGAAAATACAAAATAGAAGCAGTTAAAGAGAAATATCAAGAGAGACTGATTTTCGAAATGAGCAGAGGAAGCTTTCGAGTAAAATGATTCGTTAGCTCTGTGAGTTTGTTCACGATGATTTCGATCGCTGTGATTTTTTGCTGTTATTTTTGCTGTGATTTTTTGCTGTTATTTTTGCCGTTATTTTTTGCTGCAACTGATTAGCTGTGATTTTTCACTGGGTTTTTTTTTGCTGTGGATTCGCTCTTTGTGATTTCCTTCGCTGAGACTTTATTCTCTAGTATTTTGCTGGCAGTGGTTTCATTTACTGTGATTTTGAAAATGTAGTCACTGCTTTTTTTTTTCATTCACTGGGAAAAATATCACTGCATATTGGCGCAACACTAGTAGTGACTTACAAATACTAGCTATACAAGCAACAAAGAGCGAGTGGGAAAGCAGAAATAAAGCACAAAAATGAATCAAAAAATGGCCACACGTAACATCATTCACCACCGTGACAGCCTGAAATAAAAAAAATTTCGCAAACGAGGGTCTGGCGACCATTCAAAGATTCCATTATCTCCGCTCCATGTAAAATTTGGTTATTTATTTGGAGCGTATTCAATTCAACAGGCAAACTGCCCAATTACAGATTGGATACAATGTAAAAATAAAATAATAAGAAATAAATGAGAAAATATAAATATAAGTATATGAAAATAGTTAAAGTAGAAATTAAATAAAGTAAAATTAACTAAAACAAAAAAAAATTCAGTACGAATACGAATAATCAAATCAACTCAACAGGAAATCCGTCCAATTACAGATAGGATACAATGAGAAAATAAAATAATAAGAAGTAAATGAGTAAATATAAATGGAAATCTATAAAAAATAATTTAAGTAGTAATTAAATAAAGTAAAATTAAGTAGAGCAATAAAGAAAAGAAAGAATCCATTATAAAAAAGAATAAAAAATAAAATTAATTAGAAACAAAAATATTACGAAGAACCATATTTCTAAAGATGGCAATAGAATGTGGAAGAGAACCAAGTTGAAGACTATTGTGAGTGCTTAAGATTCGCAAAACAGGTGAGCAGAAGATAGTGCGAGTACGAGCATACGGTACTTTAAATAAAGTGGAGGACCTGATTGGTCTTAGGAGCTGCCGCGCAATGAACTTAGATGCTAAAGAGGAAGATAGGTAGCTGCGACAAATTTTGAACAGGAAACTCTCATTCAAGTAATGCTGCAGTTACAATCAATGCAACACAACTTTGTTGCGCAGCGAAATTCGCTCAAACCTCAAACTTGACATGGCAACAAAATTTTTGAAAATATCCAATTCCACCTGTTCCTATGAGCTTCCGAGAAAATCAGAATTTTTTTTTTGTTTAATTTTTGCACTGCAATATACTTTGCAACTTTTAAAGGATAAAATACTCACTGATTCTGAGACTTTAAAGGATCCATATTATCAAACAGCAATTTTGTTAAAATAGCCAGTGACAGATGGCGGTAAATGTTGTGTTGCATTGATTGTAACTCGTTCCACCGACAAAGCATGGCAACAATGTTGTGTTGCATTGATTGTAACTCCAGCATAAACTAGTTATGCGCGATTGCGAGATGTTTAACTCGATTGTTTCGATTGTTAAAAGATCTTGAAATATCTCGATAGTTTTAAGTTGATGGTAATTTTACAATCGAGAAAATCGAAAAAAACATCTCACCATCGTAGCAATCGAGAGAATCGAAAAAAGCATCTCGCAATCGACCATTCGGTCGGACATCGACAATCAGTTGCTGCATTGTGTTGATCTTAGCTACAATAGTCGGCTATCGCACCTGTGCTTAGATTTAACTACTCCAGAGGAACACATTCTCTTTCTCCTATAAACCGGTCTTCAACAATAGAGTACAGTAATCAGATACCACAATTGAGTATAGCAATCGAACCCAACAATCAAAACGAAAAATCAAGTAGAACAATCGAGCATATCGACTGGTCTCTCGATTGTTCTTTCGATTGCTCTTTCGATTATTCTCTCGATTGTTTTGTCTCATTGATTACGATTATCTCGATTGTTGAAACATCTCGCAATGGCCTATCACTAGCATAAACTCTGCGCTGCTCAAGGAAAGGAATGTTAAGAAGAGATAGACGCTCAGTGTAGGGTATATACGGCAGACTATATTTAAAAAGTAAAATGCGTGTAAGCCTGCGCTGAACTGATTCAACAGCGTCACAGAGGTATTTGAAACGAGGACACCACACATGACTGCAATATTCACAAAACGAGCTAGGGTGATAAACAGGTGAGCACAAGTAGAAATACTCAATGAATTGTGGCAGGAAAGAACCACGAAGTCAGCAATCCGAGAAGCTTTTCTAGTAACAGTTAGGACATGAATATCGAATTCAAATGTAACCCCAAGATCTGATAAATGTTCAACACAAAAGAGAATAGTACCACCAATAGCACAAGGAAACACATGAGTGTGAAGCTTAAGGGAAAAAGGCATAGAAAGACACTTGGAAACATTAAGAGACAATCAGTTCAAGTTACAACAACCACAGAGAGCATACAAATTATCCTGAAGAAGCAGAGGTCAGCAGTATTTTTCATCACCAGGAAGATTTTTAAATTATCTGCATATAGATGACATGAAGACTTGAAAACACTGGAAAGATCATGATAAACATATTAAACAAAAATGGTCCTAAGATGGAACCTTGAGGTACACCAGAAGAAGGGCAGAAAGGTGAGGAGGACAAGCCAAAGAGGGTGGCAACACAAGTGCGATCAGTTAAAAAGGAAGATATCTAGAAAAGCAAAGGTTCACGGATGCCACAATGCTCTAGTTTGATAAAAAGCAACGTACAATTACGCATTATGAGGCATAAACAGGGTTCCAAATTAAAAGAAAGTGTTAAAAACATGTTAACAGCATAAAACATGTCATCTATCTAATTTTGATTTAATGAAATCCAACTATTAATTTGGGGAATATAATTCGATGTTACATTCTTGAAAATGAACCTGAATTTCAATTTCAACTTCATCGCAGATTTTCCTTTCATGCCCATACCTATGACCCAACTTGACCTCATCAAATTTTCTTCAAATTCCTTTAAAGTCTTAATTTTTTTAGCGTAGAAATTATTTCTCGGCAATATCAACAATATTTTGTTTTTTTTCGGACGCGTGCCGAACTCATTACATGTGAACAGTAAAAGAGAGGCAATCGAACACTTGTCAGAATCAATCCACGCTTACTTCCAGCATGAGCTTACTGTGAATGTGATCAATCACATTCAAAACAGCAATGATCCAAGCAAACAGTCCAAAAACACTTGAACAATTTCGATTGTCTAAGATAATGCGAAAATCTTAAGATATGGTCGAGAAAAGAAAGAGAGTTCAAAATAAACACATAAATTGGAAGTCTACTATAACTTTGCAACTGAATTTCATAACAGCATACTGCCGAACGAATGTTAATTAATTCTCGTGGAATGTACGGAATCTCTGCAGCTTCACCATATGCAAGCATTAGCTGCCCATATGTGCCTTAAGCTGTGGGGTCTACTGTTGGTTTTTTGATTGTTAAATATTCATCAATGTCTCTGTCGATATATTCAATCGATAAATAAAACCACAGAAAGCTCAAATCGACTTTTCGCATTTCTTTCCACTAATGTCAGATCAATTTCAATGCGAAATTCGCATAGGGTGCAGCGGAAATTTGATTTTAAGGTATGAGCAATTTTTTGACAGATAACTAGTTCACTAATAAGGAAACACATATTTTAGTAGCTAATTTATCTTATCATCTATTGGCGAAAATGGTGAGTCTTCAATCAGTAAATCTGTGTTTTTAACTTTACTTAGAAAATATTGATGTCTATGAAAACTATCGACCAAAACACCCTGTATTGAGCACTTCATTCAACCTTTCTTACAATCCATGCCGACCAGTCCGATTTTATAAATTGAAGCCCGTTAATTTTGAACATCTGAAACAAATTTCTAATATGACTGCACTATACCATCCTCTTTCCAATCCGTCTGAGTATTTTTCTTAGCATTTTACACGCCGCAGTCGATGTGAAACGGCGCGTTAAATAATTAAAAATTACTAGTGTCAAAATTCCAACCAGTAGCTTGAAAATGATGTTTTCGTTCCGAAAGCTATTCTATCTGCATAAGCAGGTAGCATAACTTGTTTTTCGCTGGACGTTTTCAATGTGCGGGCATATTTAATTGGTAGATTTATGATAAGTAGCGGATAAAATAAGGGAAATTAATTACCAGCGGCGCGGGAAAAGTGCCCACTCAATAAAAAGTGAAGTGAAAGATGAGATGAAGTTGATTTCATGTGTGATTCCTTAAAGACGTCAATTAATTTGCCAGTTGGTTTTGTTTTTCAGTGGAAAAGTGTCTAACATATTTATCCACTTGAACTAAACATTGATAACAGTAAAATTGTATTATGATAAATTTTCCTAGATTTTATTGAGGGCTTGGTAAATGAGTAAATTTATTTGATTTTGAATCAGCAGAAGCTAATTATGAAATTCGAAGTGAAAAATAAACTATCAATAGCCAAAGTAACAGTACTGCTACAAAAAAAGGAATCATTCGTGCACGTTTATGACAGGAAACATGACATGGCTTCTTTCCGATTGGAGCAAGTATGATTTCTGCATAGTCCTGTTTTCCAAAAAAAAAATAGATACATTTTTTTTAGTATTCATTATTTACCTAGGCTACATTCAGTGGCGTATTACGCTAGAAATAGAATGCAGATTTTGAAAAGATATTTCAAGTAGCTTGTATCATTATTCAGCTTTTTAACCAAACAAAAACATTGACAAATTTTCATCATAAATTTTCATTGTTATCAGAAAGTTGCGTCAAATGAATGCCTTTTTTCATTTAATGAAACTACAGTCTTCCTCCTTTTGAAATTGCATGTCTGCAAGCCTACTATTTACAGAAATCAATTTTCAACATTTCCAGCAGCAAAGTAATTGAATTATTTCCTATTGTTATGTTCTGCTTCTTCATTATACCGAATTTTATGAAGTAAAACTTCACACTCGTGGTGGCTTTCGTTTGCGACATGACTTCAGGTTTTCTTTACCAATTTCGTTAATATCTACCATGCCAACTAACTAGGCCTTAAGTGATAATTACGTAATAAGGTCTGTTGCGTGCGTGATGAACCTGGTTTGTACTAAGCTAGTAACAATAGCGATCTAGACAAGCAAACAGTGCTGAAGAATAAGCTAGGGATATACGCATATGCCGTGTTACACTCAAGAGGGACTATATAAGGTCGTGTCTTAAAGAAAAAATATTATATAGCTGCAGTTATACTCAGTTCTTAACTGGCAACAATTTATTATCTATATACAAAATCGAATAGTTTCTGATTTAAGGGTTTTTAAGCACATTTTACTTTTCAATTTTAACTCAATATGAATATATTCCTCTGCACCTGACTGTAACCAAACAGTAGTAGTATACAATGGCTCCATTAAAATGCCTAACGTTGACCTGAGCTCTATGTTACCGCGCTTTTAGTGAGAAACATAGAAAAATTTACCGCGTTTCGTGACGAGAGTGATTGATGATTCTGTGATTTTCTAAGGTACGTCATTCAAACACCTTTAACAATAATTAGATTTGCTTCGACGCAACTAGAAAACTTCGCTATTGGTGCACAAAGTACGGATTAATTCATTGTATTATATTTTTCTTACCTGCCTGAGTCGTCTTTCATCTTATATATAGCTACGTATGTGTCTTGCAGTTCTATTTAATATTTAAAAAGACTGACGGGAGAAAGGAAAGTCGACGACTTGGTCTCTTGCAGGGTGACTTCATTTCAGCAGTCATTCGATTGAGGGTTGATGCCTATGCTTGTATGTATCCGAATGGAATGAAATCTCATTTTCTAGACGTATGAAAGAGAGTATGGTGGACTACAGATTGAATACAGAACAATGCGCGTATCGACTTTTTGGGTCAATAGACAGATACAATCACCAGCCGTTCCATTCAATCAATTGAACTGGACATAATGAAATTGCGTTTGATAAAAGTCTGCTTTGGTCTTTTATGTAATCTTGCAATAGGTGACAGAGTTTAGATTGTAACTAATGAAGTTATTTCAAGGCTTCGTTCGATGAGAGGTCATTTTTCAAATTTTCCCTAGTGTGGACTTATCGGATTACAGTTCGAGTAGATGACTAAATTTGTTCTGCATCGAAAGGACATAATACATACATACATAATACAAACATACGGAAAGAAGTATACAAAGCTATTATTTTGAATCTTCAGTAAAGGACAAGAATATAACTTAAATTACCTTTGTGACAAAAATATTGCAAATATTTCACCTGTATGTGTAGGCAAGATAATTCAAAGTGAAGTTAGTCGTAATAAGGTCTGTTGCGTGCGTGATCCTTAAAACTGGGAATTCCAAATTTTGGATTAACATTGCATACTATCTTAGTGGGACAAACCATGTAGTTTCATATGCAAAAGTTTGAGAGGAGAGTAGCATCTTCACAGTAGCATCTTTACAAGTTGTCACTGTGAAGCATCTCCAATGCACACACATCTTACCATCTCCTGAACTCCGTTCCCTGTATCGGCGTTCCAAATGAATCGATTGTTCTCTTGAATCGATCGAAAATGGAGACAAAATGATATCCCTTATCGTGCAGGTACTGATAATGTTCAAAAACTAGTGAAACTTTTACGAGCTTTTATCACTTTGGACATCATCATTTACACTGAAAAAAATCCACATGGCGACCAGAGCCATGTAACATAGCGCATTATTTATGGTCCCATACGCCATGTACATAGTACTCTGAGCCATGCAATACGGCTTCCAGCGCCATAACGTCAGAATCTACATAACGCGTGGTCCCATGTAACATGGCGCAGCATTTATGGTCTCACACGCTATGTACATAGTACCCTGAGCCATGCAGTATGGCTCCCAGCGCCATAATTACATGGCGCAGAAATTATGGCCCCACACACCATATTACATAGTACCATAAGCCATGTAATATGGCTTCATTTATAGGTGAGCAAATTTAGATATTGTTCGTTATTTGAAGTATATTTGAATATACGGTCATACCACACTGGAATAACCGATCCTCGTCAGATCACCGAAGTTAAGCAGTGTTGGGCGCAGTTAGTACTTAGATGGGAGACCGCTTGGGAATACCATGTGTCGTTGGCACGTAAAACTTTGTGCTGTACCTTACCCAAACAAAAAAGTTGTCTGGGAAGCACTATGAAAAAGAAAAAAAAATTAAAAAATAAAAATTAATAAATGAAAATTTAAAAAAAATCATACGGAGGTATACATATCTGGTGTTAAGCATGCGTGTAAATATTTTAAGAGTTAAATTTTTTATTAGACCTTTATTGTGGTGCTTTAGTTTGCATAAAGTGCATGGCGTGGAGGACTATAGTAGATGGCGTGGGGGGCCATAATACATGGCGTGGAGAACCATAGTGCAAAGCGTGGAAAACCATAGTACATGGCGTGGAGGACTATTGTACATGGCGTGGAGGGCTATAAGCATAGCGTCTGCTCCTATGTACTTTTCGCCATGTACTATGGCGTGTGGCGCTTTATTTTATCGCAATCCCCAAATCGACTATGTACATGGCGCCAGAAGTCCATAAATTATGGCGTCTGGCGCCATGTGTTTTTTCAGTGCAGGTGATCCTTTATGTTCGACAGGTAAAACACCGGAAAACCTCAACAATGACTCGGCCCAGATCGCAGCAACTCAACATTAGCGTCAAATTGTTTCGGGAATTGAGCATCGCTCCTCCGTGTGGATGAGGCGCATTTCCATTTTGTCGTAATTGTAGAGAAGCCTATGCATCCTCAACAAACGGTAGTTTGATGCTGTTTTTGGAGTGGTGGTGGCACCATTTTCACTCAGAAATGAGACCAACAAAGCCGTTCGATCAATTGAGAGTGTTACAGAATGGAAAACATGGACGTTGACGACCTTTGGTTGGTTTTAGCATTTTATGCACTAAGTTCGCAAGTCACATTTGTCAACCATTTTGGCAATGTCAATTGACCATCGCGAAGCTGTGATTTGATATCCTTGGACTTTTTTCTTGAGGTGCCGTTAATGATCGATACTATACTGTCAATCCAGCAACGATTCATGAACTTAAGCACAATATTGGTCTGACCATTCGTGAAATACAGCCCGGAACGACCGAAAGAGTACTGAAAATTGGGTTGACAGGATGGAAGCTACTTCCAGGCCACAAGGCAGTCATGTTAATGAAATTGTGTTTCATAGCTAGTCAGAATGTTTTTCCAGTTAAGCAAGAATTTTTGAAAAATACTTAGCTTTAATATTTACTGAAAATTTGGCATGTATATTCAGGGCCGAAAATTAAAGGAGAAGTACTTTCTTCCAGCATTTCTTTCTTTCCAGTCTTTATTCATTTTGGACAAAAAACTGGCGCTTCCTGCCAAAGATACCTGTTTTCTAATTCAGAAAGTAGGACTTTGTTCCTAGACGTGAGACAAAAAATTCTATCCTGCCTGAGTTGCTGAGATAAAATGAGACAAACTCACAAGTTTCATATTATGTTCAATGCGAGGCCCATTGTGCTAAGGCACTTCAGGAGCACCACAAAATTATTACAACATTCACTTCTGAAACTTATTAAAAACTGCGTGCAGCATAGAGAGATAATGCAGTGAAACATTGGAATTGGACATGGAATTGTAAAATGTGCTTACTCCATCAGCACTTCGAACTCAGTTGATTTTTTCAGGACTTTAGGTATGTTCTTTTACAAAGCATAAGCTTTGATGTGTCGTATTTATTTGTTTGTAGTGATAATTTCAAATTTCATATTCCACATCGATATGGTGCGATTTGAATTCACTATCTGAGCTCATAAAAGCTTTATGGCTTCTTCAGCTGAAACACAACAAAAGTATCTTTCCAATCTTTTGGGAGATACTCATTTGTGGTCACTCATTTATCGAATTTTCCGATCCAAATTGATCTAAGTTGAACCTTGCCTGGTTGCTTGGTTTCATAATGCTGCGTTAGCATTTTGGTAGCAGGCTGCTCGCTAGGCTTCCTACTAACTGATCCTTAAAAAGAAGCCAAAGTTAGATGCACTTTTCATGACGGAAGCACGCCGCACCACCCTAACTAAGTCACTTTTCGTTTTGCTTCATTAGTTTGCTCCCAAGATATTACTCCTACACCAAGCCATGTTGCTGATGTGACGCTTCATTGCATTTCTCCGTGGACTAGAATAGAGATTGACAACTGTAGAATTTTTTCTGAGCGAGTAGGTACCTACTTCAGCGAACGTTGACTACATAACATGGACACTCTTCTGGTTTTGGAGTTTACAGTTCGCGTTCTTGGCAGAGATGAATGGAGTTATGGTGATACCCTCGAGAGTGGGCTCGCCCATGTCCGACAGCCTGAAACTGAACAATAAAGTTGGCAGTTATATATACTTGGATGAGCTGAATCTAAGACTGTCTAAGATGGAGGTTGTAGTTATTTTTTAGATTGTAGCTATTTTTTCCTAAAAAAAAAGCGGATCGCAATTTCGCAAATACTTTTATGAGAAATTTTCGTTGAGTAAAATTCGCAAATGCATAAAAATTGGCCCAACTAAGTAAATAAAAATTAATAATCTTCCACATTTCAAGTGGTCTCATCAGTCAGATATGTACTATGAGAACATTCTGATGAGAAACGGTGCATATCTTCGAAACCAATTAGTAAAATTCAATTTTTAATATGTCTCGAAACCAAAACATTTCCATAAAAATATAATATCTTATGATATCCCTCCTATCTTCATAGTCATCCTTGCAGAGTCACGTTGAAAGGATCCATTTCTTCTCCTACATTTCCGGAATTTTTCAAGGATCTATCTCAGGTACTTTTCATCTTTTTTAGCAATGACTTCTCTTCTCAACTACTTTTGCTTTCTATATGTAGGTGACCTAAAATTATACAGGGCAATCAAGTCTGCGGACGATTATAACCTATTGCAAGCTGATTTGTTTGCCTTTAATCACTGGTGCCAAAACCACTTCTTACCACTAAACGTCTTGAAGTGTCACCAGACGTAATTCTCATATTCTCTTATTCCAAGTCTGGTATTTCTCTGTCAGTTGTTTAGCATTTTAAAGACCTTGGCGTAGAATTTGATTCTAAATTGAAATTTAAATTTCATGAATTTCATGAATATCACAACTAGAGCCTATCAGATTGCTGGCTTTGTTTTCCGTTCTTCGTACATGTTTGCCAACATTTCCACCTGTATTCATTTATTTTTTACGTTAGTACCTACGTAGGATTCTGGACTACGCGCAGCAAGTATGGTCCCCTCGCCTTCATTATTTATCGGACGCCATTGAATTAGTTCAGCATAGGTTCTCTTGTTTGCTGTTTTTTTTTCAATTTAGTATCTCCTATTGTCCTTACTCCTCTTGTTTTTCAATACTTCATATACATCGTCGATGAGTGCTTATTTTTCAAACTTTGCCAACAAATTTTTTTTTATCTTGGTTGCTAAATAACCATACCTACGTAATCGAGTCGTTCTAGTCGATCACCGAGATTTTTCTTTTTATTTTCTTTCGCTTTTGTTGCGTTTTCCTAGAATGCACAATGCTCTTAAGCTTTATCCTCTCCCGCATTCATTTTTAGAATTCAAGAATGTATTTAAAATATTATCTTGAAATCCAGCTAACCTTAGTTTGAATTTTCGCAGTTAGTTTTAAGTTTATTTAATTTCTCATTTTTCACCTTAAAATTCTTACTAATTGAAAACTCTGCCATCTGTTACTTACTTATTTAAATTTTTGGAGAAAAGCTTAAGGTCTTATTTACTTCATTCTACAAAATACTTATTTAGGAGCTAAAATTATTTTCTAGAAAAAAAGAATTGTTTTAGCATAATGAACACATCTGAATACTTGATAAACACCGCGCACCTTTTTTTTTTTTACATACAATAGCCAGAATATTTAACGGCATTAATCAAAAATCTTATGAGAATCTGCAAGAAACAGTTTTTTCAGTGAAAATGTCTGCTCATTAGGTGGTATAATCAACTTTCATCTTAATCACCCATTTTAACTATAAGTTTTCATATTTCTATAAATCTGAAGCCAAGCTATCAGTTAAGATCTTTCTAAAATGCCTTTATGCTCATTAATTTTTTTGTGAAAATAGAATTCAAGCGGGATTGTCTGAAATGAGATGAATCCATGAAAACATTTCATCTGATGGTTATTCATATCAAAACATGCGCTCATAAAAAGGTTTTTTTTTGTTTTTAGAAGGGTAGCAAAGATTCAAATTAAATTATACGCCAACACTATTTTTCAATGTTTTTCAAACTTCAGTCGTTGTCACAATGCATGTGACAGATGGTATTGCTATCGCACAATATATAATTTCCCAAAAATAAGCGTTTCAATATACCCAAGCCACAAAATAGAATTATTGCATTTGGAATTAATTTCCATATTATCTCAACGAAATAAGTAGTTACAATGTCCTCCAAGAAGGCGTGGATCCAAGCATACCTATTCCCGAATCGATTGAAATTCTCATAGTCTCGAATAAAAGTTCATGGCACAAACCCCAAGAAACGCATTTACCAAAATCACTGCATACTTATCAACATAACCTGATCTAAATTCAAGAAAACATCCAAAGTCTGCCACGACCGTCGCGGCGTCAGGCAATCAATTAATTAAGAAAAAAACATTTTCTGATTAAATTTCCATTAACGGGTGGCAATTAGCCGGCCATTACAACGCCCCACTATCGAAACAAGTTCAAAGTGAATACCTTGCCTGCCTGGCTGTCAGTCGGGCGCGATCGAGAAGCCCTCCGTGATAGTCCAACAAGAAAACTAAATTCTATTGTTCGTGGTCGCATCTGTCAGATGTAAGTATGTACACTATCTATACGGTTCACTGCTCTAAAATATGTATACTAGACAAAAGCCCCAACATTTGTTTTTTTTATACGACTCCAATATCTACTCGTACAGAGCTCAGCGAATAGCCACGATAGTGCAGTGTTGGTAGATTCCTTAAGTCCTGCTGAGTCCAATGTTGGAGTTCTTATGAGGTGAAGTACGAAACAATAATTCTTTCTGCAGTCGGAGCCAGAATCAAGATTGAAGACTGACTGGCAGTAGGCCATTTTCTTAGATCGAATGCCACCATTGAAAGTGGGAGTGCATTCGCTCGCCCATTACATTTCGGTGAACGAGAAAGAATGAAATAGGTATAGTGCGGTCTGGAAGGGATTGATGTGTCGGTGTGGCTAAGGAGTAGGCAATATATAGGACTATGCTTCCAATGGCTTCTGCGCGGTTTTATGCAAATTAGAATATGTCCTTGCGTTTTGGGGAATGTAGTAAGTATCTGCAGACTCAAATGTTTTGGAAGTTCGTTTGTTTGGCATCGATTTTTAGCAATGTGTTTATGGTCGGAATATGAAAACAATAATTGCAAGCGAGTGTGCACTTGATTACATGTGTTGCATTATATGTTTTAAACATCATATATTATACAGTTCAAAATATTCTGGTAATGTTGGTGGCTTTTCCCAAATTTAAATTTAATTAATAGATGGTTTGATATCCATACATAATTTTAGATAAAAAAAAAATATAATGCGTGCAAATGTAAGTACAATTGTACCAAATTCAATACTTGTATCAATTTTCAAAATAACTTATTCTTTCCCCTATTCTGCCTAGGCTACATCATTGCTTTTGTCTGTGAAATACAAATAAGTGTCGATTTTGACATCCTTCTATAAATATTGATCAGTGCTGTACAATGTACGAGTTAAAAGTTTCACCCAATTCTCTGCATATGCATCTAAATATCATTTCGCAATGCAACTGCTGGTGCGCCGATTCAATCATAAAAACGTGGAATTATTTTTACCATTTATTATAGAATTGTAACAATTTTGATGTGTACTGCCTGAAAACTGCTGTCAGATTTGTTTTGATGAAGAATAAATGTGTTTCACTCCAGGCTTGTTTGGGGGCCGTTTTAACTACTTATTTCGTTGAGATGTTAAGAAAATTAATTTCATCCTAATAAAAATTATTGTCAGATTTTTTTTCATTCACATTTCAATCGCATATTACATCTTTGAGTACAACTTTTATATTTTAGTACAATCCACATTCTCTCTCAATCATGCAAAAATGGGCGGGACGAAAACTCTACCACTGAATAATTCCATTCCTACATCAGCCCATATTTGCAACTCCCTCCATGCCTATTCCAAAGCCAGTCCGTCCAGTAGGGAGACCTCTATCAACCAGAATGAGGCGTTTCGATTGTCATAGGAATCCGGTTTCGAAATGGCTAACAGTGGGACGGGAGAACACACAATTCAATGGCAACAACAAAACCAACCGCATCTGGCCTGCACACACAACAAAAGAACGGCTCGTCACGATCGGACGTAGTGTGTTCTGGCCGCTCATAGAATCTTCGCGTTCAAATCCGTTTACAAGGTCTTTCAATTGAATTGCGCGGTTCGCCATCTTTCCAGTGGCGCACAGACTTTTCACACCCCCCGGCCCATTCCGACGTGCAAACACAACGCTCGCGTTGCGCCGCTTCTCTGGTCGCGTTTGTTTCTTGTGTCTTGGCCGTGTCCTGCACGTTGCGACGCTGGCAGTGAATTGATTTCGTGCTGCATGACTAGGCGAATTAACGGCTACCGCATCTATTTTTTAAAATATTGATCGGCGCGATATTGTGCTTCTCGGGCTTGTGTTGATTTTCTTGTATTCTCTGTTATTGATTTGTAATCTTTCGTCGGTTTTTTTGTGGACTTTATCGAGAAAAATTATCTTGCGAACTTCAGCTAGAGCGAGTATTGATTACTTGCTGATGATGATGTGATAAAATCTGATAAGTGCGTTGTTTAGTGATCGCAATTAAGTCGGTGTTCGCATGTGATTGAAATAATGTTCTGCATCCGGAAATTACTGATGGAACACGTGAAAAGACACAGTTTCGGTTGAATAATTCGGATTCATGCTAAATTGTTTGTCATTGGCTGACCGGAAATCGAGCAGATAGAAATATTTCAGCAGTGCAGAGACCAAATACAATGAGTTCATTTCTAATGGGCTACCCGCATGCACCGCACGTACAAAACCATATGGGGGCGGGAATCGAGGCGAAATTCCCACCGTCCGAGGACTATCATCATTACAATGGGTACTCCATGCCCCCTGGGATACCGCAGACCGGATCCGAGTACATGTCGCCACATCATAATGGCGGAATTCACCAGAGCTCAAACAATTACAATTATCATCAGGGTATCGGCAGTCATTATTATCATCATCATCATAGCTACGGCTCACAAATGCACTCCATGCAAAATAACACGTATTCGAATAGTGGATACTACGGAAGCTATTATGGAAATAATTCGCATCATCAAATGATGGATTTACCGATACAGTGTCCGAATACGGAACCCACAAATACAGTTTTAGGGTTACAAGAGCTAGGTAAGTTGATGCTGATGTATTATAGCGTATTCGGTATTAAATCGGATGCTGAAAAATTTTGTAAATAATTTTTAACGTCATTAGTCTCGAATTTGTGGTCAGCTTCAATTTATCTCCAATATTTCATGGTGTCTCGATTTGAGCGTGTATAAAACATAGTATAGGAGAATTATAATAATTAAAATCGATAATCTTCTAAATCCCTTGATACATTTTTTTGATAAAATTCCTCACACATTTGTCTTTGAGTATTCATAAAAGTTTATTAAGCATGAGTGGTGGCAGTCTGAGCTATAAATGAAGTTAAGAAACGACTACATTCAAAGAGATTTTCTAAAGAAGTTATTTGACTAGAAATTTCATTAGAACAGTGCACAAACATTTAAAGGTATTGCGCGTGCAAAACCTGATTCTACTTAATTCTTGGGAATAGTTGTTTTGGAAATTCTAAAGACAGTTTTTCCAAGCAATGTATCGGTAGTTGAGAAGCAGCATGTAATGATAGACCTATATTTCTAAATTAGGCATTTCTTCTAAATGCAACCAATATCCTCATCTGCACTATGATTGGGGTTCGGCCCTGGCCTCCCTTAACAAGTTTATTCAAAGGTTCCAATCGCGAGAAGATATCATCCATTAGGCTTTTGTATGATCTGAGCGTCCTAGACGGTATCATCTTTCCAGCGCAAGCAGTGTCTCTACCGCAGTTACCTGCCATAAAATCTGCAAAGAAAGGTTTTCCGAGCTCATATGAGCTCTTCGCCAATACGAGTTAGGTTCCGACCACACTGGAGTATGGCCAGCGTTATTTTTGTCTAAATATCTGCTTCAGATCGCATAAGATGCATGGTTGTGGTGTCTTTGAAAACATCCTTCCAAACATTCTCCGTCAGATTTTCCTCTGAAATGCAGCTAAGAGCTCAGAGTCTCGTTTCTTGAGGACTCATACTAGTGGATCAATGCATGAGTGCTGGTAAGACCATCTTGAACAGCAATAACTTTGAAGTTCGAGCTATATTTCGAGGTTTGAAGCGGCTTTATTGACCTTGAGCGGCCACCCGCGTATTTCTTCCTCCATATATTATTGACTCCAGGTAGTTGAAAAGTTGCACTACTTTGAAAGATGTATATCCTGATGTTTTAGCCAACCCAACGAGATCCTTTCGCACACCATATCACCATGCACTTGATCAATGCTTTATTCAAGTGTAGAGCCAGCTTTTTGCCGGCCGCTCAATGTGGATTATGCAGTCTTTTACAGCTAGCACGGATGTTCCAATGATTGTTTTTAAAAATACATCCTTCCTTTCACTATCTCCATCACTCAATCAAACTGCACGGTCCACATGCAGCATATCCTTTTTGAATCAGCAACTGTCACCGTGCTTAGGAGGCAATCGTAGGATGGTATAAGGGAAAGTACTTTCCTAGTTTATTTGTTATATTACACTCAGCTTATATGTACACATATATTAGTTCTGTTCTCCAAAGCATAAACGCTCTATCTAGTCATAAAACCTCTATTTTTTTTCATTTTTGATTTAACATCGGATTCGAAAACAACATACCTGATCACATCATTTTACAAAATATGGAAAACCTATCTTTTGAGGAAGTATGTTAAAATCAATAGTGATAAATGCCCTTTTCATTATATCTGCATGCTGCAGAAAAACACAAATCATTGAATATCTCCGAAGTTATTACTAAAATGTAGATATGGCGTTTATGCGTAGTACGGCAGACTTATCGTCATGACTTGTGTCCAGAGAAAAAGTTAGAAAAAAAGCTGTAGTCTGCGTTGTTCTTTGCGTGTTGATAAGAAATAATTTTAGGTTCTCCTTAAATTTAGCGAAATCAATTGATCTCTTCACTGATTCGCGCAAGGTGCTATAAAATACTAAAGACTGTTGGATGAGATCCATTTTTAACCGGTTGGTTTTTGCCTTGTTAATTGCAAGATCATTTGCAAATCTTGCTACTGCGTTCATTATCTCGCCTATAAACTTTCTATGGCATTTCAGATGCTTATTCAGGGTCCTGTGTATTAATTTGCCTTTATTTGGTCCCATGAATTGGTAAATATCTATTAAGCCTAATTCCCTGTGTACACTTGAAGTTGGGGTAAGAGCTGATATTGCGACAATTTTTTTTATTGATTTTCTATTTAATCTAAAAATTAAGTTAATATTTTATTTAGATATTTGGTTCCATGAAACTCATCCGTAGGATATATTTGAGAGGATAAAAGTATTACAAATATTAAGTTTTATACTTCACGTTAGGAATTGATATCTCCTCAAGACCTCTTTCACAGGCGATTTTGTTGATAAAGTACAGCCAGAACATTTTTGTATCTAATGCATTTTTTCAATGCTGTTCTATTAATTTGGATGCATGGATTGCTTGTTTTTTGCAGAAATCATATATATTTGGTCTTTTGAACACTTAGAATTAATTTACTTTGTGAAAGCCAATTCCAGTATTTATCCAAGTCAGCGTTTATTCTTGCATTTTATGCCTTTCTTGAATAAAAAAGTAATGTATCATCCTCGAACAGGACTACTTTGCCTCATTAAATAATATCCTGAATACTTTTAACGCATAAAAGAAACAAAACAGGACCAAGTATGGATCCCTGAGGAATGCCAATGTTTACTGCTCATTCATAACTTTTATACATATTGTTGTTTGTCACGATACGCCTTGTTAAAAGATAGTTTTTTATTACAGCTGAAAATTTGTGATGGATACCATATACTTTCAGCCTTTGCAGCAAAATGGTATGGTCAATAGTGTCAGAATCCAGAACAAAAAAAAAACACCGTTACATAATTGCTTCTATCTAGTCCACTATAATGAACTGCGCCTAGCATTGGCGCCAATGTGCTGATGCATTCTTAGAATGCATATTGCATTCGTGTTAAAATTGAGTTAGAACTAAGGAACTGTAGCATTTGTGCTTGAACGACTCTTTTAAATACTTTGGTCAGAGCACGTGTCACGGCTATTCGGCGATAATTTTAAGGATCTGTTGATGTACCACCTTTGTAGATAGGTGCTATTTTCGTCAATTTAAGACAACTAGGAAATGTGCCCTGTGCTATATGCTCATTAATTAATATTCTTACGGGCATTACTATATGCGATTTCTGCAGCTTAATATCTTTTGAAAGTAATATTATCTAGACCAGGAGAAACGTTGGACTTAATGTTATCAATTGTTTGTGAAATTTCAGCTGAATCAGCTGGCCGCAAGTGATATGAAGTGAACATATTTGGCTCTTTGTACATAATATAGCCAGATATAGTTTGCAGTTGTCAAGCTACAATGGTACCTACTGATAGTTGCGAAGCAGTTATTCATGATTTTTGCCACTTCTTCCGGTGCTGTGGTAGAATTCCTATTCATTATTAATTCATCGATAGCAGCTGTACATTTACTGTATTTTCGAGTAGATAGCAGCTCATTAATCAATTTAAATATCTTGAGCTATTTCCAACTAAAGCTTCAAGTAAAAAAAGGACTTTTTGCTTCCTGTAGCACTTGATTTGACTCCTTCTTCAGGTCCAATACCATCTGTATAAGCCCCTGTATTTGTCTGGACTTCAACAGCGGTCAACAGTGGTTTGGTTGAACATGCCTCTTAAAAGCATTTCACAATAAGTATATTTTTATATTCGCATCCAAGTAATTAATCGTTCTTTGGTTAGCTTATTTCAAACAGACAAAACAAAAGAAATAGCGACAAATAGCATGGTCTTACAACGTTGGGGTGCAACCAACTGCCATTTCAAAGATTAAGCAAGAGGAGATGATATTATGTGATACAAAATAAAGCGAAGATATGGGTATCACTTGCTAGCCTAATTTTTGTGTAAAGCTAGGGGTTTAGGCTGGGTATCAAAAACGTTCAGTAACAACCAACAAATATTCTTATTATAAATTTATCAAAAGATATACCTCAAATGAATTGGTGTAATTGCCATATCATTTGAATATATTTGTATAAGTATAGTTTTTAACAGTACGGACTTAGTGTATCTTTCTATTAAACTTTAACTCTAATTTAGACTAAAAATGGCCAGACTCGCGTTCTGCTTAAAACAATAGCGCAGGCCGGCGATGCTAGAAGTGAATTACATATTTATTATCTGGGACAGATCTGATGTTTAAGCATTTGGCGATTATTTCTTCTGCTGTGGAGACTTTACACCCGTTAAATAATTCGAAATGAGCATCTTCATTGTTGATATCGTTTTTAAGGAAATCAAATACTATTTTGATGGCAAGGATCCAAAAATATTCCTGAAATTTCCATATGGAGCGAAACTACTTCAATCCAAAGCGCATAAGTTGCCTTCTTATAGAATTCAATTGTAGACTTTAGACGAGGATCTAACGTTTCGCTTGTTTCAACTCAAGCATTTGCAAGTTTCTATCAACAGTAGTATTTTCTTTCAGACCTATTTCAAAATCTTTGCACTTTTTTAAATGCTGCATGTGTAGTAGACAGTTTTTTATTTCTACGTTCTGAAAAATTATCTGCAAGTGCTTTGAAAAAAATCTTTTATGGAAATTAAAAGTAGATTGTATCTATCATATTTATTGTTTTTCACTGTTGTTTTTGGCAAAACTGTTGCAAAATTTAATCTTGCATTATTCACTTCTGCAACTATCGATCATTTTATATTACCAAAGAATTTTATATCACCAAAAATGTTAATATAAAATGGAAAAATACGATTTTAAATCTTTGAAGCATTCGTTCAGATAAGAGAACTAAATAAATATATAGAGCTGAGGACATTGGTTTTTGCAATAGTTTGGATATAACTCCAATTAGTAAAGAATAGTGCGAATAATAACGAATAATGCGATATAATTGAAAAAGTTTTTATTACATGGATGTCTAACCTAATTAATTTATTTCATGTTTGTTATCAATAGCATTCGAAAACATTGGATCTAATAAAGTACCGGTTGATCCAAAAAAACCGATAAATCAACATTTTCCCATTAATATACCTTATAGTAATACTAAGAACCTGATAACGTTTCTTCCCAAACAAAAGTTTGCCTGAGATATCATATAACAAAGATGTCATATTGAAATAGCTAACCACGACAAAAATTCTGAAACAATTAACCATTACTCTAAATATATAATAATAGCCCCAAGATTTTAAAAATATATCTGGCTTCTAAAAGAAAAATGGTCTTCTAATAAAAATTTTTAGTTTTGAAAGCTAAAGAAAAAATACAATCAGATTAAAAATATTTAAAAGGACTACCTTGTCGAAAACTGACTTCATTGAATTCTTAGAACATAAGATACAAATAGATTACATTTCCGAGAATATTAGGATGTTAAAATTATTTTTAAAAAAGAAAGTGAAATCCGAAAATCCACGTAGTAACATTGAAGTTCTATTTGGTAGGAGTAGGGAAACAGAGAGCGCTGGTCGAAAGGAATCTATTTAGAATATTATTAATTATAGCTACAGGAGGTTAAGCAAAATTACACTAGAGGTTTATTCCTTATATTTAAAATTGGCAAGTGACAAAGGAGACAATCTAGATATTGTGGGAAAAGCTAACAGAGCCTTAGAATGCGACCAATATAGAAAGACGAGAACTCTCTGAAGGAAACGGAAAAAGCTAAGAGAGGAAAGAATGCCGAAAAAGAATGTCGTAGAGACTAGCCCCAAAGAACAAATTCACAGTCCAATTTACGAGATAGTATATGATGCTGTTCAACACAAGCCTGAAATTTGCTGTCAAGGAAACAGTATTTCCAACAGAATATTTGGCGATAGATGGCGAAGAAGCGATAAAACATTTTCTCGAAAAGGAGAAAGCATAGATTAGAAAAAACGTGGCTATGCTCATTAGGAAAGAAAGCAGTAAGAGGAAGAACGCTGGAGGCACAAAGGGCACTTAAAGAGTTGGCTACCTACCACAACAATCTTTTATACTAAAGCAGATAAAAGGAACGCTATGGTCATAATGGATAGTGATGAATACCACCGATAAGTCATGGAAAAGCTCCACTGCCATGACTTAACGGAAGATCCTTTACGAAACCCCATCAAACTAGTGGAAAAGAACTTGAAAACGTCTCTATTACTACGAACTTGAAAACGAGAAGCCACTAGTCTACAAGTCCCAAACCAAGCGTTGGCAAAAATTGAATGCCTTTCAAAAATACACTCGGAAGAAAAAGGAGTAAGCGAGATTGACACCGCCACAAACACACCACTAAGGAGAATTGGAATGTAGACCAATGCAGGAAAGATTAGTGATATATAGGTTCGAAATCGAGAGGAGGTGATGCAGTGGCTTAAAAAATTGATAGCAATAGACGAAGATGAGCTAGTTGTATCCTTGTTAGTACCTTGTCTTACCTTCCCCGGCGTGAAGGTAGAACAAGGAACTTCGGTTTCTTTGAGGATTGGCTATTAGACTAGCATAGCTCTCCGCAGTGTAGAAAGAAGTTAGAGACTACTTGAAACTTGCCTCAATTTACATGAATGCAACCTACTTCACTTTCAAAGGGAAGAGCTTCAAATCTATTAAAGATGTCGCTATGGGAAAAATCCTTTATTGCTGTTTATAAGTGAGATATTTATGGATAGACTGGAAAGAAAACTTCATGAAAAAGGTTCGCTTTTCCGTTTATTGATGAGGTATATCTGGCTTTCGTAAGAAAAGATGTTTTGGCAAAAACTTTAGAGAAGCTGAACAAAGTACATAAAGATACTTAATATATTATAGATACTTAATATACTTAATATATGGAAGTCAAAAGTAACAAAATTAGACCCTTCTTGGATTCGACGATCATCAGAAAAGATGGTCTTGTTGGGTTCAATACATATCGGAAACCCACGCACACTCAGAGAACAGTACCATCTTTGTCTAATTATTGGTATTCGCACAAAATGGCGCCCAACAACTCGACGATCAGTCGGCTATTGACAGTAACAATGGGTCAAAAAAATTAGTCAATAGTACAAAAATAATGAATATGTTAGGTACTGGAAACACTTTGCTAGCACTGCAACCAAAAGTATACTTCCCGTCAAGATCAATACATCCTGTAAATTGCGCTTTTATCTAATAATTGCTTCGAAAGTTACAGGGAAATGAAGATTTTTGGTGATACCATCTATAACATTTTCAAACCTAAGAAAATCCAAACATTTGTTTCTTTTGATTTCCAGATCAATTTTTGCTTTAGAAGCTAGACATATTTCGATTTCTCCACAGATATCGATATTTCGAGGGTGATCTGTCCTCTTGCTCAGTGGTGCAAATTGTTTTGGTAAACAAGTCCGATATCAACAAGATATGTCACATTTTCCTGACCTTCGACCTTGAACTAGATTTTTGGTGCACAAAGTTTCGTAATGGGCTTTTCATATAGTGTTTCTGATACCACAATAATGATATCTTACCCCAAATTTTATTTCGCAGGAAAAAGACTGAGCTACAAATCATATACACACACCAAAACATTAATCACTTGCATTTCCAAAGATATCAGCTTCAACACTTTTGTTGATAGACTTCTTCTCAACTCTAGATAATAATACGGATATGACGTTTGAATATCATATAATATCAAAAGACACATTCTGCAGTCCCCGTCGAAAAAGCAAACATCATAATTTTTTTCAAATCAATTTGTTCGCTGGGAATATACTAGAATTTTATCATTTCATTCCCCACTAAGATATTGCACTGATTGAATCACCCCAATTTGAATCTAATCAAAAATGAGCATCTTTAACATTTTTCAACGCTTCAAAAGATCAAATTCGAAAAAGATTATATCAATGTAAATCACTGTCAAAGTGAATAATTCTTAAAATATTTGATCAGATCCAAGATGTTATAAGCTCAAAAGAAGTAATTAAAGTAATAACTAGCAAAATTAAATTAACATAACATTTTTTTTCTTTTTTATGACACATGGGTTAACATACGAACAAACGGAGTGGTTATTGGATTTTTAAGGATATCTAAAAATAGTCATGAATTAAATTTGAGTTCCAGGATTTTATTTTTGATTGAGCTCCAGGATTTTATTTTTGAATATTTGGAAAGAAATTAGAAATACTGTAATATCATATATGAATTTGTTGTTGGACCGCCAAAACAATGTCGAAAGAAGCAGAGTGTTTTGTATTATTGGATTTTACTAGATTTTCCGTAGAACAAATTTAAATAAAAATTGGCTAAGCTATGGATTCATAATTTAATATTGGCACCAGATAAGAAAAATTCTATTGTCATTAATTTGAAATGGTCCGACAAGAAATATCTTCACTCGCACTAAGCGTTCTCCAAACCGCCGACAGGATAAATAACCAGTAGCTAGGAGATTTCGAATCTTACACAAAGTTTTGATCGATAGTACTGATTGGTATGAACAATGCCTTTGAGTCAAGGGTGAATTTTAAAGACATTCAATCAAAATAGGAACATTCTATGCTAATTTTAATAGGCTTCACAGTCAGAGACAATAGCGTGACAATAAAATCATATTTTCAGTCAAACCCGAATCAAACATCCATTTCCTCCACCAGAAAAGCAGCAGCCAGCAAATTTACTATTAGCATTCCAAAGCATTATCTTTTCTACACCTACACACAATTCATTCGACTCGAAGCTGAGAAAAAATCCTGAAGCAATAACACAAGAAACAAACATTAAAAATAACCGATTTTGTGCTCTATTGGAGGTCTCGCAGCTTCGTGTGCTGTGTGTATCTTGCATTACGCTTACAGTTCGGATCAGATAATGCCAGCAACTTTTTGATTTTTTGATGACAATGACAGGCAACTTAAGATATCGGTGACGATTGATCAGCTCCGTTTCAGTACTTTTTTTCTTTCGTCTCTGCGTCGACTTCTTCTTGCCGCTTGAAAATAGAATGACGGCAGATATTTTTGACGACTTGCTATTTTATCTCAAAAGTCGAATGGTTTGGTCCGCCGCATCCACGGAGCTAACAAACTCAAGAGAAATAACGAGTGTGTACTGTTGTTGATGGAACTTCATATTTAAGCGATATGAAATTACGTGAACCAAACCGAATCCAACAGAACTGTATTGCTTTCCGTTTCATTTCGTGTGGAATCAGATGCATGAAAAACGGAAAGAATATTAAGATTGATTTCGTGACCTTCATTATTATAATTTTGAACAATTTCGGAGATAACCTGATGATCAAAACATTAATGGTGATTGTGATGATAGATGTGAGTTTTAGTTGTTCAGTGCGGTAATTTGCGCAATTGAAAATTGATTCTGAGCTTTGAGAGGGGAAAGTGATAGTTTAAAACATGAGCTCAATGCAATGAAAAACATAAAAATGCAGAAATTAAGTATGTAAGAAACATGCTGTGAAATATATCCCTTCATGAAAATTTGGCACGATCTAACGAATAAATTAAAAAATATTCAAGAATATAACGTAAATTCAATGCTGGACTGATCACGCAGAGTACATGTAGGTAACTTGTCTGTTGTCTTGAATGTAGAAATGTAGAGGAATCATCGGAACCAACGTTTTCTGGGGGAATGTGAATACATTACATAACTAAAAAGTGAAACAAGTTGCAATAAGGCATAACTTATACCTTGAACGAATTGAATCTATTTTTGGGAAATACCTTGAAGTCTTTTCATTTAGAAAAGCTAGTTTGAATCAAAATGGCTTCCTGGCTGAATCATTTTGATTGAACATCAATGAAATTTCTAAATGCCTTCTAATGCAAATATAACTTGTTTTCATTTGGGTTGCGTTTGAAAACCAAGACCATTAAACATTTTACATAGCCAACACTAAATAGAATTTTAATTCAATTTTCGTTCATGTTACTATGATGGACCCATCATAGTTATTGAATGAGAAGTGAGTTTTTCATGCTTAGAGCAGTGTAATGTGAAAGACTTTGTTTAGTTAGTGGGCGGAATTATTAGCGCATACAAAAATAATTAAAAGAAATACACAGCCGCAGATATAATCATGTTTAAGTGTTTTCTTGGCAATGAAATCAGTAAATTCAACGAATGTCTGCATTAATTGATATGTACGTGCATTACATACATTTAACCTTTCTATCAAAAATATCCATTCATACCATAAGTATTTGAGAAAAGAATACTTATTCATTATAATGACTTTAATTTTTATAACTTCCTTTTATTTTTTCACCGCAAATTATTTGGTGTGACCACCTTTTGCTTGTAAGCGTTCCGGATACTCATCAATATGGACGCCCACTATTCTCGAAGGCAACCAAGATTTTGTATGCCAGTTTTTAGCGTTAGATACTGGAGTAAGTAATTTCAAAGACTACAACTTCTTAAACATATAGGCGAATGAGCTGATCTAAACCAAGCTGGCTTATTGGCAAAATTCTAGGACGCAGAATTGGCGTTCTTTTCATAGATTCAAGTTAAGCTCTGGTTATCTACGCATGAACAGATCTGATGTGGGATATCCAACAACTTTCAAAAAACGTTTCTGCTAAGAGGCTAATTAACTTTCCCGATCCTTATTTGATTGTGAAAAAATTATTGGCCAAAAAAACTACCGGGGCGAAGTACATTGGGAAGGTTATTGCCAAAAAAGGCTTACACAATTTAGAAATTTGAAAAATGGTTAAAGGCCTAGATAAACAAAATGAGGAAGCATTTTACAATTCATAAAAAAATGCATTTCATAATCAATTGATATGAGTGTGGCGTTATTATTTCTGTAACTTAATGTCTCCATGATTTAACTCAGGTTGCTCCTCACGGCTAACTGGAAGCTAAGTATATGACGATATTCGGCACTGGCGGTCATAAGGCGTACTTCATAGAGTCAGTATCTTGCTTACTTGACTCATTTTGGACAAGACTGTTTGATCTAAATTTGACTTAATATTTACGCATTATTTTCGATTTTTTTCTATAAGTATACCGTTTTGGATATTCTCTCAAGCAGCAGCACGCTACAATCTACTTCTTACATATGTTTTCCTTGCCTTACATCTTAGATAAATTTACCTCAAATCATTTCTTATTTAAAACTATGACCTTTAAGATGTAACACAGTTTTAACCCTTTAATATTGTGCAAGCAAAAACTTACGGCCGAAAGCTGAAATGTGCATCGAATAATGCATCAAATTACGTTCATTTCGATTTTGGATGAATTTTCATTTTCATTTCACAGTCTTTTTTGTTGTCATTAATCTTTTTCACTATTTTTGATAATGAAAAATGATCTTTTTTGAACGATTTGTACAACAGTTAATCCAACATACATAATTTTATTGATATGCGCTTTTCAAACGTGATATTATTTGCGAAACTAAATTGTTGTATAGGTCATATCCGATTAATTATCTTCAAAAACTTAATTGATGAACTAAAATTTTTACATGTACAAATTGTTTTGAAGTGCTAAATCTTTTAATTAAATCATTTCGATCCTAAGAATTTTCACAGCCATCTCAATTTTGACAATTTGGAAGATTTGTTTTTCAGTAATGTAAGACATTTTGCTTGAGCAGCATTTGTATCTTCGACATTTGTTTTGTGAGTCATGCATTTTTTTGTGCCAAATTTACTATGTTTAACTGTGGTATGAGAAATGAAAATAGAGGAAATCGGGATATAATGGCGAACAGGGACTAATATTCTACGTTTAGGTTGCTTTATACTACAGTTATCCATCAGTTTTATTGCAAGGGAAGAACCTGATATTAAAGTTGGTTAGACGTTTGCCCTGTCGCCCTACGCTTCGTAAAAAATCACGTGTATCTACATATTCTGAAGTGATTCTTCACCATTTTCGAGTAGATTTCGTTTGCGATTTCACACGCTTGATTTTGAATGATTTATTCCAATTTGCAGCATAGTAAGCAGCATCATAGTTCATTAACCATCAATTTTGAATGTTTGACTTATGTAAGCTGTAGATAAATTTTTATTTTTCATACAAAGGGGATAAGATTGTGTTAGCAAGATGGCGATTCGTTCTCTTACCCTTTCTGAGGCAAATATGAAAATATGATGTTTTTTTTGTTCAAAATATGATGTTTTTTTTTGTTCAAAATATGATGTTTTTTTTTGCATAAACTAGCATTTAAATAAACTGAGCCGGACGAAATCGAACACAGGCTCAACAAAGAAAAGAAAATAGCTATAATAATATAATATATGAATATTATTCATGGATACCAATAATCTTAGTCTCAGGACTCGATGCTCGACTGAGAGATTCAATCAGACATTTTTCGATTTTTTAAAGAATTCAAAGCTGAATATAATTTTAAACTAGACTGAAGTTATAATATCAATGAGTCTGGAGTATCAATTATTCCGAGAAGAGTCTCTGGAGATGTTTCTGCTAAATATCAGCAAAGAGTTTGCGAAATGGTATCTGCATTATGGGAAAAAAATTTAAGTTACGATTTATGTGCAATCCGTCATCGACAACTTAAATCGATCTCCTTTCCGCATAAATGCCAGAAACATGCGCCGCCTTCAACGTGTTAATCTATTTTTTTCAACTTTGAATAGCAGCGAATTTCAAATGTGTCTTATCTTTACTATTTCCTTGGAAAAATTTGCTAAAATATTCTTTGATCAGAGTGTCAATTATAAAATTATCACAGTATCGGAAAGTGGCCAAGTAAAGTATATTTCGGGAATTTCTATATAACATTTCATCAAAGATGTTTAGGTAATTTTTCTTCACACCGAATTTATAGTGAAGTATAGGAAACAGGACAATTTAAAAACTATATGAAACTAGAGGCCGCTATGGCTTGGATCATATTCATATTTGTAATACCTGCTTAAGGGGAGATATACACCTAGGAGCCGGATAAAACGGTCATTTTTGTGCATTTTTTTAAGGAAAACTATTTGAAATATCGGATTGGGAGTTTAATTATCTAAAAGTATACACATTCAAAAGTATGCTTAATTTTTTTTTATTTAAAAATATAAAAAATATACAAGGATATTGTATGATCCTTGGAGCGCTGTAGAAAAAACAGCGTTAACGGTACCCACTGGCATTTGTTCAAAAATTATCTGAAGAAAAAAATGGAAAAATATTATTAAATAAGATACTATAATCTAGTTCGTGTCATAGCCGATTTTGAAAATATCGATTAATGACAAAATGGCGGACGTTTGAACATGAATAGTGATTTTTTGACCAAAAATAAGATATTATTTTGGCTATAAAACAAAAACTAAGTAACGAAAAAAAAAATCCTATGACAAGTACTAGATAATGTTATATGAAATAATCACAAAAAGAATTAAGGTAATCAGTTCGTTGGTTTTCGAGAAATTCTGGGTACCGATTTGAAAAACGTGTTTTTAAGAAAAACGCGTTTGAAAATTTAGGACTGAATAAATCATTAAATTTGTCAACTAACATGGAATCATCGATACCAGGCCCATAGTGTAAGTCTTTTGCTGTTTACGGAATATTCATGCCTTCTAAATTGTCTTGCCGGCGCCGTATTCAACCTTCTTTCGTCTGTTCTTGCGCTTGCAGTTCGGCTTTCGCTATGCAAGTTTCGTCTTCTTGCGCTACGTACAAGTGCGCCTCCGATCCGAACGATATTCTTAACACATTCATGACTTCCAGCGATGAGGTGAAACCATTGTTGAATGTACATGTTGCAAGATATACTGCAATGCTAACGATTTTGGCCCCGCTGTTCATCGTTTTTGGGGCTATTGTCCAAATAAGTTGGTTGCAGTTTTGGGTATATCGACCAACAAAGCGTTCCAACAATTTTTCATTGCTGAAGTCTTCATATACTGGTTTGATGACATCTAACATCATTTTTGGCAATGCTCAATAATTGTGAGGAACAGTTTCCAGTTCTCCTTTAGCCTTTGCTCGTTGCAACTGGCACCACGATTCGGGGCCTTCGGGACAGAAATGTTGTTGAGGCTTGCTGTCTGTTGAGCCGTAATGGTAAAATGTTGCCCGTATCGCTTTTTTCATTTCATCCTTGGAGGCACAGTTTCTGCAAATAGCTAAGCCATAGTAAATCTTCAGTATATCTATAAACTTTGCCCTCAATTTGTTTTTGCTGCTGATTCCAGGACTTTTTTCTTTCATTCGCGAAGAAGGGTTCACAATCGCTTTTGAACGTGACCCACTCATTCTTTTTTTGTAATTTCAATCTCGTTACCATACGGTTTCGCATTCACTAATCCCGTGTTCGTCTTAGAGTCACCATTCCGGCGTAATTAGTGTACATAACTCTATACTTTGTTGAATTGTTGAATTTAACAAGATTGTGAAAACAATTCTTTCATGGCGTCTACTTCTATTTTACCTGCCGATCCATCATGATTGGCCTGGCAATTTCCATCGTGATTCGATTTCCATTCCTCACATTGCTCAGTATTTTCGAGTTTATTCCAATAGTTACATTTAGCACAACAAGAAGATTTTACAAGAATATCAAAAACTTTTCGAGTAAACTGTCCAATGAGAACCTCAACTCCCTACAATGAGGTAAAACCACGTTTTCGCCCCGTACTATCTCCAAAAACGGTTAGTTTGGTTATACCAGCACTCGAATTTTGTTTTTATTTCCCGTTGTACTTCTTTTATAGCTTGTTTTAACAATACTTGAAGCAGCCTAATGCATGTTATTAACTATCGTATCATACTTCGTAAAACACGTTTGATTATATCGGCTGTAACTACCTTATTTATAGAAATATTAACTTGGTGTTTTCACCAGATATTTTTGAGACCTGTATCTTCACGAAAATGCAATAAAAAATAAATCGATTTTGCCGACCATTCTAGGTGTATATCTCTCCTTAAGGCTTTTGTACATTCTTAGAAGAACTCAGAGCTCAGTACGCTGTTTGCTGCACAATTCATTAAGTCTAGTCGAACGGAATGAAAATGTGATTGCGCATGCAGATTAATTGTGTATGGGTATTGTGTGATTGTGCAAGCCGTTTGTTCAAAATCGGGTTAAATAATTTAGCTCATTTTGGTAGTAAAAATCGAGCCGTGAACATGTCGCTCGTGAATCAGCGTCTAAGTGAGAAACATGAGTTTTCCGTCTTTTGAAGTTGTATCTTCCTTTCACTTTGCTTTTTACCAGAGGTATAATGCATATCATTGAGGGCTATAATACATGGCTATACAAGCTATAATACATCGTGTCTACGCCTATGAACTTTTCACCATGCATTTTGGTGTCAGGCGCTATATTTTATCAAAATTCCGAAGACCACGATGTAAATAGCGCCAGAATTATAGGTATAAATTATGGTCTTAGGCGCTATGCTTCTTTTCAGTGCACCTATAATGCAATACTCCGTCAATATGCCTTAAAAAATTGTATATTCAGCTTACGTAAACTGATACAGTAAATTCTGCTTCAATTTCATTTAATCTTTTTTCGATAATGATAGAGTATGTTAAGAAAAATCATATAACACTTTAGGTTGTCAAGAGCTTCATTTTCACAATCGAGTGCATATTTTATTTGAGTTCAATGTATATAAAAAATTCACTTCTATTAAAAAGTACACATTTGTAAAAAAAACGACAAACTATTTTACTCACATACTATAATGTTGTGAACAAAGTTTAGATAAGCAGTTAAAATCAATAACGAATGATTTAATAGTATATACAAGGTCTTTATGTAATTGGATTTGAGATGTTCTAACATACACAAATGTATTGAAAAATGTTATTCTCATAGCTTGGCAGGCAGTGTATGATTGAACCAAACTTTGTGTAACGTATTATCTCTAAATATATTTCTCGAGAATGCTTGGTAAAACACAAAAGATACTCCGCCAGAAATAATGTTGAGTTTATTGAAGTAGCTTTGCATTTTTAGGATTTGACAAAGTCCCTCTTAGCGGTTCAAAATATCGAGTTAAACATTTAATATTTAATAATATCAATTTTAAAACATACATTTAAAATAAAGTAATATTATAAATAAAAAAGATAAAAATAAAAGATAGTTTTTCCCAAACAAATTCAGAATGAGAGAGGTCTTTCTGTTGAAACATTGCATATAACTTCGTGATATATCTGAAATTCAAATTCTCTTGCACTTCTGAAAATTATTAAATCTCGTAATAAAATAAAAAAAAACATATCAATAGATTATAGCCGGTACTTAGTAATTTTTTTATTGTAAACAGTACTTAAATTAGATTACTAATGTACAAAAAAAAACTAAAAATAAAATCTTTTCTAATCTAGTAAATTACCTAATATAATTTTCATTTGTATATTGTTTCAGGTATGAAATTGGAAAGACGAATAGAAGAAGCAGTGCCCGCGGGGCAGCAATTGCAAGAATTAGGAATGAGACTACGCTATGACGATACCTGTTCAGATAATGTAAGTTCCATTCAATAATTTGTTTAACGAATCAGCCTAAACATAGAAAACAATTTTGTGTAAATATTTTCGAACACTTCGTAGCTACGACCCTCGTAGATATATAGCTTTCATATAAATTAAGGGGTGACCCACTTAGAGTAATAATCGATTTTGAAGAAATCGTCTCAATTCATCATAAATACAGAACACCATAATGTAAATCACAATTCATGAAGACCGAAACTATTTTCATTCAAAAAAAACTTTCGCTGAATATCGAACATTTGCATTCGATTTAACTGTATTAGTAGATATATAAATCAACATATGTATGTACATATGCATACATTTACAACTATCGTACTTCTGAATTATAATCTCTCAATGTATATTACAGGACGACCTTTTGGAAGAAGATCGATTAATGCTCGATCGATCGCCTGATGAAATGGGTTCGCATGGGAACGACGTGGACGAAGAAGCTGATTCAGATTCCGAGCATGGTGATGGTGATAATGGTGAAACAACGGACGGCGAACGAATAATATATCCTTGGATGAAAAAAATTCATGTTGCCGGAGTTGGTGAGTACCTAAAATTATTCAACTTGTAACCGAGCTGGACCCCAAATTCCAAACAGACGATGATTTTGCAAATCACTGCACACTGGGCATTTAGCCAAAGTCCAGCATGCTTTGCCGATTTCTTTTCCCTTTGTTCGGTAAAACAATATCTTGGATTGGCTACTTTAGATGCGATGCATAGTACTCGTGTATATGGACGAGTAAACGGTGCCCTATTTTGAATTGAATTTCCATTTTTCACTCTACATGCTGCTGTGCGGTGATGTCTTGCAAACGTTCCGTCGGCTGATATATTGGTTTCCAAGGATAATTACAACGGTCGGACAAAGGCTCCGCTATCCGGCATCCCGAAAGTCCCCACGGACCAATAGCGTTCGGTTCATGGGTATCGCGATGAGCCTATATAGGCTTGAGTCGTTACAAATTGCCAGACATCAATCAAATTGATGTTTCGAACAATGAGCTCGAAAAGCTATTGGGCTGTTATTTAAAGGCTATCTAACACAAATACCCGATCCGAGCAACAACTAGTGAAAAATGCGCAATACTTGAAAAATTGACTCTCGATTCACTGACGACTCGACGTCGTTGTCGTCCTCGTCGTCGCCGCACACAGACACCATAGAGTCACAAATTGACGCGGCATGACGTGACGAAGACGCTGATAATGAGGCTGACGAACGTTAAATAGGCATGAGAATGTGAAAAGTGACAAGACTTGATGGATGTAAACAAACCATTGTTGCCTCAAGAATCCACCCAATTTATTTAATTTTTACGGCAAGTAGGTATCATTGGATTATAAATAGCCTGCGGTTAGACACAAACACTTCACCGGGCCGCATTGATATGTTTTGGTACAAATGAGGTTACTTGTTATCTTTCAAGTGTCACACTGGTTGGCTTTTGTACGATCAACTGCATTACGTACGAAGCGATTCGGAAATTGTGTCGCCTTAGCTCTTTTAAGTGGTAATGGAAGCCGATAGAGATGATTGGAAATTAATGCTTTTTGCAGGCAAAGAGAACTTGGGTCAGGGAAATCGATTCAGTTTTTTTTAAATATGCAACCCCACATAACTTTTCCTGCTTGAAAAAAATGTTATAATCAAATTATCAAAAAAAAAATCATTTCAGTTAATTCATCTCCATCATTAAGAGACTCGTTTCGTTTGAAAATGGGTGGAAAATTGGAATAAAACACTAATTACAATGATATATCAGTCATCTTCGATTTTAGTCACTACTCCCCGAAATTCATTCTAATCTATAAACCACTCAAAACAATCCCATCTCATCAGTCTTCGAAGGATACTTTTATTGTTGTGACATTTACTTCACATCGCATTTCAGTTCCACGCTTTTCTCTTGTGTACACCTTAAGCTGATAAATTGCTGGTGATTTGTTAAAATCTCAGATCGGCTCATAAAGATTATTTGAGTGCTTAAGATGGATGGGAATCAATCTATTGGCAGTGCATTGACAACATAACCAATCACAATTTTTTATGCAGACTTTGATTGCTGTTCGTTTTAATGAACGTAGAGTAGCTGTTTTGGTCAATTCATAATCATTATACGAATATGAGACTATTAATATTCCTGCTGCGAATGTTATAAAGCTATTTAATAGATTTTGAATGGTTATTAAAAGCGTTTTTTTGATTATTTGTCATTTTTCGTCTCTCACGAGCTAAGAAAATATTTCAAAGTGAAATAAAATGAAATTTTTCTACAGTTTTCGTTTCATAAATCTACACTCCTTATTAGTTCAGACCCAAATTTCCAATTCATCACTGATTGAGATTGCTCCAAATTTCTGGTTCATAAACGATTTCGCAGAAAGTATAAACCTAAGGCGATCATGCATTCATCCCTAATCGCACGTGGGACGGTTACATGACATACTGAAATTTTTTGTCTGATTCGAACAAAACCTGTTCCGTACAAATCATGATCGTAATGTTTCTTAAATGTTTCTTTCATAGCGTTTTAAGACGATCCCACGCAATGACGGGGTCTCAACAGTGCCCGACAGCGCATTTTCATATCATAGAGCCATACTTACTAACCAAAATATCCGCGCATTATCGAAAGCAGATATATAACGACAGCAACAACATGAGTAATTTTCATTTGAGTCGATGAAACCTATCAGTTTTTAGTCGACTACTTGAACTCCCAAATCCGATAACATCTAATTCAATTTCATGTTCATGTCACAAACTGTATATGTCTGAAAGCCATGCGAAAATATTGTGGCATTATGGGCTGCATGATTAGAATGAATTTTTTTTTTTTTTTTTTTTAAATTTAATAGATAATTGTGTATTTGCCATTGAGGTGTGATTAGATTTGTTTTTAGGGTCTCATAGTTATGTTTACAGAATAACAACTTGTACCGCTTGATTCACCTATGTGCGTATCATCTGATGTTTACATTAAAATGATCACAAGCTATAAACAGTAATTGATTTATTCATTGAATTGCATTATATTTTTCGACGGAACCGGTTTTGATCACGATTTAAAGAAATACAAAACATTTTTGATAGATTAAATTAGGGTTTTTCTTCATACAACTGTTTGAATATTCGAGCACTGTACATATTCGTTTCGGAGTCATTCAATGTCAACGTCTGCAACATGAATTTCATGATTTGTTGACTAGTTGCTTGTAGTTCGAAACGATTTAGTATGATGAAAAACTAAATAATGCGCAGTGCAACATTCCGGTAAATTTTTTCGACAATATGCCACATTCGCATGCGTATTATGCAAATCAAACCGTATTTACAAAATCGGATTTTCGGTACGTACATTCTTTGTGCGCCGATAGCTTCGAAAACAAAAAAAAACGATATATAAACTTTTCTCTGTACACACGTCACAGGCAATTTTAATCCATTTTAGAGAATAAGGATATTCAAGACCCCCTTTCTTCTACTTGTTGGATTTGCATAAAAGATCATAACCATATTGGCGACTCATTTTTCTTGCTTTTTTAATCAATTTCATAGTACAAACATTTTCAATTACTTTCTAAAGCAAATGTGTATGGCTACGTGTCTTATCGTTATCCCAGAGACAAGCATCATTGCGCGATCATTTTGCAGCTAGTCTGTCAAAATGAGTCTAACTTCAAAGAATTTATGACCAATTGTGAAAACTTCCAGGTGGTTAGTTGTTTACAGAAATAGGCATTAAGATATTTTTTCAAATATTACTTTGTGATATGCATTTTCCCATTCTTTTGCAATGAAAAATAAATAATATCAGCCCACAACCGCTTTTTTAAGAGCCGCGAGGTCTAAAAAGTATTGATTTCCATGTCTCAGGACTTCACATAACGTCCGGGTATTTAAATAATTACATTTTTTTCTGATTTTTCACTTTGCCTGTTTTCGTGGTTTTTGGAGTACTATTGCAGTCAACGCTCACTTAGTGTACATGACACGTCTCGGGAATGGTGCACTTAGCATCTATCGTAAGCGGACGCGATGTTTCTATGAAAATATGTTAGTCGACTGAAAAAACAATCCTCGCTTAAACCTCTAAATAACCGCAAATGTTAATATTAGACTATTGGTTTCGAAAATAAGAAAATCCTTTATTTCGAACTAAAAAAGATTGATTAAGTAAATACAGAGCGTTTTTTTTTGGTTTTAATTTCTAACAGAATTAAAGGAATTTTTCAAACTCAAACAATCTACTTCAATCAATCAAAATTAGTTGAACAAAACAAAAAATATGATTCAATTTTCAGAAGCCCATTGTCTTTTTGTTCATATTTGCTTTGCACAGTAATGGAAATGATTTTCTTCTTGGCGAAATTCGACCAAATTTTTACCTGTAAAATATTCTGGTTGATTATCTATTAAATCGGAATTCATTCCAAATCAAGAGTTTATCCCAAAGTTGCTACTTTGGAAATGATATCCACATTTTCGAATTTCATGTTTTCTACAAAATACGCACAAAACGCTTTCCAAACGGGATTCGATATTTTTGAATCAACTTACACAGCGCGCTGTCTTATGTTGCACAGCACAACACTTCAGCGGTCGCATATGCTATGTACATAGTACTCTAAGCTATAAAATATAGCTCCCACAAACACAGTATTCCATTTTACGTAGCGTATGCTTGTACGTAGCATAGCGCAGCATTTATGGTCGCATGCAATATATAGATAGTATCCTAACTATAAAATGTAGATAAACGCCAAATTCTCTTATGGAGTTGAGACTATGTACATAGTCTCAACTCCTATGTAACATAGCTCGAACTACTATGAACACAATCTCGGCATGTTTGTCTATTTTCCATGAGCTTGTCACTTTGTCAATGGGCTTTGTCAGGCAGCTCAAAGCTGTATTGCTGCCCTTAATTTCTTCGACATTGTACAAAAAATGTAGGATATAATCAGCTGCATTCCTTAAGGACGGGTAATATTAAAGAAAAAAATAAGCTATTTCAACTCCACCAACTCGTTGGTCTGCCAGGATTAAGTTTGTGAAACCTATAGGGCATCACTTTCCAAAGACAGTGGAGGCGCTAAGTGAGTTTTTATTCTTGAATTTGGCGCCAGAGTGGCGTAGAGACACTGACAATCTTAAGACTTATGTATGTTCATTCAATTGTTTACTGATGGCAACAATTTGGGTACTTTTTTAAAGCCATTGATATATAAAAGAGCAACACATCAAATATCTACCAAACTTTAAAAATTCTAATATTAGAACTGCCAGTTTTGCCTTTTGAAGATGTGGAGAAGATTTGGAACAAAGCGTTAACCTTGGGGAAAACCAGAAAATAAAAGGAGCTACAAAATTTTCTTCAAAACAACGCCCAGAAAATAAAAGGAGCTACAAAATTTTCTTCAAAAAATAAAACTCACTTTTTCTTCCTGAATTTGTGCACTTCTCTCTGTATGCTCATAAAAATCTTTGGGATCGTAGGTAGTGCCGAAGGATTATTTTCTTCTCTCAAGTGGGCGAAAAGTCTCTTGAAAACAATTATGTCGCAATCCAACTTTCCAAACAAGTCAATTCAGAAGCTGTGTTAAACGATTTTGTACCCAAAAAGATCCGATATTGAATAGTTAAGCGTTAAATAGACAAAATGAATAAAATTCAACAATTAAAATAATAAATAAATCATTAAGTTTGTAATCTTGATGAGTTTTGAGTATACGAAATATCGCAGACTGTAGAGCCTTAAATTTGCCGGCAGCAATTTTATGTCATTTTTGACTTAATTTTTAAATGACATTTACTCTGTAATTAATTCTATTCAAAATCGGTGTTTCTTGGGTGTAAAATGTTTGGAAGGAGAAATTAAACAAATTACATTTCGTTGGTTAAATTAAGAGTTGAGTTAAGAGTTAAATTAAGAGAACATGGAAGATAGCTAAATGTAAGTAGCCCTGTTCGTCTGAAATATATATATATATATATATATATATATATATATATATATATATATATATATATATATATATATATATATATATATATATATGTATATATATATATATATATATATACAAAAACTTTAAAAGAAGCTTCGTTTTTGCGTTTGGAACCAGCACATAGTACAATCAAAAAATTCCAACGTATAGGAAAAGTTAGAAAGACAAAATTTCGAAAAAAAAGTTTAGGAATCGTATAGATTTTGAATGTCTGCTCTCCTAACCTGGATCGAAGGTTTTTGACCATCGTGGTATTTTGACAGCAATAGGTTATTGTAATGTATATTTACTTTGCTGTAATTTTATTTATGAACCTTTAAAGTGTATCAAATAAATCCTTCATGGATTTGGGTTGGAGCCCATAACCCTATTCTTTAAAAGCCGCTACTGGAGTTACTAAGCTACATAAGCTTATTAAAAAGTTTAATTTAATGATAAGCGCTGAGATTGTGTTCATAGTAGTTGGGACTATGTTACACAGGAGTAAAGACTATGTGCACGACAGGAAAACTCATCATGTACCTATAAGAATTTAACCATTTTAGCTATATTTTATAGCTCAGGGTTCTATGCACATAGCGTATGGATTTTTTACAGTGTACTTCTTGCTCTTTTGCACCCTTTTTTCCTACCTCAAAAGTTTCATAAGAATTCATTGTTTATCGTTTATTGTTTCTGCCGTGTATTGACGATCTTCGATCTTTCTTTAACTCACCCTGCGCTTTGTATGCTGATAACCTCAAAATTTTCAGGGTGACTGAACCCACTAGTAATTGTTCCCTGCTACAAAACGACTTGTGTGGTTTAGTCAACTGGTGCATTCCGATTTCCCTTGATCTGAATGCTGCGATGAGTCATCAAATGATCTTCACTTGCCAAATATCTCCTTGCTTTTCTGCTACTCTATTTCGAGTCCCCTATCAATGCTCTTGATAATTTCGCGTGAACTTCAACTGTAAGCTGAAGTTCGATCAGCATATATTGCATATCACTGCTAGGGCATCTCGTTTTTCCGGCTTCATCGCAGAAGAATGTTTCTCAACAAGTGTACCTCCTATTTAAATTTCATAATGGCTTTATATTACTTAAACCCGACATTCACTTTTCTACTGGGATGGCCCCTAATAAATATAACCTTATTCTATTTTAATGTTGTTTTTGCGCTTACAGATACATATTTCTTGTCACAACTTTTGCCTTTGCCTTGTCATCACAATAATCTTAATCTTTGTTTAAAAGTTGATTGGAAAATAACGTCCTATCACATAATTTGAATATTTTCTAATTAATTCCATTTGTATAAATAGATAAATAATTTCGAGCTAGTGTTTAGTTTTTCTAATTTCTAGATTGGAGTTTGCATGATCTTTGATTTTTTGTCGATCTATGTTCGGAGAAATGGTAAAAGAAACTGTGCCTCCGTTCAATGTGACATACATTAATACACTTTTTCGGTCTCCAAGAATTCATCACGTAGAAATTTTACGTAAGTTTGACATATGTATGTATGTTTGTCAACAGAGAAAGGACGTTTTATTATTTTTTTGCCAGCTCTAGAAGATACTAAGGATATGTGTGCAGTACAAACCCCATTTGAATTTATTTAAAACTTCGTGTGCTCTAGTTCTTCTTCTTCTTCGCCAAAATGTAGCAGAATACTATGAAACTGGAAGTGATTTAATTTAAAAAACGGAAGCGATTAAACCAACGAACGAATAATTATCCTTCACTATCTTGAAACAGTACAAGAGCTTAAATATGCAAACATCCATCCATCCATCATCAAAGCCGTCATTCACACCTGTCTAAATGTTCTTTATGATTTCTTGATTAAAGTCTTGTTTGTCAAGTGCATTTCTATGGCCGCAATTAAATCCCAGTTATTGAAATACCATGTATTTTACGTAGTCTGTATGCAGTTTCGCGATTTCCCAATCATTCAGTGAATATGCGTTTAATTAGCTTGCTCAGTCCGTCTGTGAGCACCGCAATTACCACTGCACTGTAAATTTGTATGAATGGCCATTTTACTGATGGCTTGCTTGCACTATTCAGTTTCGAGGGAACTTAGTTACGAAATATAATGCAAATTCTCAGAGTCGACTTTTCTGCAAGTCATTTTTATTGATCTTGTGTAGGATATTCAATACATAGACCTTCAGCTGCTATATTCTTTTGATGGTGTGCGGATTAGTAATCGATAGCTCTTCTCAACGGAAAGGTGTGTAGAGTTTGCGACTAAAAATTTAATTTGGAATTTGATTGGATTGTTATAATTTTGTGCTCGTGTCAGAAATCCAGAAAAGAACGCTCCCTGTGTGGTTTCTAATGCCCGATTTATACATTGGAACGAGCGTCTCGGGTACAAGAGTAAACAAGACTCAACAAGACATTGGACGAGACTCAACAAGACATAGGGTGTATTGTTTACTTAGGATATTGCACCGTACAACACGGACCATACACCATGCACCTTTCATAGGGTGAATTGTTTACTTAGGATATTGCACTTTGCATCTTTCGACAGTTGTGAGCTGTTTTGTTCAGTTCAGTGAACGATGACTGAGGTACGGGCTGTGGCTATTGCAACTGCCTGGTGTGCGTTGAGCTATTTCAATCTGGGACACGCAAACACATGTTTGAAGTCCCGGCGAAAAATTCGAAAATTTAAATGAGCACATGCTACCCTCTCGAATCCCTTTGACTTGATGCATAAAACCGACTTCGCTTCCAGCGGCTTCGAACTCGGACGAGACGGTCATAAACACTCAGGCACAGCAGTAAAAGGATCATTATCCCTTCGTAAAACAAACAAGAGCCGACGAGCAAACCATTTACACACGCGTGCTTGCCATGAAAAACACAGCCGAGACTAGACAAGGAGACCGTTTACACACTCACCTTGTCTTCATTTGGGATTACTCGGCGAGCATGTAATTCCGGCTTAAGAGTTTGCTGTAAACATTGTACCAAGCAGCGAATTCCTCGAGATATCTATCTGATTGTCGTAAGAATTCGTTGTACAGACTGTTCATCAGCTGCATCCACATCGTTATGCTATAGATGACTATGCTATTGAACGTGTTTGTATTTTCATCAGTTAGAAAAACTATGTTGAGGCCGCCTGTTTTTCAGTAGGAAACTGCAAGTCATCCTTCAGATTACAGATACGGAGCTGGTTTTTCTTTCTTGGCCGGCAAAAGAATAGTGCCTGCCTTGTATATCCTCCTATATATCTATGTATTGCAGCAAGTGGCGAACATGAACAGCTGGCACCGAAACGGATACATATCATGCTAGAGTGGTTCGAGTGATGACTTGCCTGCAAATGTGATTCTTGATCACAAAGAAAAGCTATTGGTGTTTGTTTTGTGATTTTTAAAGCGTTGCCCCTGGCCTCAGACCTAACTTCTGTGTGTAACACTTTTGAAATAGATAGTTAGAAAAGAATGTAGTCCGAGGATCATGATAATGATGACGACTTGAACTATGACTACTGCCACTTCACATTAAATCATATCAATTGTTGTTAATCAGATGGAGGACCAAATACTCGATGACTTGTACACTTGATCTTCAAGAGCATCTTCAAAGGGATCAAATGATTAATCATGTATTTCGAAACAACAGCTTTCGATTGTTGTTTGGCGTGTGCTTTTGAAAAATATCTGTTTTGTTTGTTGCTGTGATTCATACGCACCTAAAATTAATGCTTCATCACCAACTTAACGGAAAACACAACTACTACCCTAATCACCATAGTATGTATGAATGGAAATAGAAGTATGCGTTACTTGTAATTTATAGAGTCGACAAAATAGATTTATCGAATTGACTTCCGGGCTTTTCGTGTTTTGATTAATTAATGTTGATTTTTAATGATCTGTGGGGGAGATTAATGTTGTGGCAGTTTCTTCCGAACGAGAGCGTCAGTATACGCAACCGAAACGACGTGTTGTCATATGGATACAAGAAGGTGGGTTCGCTGGTGGCACGAGCAAACGATTGATCATATATCAAATTAAATTTAATCGATGTGTTTTTCGAGCAGAATTTCGATACTTATTTACTAGTCGATTGTGTATATGAAATTATTGGAAGGGTTGGACAAATTAGCCGAAAAAGATTTTAAAGAAGGGCAATTTTTTTTAGAATGTCTATGAAAACTGAGTTACTTTACGGCACAATAAAGAACTGTATATACAATTCATTGATTTATGAATTTATTTGAAAATAATTATACTGTATACACTTCGTATTTTAAGAAAATAGTCCATGATAAAATAAATATCTGCAACCGGCGTCCAAATATCTTCTAGTATCAGGTCGACCTTCCACAAAAATACTAAATTTATAGTTGTGATGAAAAATCAAGCTGATTCGGTAAATACATTCAACCTTAACCAGTCTGAAGGCTTTATATTACACCGATATCTTGATATCTCGTTCGAATTAAATCAATATCTGATGTAACGATAAATGTCATATACAAGCAATACGATCTCAAGTTGACTCAATCATAAGCCTGCTGATTCATAAGACGACAACAATGAAAGAACTGCGTAAAGAAAAATTCGAAAATAATTCGATCTGAAAGATGCGATATTAAACAGCACTTGAGCCGTCTGTTCAATGGTCGCAAAACAGCAACTCATTATTGATTGCTACCACTTTTTGGTTTTCCAACGTTATTTCGATCGAAAGCCGATTCCAAACGACCAGTAATCAAAAACGACTTTTAATGAACAAGTGAATATCCAAGGTAGTAGTAGTAGGTGATAATTTCGGAAAGATGTAATGCAAATAAGACCTCATGGGGCAACACGAGCAAAGAAATGGCTCTTCGTTGATAAGGAATGCAAAATTTAAAGTGTTCCCATCAAAATGTCACCAGATACAGCTTTCGATTGACATGATAATTCAATAATAGTATGCGTGCTAAGCATTTGCCGATGAATTCCTTGTCCTGGATATCGGCTTTGAGTTTATAGTAGCTAACCTACAGAAAGAGCGGAAGCCTGACAGCGATAGTCATTAAAAAGACGTTCGAATTCGCTAAGCATCGAAAATAGATGATGTGCCATTTATCAAGGCAGGCGTCACATCTGAGCAGACAGTGACTTTGCTAGTCATTGGCGAATAAATGAGAACGGGTAGGGTTGAAGTTAAGTTAAGGGATACATTTGTCTGGGAAGTTGAAAATTGCTATCAGTGCTAGCAGTAAAGACGTTTTCAGCTATTCTCTCACTGACTCATGGGTTGTAATGTAGGTCATCATATGGATAAAAACCAATTCATTTGTAATTAAATTATGATTTCAGCTTTTCGGTATCTTCCGACGAAGCGATAAATTGCCAGCTGATGGCTTCAACTTTACCCTTAATTTAATATCATGATACTATGATAACCGTAAATCGGTTAGCTAGTATGCATCCAGCTAACGAAGGACAACAAGCGTTCGCCAAACTCTTGCAGGACAATTTCAAATTGATGGATGACACACTTGGCAGCTTCGACACGATTTGTCAGTAAAAACTTTAATTAGTATGTTTATAGCCAACAGCAAAGCTAAATGATCACTGCACCACCACCTTGCGATATAATAATTAGCATAACGTGACTAGTTGGATTGTTGCGTACTCGACTGTTATTAAGTCAATTGGTCGTTTATGACGACTAGCATTGATCGCATATGGTATGTATGTACCTCAGCTTTGACGGATGGGTTTTTGTGTGGCTAATCGTGTGACAAGATAATTACAGACCTTTTTCATGAAACGAGTCTAATGAATCTTAGATTGAGCAAAAACCACCAGAATGAGAACGTGATTTGATATTTAACACTTAATAGCATTGATATTCGACATAAATGCAATGTGGTTTTAAATGCCATTAGATAATCCTATTGAATCTTAACGCTCGGTTGCATTTAGACTGAGTTACATGGATCTAGTATGTATCACATATTCGGTAGGAATGTTTTTTGTTACTGTCACCAAAATAATGATTTTGTTTTATAAATAGTTTTGGTATACTGAACGAGCAAATACTTGTAAATTCAAATTACCCATGCAACGTGGGCGATGTATAGTAAGTATTTTTCGGTCAAAATATATTCCGCAAAGAATTGGCAATATGCATCTGAATCGATAAGTACTTCAAAAATTGGATGCTTCATACACATCACGTAGGGTGAGGTTTGAACTGATATTTGACCACCTTTTACAACAAAACGAAATAGAAAAGAATAGTTAATTTTCAAATAAATAATAATAGTAAATTTTATGATGGCCTTTATTTGGTTGTCTGTTCATATGGATTATGTCCATTTTCGGTCCTTGACTTGAAGCCTAATTGATTGTAATATTAGGTGTACAAATACGATTCCGTCCTTTTTCAAGCAAAAGTTTGTCTTCAAGTCTTCAAACAATGAAATACAAGTTTGTTCGAAGTATTCTGAACCCCGAGTTACAACTTTTGTCCCTATTTCAAGCAATTCACTGATTCCCTCCCTGTAGAAACTTGATTCTTTGGATGCAATCTCATCAACTATACAGCAACCGTTAAAGCTTTTGTTGCCTTTTTCGGTGGCCCTCAACTCACTGGAGCGAATTTCTAGCTGTGCGAAGTCTCCTACCGTGTCAGCAAATTAAACTGAGATACTTAGCGTGAGCAAGACAATTTTATAGCTCACACTGACATGAGAACCCGGGCACAGGGAGCTGCCAGAAGTAACTTTTAGTGATCAGCAGGTATAAAGGATTCAGTGTGTGCATTTTCATGACTTTTGAAATGACAACACAAAATACATTCCTGACTCTTGGTCTATAATGTTTGTGACGACATTTCGGCTCTACGTATAGTTTTACCTCCTATTCAGGTGACCATATCTCGCTTTGCGTACGACACATCTACTGTGGCTCTAGAAAATTGAAAGTAAAAAAAGCTTGGCTATATTCCACACATCGTCAACTGCATCAAGTTAACTAAGGACAGCCAATCTAGGAGATATGTGGCTCCTTTCAAATTGGCGCTACCACCTGGGCTTGATATTGTTGCCAATACGAAGTCTGTCCACCTGATACTTTACTTAAGTTATTCGAAAACCGTGGAAATTTTCTTTAAACCAGACACCGAAGATTCCACACCTAGCTGTTAAGCTTAATTTTCTTTTTATTATCAAAATGTTCGTGGCATGAGGGCTAAACTGGAGAAAATTAGAACTATATCTGGACTCGAAAAGGATCACTTCACATGTCTTTCTGAAACTTGTAAACAACATCTTAATTTAAAAAAAAAAAAAACAAGCAATTTTGACCTCTTAGCTCTCGATACTAACTTAATCAAGTAATTTAGCTTGTTCCAAGTTAAGAAATTTTATGATATTCTTCTTGAATTGGTCACCTCACACACCTCAAGCTTCCGTAAGCGCAACAATGCTCCTTGGTTTACCGAGAGTGTTAAACGTGCTCTTGATAGTATAAATACTGCACGAATAAAACTTTTAAGCCCAAATGAAGAAAAGGACTTTGCTCATTTCTCTTGTTTACGGGCTGCTGCTAAGAATGAAATACGACTTGCCATGCGCTACTATTTTTCACCTATTTAAACTTCTCTCATCTCGAATGACAATACAAATTTCTGATTCTATGTTTAACATCCCCCTCTACCGTACCTGTTTCTCTAACATTTAATTATTGCTTCTCATCGTCAGAAGGTTTGCGATGTCTTCGCACGTTTTTCTGCTCAGTGAACTGTGACTCGTTTATTCCCTTTTCTTATAACTTTTCTTCTCTTTCTTCACTCTCGCTAAATCCACTGAATTTGAATTTTTTACATCTTCTCATGAGTTATCCAATTTAGGGCATTTCTAACTTTGTGATGTTTACCCTATCAATTCTATTTGATATTAGTCTTTAGGATAGTCATTTTTCCTGGGAAATTTCAAACATTTTCCCCATTTTCAAATCTGGTTAGCGTAACCTTGCCTCAAATTATCGCCCCATCTCCATTCTTCCCTGCTTTTTCAAAAACATGGAGTATTTTGTGCTTAACAAAATTTACGATGTTTTTAGCTGTGTCCTCGGATCTCGGCAACATAGCTTTGTTAAAGGTCGGTACACATCTACCAACCTCATTGAATTTTCTCATGCTCTGGCCTCGGCTTTAGATCGAAACTGCCAAGTTCCATACAGATTTCTCAAAAGCACTCTGCTAATCTTGAGCTACTTCCATTCAAATTTAATCACTAAGGTATCGGTGAGTCCTCACTAACTCAAATTTGTTCGTTTTTAATAAATCGCACCTGTTTTGTCTCTCTCTCTCTCTCTCTCTCTCTCTCTCTCTGGGAGTCTCTCTGCATCTCGTCGACCAGTTCGATATCTTTAGCAATTCGTTGGCGTTCTAGCGTACGTTATCGTTCTCCTAAGGACAGGGCTTGCCTTTATGTCTGTTTCCAGCCTTTCATTTATCGCTGTAAAGCCGATAATCATCGTTTCATTTTTTCGCTGACTAGCAAACCTGTATATGGCAGCAGTAGTAAATGTTACATTTGCTCTCCTCCAAAATACTAACCCCGTTCCATCGTATTTCCTGCAAGGCTTTTATGTTAGCACAATATCGTGAAAGTCCATCGAATAGCTGGTTTGTAGCATTCGATCAATACAGAGAGCGCACTTTTCATGGGAGAATGTGCAAATCGTTGTTCAATTTGCTATTGGATCAATCCTGGTTTATTTCCTGTAGCCCTTGTATGGTTTTGAAAGATTTTGTGTGGAGGGTATAGTTTTTTCCACGCTCCATCTGTGTGTTTCAACCTGTTTGAACACAGTCTAGGATGTACAGTGATGGAGAGTGTGAATTTATGTGATTAATGGAGAGTGTGAATTAAAAGTTAGAGCAATTAGGGTCTAACTTCACACTCTTCATTACTCAATACAATATGCATGGTCCGTGCATATCTAATGACCTCACACACAAGATAGTCCTAGTTCTAAAATTGGTGTATGGTTCATTTTATTAAAAGACATATTTAACCTATATTTGTAATGTTTTTGTGACTTCAACTAAAAGTCTAATTTAAAGTAAACGTCTGAATTTTCGGAGACGAGCTCGTATTCCTCTCATGCCTGACAATCCCTTCTTATTAAGTTCAACGGATGGGAAATCAAATTTCCGTCTTTCAGGAAACGTTTGATTATACATTTTCTTAAACTTGGCATCATCGAACTGGTTATCTGAAGAATTACCTGAATTTACATCTTCTTTTTCTATCAAAATCGCTTTACTCGACATGGCAGCGTTATCTTTCCCGCTTTCTTGATATTTCTTTCGACAAAGGTTCTTACAGTATATCTCGATTTTTCGAAAGAAATCTGGAAAGCCCAAAATTGCATTAGGTAACGTTTTAAGGCTGGGATCAATATTCGCCATCTGATATCCATTATTTCCAATTCGAATTTTTTAGTTTCCGTTTAATTTATTACGCTCGAATTTTTCCTTTTCTACTCGTTTCTCTCAGTTTGCATTCAGCACATTTTGACATTGTCTAATACCAATTTTGTTCAAAAAGTAATGAGAAGTAAATTGCGTTGTAAATCGTCGAAAAGTAAGAAAGCTCTGATAAGCTGGAAAAAGTGCTGAACCTAGTACTTTTGGTAATAAGAGGACAACACCGAAAATGATGTTCTGATAAGATATCACGAACTCACTAAGCATATACATACAAGAAATTGTAGAGCCTATTCGAAATTAAGGTGAGAGCCCTTCTCATCCACTTTTACAATATTATGTGTCCAGCAAGTTCCAAGTGTTATTTACTTAAACGAATTGTGAATGAAATATTCAACACCTTATTTACTACTTAGTTACTACAGTAACCGGACACAGCTTGTCATTGAAAGAAAGCAACGCATCCGTAATGGCTGAAACATGTGTGCGTGTAGATATGTCGAACGAATTCACCAATCGGAATAAACTCGAAATTCAAAGGTGAAATAAATGGTGAAAAATAACTGTGCGAGTAAAAAGAGAATGCCGATTTAGGAAAGTACCTATAGCTTACGATACAATAAAATGTCAGAAAAAAAAACGAAGCGAACAAATGAACAAACTTGACATGAATCGATGGAAAAATCATTCAGGCTGAATGAACTGTCAACGAATTGAAAAGTCCATTAATTTTTCTCCTGTTTTTCTTTTATTGCATTTCACGTTCTTCTTTCTATTCGAACTGAAAAGACTTTCATGCCATGCCACGACATGCCATTTTTGCTGCTGCTGCTGCTGCTATCAACTTTCCCGGGGAGAAAAGTCGTTTTTCAAAATGCCTTCGTTCAACTCTCTTCTGTGTTAGTCTTATGTCGATGTGTCCGTGCACTATGATTATTGTGTAACAACCGAAACGTTAGCAAATAGCAATGTATGCCTATATTGTATAGATTTGTTGATATGCTGCAAAATGTATCTGAGTTTGGAAGTGAAGATGGATTTCAATCGACAGTTATTTTATTTGATGAAAGTAATGAATTAGGAGGCTGTTGGGTTTGAAAAGGGAGGCGATTGTTTGTTTGCCTGGGACTTTCGAAGAGTTGTTTTTTTTACGTTTCAATACGAGAGATGGAGCTTTGCAGTTTAAATTGTTTTGTGAGTAATGAAAACTTTATTTTGATGATAACAGGAGCATATATGAAGATGTCTGTTAGGGTTTAGCACTAGATACACATTACTATAAATTCACAATCACTTTATTTTATTTTATTTTATTTACAAGGGTACGTTTTTGATTTGCATAGAAATAAAGTAAAAAGTGAAGTGAAGTGAAGTGGAAATGGTTGGAAATGAATTTTATCTTTAATTTTATTTGGTGTGACTCCAAGATCCGTGACATGGATAAGGGAATAAAGTAGCTATAAACCAGTGGATTCGTTTTATGAGAAAAACTATTGCGTGACATTTTTGGATATTTGACACAAGCTTGTTTGTTTAGCATCAATTTTAAAGTATGTGCAGCTTGAATTGAAAGAGTCCGCAATTTTCGATAGATATTACTGCTAGAAAGAGATTAAAGTCATTGGTCAAAGAAGTTGCAGCAGATCATTCACATAAAATACAGGGTTTTTTTTTACTAAGGACATACCTAATCTTTTTATATTCAAATAAAACACAGAATAATTCAGATATCGGGTTGAAACGCGTATTACAGTATGGAATTCAATTTTTTTCATATGCAGCGATGAATTTTTGGAGACAATTTTCCACCACTCTTCTACACATATCAGCGGGAGCGTTGGCAATTTCCTGTTCAATATTGTTCCTGAGCTCCTCTAACGTTGTTGGTTTGTTGACATAAACCAAGGACTAAACGCAACCTAATAAAAAGAAATCCAAAGTCGTTACATCGCATGGGCGAGGTGGCCATGCTAGCGGACCATTTCTCGAGATTAATCGATTACCGAACTTCACTGTCAATAGATCAATTGCTGACCAGCTGTGTGTGGCACCATTTTTTTGGTACCACATATGAGTGATATCAGGTCCATTCAATTCTGGCCAAAAATAGTCTTCCGGAATGGCACGATAGCGAACTCCGTTGACCGTAAAAAGACGACCAAAAATTACGATCCATGAAATCCACACCACACAGTCACGTTTTGTCGATGCAACGGGTCTATTCAAGCCAATGTAGGTTTGTTGCTGTCCAATAACGCAAAAAAATGAACCTCATCGCTGAAGATGATTTTCCGATGAAATTCAGGATTTTCTTCAAAACTTTGCCAGACCAATCAGAGAAGATTCGACATTTCAAATGATCAAAAGATGCTTCAGTTCTTGAATTAACTGGATCTTGTAAGGGTATAGGCCAAGATTTTTACGCGCAATTCGTCACAATGTAGACTGAGGGTGATTTCCAATTCTTGTCAAAAGCGTGGAATTGACTGATTTGACTCATTTGGAACTGAAGCACGTACGGCTGCGATTTTTTCGATACTTCGATCAGTCAGCTTCCTCACTGCCACAAAAACATGCAATAATGAATATGTTGACTCTTATATATTGACTTATCCACTATAGCCCGCATAGTTTGTCTGGTGGGATGATTTTTATGACCGAAAATTGAAGTATGTGTTCGTAATGTTACGATTACCGACTCACTTTTTCCGTTGTAATTTTTATTAATTTCTAAACTTTATTCGTCCGTTTACTTAACCCTGATAATAATGTTACCTTTGACAGACGTTTTGACATGAATAGATCATAAACAATTTTGAATGGTGCGTTTGTACTACAGTTTAAAATTGTTATGTCCCTATTAAAAAAGCTCCTAGCAAAAATAGAAGAGGACCCAGCATAGATCCTTGTGGAACTCTAGTTTTAAGAATTGATAGGCAGGATTTGTATCGAACAAAATCAGATTAGATAAATTTCCGCAGTCAATTTACATTGCTGGACCGTAGGTTAACGATAAGATTGAGAACAGTGCGTTCCGAAGAGAATATCGCAACCATGGAAGCTAGTATTGCTGAAAATTTAGATTTGTCGATTCGCAGGTGAACGCAAGAAGTTAGAATTTGTCCGTCCACTTTGTGGGAAATTTTCTGCAAGGATCTCGGTCTAAAAGATCCAATTGGTGCAAGAAGTAAAGCTGTATGACTATCGGATGCGTCGCACGTTCGGATAATAAGCCGAAAGTCAACTGGAAGTTGACCCTCTGGTTTACGGGAAAATTTTCTTCAGCGACGAAGCTCATTGGATTAATGGCTACGTTAATAAGCAAAATTGACACATCTGAAGCGAGGAAAATCACCATCAAGTCATGGAGACACCGTTGCACCCACAAAAATGCACTGTATGGTGCGGCGTGCATGCTGGTGGCATCATATGGCTATACTTTTTCAAAGATGAACACGAGGAGCGCGTTAATCAATGGCGAATAGTGCAGAGCAGGTGACAAACCAGTTTTCGTACCCGAATTCGCGTCGTATGGATGTGTGAGAGAGAGATGTAGTTTGAACAAGATGGCGCTATGTGCCACGCAGCGACCGCAACAATTGACTTATTGAAGACAAAATTTACAAATCGCATTATCTCGAGAAATGGATAATTCAATTCGCCACCGAGATCATGCGATTTGACCTTGTCAGATTACTTCTTGTCAGGACATGTAAAGTTATTGGTCTACGTTGGCAAACCAGCGACGATGAATGTTTTAGAAGCCAACGTAACTCGCGTCATTGACGATATACGGCCTCAGTTACTTCAAAAAGTGATCAAAAATTGATCCTCTATAATTGGTTTCTTGAGAGATATTCGCGGCGGTCCTTTGCAGAAAATAATCTTCAAAAAGTAAATGTAAAGAACCAAATTTCGAAATAAAAAAATTAGGCAATCCGACTTATACTTTTTGATTTATTCAAGTTTGAAATCGGATCCCTCTAAAAAGGATATCCTTCAGTTTTTAAAGCTAGTCAAGGCAAAATTTAATTTTTTACTTTAATTTCATTTCATCCGTTTGAAAATTCTTCGTGATCGATGGAAAAGCTCTTTTCAATTCAACATTCTTTTCAATTGTTTATTGTGCCAGAATTCCTGTTGAGTTTGCAGCTTCAAAATACGCTAAGCCCTTAATTTTTGGAATTAATAAAGTCAATCGCAAAGTGAATTTTTATTTGACTTGTGAATAAAATCAAATGATGAATCAGGATGCTTTCCACTACTGAAGGTATCAACATCAATGGCATAAAAACTAAACTCTGTTCGGGGCATCATACCAACAGGTTGAATGTATCCTCAAAGTTGTATGATGATGCAGTGTTGCTCCTAATCAACTAAAGCTACTTCTGATTAATCATTTTTTTATGTTTGGACACCAGAAATCTGGATATGCCTTACGATGGTTGTGCAACTTGGGAAAGGAGCGAATTTTCAGAATTAAGAATATATATTTTAGGTAGCTGTACGGGCTCAATTTCATCCAAACTGATAAAAAAAAATGTTTGTACATTACATTTTTCTTTTGATTTATTATTAGTGAATGCTTTCAATTATTGCCTTATAGCTTGAGAAATTTGGACAGAAGTGAAATTTATGCGTCGGCGACACCCAACCGATCCATTGCGACGCCTCTCAATCGCAGAGTCAGTAAAATTTTAAACGAACTTTGATTTACAAGATTCAAACATATTTGATTTAAATTTGAATACTAAGGACAACAAATGCTAACAAATTAAATTGTTTTTCAAAGAGTTTTCATCTATTCAAACAATACTTGGTTATAGCACAAACTCTACAGGCGCAATAGTGCAATTAAAAGAACCTTTAAGTCTACAGTAGAATATGTAAAAGAACCTTTAAGTCTACATCATTCTGTAAAAATTCCAGTAGTGAAATTAAGTTCCTCTTGAGCTATTCAAGGAATCAGGAGAAGTATCAGGGATAAATTGTTTCTTTATCTGCAACGATTCGTATAGACTTGACAAGGTACTTATTCATCCTATCGTAGTTGTTATACTTAGAGCATATTATCTGAAGCATGTGCATTTGAAAATTCATTTTCTGCCACACCGATAAGATCTGCTCAAAGCTAGGCTGCTACGGTTGAGTGTATTTATGTTTTGGAAGATATACGAGAAAGGCTTGCTTCCACCTATATCAAAAACTGGATGCCATGGAATGGGCACCAGTACTATGAGTATGAAGTGTTCATATTCTCAATCGAACTCATACTTGTTCATGATATCGTCTTGGTATAAAATGAGTCGACGATCCGATTGCAGCAAACCAACTTAAGTGAGCCTACAACAACAGCAGAAGTAGAAAACCTCTCAGCTAACCAGTGACATGTTGAATTAATGTACTATGGCTTGTAGAATGTCAGGTATGGCTATACCGACCAACTAATAGGAGATACACTTTGAAATGCCAGTATGTAAATGGAAAGCCAAAATGATGTCTAGGCATTCGTGGGTCTGCGTTCGTAGATTGCTTGTCTTGTGGTTTACTCTGTAATTTTTTTTTTTTTTTTTGTATTAATTTTTTTCTCGTGACACGTTATCTTAGCTCGATATTCGATAGCTACCTATTTTGCTGGCCAACAGATTGAATGTGATGATCAGGCTCGTTACATGAAAGGCCACACATATGGGATACTGATTGTATGCACGGTGGACACCACCACATTAAATCGTAGTTTATACGAGCAAGTACCACAAATGATTGATTGCCAATTTGACGAAACTGATTCGATTCACGCACAATTTGGCGATGCGTTATTTGATCGTATAAGTTTATAAGAAGAAGCTTTGTTATGAGAGTTACTAGCACTTTCATTTTCTAATCTGTTTGAAAAAGGCACTCATTGAATGAGAGTCAAGTGTTCCTCTCACAGAAGCTCGACAAAGTCCTGATAATAACGCTTCTTCTTTAGTATCTAAGCAGCTAATACCGATAACAACCAGATTATCTTAAAGTAAAAACTCCATCTTTTTTCCATTAACACCGAGCGATCGCTGCCGAATCGATTTTTTTTTGTAGCTGCTGCGTTTCCTCGTATCAAGCTTGAAGCAATTGGTAGTCCGCGATGGTATATCTTTTTCGATCAGGTATTTCAGAACGTATCCAATTTATAACTTGAAACATGTTGAGCACGTAGTAGATGTCGATTGATCGTGCCACCAGAAATTGTGTGGTCTTCAATATCCACGAAGCGATCGATTTTCCATCAGCTCGCACAGCTTGCGGTTGTTGCTCTTGCTGTGGTCTCTTAGTCATAGTTTCAGTGCCTGTAAAGTGTCCAAGGGTAATTACAATGGTACATCATTTAGGGCTTCACGGGTGTATTTTTTGTTTCGGATTGCGTCTATTGTTGAGGCGAATAATTCAATGAATACATTGTTGTTTCCCGTAGACAATAGTCAGACAAGAACTCAAAAGACTACGAGAAAATAAATGATTGTATTTTTAGATTGCTAAAAAAATAGTCAGTTTTTAACCTGTATTTTACTACCCAATTGAAGTTTCTGAATAAATTGTTCTGTGTTTACGGCAGCTATACAACTCCACTGCGTGTTGCCGCAAACTGGATGTGAGTAGGACATTACACCCCAATTGTGAATAATGCCAGTTTCAACACAACTTTGCAAATTTGACAACATTTGTCTTCTGAAATGTCCTGAAAATACTCAAATTAGCTCATGAATCATACACCCTTATACAGTTACTACCAATTTTATTCCTAATTATTTCAATATTGCAAACGTATAAGTTTTAAAACACCAGTAAGTAAAACTTCGCTACATCTGATTCGCATCACGCTCCTGACTTTACGAAAACGTACATTCTCATTTGAAACATCATATTTTTTCAAGGCCTATCGCAAATCTTAATTAGACGGTCATCCATCTCTACGTGAAATTCGACGTGAACTTTTTGATTACTTGAACTTCTGCGCAACGATTAATTACCATTGAATCAGTTACACCAGTACCAATGCCCAGGGAAAGTCAATTAAACTTTGGACATTTTGGACAGATGTCTCATATTTTAAGAAACTTCCGAATAAAAGTGATAGCTAGAAATTATACGGACATGAAAGAAGGGTTATCTGCGTTTGCATTTTTACATGGTGGGCATACAATTTTGCTTCTTGTGAATAATTGAAGTTATCTCTTCATCTTTACGATTGCGTTGGCGAAGGGAGAAGAGCTATACTAGGATGGAGTTTTGTGATAGATTGATTGTAATTTATCAAAAGCGTGATGCGAACGGCGAACAGGTGGACTTGGTCGAGATCGGAAAATTAATTGAACTAGTGGCTTCAGTTACAGAGCAACACGCCGATATAGTGCGTACCTTTTAGTCAAAGTGGAAAGATTGCTGGTATGCATAAAGGAATGTTTGAAAATGAGCTTAGATTTTCAGGTTCTAGGGGTCAATATGTTTACAGTGGTTTTGTAAGTTCGCTTCAGTGGATGGTTTTATTTCTTTCAATAACGAATAAAATATAATTTCAATAGCGAATAAAGTTCCTTTTTTGTTACGTAAAACAACTGGAGAACACAGTCGCTACCATGAGACTTACATATTACAACAGACAACGCCTGATAAACCGTTGCAGAACAAGTGTTTGGGTATGAAGCTTAGCGCATAAAAAAATGACTGCTTTGGCGACAAGTGTCTGAATGCGTTGGAAAAGAAAAATCAGGCGTACAGATAGTTTCTCGAGAGGAACACCAGACCGAAGAGAGAGCATTCTGAAAACCTACGACGAGTAGCGAATAAGATCATTAGATGTAAGAAACGTAGATATTATGATGAGCAATAGAAAAGCATTATCAAAAACTTAGCGAGTTACAAAATTAGCTGTATAGACGAAATCGGGCATTGAAGGCTAGTTCCAGCACATCTATGACAAAGAGCGAACACCACAGGAGTGATGAAAATCTATGCTCTATCCACAAATGAGGAGAAAAACTATAGCGCGAAAATTACAGATAATAAAATAGATATTTATAATTGAATTATAAAATCTTGACAAAAATATTAGAAAATAATATTAAATAGGCTACCAATGTCATTGGACAATCTCAAACTGATTAACTTTTTATGCGGCTGGGAATTCACCAATTTTTTACTTTAGACAAGCATACGCCAGTATTGACCGAAACGTAGTATACGAAATAATGCTGCATCCCGACATCTCAGCAAAATTAGACCGAATGATCAAAATGTCGATGACATTGACAACAGTTCAAGTCAGAATCAAAAACGATCTAACTGACGCCTTTGACACAAATGTCGGCTTAAACAAGATAACGGGCAGAAGATAGTTGTGCCTAATGCTGTTTGTGTTTTGTTTACCAATTGAAACGTGAAGTTTTATAATATTTTCGACATATTTTTTGGTGAAACAGCAACAATTTGCATGATGTCACGTAGTTGTGTAAATAGCGCAGACACTTAGAAAAATTTCACCACTGAAAATTTAATAGAATTAAATTTTAATCAAAAGTTGAAACACTTTTAAATAAAAAACGAATCCTAATTGAATTAAATAATCCCCCAAATTCAATAAAAATGATTCCACTTTATGATGAAAATGTTATTTCATATCAAAATTTTCATCATCGAATGAAAAATAAAACATTAAAACAAACAAGACACACTTTGATACAGCGTTATTTAAATGAGGTCAGATTATTTGAATTAAAAAGAAACGTATATGGCGCCAAATCATATTTGAAAATTTTTGATTTCGCGTCATATACGTTTCTTTTTAATTCAAATAATCTGACTTCATTTCAATAACGCTGTATCAAAGTATGTCTTGTTTGTTTTAATGTTTTGTTTTTTCATTAAATGATGAAAATTTTGATATGAAAATAACATTTTTATAATAAAGTGGAATCATTTTTATTGAATATAGAAGATTATTTAATTCAAATAAGATTCGTTTTTTATTTAAAAGTATTTTTGATTCTATAAAATTTTAAGTGGTGAAATTTTTCTGAGTGGAGTATTTGCCACATACATACATTTATGTAGTAACGTGAATTTGACCAATAACTCAGCGTTTAGCAACAGCTTACTTCCAATAATTTGAAATTCAAATTAAAAGCCAAGACCATTCCTGGGTACCACATTTTAGTTGGAGTACTTGTTCTACTGATTTTGTTCAAGTGGCTAAGCAAAAAGAAACGCGAGTTGCCTTTTGGTATTCCTGTTCTTCTCAACGACGTTAACACAAAATCTTTGATTCCGTTATGCCACGCAGTTCATGCTATAGAAAAATATGAAAATATGAAATTTACTTTAGACGCTGTATCATACTCAGAACACCAATGGCAGGCATGCGGTGATCTGAAAGTTATAGCCATGTTGTTGAGTCTGCAAAAGGCTATACAAAGTACTGTTGCTTTATGGATCGGATAATCGGGATGGATCTGTACATTACATATTACATAAACCAGATTGAAGTCCAAGACCAAATCTGTGTCCCGGAGAAAAGAACATCAAGCATATTCCTTTAGTAAAATCCCAAAAGAGTTTACTACAGTCTTTGCATATTAAATTGGGGCTAACCAAGAGCCTTGCAAAGACTCTGAACAAAGATTGACCACCATTCAAATACCTGCGAAGTAAATTTCCAAAAGATGAATTTTTATCGGCCCTTAAATTTGAGAGATTCTGAAGGACTTTGATTCACCTTGACAGGCCTTTAAAAAAGAGGCATAAGAGTCTTTGAGGGAAGTTGTTTATGGTTTTTGGCCAATAAGAGATGTGAAAATTATGTTAAGCTTGTGAATAAAACGTATTATCAAAAAAGTACTATCGACTCTTACAAAAGTAATAGCAGCTGAACTGCAATATGTCTCACATGTTTTCCTACTAACTGCGGTGATGTAAGTGGCGAATATGGTCAATGATTCCCCCAAGACATATCGAAAATGGAAAAGAGATATCAGTACCGATGGACTACTTCTGAAACTTCTATAGAGATGCCCTTGAAAGTGGTTACAAAATACAACTGAAAAAGACGAACAATTTTTGGCTAAAAAGGTTAAATATTTTGTTGATATTTCTTAGCTCTCAATTTGTAGTAAAAAGTTACAAGAAAAATAAGTAAGGGTCTGTTTTAAAAAAAAAAAGTAAGTGGTTTATGTTCTTTGACATTTTACTTTGAGTCATGTTTTTTATACTAGCAATATTTTTGAAATAAGAGCTAATTTAAAATATTTTCGTATTCAGTGACCCTACATTAGTATAAAAATATAGCATTTATTCAAAAAGCACTCATACAGTAATATTTTATGCACCAGTGTAAATAGACCTGTGCTGTACTATGAATGTGAAACATTGACCCTCACACAGGTAACCGCAAATGTGTTGAAAGCCTTCGAAAGACGGATACTGAGGCGAATATTTGGTGCAAAATACCAGCTGTACGAAATATTTGACGATCTGGAGGTCGCCATAATTATAAGACTGCGAGAGCTGCAATGAGCTGATGAACTTCGAGTACCTAAAAAGATATTCGATGAAAAATATGCGTGGGAAAATCGAGGAAACGCTGGTCCGATTCTGTCGACGAGGACGGCGTATCGTTGCTCAGACTTTGTAACTGAAGGACACGGTAATTGGACCGCGAGAGGGGTTGTGCTGCTAAAGAAAGAGTCTTTAATCGAGTTAGAGGATTATTCAGAATTTGAAAAATGTAATTCAATTCTACCTCGAGCGCTGCAAACAAATTTCACAAAGATTTGATTCTAAATTAAAATCGGGAAAAATTCTTTCAAGCTTTTCCACTGAGCAAGAATTTTTCTAATCTTTGCACCTGAGCAAAATTAGCTTGACTTTCATCATCGATTGCCTGAGGACTTTGAGGAAATAAAACAATTTCAAGGCATAAGTGAAAAAGTTGGTGCAAAGTAAGATCGGTTAGAATTGCAATTGCTCGTTTCCGTTTATTCCATCCCATGATTAATTTGATTGCTCTCATCAAGATGAGTAACTACTAAATTAAAGTTACCTGATTCGTACACTCAGAAAAATTTCACCACTTAACACTTTTTTAGAATCACTTTAAATCAAAAGTTGAAATCAATAATTCACTTTGAACTGAAAATAACATTTTTATAATAAAGTGGAATTCAAATAAGATTCGCTTTTTATATCAAAGTGATTTCAACTTTTCATTTCAAGTGATTCTAAAAAAGTGTTAAGTGGTGAAATTTTTCTGATAGTATGAATTAAATAAAACACATGTGTTTTTTTGCTCGAAATGGCTGCCGATTGCTTTATTTTAACAGATTTGGGCTGGCAATTTATGATTTAAGTGATACGGTGACACCAATTTTGCATGACTCTGGTGCATATTTCGTTCAGTATGGTGGCTATGGCATGTCGAATGCTGGTCGACAAGTCATCAGGAAACGCGGGTTTATTGGGATAAACCTGTGATTAAACGTAGACCCAGAGAAAATATTCGGAAGGCGTTAAATCACATAATCTCGATGGCCATGCAATGATACCATTTCGCGAAATTAATTAATTTTCGAACTTGTCTCGCAATAAGTCCATGTCTACGGTAGCAATATGCGACGGCGCGCCATTCTGTTGGAAAACACATCCGCATCGATTTCATTAATTTTTGGACGAAAAAATTCCTCCAGCATAACTTTGTAGCGTTCAGCATTAAAGGTAACGGTGGCTTCTTCTCCTCTTTTGAAAAAATAAGGACCGATGACTTCTTCATGGCAAAATCCATAGTAAACTGCGATTTTTTGCGGAAGCAAAGGACTTTCATATATCACTTGTAGATTAGACTCGCACCAATAACGACAATTATGCTTATTAAAAAAGCCATTGATCTAAAAATAAGCCTCATCGTAGGAGATAATTTCGCAATGAAATTCGTGGCCGGATTCGATCATTTCGAGAGAACAATTGGCAAATGAACGACGAATATAATGGTAAGACGGCTTCAGGTCTTGTGACAGTACTATTTTGTATGGATGCAAACCTGAGTCCAATCTCAAACTTCGCCAAGCCGTCATTCGATAAAGACTTAACACTTCCGATCGATGAACAATCGAAACATTTGAACTTCCGCTTACACTGGCTTGAACAACAGCAACATTTTCAACACTTCTGGCTTTTCTTTGTATTTTCGGTACTGCACAATCGTGTAGGGTAAATTTACTTTCAAAAATGTTGATTTCACGAGCAGTAACATGTTTAGAAGAACTACCACAATTTCCAAACGTTCTTCAAACCATGATTAAATTGCAAATATACCTGCTATAAAAATATGGCCGCGATCAACTGGAAAAGTTTGAAAGCCCCTATTGGGAAACTCTTTACATATTGATTAATGATAATTATAATTCAAAAGTAGAATCTACGTTGTTGTAGGCAAATTTATCCAATCTTTTTCCATTTTTAGTCTCTAAACATTTAAATCGATTTTATTAAACAGCAGATAATGTTGTTTTTTAGTTGTTTTTATCTCTTTCGAATCGTTCTATGAAAACCTTTTCTGGAGATATTTCTGACTACCACTGAAATGATTTCTAAATTATATACAAAATTTTACAAATACAATAAAAACTATTATATGAAAATAAATTTATATTGTATATTATTAGAATTTTACTTTTGCATACAATTATGTTAACTTCTAGTCTCCAATCTACTTTTATTTTTTTCTCCAATCTACTTTTATTTTTTTCAATTAATCACATTTATTTATTTTGCCTATTACAGCCAATGGTCAGTACCAGCCTGGAATGGAACCAAAACGACAACGAACCGCCTATACCCGCCATCAAATCTTAGAATTAGAAAAAGAATTTCATTATAATCGATATCTGACGCGTCGACGTCGTATCGAGATCGCTCATACGTTAGTTCTGTCGGAAAGACAAATTAAAATTTGGTTTCAAAATCGCCGAATGAAATGGAAGAAAGATAATAAATTACCAAATACGAAAAATGTACGAAAGAAAAATGGTAACGACCCAAATAATGCGACGACAGCGAAAAAACCAAAAAGGACTAGCAATAATAAGAAACAGGCTGTGCAAAATGAGGTAAATAATAAGATTCATACCATATTTGACGCTGCCAAAAACAAATATTAGAATCAACATAACCTGGGCTCTCTACAGCAGCAATTGATAGAAATTTCTAATTTTTTTTATCTGCAATTGTTTTGTGTTATTTTTTAAACTGCCTATCAAGCTCAAATTGTAAGTCGATCCAGGCATTAGAAATACCAACTCGTGACTACACTTTATCATTTGAGCAACGTCAAAGAGCAAGCAATGCAAATTCATAACAATGTTTCTCTGATTTGCAGTGCATTCGATCGGATAGTTTAGAAAGTATGGGTGACGTCAATTCATCTCTAGGCAACCCGCCATACATTCCAGCTGCCACTGATATAACTGGCGTCTTAAATCAATCATATTCAGCGCAGTCACAACAGCAGCAACAAACTCAACAGCAAGCACAATCACAGCATCATCAGACCGCCAACAACCGTGCACCGAACAATAGTGGACCAATGTCGTTGCAAGGATTGCATCACCAAGCCATGAACACGATGAATATTAAACAGGATTACGGACTTACGCCGCTTTAGGAGTCCTACGATCAACAGCCGTGGTAAATCGAACTTTCCAATTATCGCTTTGTGAAGAATTTCTACTGAACTATATATTCTTACCAGCGCTATTAACATAAAGTAGGAACTAAAAATAGCAACCAATAAATCCAATAAATGTATGCTAGCTATGTGATCTTGTACCTATATTTCTTAATTAGAATCTTAGAAAACCTATGATTTATTTAAAGTGGAACAATTGCAATTGTTAACTTGGGTATTTTGTGCTTTACGTTGGTTTGTGTACCGTACATTAGTTTTAGAATCAGATGATTGACGACAAAAGAATCTCATCATTAGTGCCATACCAAAAAAACTAACCTTTCGCTGGTAATGATCTGCTGCTTTATCTAAATGCTAGAATTTTATCTTTTTTGTCTCACTAGCATCATTATTCGTGTGGAAACAATCATCTGATTCAAAGTCAATTCGGAGAATGCAGTGAATTAGTCTATAAGCGAATGATTCTTGTAGCTTCTTAACACTCCCTTGTAGATATTGAAGACTACTGAAATTGAATTGTAAAATATGCAAAAATTAAGGAGATCTCCGTCTCCATATTAACTAGACTATAACAATTTGTATGTTGATAAATAGTAAAAAAAAACTGTTTTACCAGTGATATGCATTGTTTTCGGAGGTAATTTCTATGTTTCCTATTGTAACTATTATCATATTTGTTGCTTTACCGTAATCATATGCTTCAAAATTGAAAACAATTGAGAACCTTTGTTTATGAACAAAAAACCATCGCACTTGATGTGAAAATTATGTAAAAAGTATGTAAATGATTATATGTAAGATAAATATCGACCTGATAGACAATATACTGTAAGATATTCACGTAATATTCCTATTAATTATTTTAATTTGATCGCATAGAAATATGGAAAATACAAATGATTTAACTATGATTAGACGAAAAATGTAAGGCATTGACAAGCGAATTACGTATCCGGAAAAAATGTTACGTGTTTCTGAAAGTGGGAAAATAATTACAATAAACGTATAGGTATAAATTCGAGTTATATTTGCATGTACGATCTAAGAACGAAAAAAAAAACAATAGTCAATAAAGTTTGAATATTTTCATTGTACAAGAATTGTGTTTTAATAGGCTTTCATTGTAAAATGAAAATTTTCGTTTCCAGATTTATCAATTTTCATTGCAAAATAGTGGTATCGGGATTGAAATTGGCCAAGGTTTGTGTGATTATGTTTGTTTGTTAATTTCAACGTTTTAGCACTTTACTGGATTTGAATCATGGATAACACACGCCAGCAGCCAGTGCTCTATCCAATCGACTATTCAGGCTTCCACAGATATATGAATTTTTATAAATCGAAAATTACAAGATTTTCATGGGCATAGAAGTAGATTTTGGCAATACAATACATGACTGGCTGCACAACGCACTCCAGAGGAGAGAATCCTCTCCTCTGGAGAGGCTTGGAGAGTAAATTGCTGAAGCACTGCCGGAACCAAACACTAGAAGAGAATGTATTCCTCTGGTATGGTCTTTACTGTTGATGACATTCTCAGGACACTCGATAATTAGGACTTGACCGCTCTCTGACATACTGATAGCATCACAGTAAAAAATAAGAGGCTCACTTTCGAACACTAAGGAATCCAGAATGCAAAAGGCCTTAAATGATGCAGAATACTAGTGCGACGACAAGGGACTATCCACAAATCCTCAAAAAGAGATAGAAGAGCTTCTGGCTAACTGGAGTATTCGTTAAAAAGTTTGTCAGGACTCCGACCAGAAATTTTCGTTCCAAGCCATCGAAAACAAGCAAAACTTGGACCAACATCTGAAAATTTATTATGCGAACGGTCGCGATCCGAGAATCAAGGTTCATTACATAAAGCTCTCCTCTTTATATGATATTAACAGAAACTTGGTGATCTGGGAATATATACAGCAATGAAATGTTGCCTCTTCACACAGTCTTTAGTAGATATCAGGACCGATCTGTCAGTAATAATTCTCTAGGAGGTAGTTTGTTCAGTTTGTCAATTGGTGTTCTCGATGAACATGACGCTTTCCTGCTCCCTGTAAACCTTTCAGATTCTAACGACTTCAACCTTATAAGTACTTTTTATGGCAACGATTTGGAGCGAGATTGTCCGACTCCTAACCAAAACGGTAATTGGTTGGTTCTTATGTTAACTAACGCTTATGTCGCAAGTCCAACTAATGACACAGAGCATCTTTCTTGTAATAGTTCAGACCATATAGCACTCTAAGTTGAACTTGCCACTCCTGATTCTATTAACTTTAAAACGCACAATACTTCAATTGTATATGACTTTCTTAATGTTAATTATGAAAGCATTCACCATCTTCATGACTCTATAGATTGGACGAATACTCTTTCAATGTTAGATCTTGAGGAAGCTATTTCCACTTTTTACAACAAAATAGTTGACGCCGTTGAAAAAGTTGTCTGAGTCTTGGCTTGAAAGCTCTCTCTCAATATTGCTAAGAGCCAGGTTATAAGTTTTTCTCGAAAATGCTCCGTCTCACATAACACGTAGTTCGTCGGCAATAATTTTTTAGCTCGAGTTGGAAACGTTGTTGACCTTGGTGTTATATTGGATGAGAGACTCAGTTTCACCTTGCATTATGATAAAATACTTTCCCGTGCAAACAAACAGCAAGGCTTCATCAAAAGACGTGCCAAGGAATTTCGTAACCTGTGGGTCACAAGATCTTTATATATGTATTATCCAGTTCTCGAATATGTTTCCATTTGCTGGGATCCGGCTTTTGAGATCGACAGTAACAGACTCGAGACCATACAAAAGCAATTCTTACTTTTCGCCTTGAGAGAACTATACAATCCTTACGATTTTAATACCCTTCCTCCTTATCAGTTTCGACTGGGTTATCTAAACTTATTGACACTTGCGTCTAGAAGAAAGATGATTTCGGCCTACTTCACATTCGACGTCATTAGAGGCATTATTAAAGTTTTAAATATTCCTATAAGGAGCACCAGATCCAAACGTTTAGGAATATCCACATTCCACTATTTACGCAGCTAATGAGCCGATAAATATATGCTGCAGGATATTCAATAGCATAAGTAATCTGTATTCACCAACGATCTCTAAATTAACCTTCAAATCCTCACTTTTTGAAGCCATCCGTAAACCCTTATCTTAAGCTATATGTTAATGTTTTATTTATTTGTTATTTTATTTAATTTATTTTAATTATTTTATTTATTTTATTTTTCGTTTTATTTGTATATACACACATTAGTTTTCAATTTTGTTTTGGATTGTTTATTTAACTTGTTCTACCTTGCTTGGTTAATAAATAAAATAAATCTCTGAATGGAACGCTGTGCAGTGACTTCATTTTCTCCTCCTCGATTGAATGTGTGATTGTTTCTATTTCTCCCTAACCATCTTCAGTATCACATGTTCAGTATCACATGTTTTTTTGACCCTTTGCTCAATTTCCCAATTCAACAACGAACCCGATGCTAACAACAGAATCATCGATCTTGCCCTCAGTAATCTTCCTCTTTCTTCTTTTTGCTTAACTGTCTATCTTCATTTTTGCCCTCTGATTCTAATCATTTTCCCCTCTCGTATAAACCGCTCGTATAAATTTAAACCTACTTCTACTCTCAGTTTTAATTCTAAAAAGACGACTTATTCTGCTTTGTCCAGTAAAATAAATGGTACTAACTGGTATCATTTCTTCAGAGCATGGATTATGTTCTTTACAAATTTTATTTTCTCTTGTCCAACAACCTTTCTATCGTTGCGAAGAAATTCCAACCCTCCGCTGTTTACCATCGGTGCTACGATTAGAGCCAAAGATGCAACGCATAGCAAGTACTAAAAGTCTGGTTCGCTAAATGACTTCTTCAAGTTTTAAAGGCTAAGTATTTTTGCTAAAAAGGTAGCTGATGACACGATGCTTACTTTGAGCATGTCCAAGCATCTATTATATCTGACAATTGAAAGCTTTACTGGTATTATATCAACTCCCTTAAATTATCTTTTGGTATTCCTTTCGTTATGTATCTTCATTATACATCTGCCTCCTTTCTACAAGACTCCTGTGAGCTTTCGCTCAATTTTTCTCTTCTTTCAGCTTCTATCACAGTTATTCTTCGCCGTCAACCAATTCTAGTGCACCTACTTATACCCTGTCTCCTTTTTTACTAATTCTTTGGAAATCGAATTATTAACGAGGTCTCTTGAGAGTGATCAGCTTCATTGCTGATGGTATTAAATATTCCTTGTGTTCCTCAGTCAATTCAACCGGTACATTCCCATCACTTTGGAAAACCGCCAACATATTTACCATCCATAAAGCTGATAATATTTCTTGCATATGTAATTACCGTCCTACGTCCTTTTGTCCTGTTTTATTAAGCTCTTTGAATGATTTGTTCTCAATAGAGTATCCTCTTTCATTCAACCCTCGCTAACCAGTGAACAGATGGATTCATTAAAGGTAAGTTAACTATAACAAATTTATTGACGTTTGCAAACGCCGCAAAAACAAGCGGATGTACTATATGCAGACTTTGCCGAAGCTTCCAATTCTATAAACTATAATATTATTCTATCAAAACTAGCTGGGTTTCGTTTCTCTTATGTCCTTTTTTCTTGGTTCTCTTCCAACGTTTGTGACCGCTCTTGAGTTTTTACTGTTAGTCTTGCTCTTTGACACCATTTGTCCTGCCTCAGGAGTTCCATACGGATATATTGTTGACCCTTTATTGTTTTTTTTTGTTTATTAATAATCTTTCTTCTCTATTTAACTCATCAACATTTCAAGTAATCGTGCCATGTAGCAAAATAAAAACGAAAATGTTAACAGACAATATAGTGTGCTCGGCAGAAGTCCTAGCCATAAAGATAGACTATACGAGCGTAATTATTGTATATGGTACTAATGCATAATGGTACTTTCTAACGTTACTTTCAGTCAGGTAACGAAGCTGTGCATTTGAGCCGTTGCAGTGAAAGTAGTTAAGCTGATTGCAAGGAGAGAAATAATACGTGAGAAAACATGATTTAAGAATCATCGTTTCTAGAAACTGCTTCCGAAAACAAAGGATTCTGCAAGGTGATTAGGAATACAGTATAAGAAGCAAACTGCGTAGAAAGGATTTTTTTAAATAAGTAATAAGTTCATAAGTTCATTTAATAAGTTCATTATAATTACTGAATGAGAACAAATTATTTTCGAAACCAATTGGTACAAAATGCTGCCTCGTTGGGTTTTAAGAAATTTGATAGCCAGGTCCAGGTTGCCCTAAATTTCGTAAATGATGTCATTGAAATGGTAAGAAAATCTCATAAACTATTCAAATACAATTGCATGTCAATACCAAAACTGATTCCTCCTGGCTTAAATGGATGAGACTTCAAGGGACAATATTTTTTTTTGTTGACTTCATTTGCTGCAGATTTTGGTCCTAATTTACTGTCAAAAAAATGTTCACCAAAAAATTACATATTCACCTAATTCTCCTTTCAACAGATTTGATCTATCCTATGTAATTCTTTTTTTCTTACACAAATTTATAGTGTAACTTCAATTGCGTAATGAATTTCGATTATTTATTTTTCTTTTACTGTTTATTTTATAGTTTGTACTGTGACTTTTTGCGTGAACAATAATCAACAATAACTTTTCTTAATAATTATCAATATTACACTATCCTTTTAGGTTACTATTGCCTCGATTAATTTTTCACAATTGATTCCTTTTTCTTACCTATGACTTCTTAAAATTATTATAAACAATGTGTAAATTTGCAGAATTCTTCGACACTGCAGCCCCTCAAAATCGAAGTTAAGTTAAATATTAGTTAATACGTTCAGAAACTTCACTACTATTTTCAGGCAGTATGGTTGTCAGCATAGATGTAGCGAGTTTGCAAACAGTTTTAACCGAAAACCAAGATACCTAGCAAAGTGTGAATAGATAAAATACAAATTATGTTTGTGTTATTAAATCTAATTCGACATACGTATTATCTAGTTATCTGTTACTTCATTTCACTACTCTCTTACTTTATCTCACTACTAACATAAATACGTTCCAAAAAAAATATAACAGTGCTCTTTGCGATACCGCTTGTAGAAGTATCTAAAAAAAACTGAAAAGGTAACTAAAAAAATTCCGTTTCGCTGTAATGCCGTACTTCAAAGACTCTTTCCCAACTTTCCACAATCATGAAAATTCGCGCCAAGGGAATAACTTACTAACTTTGTCGCATCTGACTACAATTTTGTCGGCATGCAAAGAATGCCAACTGCATTCAACTCGAACAGCATGCAAATTTTCCCGAAACAATAAATTCTAGTTCGTAAAATCCTTGCTAATATTCTTAAAATCCCGAAATTCACTCTAACCCTTTAGCTCTTTTTTTGCAAACTATCTAATCCCATTATTTGCACCCATCTCGGAAGCGGTACTTTTATGATAGTCTATTCGAAAATTTTGCATACTCCCGTCCGGTTTCAATGCGAAAAACATCAAAGTAAGTACACTTGAATTTCAAATCTCGGATGGGCGTTGCCCTTAGGGACAATTCAAATGCATTTGGTCGAGTCATAAAAGTCTATTGCCCATGTAATGTTTGTTTGTTTTTGAACAATAGAACTGTGCACGGTGTTGTTGGCACTAAATTGGCGGCACAAATCTTTGACTTAGACACTCTTAGCTACCGGTTATATTGAGCATAAGTGCTGTAAATCTTCAATTTTCAAAGGATTAGATCTTTGGATGTTTGGGTTTTTTTTGTGTGTTCGCGAGCTTGATTTATAGCTAAACGAGCTAATGGTTTCTCTGTTATATACATGCGTGTGGATAGTATATAATCTGCTCATGGGTGGATGATTTACATAAGTATGTATGTAAAAATTTGTTGAGAAGCAATGAGATGAATTTTAATAATTCACATTGAATCTTATTGTGACTTTAGAAAAGCTCAGCAATCATAAGTTTACCCAAATAAATAGGATAAGCAGTATGAATGAACAATATAAGACCACCACTTATCATGTAATAAGGTGGAGCCTTAACGTGACATGGTCCTGTGACATGATGGATAGGATAGATACACTTTTAAGATACTGGCTATTTTGGGGTAGTCTGTAAGTGTATTGAGCTCCTGTGACATCGAAAGCGAGTGTTGTGTTGACATGATTATGTCGAGATCTTGTATTGTTCGTCCATGGGTTTGCAGCTAAATCGTCCACCATACGCAACACTAAAGCATTGGATCTACTTGGATATCTAGTAATAGGTGTAGGATTTTTTGTTCATTTATAACAAAGGCAATGTGTCTTTGCTGCATAGAAAAATATTCCTTCTTTGGATTTAGTAAATTTTTCCTGACTTTATGGATATTTCTAACTCTTTTTCTTATAATTGTCAGAAATTTTATTTTCGTATATATGTATATTTTATGCACAAAAATAAAGGAGACCTGGAGGATTTTTGCATTCTAATTATTATGTGTGTCTTTATCAATTGAGGATAGATGCCATACTTAGTAAAAATAAAACCTTAAATATTTATTACAATCAAATTGGTTGGATTCAAATAATTTATCCAGTATTAATTTAAAAATTTGATGAAATAATTCTTCGAATATACGCTTAAGCACTATGCGAAAAAGAATATTGCAAGAAAAGAAAATGATACTAGCCCCAACTCTCCAATTTCTTAATTAGAAAAAATCGACACAAAATTAGTAGCCAGGAAAATGCTAGCAATTATTCATTTTCTACCTTTATTGATCGGAAATCTGATCCCGGAAGATGATTTATTGTATAAATTCGTCAGTAATTTAATTGAGCTTTCAAATTTGATATTTTACCAACATATACTGATTTAGACATAGCGAATCTAGAGCAGCAGATTGTTTACCACAACAAGGAAACACAAAGGTATTCCCTCATATCTTGAAACTGAAGCGTCACTTTTTTTACCATTCCAGCGGATTTGTCAGGCGATCGGGCCCTCTCAAGTATCTTTAGATATTCGCTTTTAAATCTTAACATCGAAAGTTTAAATCGTATGCAAAATAAAAACACGAATTTATGGAAAGTTGCAGCAGCTTCTTTATCATTTCAATATTCACTATGTTTTGCAAACTTTGAATATTTTCGAAAATCACCAGCCTAAGTTTTACTTTTCTGTAAAGAGCTTGAAGTGCTTGGGTTAAAAAAAAACATTTTCTGTCTTGATTGGTAAAAGGAAAAAATTTCATTTCTTGAGTTTCGAAACATAAAGCACTCGAGTTCATTCGTATACGACTAACGGTCATAGAATTTGTGAAGCCCAAAGGCCGCTCCTAAATCCTCAGTACAATTGAATTTAGTATTTAAAGCAATCGATTGCAAATGTTTTGCACAGACATGAAATAATTCTGGCTTAAATTTACAATAGTACATGTATATGAATGATTTACTTTTTACTCACATATTTACTTATTCAAAGGTACTTTTCATACATTTATGTGTAAACATACCTGAAAAAAGGGGAAAAAACTTATTTGAATGCATACTAAACAAACTCAAAAGAGAAATAATAGATTTTAATTGCAATAAATTTTGTTTGATTTTATGAACTAAACAGAATGTCATCAAGGGAATAGTATATTAGACTTTAGGGAAGAACATGGTGTTAAATTTGAAAAATGTGTTTTTTAATTATTTTAAAATTAAATAATTTTTCTTTGTACTAAACAATTGTTTCGTTATTGAAAAAAGCTTATTTTTAACCAAGTACGAGTAAGTTTTCCTCGAAGCGAATGATGTTACATTGTCTCGAAATCAGCAAATTTACTTCTTCCAATCGAAGCAAATTTTCTTTGGCACCATATCATTTTTAATTTTCTTTGAAGTGACACCCATTTTGCTTCAGGGTAAGGAAATTTTTTTCTGAGTGTACTTTCTTATATTTGTGAAAAATATCAAAGTGTTTTCATCTCTTTTTTGCTTCTTCTCTTCCATTCAATTTATCCTTAGCGAAATATTCTAGCGGATACTTTCATGAATTGAAAAATGAAAAATTAAGATCTAAGTTTACTACTCACATAAAAGATAACCCAAAAACTTGAAATTAACTCCAATCCGCTTCATATCTGTGACTATACGCAAACATATCTGTGAATGGTAATGAATTCAAGAGGACTCGAAGATATATTTCAATAAGCCCAAATAAAAATCTGAAAATTTCAACAAAGCTTTCAGCAACTTGATCATACTGACAGACGAATTGATGAACGCAAATATATGAAAACGTAGAGGAGAATATGAATGTGTTTTGAAGGAAGTGAAATGAAAGATTCAATTGTTTGCATAGTGTCTATAGAAGTACGAATTACTTGGGGTAGCAAAAGTAAACGCTGTAAGTTATAAAGTGATTTCATTTAAATCTTCATGGTATGATGTCAATTCAATCGTTTGGGAAAAATTTGAATCAACAAGCTTGATATGGCAGATTTTAGAATTTATAGTAAATTTAGGGTAATAAAGCTTTAGTACTCATCGCCATAGCTTCATACCTCTGTTAAAAGAGCACTTCTAATCACGCCACCAAAGCAGTGGTAATTAAAGTCATTTGATGCAATTGAAAAGGTTAATGGCAGATGATCCTTTTGTTTTTAATTTACACACTCATCTAGCATATAATAACTATTCATGCATATTCTATCATATTAATTGTTTCGTAATCAAGACCATTACCTTGTTCCATTTTACGTCTTACACACTCTAAATTACCATGGATTGACTACTGACATAGATTTCAAATTGCTATCCGTAATGGCAAAGAATAACTATAGAATTAAACTATACTAGTGCTATTGAACGTACTCAGTCGTTAATCTTTTCATTCATAATTTTGAATCGTTCGGTTTAATTCACTGGCTTGGCAAACGTTTCTCCTTGAACACCTTTGAAGCGACAATGAACTAACCCAACTGACGACGACGACGCAATGGCAGGCGCGACAAAACACAAAAGATTGCGCGCGTCTTAATGATAAATTGCCATTTTAGCGTTTTTACTTGTCAGCTACTCAGTTTTTCTTTCGCACAGCAGATTGATAGTAATGTCTGCATAAGAACGTGTTAAAAGTTTCATTTCGAGTGCGACATGATTTTGTGGAAACAGTCGCAAATGCATTATTATGCCAAAAAAAAAAAACAATAAGCTTTCAGTGGCGTAGGCTAGACATGGAAATTGTTATGGTCTTATAAAAATTTTAAAGATCCTGAATATGCCTAATGTAACAAAAATTAATAACACTGAATGCGTTTATATTGTTTAATGACCCCCAAAAAAGAGCATAGCATCTCAAGGCAAGTTAGAGTAGAGCAACTGTCAAAAAAATAGAGCAAGTTAGAGCTATTGAGAGCTATTGAGAGCACAAAATCTTATGGAAAACTTTTCAAGCAACAATTCTCAAAGTTGATTGCTTGTCTGAAGCTCAACATGTCAGTTCACTATTAGTGTTAACAACTCTATACTCCAGTCACAATTTTTTGTTGACAGTCGGTTCTGTGACAATTAACAAACAGCTGGTCGCTTGCCCGATGGTGCTCTACCAAAAAAGTAGAGCAAAAAAATCGTGCTCTAAATAGGTCTAGCTCACCTTAGAGCTGGCTCAGAGCAACTTCGGGCAAGTTAGAGCAACCGAATTGCAGGAAAAACACATTTTGCTGAAAAATCTTAACCTAGCGCAACCTACAGCAACTCATGAAACACAGTTATTATCTTACGCTGAGCTGCTCAATCAGTTGTATCTTTTGTTTAATAAATTATTGAAAATTTATTTAAAAAAATGTATCAATTTCAAGGTAAATTTTTTATATTTTATTTTATATGCTTTTTTTTCATAATAATAATAATAATACAGTGGGAAGCTTTTAAGCTTTGCAACTAATCACATAATTAGGAAGCACATCATAGGACTCTTGTGTTGAATCCTGTCACTGTACTCGAACAAAAGGGATCAGTCTTGGGCATCATCTAACGATTTCGTGTCGAAAAAAGGCAACCACACAATTTTCGTTGATTTAAAACCCATAGAGTTCCCTTTTTTGCATTTATTATCTGATTTAAAGAGTAAAGCAGTAAATGCTTCCCGATGCTTCTCTGAACAAAGGGTTAACTTTTTCTCTGGCACCTTCTTTTCGATTTCAAGGGAGAGAATAGCCAATTCTGAAACCAGATGATCTGTCAATGGGATCGTATTGAATGTCTAAGTTTTTAACAGGCTTTTGCACTGGTGTGTCTGCCAATGTTTGTATATAAAACAGGGAAAAATAAAGCTGTAATTTGAGTTCTCTTTTCTGTGGCGATAAAGCTGTCTGTGTGAGGAAATTGAGCCAAGCAGTTTTCAAGTGATTTTAGTTGAGCGTTAGCACATATCCTGCTCGAAGATTCACCGGAAAAATAACCTTGCAAAGGCTCAATTAAATATGTACGTTCGAATCTCTTTTTTTTTTGATAATTTTTTGATGCCGAAAATACTACCTTCAGCAAAAACGCAGAGTTTTCAGCGACCAGGTCTGAAACGAGTGTCTACACTGCCGTGCTTAGCATAAACCTTCTTTATGACATTTTTTTCATTTTTGAGTTAACACCGGATTTGAAAACTACATACTCTATCTATTACATCATTCTACATAATATGAAAAACCTATCTTTTGTGGAAGTATGTTAAAATCAATAATGAAAAATCCCATTTACAAAAAACCCAGCATTGCTTAGCATAATCTCTCTATATATCGTAGATAAAAGATTTATGCTAAGTAATACGAAGTTAGAAACACACATAAAAGTAGAACTATTTGCACATTGTAAAACTATGTAAAGTGTAATTGAAAATATAATGTTTATATACTATAAGCTAGAAATTTAAATAATTGTTTTGTATGAATTTAAGTTGGCAACAAATTTGAATTTGAAAACCTATCTTACACAAATATTTTCAACGTGGAAGCTTGTACTTCATCCCGTTTGAACATGTCTGCAGCATTTAGAAAAACATAAATCATTGAATATCTCGAAAGTTACTAAAAAGTAGCTAGAAGGTTTATGCTTAGCACGGCAGAACAGTTTGTGACGCTGAGCGTCTCGAACTACAGGCGATATGGCATCTCATATAGCCACAGGTAATAGAAGGTACGGCTTTGCCGGTTTATGGTGCTCAGCGAGCTCTAACAACTTGTACATAATTTTAGAGTAATTAGCGCAATTACATTTCAGTATAAATATTCACTCATCGGCGGCGATCTTAACTCGAAACACCCACAATGGGGAGATTCCGTGACGAATGGAAATGGAATGAGTTTGCCCGAAACGCTGCAGCTAAGTCTCTCAAGTTCCTTTGAAAGTAGTTGCTCCGAATTCCCTAGCTGGACTTAGTAGTAGCTCAACGATAGATTTGTTTCTCCTTTCAGACGACCTGTACAGCAGTATTGATCCTCCACACTGCTGGACGCTAGCATGTATATCTTATCACTTTGCCGTCGAGCTTCGATTTCAGTTCCGCTACTTTTTCAGTTTCATGGAATGACCCCCAAATGACAAGCAGATCTCTCAAGAACATTGATTGAGGCAAATTTTAAGGCGTCAGACTCTGCGGCAGGAAATCCTGATTTTTGTGTGATGGAAAAATGAGCGAACCATCATATTGATAAGCTAATAGAAACTATCAATCACATCATAAACCAATTCGTTGTCCAGAAGACACGCTTGAACACACTTAATAAATATCAGAATTAAGTATTGCCGCCGAATATTGCTAAGAACATGAAAGTGCTGCAAGTTAAAGTAAATTTTCCATAGATCACTCGGTGGACAAGTCACTACTCTCAAATATCATTTGTCTGGCCGACATTCGACCAGTCCTCACATGGTTCTATAAATCAATATAAAAGCAAGGAGAATGTTGATAACGATTGAAAATGTCGCTGCGGACAACCCTGACCGCCAGACAGAGTTGTTTGCATCGACATTCCAATTCCGCCCGACGGTTCTGCTCCTAACAGCCAAACGGTAAGAGAGGCAGTGAATAGTTTCCTGAATAGACACCGAGGGCCAGTGGGCACATTTACATCCAAAAATTCTTCGGATGATCCACAAAATTCAGATGACCAGTTCCACTTTGGTAATAGTGGATACTTGGTGCAACTGCGTGGTATAAAAAGGTTGAAATCATTTGGGCATGATGGAAGATATAATCTCATTACTTCTAACACATCGCTGAAGTACCTCGGACCCGATTTCTACAAAAAAAATCAACGCAACCAATTTATTGCTTTAGTATATTGTATAAATGTTTGTTTGACAATTTTAGATGTTTTTTATCTGATTTTGTTTGGTTGAAAAATATGAATTTAAGTTCAAATTTGTTAAAAATGCCAAATATGAACAATTCGCGGGGTCCGAAATTGGACCGTTCCATACTTGGATCCCAGAACATCAGCTGACTGGAAAACTATTCTAATTTTCATTTTTTCAGAATGGCGCTCACCAAATCAAAGATAATTGGGTACAGATAATAATTGGGTACAGATAATTTGGCGGAAGCTATAAAAATGATCAGAGAAGGAAAGATGGGTTATTGGAAAGCTGCGAAACACTTTGATGTAACGAAATTTAGTTTATTTCGCTTATGTCAGAAAAATGAACTATTTCCGGAAGAAGCTGCAGCAACTACATTAGGAAGAAAAACTGTGTTAGGTGTCCATCTCGAAAGTCTTTTAGTAGAGCATATTTTAAAGATGGAGAGCAAGTTTCATGGCTTGACGAAAAAATAGGTCTGTTCGCGTACCTGAATCTATTATAATATATTAAAATAGATTCGCAGAAAGCCATTTTTGTACTCTTGCTGCAAGCCAAATTTTGCAGCAAAAAGAAGCCAGCTGCCAAATTCTGTTACTTCTGCAGTTTGCTTTAGTACACATACCTAATGTGTTTGAAGAATGGCGTATATGTAGGCAAAACGTAATCACTTTGAGAATCCATTTGGTGAGTCCGCAACGACTGGAAAAAAGTGGATGAAGCTATTTTGAAAACGTCATAAGAAACCACTATCAGTTAGAAGACCATTGTCACGTCATTTGCAAGAACGCTCAGAAGAAAATGAAAATTTTATGAGCATAAAAATTCAACGATGAGAAGTCCTTTTTAGTCTTGGACGTTGCATTCAATAAATAGACTTTTCTGGAAACATTTATTACTATCACCCCTTTTTCACTTTATTTGAAACGCCAATGATTATGTCTCGTTCCGCAATCATTGCCACTTTGACCAGCTGCAAAGAAGCGCGATTGTAAGAAACATATTTTCGTGATGCTTCTTAACTCACAAGTTAAATCTTGGCGACATTACATCGTTCAAATTTATATCAACCAAAAATATTTCTTGGAAACGAATTGTATCATACACAATTTGCTTTAATGTTATTATTTTTAAATATACTCGATAACAAGTTTATATTTCCTCTCATTCATCCATTCAAAAAATATGGACATCTTTCTGATCGGTATGATCAATAAAAGTCGATCAGTCTTCAAACGACCCACACACAACACAAACCATAGTCGGGTATAAGAGATTATTGTCGAACATAATTTCGGAAGCTAAAAGAAAGATATTCGAAGACATAATCCATCAAAATAAATTGATTTTTAATTAGAAAACGATGTCACGTCATATTGGTGGCTGCTTGAACTGCAAACATGCTATAATTGATATGAATGAGATACTTCGGGCAAATATGTAAATTAAGGAATGTTTGGGAAGAGAGAAATAAATACTGAAAAACTCAATTTGATCGAATACTTTATCGGAGTGTTGATTTGGACTTATAGAACGAATGAATACCTGATTAGTATTTTTTGTATTCGCTAGAATATTTGTTTCTCAAATAAAGCTGTTACGAAAAATTTAGTCCAGCTTAATCTACTAATAACATCTCAATCTACATCTTGGAAATATAAATATTTATCAGTAGGAATGTCGAATAAGCTTCAGTAGCCGAATAAATAGAGTTCCGGTTACTAGCCTGTGTGGTCTATAGGCAATCTATGGTTAATCCTTGAGTCAGCCTAGCTGTGACTAGGTACCTACCTCAGTCAAATCAGAGGTAAAGTGAGTCGTGAAAATTATCACTTCACACTCGAATACATTGGTTCCATCCAATTCGAATACATTGGTTCCACCCAGGCTCGAAAGGTGTTTACTTAAGTTAGAATAAAGAGTAAAGTTTCACATTAAAAAAGTACTCAGAAAAGCAATATCTTGAAAATGTCAGTACTTGTATATTTGAGTACAAAGAACTACTCAGTATCTATATGGTGTAATACAAACTTAATGTTCATGGGAAGAAACCGAGAAATCGAACACCCTCGCCCTATAATCATATATGTATATAAACATATATGCGCTGATACGTTACCCATAGTATTATCTACATGTATGGCAACTATATGCATTATATGTATATGCACATACGTACTCCTTTAACGTCGTGTCATGCGAGGGTTACTGTACCTAGAGTGCTCAAATCCTCCCCACAGAATCCACCCCTTATGCTATCTTCCATCCACTAAGCCCTACTAAGAAACACACATGACAGGATTTTATTACCCTTGGAGAGGCAGCCATTCCTTTCTTTTCTGTACTTGCATGACATGACGGTAGGGTGAATTGTTTATTTTGAATGGAATTTACAGAAGTGCTTGTAATTTCCTACTCAACGAAAGTGAAATGTGTGGATTTAGACATGTCGTTGCATTTATGTGAATGATTGCTGACTTAGTTTCCCTTACTTTGATGAGATCTGTGTGAAAATAGGCTGAGTTGTGGGTGCATAAGCAGCAGAAATTTCTAAGACTTGGATTGTTACTGAAGCCATTATTTGAAATTTATTTATTTATTTCTCTATATATTTATTTATTCACCAAGCAAGGTGTACATGTATAGAAGAATAAAATAAAATAGTACATGCATAAAATTACGAAACACAATAAAAAAAACTATATATGAATACAAGACTAACGCATAACGCATAAATAAATTAGTTACAAATAGATAACAAATAAAGTAATAAATAAATGACAAATAACTAAATGAATAACAGTTAAATACTAAATTTAAATTTGAATTATATATGCAATACATATATATTAGTATGGTCGGGGAAGCGGGAGACTATGAGGAGAGAGCCTTGATAATGTTATTTTTAAAAGTTGCTTTAGATATCGTATGGGAATAGTTCTGGCTCATGCTATTGAATAGCCTGGAACACCTTTGAAGCTGACAATCCCTGGACGAGACTTAAAAAAAAACTTGAATATTTATTAGGAATGGGCGATTACTTTGTCTTATTGTTTATTGAATAAAAAATTATTCCTCAAAGACAATGACACAAGAAAAAAAAATTAGCATATAACTCAATATTATCAGGAGTGCAATCATGTGATTTTAGTGTTAGAAAATGCCGCGATTTCTCTATAATCGGTGAAACGGTGATTGTAAATCTCAAATCACGATGATTTTAATCAGTGATTTTTAGTCATTATTGTGATTTGGACACATTTCTTTTACGGGAAAAAGATATGATGAAAAAAAATTAATTTAAAAACACAAAATAGACCTATACCAATAACCTAATTGTCAGCAATCAAACTCAATAAGTATATATCCAAAATGACAAGCCAACTTCTTGTATTTACGATCAGATATGTAGCATAAGAAAATTGGCATCGGAAGCAATATGAGTAGAAAAACGCTCGCAAAAAATGTCAAGAAATTTAAACAGTTGATGCTTGTTTCCATTAAAAGATGCTCATCATCTCTTGGTGTACTAGCAAAAAACTAACCGGTTCTAGGTTTGACACCTGAAATCTGCTTCACGCTGAGACCACCTTATTATATGAATTTGGTTTTGATCCAATGAATGGGGAAAAAAGTATTTTTTGATCAACAGTATTTCAAGATGGCACCCCATCCACAGGGTTGCCTACTTTTTTCAATTGCTCTTATCAGACTAAGATCAATATATATATCATATTTATCTGATGATCCGGTTTAAATTCTCACAAATACATATATCGGTGTCAAAATGGATGAGTTGGTTATTATGGTTTAAACGGTAAGAAGGATTATTAAGGGTTATCAACAGTTTGCATTTTTTTCAAAATGCGAAAATTTTTCAGAAAGCTCGATGATTCAAAGGTTCTTTTCGAACCTTTCGTACCTACAGGGTTGCCCTAACTTTCATCAAAAAACCCTTCAGACCTATTCTTTAAAAACAGTAGTACGTCTGGCAAACTTTATAATGATTTTATGTTCCTAGTAGAAGTTATCACCACTTGAAATTTTACAGTTTGTTGGTTACTTTGGCACTTTTGCTTGACTTGGACGCGGAGTTCCGAAAGCGTCCCAAACGTGCCCGAAATTTCCAAAGCGTCAAAATTATAAACCATAAAAATCCGTTTTTATTTCAAATGCTTACTTGCTCTGTAGTTCCGCTTTCGATATAAATATAGGAGTATCTGAAAATTCAGTAAAATACCCGCTGCCGCCAAAAGGGTCAAAATATCCATATTTGAACTTGACGTAAACCTACTCTTTATATACAACAATAGGCACGTTTTTTTGCTCCCCTTATCCATAACAGAACAATGCTAACCAGTGCAGACGCATTGGAAACGACAACAACCCCTGAGTTGTTGTTGTTTCCAATGCGTCTGCAGTTGATAGCATTGTTCTGTTATAGATATGGGGAGCAAAAAAACACGCCTAATATTTTCTGGAAATTTCAGTTTAATCTCACTCACAAAATTCGACTCGAACACAATGTTCAAATTCACATGTCACGTAAAAATCACATCGATTGAAACCACAGCAAGTAGAATGATGGCGTACAAAATCACAACCATCGAAATTACTTTGATCGAAAACGCAGCAAAAAATTATAGTGATCACAGTGGACAGAATCACATTTTCATAGTCTGTGACTACGATCATTGTGATTTCATTGGCTTTGTGACCTTGCTGGCTGTCCTTCCGATCACAGTGATTTTATTTTCTGTGATTTTTTGTTGTGATTTTTCGTTGTGATTTCGCTCACTGTGGTTTATATCAGTGATTGATATATATGCCCAACATTAGTATTCAGTGTTATTTATAGAAGCGCGAATTCAATTCTTAGTGAATATCGTGTTATTTCTGATTATGACTAAACAGGCAATATATTAGCATTGAGTGGTATGGTGTCTTATTGGATATAACGCTGAATTACGAGATTCGACCGATAAGCATTTTACGAAGCTTTCTTTACGAAGGTAAGTACAAGTAATTATTAAATGTTATTGTGGTCCAGAAGTCTCCTTTTCCAAGGAAACTAGGATTGACCTATCGCATTGAGGCAGAAAATACCGTTTCCGATCCGCGAACTATGTCGCGGAAGGTTTTCTGAGAGACCACGTGTAACCACCCTAAAATAGTATTCTTTGAAGCTATGTATCACTCAAGAATCATCCGGACAGCAGCCAAAGAGACCACGCATGGATCATGAAAGCTTCGTATATGTAGTTGACTCAAGCTAATTCGCTGATATGAATGCTTAGTTACGTATTTTTCCACAACGATCAATACACTCCTGTTTTTTATAGATCTAATAAATATTATTATTATTTCCCGCGAAACCAAATATATACAAAAAAAAAACAAAAAACAAAAAACAAAAACACCCAATAAAGAACATATTCAATCAAAATTATGTTATGTAAATATGTTACACTTATTAGATTTTATGTGACGATCTAGAGTTTATGCGCTGTCCATCGAGAATTTTTAAGAATTTCTTTCAGAAAGTCAGTAAATAGATTCTTTGAAGAAAACAGACATCCGAAAACAGCAGAATATTAATTCGTAGTCGCAAAGACTACGGGTCAGTCTGTTAAATTGGTACATAAGACTATTTATTGTTAATGAATTGCAAATAAGGAGAGAGAAATGAAATAGTATTGTGATGTACTATTGTATTTTCGATGTAGAAGTCATTTTGCGCTGGTTAATTCTCACTTTCATATCACAATAAATTTCCAATCAAATTTAAGAAGAATTGTTTACATGAGTAATTTACATATAAATGTAAAGCAGATCAATTGTAAAATTCTCCAAACACATACATCATATGCTACAACAATCCAAAACAAATCTACGAACAGATATTTGTGTGGGAAAATATATTTTTTCCTCGAATAGAACCTGATCTGGTTCTATTAGCAAAACAAGAGGCAGCATCGATTAATTAGATGGCAGCTAATATTGACATAAATTAATTGAGCTATTCGACATATCTGTGTTTGAAAAAATGCTGCGGTACATGATGTGCGGCGCGAAGCAGAAAATAGCTTAGTCGTATGCGAAAAGTGTAAGTGGAATAGTTTTCGTTGCGATATATAGATGTGAAATAAATATATACAAAATGAATAAGAACAATATATATGAATACATACATATTTATTAAAAATATTGGCATCATTTTTTGCGATTTTTGTTGTCAGAATCGCAACTTGTATGCTACTCCCAGAAAAAGATGGAAGCCAAATAGACAGCTTTCAAACAGCTAGTCATAATATTCATGATGTAATCAAACTTATGATCGATTATGTCATGCATGCCCTTGAATACGATCGGAAATCATAAACATATACCATTAAAACTCTCAAACAACCACACCGTGAAAGATATTTTAATCCACAAAACGATTACCGAAAGATACAAATCCGCTCCAACAGCCAACGTTTTCGTCAGCCATTTATAAAATGTTCCTCAACAAATGATATTTTTTAGAACGTGTCAGGTCAAATGGACACTTTACTGAAAGGCAAAAAATACATTTTTCGGCCAGCCAGTGAGAACATCTTGAAAACCTGTCAGATATTTGAAAAAGGTCGAAGTCTTAGGAAGCCATCAAAAATGCTTAAAGTATGTTAAGGTACCACCCAACCAGGTCAGATAAGTATATGCGTGACTGGCTTTCGGCTCGTTTACCTTTACTTCCTCCCGAGGAAAAAAAATGGTCGAAAGATATCTGCCTGAGTAATTTCTTTTTCCCTTGTTTCTCCCTTATTTTATTTTAACTTGCCGACAGACGACGGCCCTTTAAAATCTACCATCAGCGATGATGCTCTTGCGATCCCGCAACGACCGAAATGTTCACTGTTGCGAAACATATGACGCAAGAAAATCCGATGATGGCGGAATGGAGAATATAAATTCAATTAATCTTTTGAGGACGTTTCTGCCACAATATCTAATGCAATTATACAAACTTCTCTATAATTACAGGCCGACCATTCGGAAATCTCAAGCTCTTCCGACAGGAAACTGAGCACGCAGCGGAAAGTATGGGAACAGGTTCAGAATCATATACAGTACTGAACCATACAATATGCGTATGCAGGATAGTGCGTATATGTATATCGGCTATATAGTTCTCTGTATCGAGAGGTGTTGCAGATTCACCCCATAATGAACGGACTTTGGTCAAACACTGGGGATTAGACCGTGATCCTTTTAATTACTCCTGGCGTCATCACGCTATCAAGTGGAGAAATGCTTTTTCTCCATTTCTGGGGATATAGTGAGTAAGACCTGATGAGTGAAATTAAGTAGTGAGGAGGAAAAGGCAATTAAGTTTGTCTGGATCTCTACGAAGAGGGTGTGAATGATTGGGAAAGTATATCTACGATTTAGGTCCTAATCGAAGGAACACTCAACTTTTATAATTGGGTTGGATTCATTACAATAAATGATAAAAGCATCTCAATCGACATTTCGAATTATAGAGATCGGCAAATTATACAATGGAAAAACTTAGTTATTTAACGAGAAACGAATAAGCTTTGAAGTAAACTACTAACAATGCAAAACTTGTGTTGTGTTGAAAGAGATAGATGACACACACATATATATGCTTTTTCTTACATCTAGACGAATTATTCGAATCATTTAGATTTATTACTTTCATCAAACAGCATTATGAAATCAAAATAAACTGGATTCGCCACCCACTATCATTCGGCTAGAACATTCGTCATTCGTTCATTCATTCATTCGACCAAGCAGCACACAAACTATTCAATAATCATAATATCACAAATAGATTTTTGGTTACGATCTGTACCTATCATTAATTAAACGAGCAGATAATGTACTCAATGTTGTCACTTCATCGTGACCATCAAATGAATTAAAATTCATAATTTATGATCCGTCTATGTCGTTCGTATGTTTATTCGAAGACCACCTCATATGCAACTTGATCGGGGACTGTCTGCGCGAACGATGATTGTATGTTACTGGATGATAGGTTATCTGGCGGAACAGCTACCGGATTTTAAGACTAAACCACCAACAACCCTGTTTCATGTATATTTTTTGAGACGAAGACCTTGAGGGAAGATTTAGTTTTCGATCGATTTCGTTGTTGGTTTGAATGTTGTTATTATTTTGAATTTATAAACAGGGTGTGCCAATGAGTACCGAACTACATATAACTAAAAACGATTATCAATTTAATATTAAAAATTTTTAATATCGGAAAATGAGCTGTTTGAAAGCGTATGTTTCAAAAAATCAAAATTTAAAATCTATGCAAATTCAAAGGGGTCTAAGATTACTTTTAATTAACTATGAAATAAGGTGACGAATGTACGGTTGGTATCCAGAATTTGTAATTAGTGTATAAAGGTATCAGACATTCGACTTATCTAAGTGTGTTACTATCCTATGAGATTTTGTCCTGCTTACAGTTTAACAGGGAATTCACACTTAGAAAAATATACAAGGCTGACTTGGTTATTGTGGTCAAATATTGGGCCTAATACCATATTGCGTAGCGAAAAAATTATAGGAATAGGCGCTATGTATTATAGCCCTTAACGCCATTTATTATAACCCCCAATGACATGAATTATAGTCTTGATAAAAAGCAAATTAAAAGCAAATTTGTCACCGTTTTAGACAATATCGGGATTTTGATGTTTGTGGAATATAGGAATTACTATTTACAGTATGGCAATTTTCAATCTTAATTTTTAAATTGTCACAAATAAATTTTGCTCTTAATCGTATTCAAACCCGTGACCCTATTTTTCAAGAGCCGACGCTCTAATCACTAGACTAAACAAGCTTATTGGAAAGCGATTGTTATTTAGCTTATATTAATGATATCTGCAGTGATTATGTTCACATTAGCTGGTGTTATGTCTCAGAGGAGTGGAGACTATGCTGCATGACAGAAAAGGCCATAATGCATTGGAATTTGGTTGCAGCTATGTTTTATAGCTCAAGGTACTATGTTACATAGGACAACGTGCTATGTAGATTATGATATTATGGCTGTAGAAGCTATATTTCATAGCCCATCTGAGTGCTGCGCTATGTTATATAAGACTACGCGCTATGTAGATTTTTTCACAGCAGTGCGACCCATTCGCCAAATAACTTACATGGATTATTCATTTAAGGTCATCTGCCTATTTAAAAAATCTCTTATTTAAGTTAATTTCTCGGAATTGACAAGATTAGAATAATGATGCTTTCCATTTTATTGTTGCAATAAGGTGTCATACTACTTGTTCAATGTTCGATTATAGAATCTACATCTTGCAGACAATATTGATAGCCATACTCTATAGATATGAATTATTTTAATTTTTAATTTTTTTTAAAACCAAGAATAAATAAGAGACCTTTGTTTCTGCTTTCTTTCTCCATTCACGAGCAGCTCATTAGTCCAAATGGCGTGAGGCCAGGCCAAAATGTCTCCGTGTGTGGGAGAACTCAGATGGATCCATGGACTGAGGCAACCAAGATGTCTCCGTGTGTGGTAAAACTCTAGGTCGAGTTTAGCCAGTCCATCCAATGGACTGGTCGTGTATGTTGAATCATCAGTCCAAACAACGTGGCAGTCTTCCTTCACACGCGCACCTGGGACAATCTCATTTTCTTTGACTGTATCTGTGATTATTTTATTTAATCTAATAATTCAGCACAATGGGTACTGGTGGCCGTGATTTTGTTTTGGAGGTAATTGAGAAATATAGGTCACATGAATGTCTTTGGCAAGATACAAATGAAAATTATCTCTACAACACCAAATGAAATTCTGCTCTAGGCGATCTTTTAATATTGTTTTGTACGAAGTACCCCAAAGCTATCAGAGAAACCGTACAAAAAAAAACGTTAAAGTATGTGGTGTAGTCACAATAAAATATATAAAAATGTAGGTTTTAATTTTTATTTTAACAATTACGGTAGAAAATTTTGGTTCTTCATAGCTAAAACCGGTTGCTAAGTACCGTAAAGTAGCGGTCAATCTTTCGTGATGAGTGATGATAGGGGTGACGAACTGGAGTAACGTATTGTATGACGTCTCATTCATTCGCAAATATTTATGCCAATAATAAGGCTCGAGTGAGAGCTATTTAACCAAATTTACATGACTCATTCGTTTTCGATCTGCAAGCCATTCTTTATATCATTTTCTTTTTATTTTGCATTTCATGATGTATATATAAGCTGTTATTGTAAAGACATAGATTAATTCCTCCATATGCTTTGGATCTATTATAACTATACTCTACTAACTCTATAACAAATTAAAGAATAAACATTTTTCAAGTTTTTCTTTAATATTTTCTAAATAAATGAAAGAAAACGAACAAAATACAGCACAGTAGAAATAAACATACAGCCGACTGGAATAGACTGACTGCATCGAGGCTCTTTCGTGAGTGGCGAGTTAAATTGGACTTAAACCAAACGGACTCAAGCCGTTTAAACTGCCCTACACAATTTTTTTAATAACATTCAGATTGGTTCGTTCAGGTTTTTTTTTTGCTTCAAGGACTCAGTCATGACCTGAGAATCGTCGTGGGAAATTGAGTAAGATTACCCTACTATAATTAATTGATCAAAAAATTTATATGATGACTGTCTTGATTTCATTAGTGGCTTTTCGACAAAGTGTTAGGATTTTAATGATATAAAGAATGGGACACTAATGAATCATCATTTTCAAATCTTCAGTGAACAAATGAACTATTAGGAGTTACACACTCAAAAACGGATTATATTTTAATAACATTTGCAAATGAAAATTTGCCAAGTTGTATTATCTGGTTCTTGGTCTGCCTTATGAGCAGTTCATTAATTTTTTTTTTCAAATTTAACCCCCTTTTCAAAGAAAAAAATTATAAATATTTCTCTTGTTTGCATAATGATTGTAGGTACAATTTTGTGATCCAAGCCACCAAGTTCATTGCATTTCTCACATAAGTTCATTGCATTTCTCACATTTTTCATTTGAGCTAATTTTTATGCGCTTGAGATTGTTGTTATTAAGAGCGTTATTTAACCGAATCCATTTATTACAAGAACTTTCCACCACACTTCGTTTTTACAAGCAACTTAAGTTCTGAACTAAGTTCATGGTTTCAGATCTTTTTTACCAACTATACATACTCATTCTTCTACATGATTTGGAGATAATAGGTGCGTTTTTTTGCTCCCCTTATCCATAACAGAACAATGCAGACACATTGGAAACAACAACAGCTCCTGTTGTTGTTGTTCCCAATGCGTCTGCATTGTTCTGTTATAGATAGGGGGATCAAAAAAACACGCCTAATATCACACCTAAAGGGTTTGTTGTTTTCCATGATATATTTAAATTGACCGTCCTTCTTCTGAAAGTCTTTAAGATTTGATTGTTTACCAGGCCCTTTCACCTCTCTGAAGTCATCACCGACATCTTATATACGATAGCATGGATAGATTTACCACTACTATGAGCAATTTTATTGGCTAGGTAGATATTTGTATTTTAGTAAGTTCTTTAGCTGTAAACTACATTTATATGTATAAATTGAATAGTAAGGGTTCGAAACATCACCCTGAAGTAGGCCATTATTAATGAATTTATATTTATCGCCGATGGCCAAAGTTTTATTATTTAGGAAGTAAGTAAGCCACTTGGTGAAATGTACCAGAATTTTTAGGAATCTGAGAATATTTTGAAGTGAGTATATTTTGAAGAACATCCGTTTTTCTTGTGGATATGGCAACTATCTTCTTAAGCAGTCGTCAGAAAGGAAATATATATAACCATGATTTTTTATGAGACACCCTGTTGCTGCAATTTCTCGCGATATAAAGCCTGATTATATTCATCTCAATTTATACAGTCGTGTACATTCAAACGGTAAATATTGACTTATTTTATGATGCAACAATTCTTGATCATCACCATCATTACATCATCGAAACATTAAATAAAAATTAGACCAGCAATAATAATTTTTCGCTTTGAGTTGCATCATTTCCTTGCCATCAACATTTATAAGCGATATATCAATTTTTCTATTCCTTTTTATTCCTTTTCAATAGATCTTTATTTTCAATTCCATCCTCCACTGGTGTTAATATACCTATTTCATAGAAAAATATCCGTCTCACTACGACTCCTAAATGAGGAACTAATGGCAGTTTTTTAACAGCTCATCATTATATTTCAGTCTTTCTACACTGTGAATTTAAAGACGCCAGCGTATCCGTCGACAAACTTCTAAGACCAGTAGCCTGGCAACGCAGCGAATGAAATTAAAGTCCTTTTGCATATACTTATCTCGTCAGCTGCGCGGCAAACATGCCTACGCAAAATCGGCGGTGGGTCGAACGGAGCACAGTCAACTGGAAATTTGCGATAGGTGGTATAAAATTATCATTTATAACTGTCAGAGCGTTTCTCAGAAACGATATGACAGTTCAGTGAATAGATACTGTAAACCAGAAGCCTCGACACCGCTATGAAATATGAAATAAGCAAATCAAAATGAAGAGAACTCCTTCAGGGAGTAGAAGGCAGTGAGTGTCGGTGTGCAAAAGAAATGATCTTTTAAAATCAACCGGGAAAATTCCCCGATGAATTGTCTTGAATTTTTTTGAAGGTTGAGGTATTATTTTTATGTAAAGGACAAGAAGTTCTGATGTTGTAGATTTAGGTTGATACTAGGCCTACTATCGAATCAATCAAAGAATGAAATTGTGTAGAAGGAGGCTATCTCAAGGGATGAATTTGAATTTTGTATCCTACTCAAATAGTATAATATTGTGACTTCCCGAAATTATTCACTGATAATTGATGTGTTTAAATTGCTTCGGACTGCATAAATATACCAGAAGTTCTTTCACCGTCGAAAGAAGTTAAAAGACTTCATAGCGTATCAATCAAAACTCTGACATGGTGTTTGCAAACTTTTCAAATCGATTGGTCTCGTTCCATCCCAGCATCTGGAAAATTTCTTAGAACAAACATAGTATGTTGATGCCTTTATAAGGTAAAATGATTCGTGTGAGATTTGCTAAGAGCCCTCTACACACGTTCTACAACTTGGCGAGCGAGCACGTGCATTTGTCGTTGTTAAAGGGTAAGTGTTTACCCGTTTACAACAACAAATGCACGTGTTCGCCTTCCAAGTTATAGAACATGTTCTATCGTCTGTAGAGGCTCTCAGTGAGAACGCGAACAATCAACGCAACCACAAACAATTAAGTTTCTTAACACAATTAAGTTTCTTAACACGTTCCCTGTCCGCTGAACCACATTTGGCTCAGGAAACGAGCTTTTGGAATGCACAGCTACGTTTATGAGCCATATGTGGCTCAGCGGACACCTACAACTTGTATTGAGAAAAACCAAAACATTTACCTGAATCACATATGGTTCATGAGCGTTCAGCGACTAAAAAGTCTGTGTACTAGAGTTGGGTCGTACTCGGATTTTCACATACTAGGTATTCCGAGTACGAGTACCAAAAAATACCTGTTCCAAATACCGGTTCCAAAAATTCTAGCTAGTATTTTTTGAAGTATGTACATATATACACACAAGTACATGCGATTTGCAGTGATGTAATGAAATGGTATGATATGCCCTCCCCCACCCACCAGACACAAAGTTCCCAGGCTAGAATGGTGATGGTGCAGTTGACTGTGAAAGAATACGAGCCATTAATCCGTGCAGCTTGTCTGTAACTTTCCAATGGCCGGTCACTTATTTGACAAGTCTTTCTCCAATCCAGGAGCCGTCTAAGGGAAAACAATCAAATTCAATCAATTTAATTTGATTTTCATTTTAATATATGCACAAAACATCTCCTGTATTCGTTCAAATTACCAATCTCGAAAAATTTACTAGGATAGGACCAACTAATCCTGTTGACATCTATATGACTTTTCATCGATCGATCCCTGATACTAAACTTTTCCTGGCTAATCTAAAACAGTTGGTTTTCCACTTACCTCACTGAAGCATGAAGTTTGTCGAAAATGTTATTAAGAAATGATAAAAATAAATGTTACGTCTATTAAACATGCACCCATTAGGGGGCCAACCTCTTCGGTAAGGCAGGACATGAGTCATAACCCCGGTAGGTCTGCCGGAGAAGCCAACTGGCGAACCGAAAAGGATCTCAACATTTTTAGTGCTACTTTCAGTTTTTCCGGCGGATTTCATTTTGCCGTATCTTAGAAACTAGGCCGCTTTTTCCCAGATTTGTATGAAAATTTCGCCCGAAACAAATCAGAAAGGTCTCAAATTCATGCTAGACCAAAAAATTTTTTTTTGCAAAAAATGGTCGATGTGCCCAATTTCCAATATCAAAAATTTGTTCGCCCTTAAAATATCACTAATATACTCCCCGACCACTTTCAATCATCGAAAGCGCTGTAAAGGCAGTTTTTGCCAAACTATGGCCAAAAAACCCCTTACTCCCCTACAAAACCGAAATTTTTGTAGCACAGCAATAGCTCTTAGCCCGTTATGTACCAAACTACTCTAACCCAAAATTGGCCGATTTTGTCCGATTTCACTTATTTTTGCCTTAAAAACTTTTTGAAGAATTGAATAAAATCCTCGCAAGTACGAAAATACTCAATACAAAAATACGCGATACGAAAATACTTGCTAGTATTTTTAAACAAGTATTTTGGAACGATAGGAGTATTTATACTCGTATAGTTCCAAAATACTCGATACGAAAATACTTGCAAGTATTTTGGAACTTTTGAAAAAATCGATAATTTCACTGTGTACAATTTTTCCCGGCGAAAAATGAATAATGTCTTGCCCGGCGAAAAATGCATAATCTCTTGCCCGGCGAAAAATGAATAATGCCTTGCCCGGCGAAAAATGAATAATGCCTTGATGAAAAAGATGAATAATGCATAAAGTAAATTCCTTGCCCGGCGAAAAGTATTTTCCTTGCCCGGCGAAAAGTAAATTCCTTGCCCGGCGAAAAGTATTTTCCTTACCCGGCGAAAAGTATTTTCCTTGCCCGGCGAAAAGTAAATTCCTTGCCCGGCGAAAAGTATTTTCCTTGCCCGGCGAAAAGTATTTTCCTTGCCCGGCGAAAAGTAAATTCCTTGCCCGGCGAAAAGTAAATTCCTTGCCCGGCGAAAAGTATTTTCCTTGCCCGGCGAAAAGTAAATTCCTTGCCCGGCGAAAAGTAAATTCCTTGCCCGGCGAAAAGTAAATTCCTTGCCCGGCGAAAAGTATTTTCCTTGCCCGGCGAAAAGTAAATTCCTTGCCCGGCGAAAAGTAAATTCCTTGCCCGGCGAAAAGTATTTTCCTTGCCCGGCGAAAAGTATTTTCCTTGCCCGGCGAAAAGTAAATTCCTTGCCCGGCGAAAAGTAAATTCCTTGCCCGGCGAAAAGTAAATTCCTTGCCCGGCGAAAAGTAAATTCCTTGCCCGGCGAAAAGTAAATTCCTTGCCCGGCGAAAAGTATTTTCCTTGCCCGGCGAAAAGTAAATTCCTTGCCCGGCGAAAAGTATTTTCCTTGCCCGGCGAAAAGTAAATTCCTTGCCCGGCGAAAAGTAAATTCCTTGCCCGGCGAAAAGTAAATTCCTTGTCCGGCGAAAAGTATTTTCCTTGCCCGGCAAAAAGTATTTTCCATGCTCGGCGAAAAGTAAATTCCTTGCCCGGCGAAAAGTAAATTCCTTTGCCCGGCGAAAAGTAAATTCCTTGCCCGGCGAAAAGTAAATTCCTTGCCCGGCGAAAAGTAAACTCCTTGCCCGGCGAAAAATGAATAATGCCTTGCCCGGCGAAAAATGAATAATCTCTTGCCCGGCGAAAAATGGATAATCTCTTACCCGGCGAAAAATGAATAATCTCTTGCCCGGCGAAAAATGAATAATCTAAATAAAAATAAAAATAAAATAATAATCTAAAAAAAAATTAAAAATAAAAATAATTTGCCTTCAATTTCGAAAGAATTTACTCCCAAAGATCAATTCAATGCTGACGAGACCGCTTTAGGATAGCTTCCTACAAAAAACTTGGTTGTGAAGCAGAAGTGGATAAATGCCTAAAGAGAGACTTCGTGTTTTACTGTGTTGCAACGTTACAAGTAAAAAACTGAAATCGATGGTAATAGGAAATCCAGCAATTCCAAGACTGTTTCGCGAAAATAAAATCAACTTGACGAATTTTGTAGTTAAATGGGTATCTAATAAGAAAGCGAATGGGTATCTAATAAGTCGAATTTTTGAAAACGGGTTAGATTTTTTGAACCATCAAATGCGACATCAATATAGAAATATTGTTTTACTGATTGATCATACAACCAGAAAATCAGAACCTTAGATCAAGGTATAATTTAGACTATTAAGGTAAAACATAGGACAAAGAAGTTACTTCCCCTTGTCAATCAAATGGATAACTACAAATCAGGCAGTGATTACTGTAAGTTAGCTACAGTTCTGGAGGGTGTTAGATGGGTTACTTCATCTTGGAAGCAGATTCGAGAAGGTACTATACGGAGTTGCTTTCAGCGCACCGGATTTCCCGTTTCTAATTAGGACATCGAAGAGCTTGTAATCAATGAAGAGCTTTCTTTTGAAAACATTGCCCAACATTTTCCGCACAGCATTCGGGACGACAACTCGCAACTAGAAAATGTGTGCAAGTAGACGAAGCCATCATTGTGTATGAGGAGGGCAAAGCTAGTCAGTTAGCTCTTCTATTGCAGAACTTGTCGGTTACCTCTTCTATTACATAACTGCCTTTGGAAAAAATTTTTTACACTTTTGTACCTTCAAAGTACTTCAAATAAAATTAAGCAAAGTGATCGCGGATTCCTTATGATCCCCTCTATTTCGAAATCCTGTTCCAGCCTATGCAGCAACGGTGGCCAACTTGTAGAGGTATTACGGTCTTAGCTTTTTTTCAACTGATCTGCTGTTCAGTAGAGCGATTAATCCGAATCGACTAACACTATATTCTTGTTTCTATTACATAATGCTGAATCTGCACAAAAAAACCCAATGCATAATGATGAATTTGTATGTGATAATCGTCCGCAGACTTGATTTCTCTGTACAATTTTAAGTCATCCGCATATATAAGACAGGAGGAGCTGATAACAGAAAGAAGGTCAATGCCAAATAAGATAAAAAGTAAGGGACCTAGGATAAGTCCTTGAAGAACTCCGGATATGGGATATACAGGAGAAGAAGTGGAACCGTTTAAAATGACTGCCAGGACAACTATGAAGATAGGCGGAAAACCAGGAAAGGAGCGGACCAAAAATACCAAACCCATTAAGTCTATTGAGCAGCTGGTTATGGTTCACAGAATAAAAATTCCGTATAAATTGCGTCAACTTTACGTTGATAATCGAAGGCAGAAGCGACAAAATTAATGAACACCATAAGATTGATGGTAGTAGAGCGGCCTTTGACGAAACCATGCTGCTCAGGACCAGCAAAGGTTGTAGGACGGATAAAATCTATTATAGACAGAAAATTCAAGGAGTTTACTAAAACAGCAGAGGAGCGATATAGGACGATAATTGAAAATGACAGATGGGTCACTAGATTTGAAGATTGAAAAAATATTAACGAATTTTCATAAAGAAGGAAATACACCAGATGCAAGGCTAATGTTGAAAAGGATAGCTAAAGGAACAGAAAGAGAATGAGAGAGATGAGAGAAATGGAAGGTGAAGAACGGGAGAAAACAGAATTTATAGCTAGTGGGGTTGTTTATAAAGGAGGAGGAAAAAACGTAGCAAATAAATCGCAAATAGCTAGAGAATTGAAAGCAATAACAGCATCAGGATACATAGAATCAGGAACTGAGGATTAGAACAAATTGAAGCCTCAATGCTCCAGAAGTAATCACGCATTGCCTGCTTGATGACTCTTTTAGCATTAGAACGCAAACTACGGAATTCCTGAAGATCGGTGTGTGAACCCGTCCTCTTCAGCTTATCACGAGCTTTTTCCGTAGTTTTTGCAGCATCAGAGACTTTCAAGGTAAACTAAGGAACGCAAGTAGGGTTGAAAGTTAGGCGAAAGATAAGATTAGAAGAGACAGACTAGAACTTGGACAATGCACAATCAACATCCAATCCTTTGAAAAATTAATACCAATTGATAAGACTGATTTCAGTGGACATTTTCTGAAAATCAGCTTTATAAAAGTTATAACACTGAATAGAAGGACATTTATTCCTTACCTGGAAGTTAAGGTCAACATCAAGCAAGAGTTGAGGGCGATGATAATCAGGTTGCATATATGGGAAAGCGGCAGGGGAGAAAGAAAGGGAATCTAACGAGTATTGCGAAGGTAGTCAATTTGATAAGAAGAACAATGTGAAAGAAAAGAAGAAGTCACAACAGCGAGATGATTGTAGGATAGTAAACTGAGGTTGCCGGAGTCCGACTCCACAGTAGGCATGTGAAAGTTACCAAAAATAAGGAGAGGAGATGAAGGAAAACGAGAGGGAATGAAGCTATAAAGCTCAGCGAAAAAAAACGTTCATATATGGCGACAGACGAGTTACAAGGGATATAAATACAACATACCAATAGATCAGAAGTTGCAGGGAGGATAAAGTGTACAACAACACACTCAATAGGAGGATAAAGAACGGAGCCAGCACAGAGTGTTCGATGAAGAGTTTTATGGATGGCTTTTAAAACACCATCGCGATTGGCTTTGCAAGAAGCAAAGCGATCACGATCCCTCCGGAAAACGGAGTAACACTGTAGAAATTCTCTGTTTCGAATATTGTCGGTAAGCCATGTTTCCGTGAAACAGATAATATGACGAGTATCTAAATTACTCGCAAGCAGAACTTCATTAAGTTTGGTTTTCAAACCGCTGACATTCTGGCAAGAAATACAGAGCGAAGAAAATTAAATTTTTAATGAGGATTCCAGCAGGCCAAACCTCCAGCGCAAGTATGACGTCTAAACCAGTAGATACAACGATTTTGAACGAGGCAATAGCTTTATCTGGTAAGTTGTCGGGCGTCAGTTTAACGCAGGATAAAATGCTAGGTGAAAAGCCAAGCTGAGACGTAATAAATTTCAAATTATTCTCCGTTAAGTTAAGCGACTAATGAAAATTTGGAGATGAGGTACAACAGGCAGTGGTGTTGCGTCTCGCAGTGCAAATACTTGCTTATCAGAATGCACCAGTATGTACATTCTGATGATAATGCAACATTTGTGGCCCAAACTCAAAAGTATTATGGGCTTTTTAGCTATGTACATGGCCTCGACTCCAATGGAGCATTGTCTCAATTTCTATGTAACATAGCCCCAAATACAATGAACATAATCTCGGCTTATATCATAAGGTTAATAAATAAGCTAGCTTCTTAGCCAGCTTCGGCTACTGGAATATAGGGTAACAGGCTTGTATCCAAATTTGGGCAAGATTTCTTTGATAAAATATAAAAATTACAAAACACAATTTCAGCGATGATAATAGGAATTGAATTAGAAAACACTGAACGAAGCCGTATAACACGAGGACAATTTCGCTTTTTCTTTGCTTTTTATCACGGTTTTAATGTATGGCGCTGAGGGCTATAATACATGGCGTTGAGAGCTATATCACATGGCCCCAGGGCTATAATACATCGCGCATGTTCCTATAAAGGCATCCATTATGGTGCCTGGCAATACAATTTATCATAATCTCGAAATTAGCTTTGTACATAGCGTCATAAGTTTATAAATTATGGTCTCTGGCGCTATGCTTTTTTTTTTGCAGTGTATAGATTTCACTTTAACTAACTGTAACTGTAACTTTAACTGTATGTTGTTCAACAGTAACTTTAACTGTATGTTGTTATTGATTCATTACTGTATGTTGTTATTGATTGTTATTGATTATTCAACTGTAACTTTAACTGTATGTTGTTATTGAAGTCATAAAACATTTGGATGGTAATTTTTTTTGCGAAATTTAGGCTTAAATCTGATAACTAATCGAAAAATTGTGAGCAGGAGTAACATAAATGTATCTTACATTGAAATGACATGTAATTCCATTAGCGGGAATTGACAAGCAGCCGCACACAGACTACCACTATCCAGGAAATCGTTTTGGAACCCGTCACAGCGGTTAATTCCATTTTTCGCTTTGTTTTCCCTTACAGTTCCCGCGATTCCACTACACTAGCCGTTTTTTATTTGTATTTCATTTAGATCAGAAGGAGCTGCGAGCAAGAAAATCAACTACAGCAACAACTATGAAGTAAGCGGTAACAACAAAACAGTTACCGTAAGTAATAAATGGAAAAAGCGGCAAGGAAAAGGAATATCGAAGGAATGAGGACATAGTGCAGCTTGGCTAACTGAACTCGAAATCTATGCTCAGCCAAGTGAATCCAACATTGCCATGTGCAACGTGATTAATGATATCTTGTCAATTCTGTGAGATACTCAGTGGAGTCCAACTCTGCCGTTGCAATCGCATGAAATAGTAGTGATGATACTTGTATACATATACACACAATATTCATGCATTTGTATGTAAGTAAAGTATGTTTAGATGAGAAATATATGGAATATTTAACTCAACTACATATTTTCTTGATTTTGAAACAAAAAATACTTTTTGCATTTTGCAATAATTAACAGACAAACTATTGATTGATGGAATTCCCTAGTGATTGCTAAAGTCATTTGCATTAAAATTTTATAAAAAAAAACCTTGGTACGAAATAATGCTTACATCAAAGCGTATTAAATGCACAAAATAGTAATATTCTCGTATGTTTTTCTTGAAAAATAATTCTTGAATAGCATTGCATTTTCCATTTTGATTTCAACAAAAATTAAGAATGATGCATATTCCTGATGGTTATTCATAATTCACATTCTGATGGTTATTCAATAATATTCCTGATGATTATTTATAATTCCGTTGCGTAAAAATTGTTGCATTGCATTTTCGAATGATTAAAGATTGAATGCGCTTTGACAATTAAATAAATTGCTGCAAATCAATATTATGTTATGTCAATGAATACGCCCGAAAATATTATACTGAACCCCATTTAGTGATATTAGCAGCTAAAATGCATATGTTGGATCCTTCAAAGTTTTACTACTCAAGTCTCTGGGCAACGGTTGTTACCACAAATAACTGCAAGTTTACTGCATAGAGCATGGCAAAATTGGCACAGAAGTTGAGTTCCAGTAGTTGGAGAATACGTTTCAAAACTAGCTGCTGTCTCAATTCTCAGCCGTTTCATGAAGTCGCTGGCCTAGTTTTAAGTGCATAGATAAATATCTACAGATATATTTCATTGGTGACTAAACAAATATGAATGTTTAATATGACATTTTGTATGATTTACAATTGCTCAGCATTTAACTTGATAGAATCAGACGACAGTGTTATCGATAAAGATACCAGTAATTTTAAAAATGTTTGCCTACGATCAATTTTCGATGAAAAGTAACGTTATAGACTTACATATATAAATTCGAAGTCGCATCTTTTGCACCCTAACGAGCACTTACTGTGGTCACCGTCAGGGGTGTTTCGAACGCACCTTTCGAATTCCATCTTAAATGTGCACCAAGTAGGTGGTAGAAAATGATAAATTCGATGCTCATTAATCCAACTATGTAGTCCGTAGCATTGCGTACGATGAAAAATGCCAGTTGGTTGAGCGAAGCGGTTTTGATTGATTAAATATCAATTTTCTCGCACTTGCAATCAATTACCCGCGTAGCAATACTCCGAATGTTACGAACTATGAGTGATCAAGAATCTAGAGAAAAGAAAGGTGCTTCGATTCAACTCATCTAAAGTCTTTTGCGAAATCGCAAAACTAAATATGCTCCATACGAATTATTGAAATTTTCATAGATTTACAGTTGGCATTCTGTCGTTTTCGAGCTCTTGTACAATAATGAGTATAGCCTAACTGTTTAGTCTTGGGATGTAATATTTCAGTTGTTTGCAATTAATCAGATGTGTATTGGAATTTTGTGCTTGCAATTGAGAATAGAAAAATTTTCGAAGCAGCGGAATCTAGGACTAGATTGTTTTCAGTAGCTCGTGCTTCTAATTGAAATTGAAAGAATTTCAGATCGATATGAAATATTTGATGCAATGATGTATGATCTTGAGAGAACAGTGAACACAGTAGCTTTGTGTAGAAATGGAATGCGATGTATATATAGCATCTTCTAGAGCTTAATCATTATACAGTTAGATCAACTATTTGTCCGGGTTATTGCTCACATTTTCAGATTTAGCTATTGTCCAGTAACTGACGAAAAAAAATATCAGAGATAAATCTTCTCGTGTCGCCGTTTAAGGATACTTATGGATTCATATAGCTAGGGTGGGTAGTCTAGTAAATGAACACCAATAAATGAAAGAACAAAAATCTGTTTTTGAATCAAATTTGAACAAACCACTTTATGTTGCCAACTGGATAAAAGAAATTCTAAGAGATTGCATGCGATACTTGCATTCCTCTCTCTCTCTCGTTCCAGATACCATCTGAAGTTAGTTTGTGAGAATCTATTCAACTGCTAATACTACAGTGTTGAAAAAATACCAACTATGGTTACAAGGTTCATTGTGTAAACGTATTGTTTTTAGCAGTTATAATTATTATAATTCAATTCAAAGGTATGTTATTGATTTGAAAATAATAAATTCAATAAGAAAAAAATTTGAAAAATCGGAGTAACTATTTTAGAACCTCTTTATGCATTGCGTCGATACAGTCAAATATTACTAGTAAATGAACGAAGTGTTTATTGACTGGCAAATGCATAATCTGCTATTTTACTATTGAAATCATACATTTTACAAAAACTGTGCCAAAGCTCTGAAATAAATTTTGCTACTATATAAATGGGGGTAAAAGATAAGAACTCAAGATGTTTTTTCATAAGGTTACATCAAAGAAGACGGTTAAGAAACAAGATAACAAATCAAAAGCTAAAAAGATGAAATCGAACAAAGGACGAAATCTCTTATGCTAACATTCTGCAAAAAGTTAAATGGGACACGAAAATAAGCCAGTTTAGCGGAGCGGTAACTAAAATTATGCGACCGAAAAAAGGCGAAATAGTTCTCCAGCTTAATGAGACAAGTGAGAAATTCGATGAGTTGAAAGGCACTACTTATGCTATTTTGGGATTGAGGCTTGGGCCACTCTCAAACGAAGGGTGGTTATCGAAATTAAAGACATCGATGAAGTAACCACCAAAGAAAATAAAGGCCAATGCAAGCTCAATAGTTTCGGACTACAGGAAGTGGTAAGGTTGCGGAGGGCGTATGGTGAAGCGCAAATTGCGAATATCAGCATTTCGGAAGAAAGCACGAACCTTCTTCTTAAATCCAGGAGCATCAAGATAGGTCGCAGAATTGTCACATTCGTTGAAAAAGGAGCTTTGTAAATGAAGCATAGCCGAAATGAATGCAACCCGTTGAAATGCTGCCATAAGTGTTGAGCAGAAGTCCACTTCGCCAAAAATTGCAACGAAAAGCCTAACTATATATTCTGTAGAACAGACACATCGAAAGACTCTAAACATATAGCTCGTATAAGTGAAAATTAAGAAAAAAAAAATTAAGGTGATCCGAATTAATCTGAACCATTGCGAGACTGCTCAAAATATGCTAGCATATACAGTGAGAGAGAAAAACGCTCTACTCGCTCCTATAAGTGAACCGCACAAAACCTGCCAAAGCAATAGCTGAGTAGATGAAAAAAGTAAAAAAAAAAAGTGGTAAGTATTGGCTTTTCAAGAAGTAAGTACTCTCTGTCAGCGTGATTCGTTTCAGCTGAAGCAGAAGACGTGTTTTTCTGCAGCTGTTACGCCCCTCCTAGCTGGACGTTCGATAGATTCCAGGGCATGCAAAATGATCTTGTGAAAGATGTGCGGGGTAAGTTTCCTGTCATAATCAGTGGTGACACTGAGTGAAATAGCCGAGCCACGAATACAAGAAAGCAACATCTTTCGACCAAGAAACGTTTGAAGGCTATCAGCTTATACTTCTTTGTTATAGGATCTTTTGGAGCAAACAACACGTGAACTCCATACCGTATCGAAAATACAAAAAAAAGAAACCCTTGATCTTGATCGACTTTGGGACAAAGCCGACATCAATCTCTGTGGCACTAGATTCCGGGTAGTCATGAAGATACTGAAGATTAATACTTCACCTTAGACAACATTTCAGACAATGATTTATAGCATCATCACACTTTTCCCGCAACATCCTGCTACTGATGTCACTGACGACATTAGAGCACTACCTTTAGTCGAAAATGAGGCTGAAAGAACTGAACGAAATCGTTGAAGTTCTACACGTAGCTCTCAAAGCCGGAATGTGAGAAAAATCGGATACAAGTCTGAAAGCCTACCAACAACGCTTGGACGAAAGAACATTCCAAGCTCAATTGCAGCTGCAAAGATTTAAACTTATACCTAATGGCAACAAACCTCCTCCATATCGTCCCATATTTCTGCTGAACTAGATGGGTGAAGTCCTGGAGCGCACTATTTGGAATCTAGTGCTACCAATCGTGAAATCTAGTACTATCAATCGTTGGCACTTTCGGCCAACGACAAAGCGGTTTTCGGAAAGCACACACAAACCGATGCAATTAAAGAAGTAGAAATTACTGCTGATGCCATTGATGGTCAGGGAGATGTGGAAAAAAGAGCACTGCACTGTGTTCACACTTGACGTGAAGAACGCCTTCAACTCGACTAACTGATAGCACATTAAAGAAACTCTTGTTACTATGCAGGCCCCAAGTTACATTCTGGACCTAATATGGACCTATTTTCAAGACTGAAAACTTATCTTCGAAAGCTAGAACGGAAACCTATGACATCACTTGGTTTTCCGCAAGAATCTGTGATGGGCCCACTTCTGTGGAATATAACGTACGACAAGGTACCAGCAGAGTCTACAATCATCGGTTTTACCGACGACATAGCAATAGTAAAAGTGGCTAAACATATCTACCAAGTTGAAGCTGGTAGGAAAGCTACTATTGCTCAAATAAAAATATGGCTCGACGCGGCCTACCTGGATCTTGAAGAGCACAAAACAAGCTGTACTCATAACTAGCCGGCAGAGGCTCAAGTTTATGGAGGTGCAAGTTGGCTCTCAACTAATTTAACCAAAGAAATCACTCAAATATCTTCGGGTAGTCTTGGGCAACAGACTGAGGTTTAAGGAGCACATAGAACATGCAAGCGCGAAAGTAGCAAAAATACAAGCAATGCTCTCCAAAATTTTACCAAACATTGGAGGGCTCAAGACGATCAGGCGGAACATTTTGGCTGGAGTAGTAAACTCTACGCTTCCTCTGTATGGAATGATGCTCTCGCTGACGTAGTGGCGTTCATCAACCACGTGATGACCGAGCTCAGGAGAACTTAGCGTGCCAGGAATGTATGTAGATGAACCCTTATCATGAAAAATCTTAGAAGAAAGCATTGATAGCAATCCACCTCGCGAAATAGTACCGAAAGACAGACCCGCGGTTGAGAGGGTTCAAGAGGATGATGTGTGTTTTAGTAAGTATTTCGGCAATTCGTGCAATGCCCTTTTTTTCCTATGATAATGTCAAAGCTCAGAGGATTGCCCTTTGAAGCGAATGCTTAGCGATGGCGGTAGAGAAACACATATGGACGAAGCCGATATCAATTATTAAATTATTCTTTTTTTTTAAGTTCCACATTTATTTCTTATTTTCTAAAGCGCTAGTGTTATGCCTAGTCGCTACTAAAGCTTTAATGTGGCACTTAATTAATGGAGCGCTGGTATTATGCCCAGTCGCCGACTGTTAAAGACAACACAAGACGAACAAATACAGCATCGGACACGGCGGGATTCGAACCCGCGGGCAGTAGCTCGCTGCTTCGGACTGACGCGTTAGTGAGCTAAGTTACCGACCCCAGTGCTAGGGTACCTATGAAGGTCTCAACTTCAATGGGTATGACAACATTTTTTATCATCGAACTTTTTAACCATATAGTCGCGGCTAAGCTTATAATAATATTTCCACGAAAAGAGCATTAAAAGTTCCCAAAGAGACTAGGATATGAGAGCACATCCAAAAATTATGCGATCGGACGATACTGGCTGTTTTTTTACTTGGAAGACTCATGTGACGGTGGCTTACTCAATGCTGCTGTTTGGCGCGGAGATATAGGCCATTGCGTTAAGGCTTGAAAAGTACCAAACTAAGATGGTGAGCGTCCAGCGTAGGGGAGCGTTTTGAATCGGAAGCAGCTACAAAACAGTTTCCGGAAACGGCCTGTTAGTTATAGTGGGAGTAATCCCAATTGATCTATTAGCGAGCGAACGCACACAGGTGATCTTGAACAGAGCAGAAGCGGGAAGAGAAAATTTGGCTGCTCAAGCACGAGCGCGAATGCTTGAGCTTTGGGAGAAGTGCTGGGCTACTAGCTTGAAGGGAGCCTGGACGATTAGGCCAATTCGCACCTTAAAACCTTGGCTTGAAACGTCCGAAAAGTTTGCCCTACATCTGCTGAACATCTGTGGAGTATTTTGCAAACAGAATAGAGCCAAATCTCATCGCAGACTTTGCCAAAATTACTTCGTAGGATGCCAAAACTTTGTGAAGCGATTATTACGAATAAAGGTGGACACATTGATGAGACGAAGATATAATAATAATTTTACTATTTCGAAACTTTTTGTATTCTAAAATATGCTTTAAATACTATTCATAAGAACTTGTTTTTCTACCTTCCAATCATTTTAATTAGTAAATTTATTGGGTAGGTAAATACTTGAGTATGAGCGGTAGTGTACATCAGCATCAACATTAAGCAAATAGAAAGAAAGATCAATTGTTCCATTCTGCATAAGACTGCCTGAATAGAGGAAGAAATAACTGAAAAGGAGTAAAAGAAAGTTTTACTTAAAAGAAATAAGGTTCTGGATACGGTTGTTTTTGCTGGTATTCTAAAGAAAATCACAGACGAAAATCCTGTAAAATAAAGCGATTTGATATAAAAATGAAGTATCAAAGGAGTATCTTATTCTTTTAAAAGATATAATTTTAACATATTTACAAGACCATACTCATTTATACAATCGCGAGTAATATTCAACTTATTTTTTTCCTATGCAATATGCTTCATTTTTTCCATCTAATTGAAGTATGTTTAAACATTGATCCTTTTAGCGGTTCTGATAAGCCAGAGCTTTAGAGTTAGATTTTTAAAATACAAAAACAAAACATCAAATCGAACATATGAAAATCATTCTAAAATTAATATTCTCTCAAATCAATACAGTGCAATTATAAGTACATAGATGTAAGCAGTTACATAGAAGAATATCAAATAGATATCAGATCAACACAAATATAAGGGTACAAAGGACCCACATCCTTCATTGTTGCCGTGCCGACATCGTTGCGTCGTCGTCGCCGTTGTCGCTGTCGAGTCGTTCTCCTGGCTGTAACACAAAACCTCCGAGAAAGCATGAGTCGAAATGAAATTAATGGTTGCTCGTCATCCTGTAAAAATGTTTTTGACGTGAAAGGCGAAATTTCCACAACCGACGACGCTCAACGCCCTGGCCCTTGTTATTGTTGCTTTCGTGACTGCTGCTGTTACCATTCTTGTTGTAGCTGTTGTTGTTGTTGTTGTTATTGCTTAGTCCTTACTCTCGATACATTTCCCGTCCGTCATACAATTTTCCATCTTGAAATGATTCTATAGTTGGTATTTCGGGTGGTTTTCCTTTCACTCTATGGATATTTGAATGTACATAAGGACTTTTTTCGTCCTTATGTATGCTTACATATGTATGAGTGTCAGTGTTTTTTTTCGATACGAATGGGAATAAAAATATGGCGACATCTTCGACAATAGGGAACGGGAACTCAAAAGAAAAGGTCTTTCTCTACTTGACGAAAAATATCTTGGGTTTTCACTGAAATATGTATATGTACGTAGAAAAGGAAAAGAAATTCGACACCAAAACAAGGATTAGAACGGTATGGCTTGCATTTATGCTTACTGCTTTCACCATAGCTAGCTTAGTATGATTGTTGGAACTGTGCAGCTGGCTTTCAATTATGCATTACGATTTGAGCGTATGCACGCAGGCAGGCATGCATGTCAAAAGGCAATGCTACAGATAAAATTGCTCCATTTTAAATGCATTTCTATGGGAAAACAATTAATTATTATGTCGAAATATGAAGTGGAAACAGACATTTCGAAATATATCTTGTGTGTATGTGCACCTCATTTGGCTAATTGTGTGGGCTGAAACTAATGATCCAACTTCTAGAAAATCGTTTAGTAGTTATTGTTTTGTGGAGTTAATAATTTAATAGGAATCGGAATGCTTAATGCGAACTATTGATTCATTGAAATCATCTATCATATTCATATGTGATCCTATCAGTAGCGTTTGCAGTACACTGCACATTGCGAAGTTCAAAAATTTTTATGAAATTTTTTGAGATTTATGAAATCTGTTGAATTGCATATACGTTATCATTTCGAAAATGCAGTATAGTACATAATATTACTACAAAAGAAAAATTTGAAAATATATGGTGGTATATTTTCAAATTTTTCTTTTGTAGTAATTTTTGTAGTAATATTATGTAAAAAGTAAGAATTATCAAAGTCATGTAAACTATTAAGAATAGTTTGTGTAAATCCTGCTATACATTTATGCTTCATGCTTCAAAAACACAAACTCGATGCGTACAAATGCATAAAAGTAATTTAATTAATTCTATTTATATGAATATCATCAAAATGGAAACATGGGGTGAATAGAAACAAACGACACTACCACCCTTGTGGTGGTTATGGAAACTAGAGTGCGGGTGAGTTCCGGTTTGACAATATTGAGAAGACATTGAGAGGGTTTGTGCGTATTTTTAGTCAGCTGATGGAGGCGTCATCATTGATTGGAAGTCGGCATTGTAAAAAAAAAGTTGCTTACCAAAGTTTAGTGAGCTCAAGTTTTCCTCTCCAGGACATCAACAAACGCAAAGTGGTTACAATTATTTATATTTGTTATGTGGGATCTTATTGAAAGAATTTAGCTATTATTTTCATTCTGTTTTTATTGATGTGTAAGTCTTGTGTTTCGAATTATTCCATATATATTTTACCTTGGCGTAATTGAAAACTAAGTTTGGCTTACCTCTTTGCATTACCATAAACATCACATTTAGTTGTGAATTATAATTTTTGAATGTATTTTACTCAAGTTTGGCATGTCTTTGTGGAATTTTCCTCAATAAATGTTCTTCATTAGGACAATAGTTGATATATGTATGTGATCTTTGTAGGATGCTCAGCCCGTACCAAAGGAAAATACCACCTCCACCTTAACCGCCAGGAACCTTGCAGGAAGCTGTGTTCAATGTTATTAGCGGGAGCAAGATGTACAGGGTAGTACAACACGCTTATAACGTTCCTATCACTGTAATCTATAATCGGATTAAAGGTCGAAAGGCTACACTGAAAAAATACATAGCGCCAGACGCCATAGTTTATAGACTTCTGGCGCCATGTACATAGTCGATTTGGGGATTGTGATAAAATATAGCGCCACACGCTATAATACATGGCGAAAATTACATGCTTATAGCCCTCCACGCCATGTACTATAGTCCTCCACGCCATGCAGATGGCGTGGAGGGCTATAGTACATGGCGTGGAGGGCTATAGTACATGGCGTTGAGGACTATAGTATATGGCGTGGACAGCTATAAGCATAGCGTCTGCTCCTATGTACTATGGCGCTATATTTTATCACAAATCAACCATGTACATCGCCAGAAGTCTATAAATTATGGCGTCTGGCGCTATGTCTCCTATACTCAAGAAGCTTGCTGACATTTATACATTATACACACAGTATGGCTGCTAGTTATAATTGGAGTGCCATGAGCCATATTACATGGCTCATGGCACTATGTAATATAGCGTGTGGGGCCTTAATTTATGTAATTATGGCGCTGGGAGCCATACTGCATAGCTCGGGGTACTATGTACATAGCGTGTGGGACCATAAATACTGCGCCATATTACATAGGACCACGCGCTATGTAGATTGTGACATTATGGCGCGGGGCGCCATATTGCATAGTTCAAAGTACTATGTACATAGCGTATGGAGCCATAAATAATGCGCTATGTTACATGGCTCTGGGCGCCATGTGAATTTTTTTCAGTGTAATATTGATAGAATTGGAGCAGGACGATCAACTGATTTATCGAAGGAAGTCGAGGAATAGCTTGCTAAATGTCTGATGGTCCGTTCACAGATGGGGTTCCGTTGCGACAAACAAGTGCTAAAAAATTTTGTTTAAGAATATATTGAGAGTAATGACCTTCAAACACGGTTTTGAGATGGTCGCCCAGGGGAAGATTGATATTTTGTCTTTATGCGCAGGAATCCATCGATGTCTTACAAATGGTAAGAAAAATTTCGCGTGACCCATTTGTACTTGTACCATACAAGAAGGCCAAAGAAGCCTAATATTCAATGCAGATGAAACTAGTTTCGCAACTGATCCTTCACCACTTAGAGCCATTGGAGGAAAAGGAAAAACAGTTCAATGTGTCTCTGATGGCTCAGGTCGTGAATCAACTACGGTCCTAGCATGTATGTCAGCTATTAGTGCAATCCTACCTTCTCTAATACTATACAAAGGTGTGTCAGTTCAACCCCGTTGAATTTCTTAAAAAGCATATCCCGGGCCCATGTATGCTGCAACAATCAATGGATGAATGGAAGAGCCTGCATTTCTCAACTGTTTCAAGAAGTACCTTACGTCAATGAAATTGGAATGACAAAATAGCTGTATTTTACTACGATGGACATGCTAGTCATATAAGCATAAGAATCACAAAACTTGCTATTAGCAATGATATACAGCTTGTAAAATTCCCTAGTCACCTTACTGATCGTCTGCAACCCATAGATATATGCGTCTTTGGCTCTGTTAAGGCAGCCTGGGAGAGGGTTCTAATCTATCATGCAGAACCAAAATGGCTAACGGCCCCTCACGTCTTGCAAAAAGAGACTTTGCTGAGTTACTGGGCACAGTTTGGTCATCGATAGAGTGTATGAACATTGTGAATGGTCTCAGTTCGACAGGCTTGTTTCTTTTGGATGAGACTTAAGTCCCAGAAGACCTGTTTGAGCTACAGCTTTTGGCTCGCTACCGAATGCGAAGAGATGCTCAACACACTAGAAGGACGCTATAATGAAAATTGCATTTCAGCTATGAGTGAAGTGATCGTAGACAATGGATTTTCAAGAGTTTATGATCTTATTCTGGATTATAATCATGAGGTCGACATAGTCCTAGATTTGAGTCTTAAAAAAAAGAAACCTTTGGCAAAGCCAGGGATTTGGTAAAACAAATTTCCCAATGTATATCAAACTCTTGCTTCGATAAGATCTGTGAAAAAAGCGGGGGCAGGAACGCGCTTGAAACACCACACATATGGAGAAGTGTTTACTGCCGATGAAGCTCTCGAAAGGTTAAAGAAAGCTGAAGAGAGTAAAAAGACGAAAAAAGCCATCAAAAATGAAAATATGTAATGTCAAAAAATCGAGAATCCAGGAAAGAGTGACGTGCATAAGAAATTGAAAGAATCCACGGACAAAGAAAAGAAAATGGAAGATGTTAGTGACAGCGTAGAAGAACAGCTAGATCCAAGAAGTGGCATCGAACGATGATGAAGACATCGATGCTTATCTTGAAGATCTTGAAAGCCAACAGTTGAGAGAAGTCACCTACACGAAGCCCGCTAACGCTACATCCAACCTGGAATGTATTAGTTGTATTTGGAAGTGTCCGACACATAACCAGGTTCGAAGTAATTGGCCTGGAAAGTGTGCACTTATACAAATTTAAATTTACTATCGTTGAGAACGACCTATTTCCAATTAATCTGGAGGAGGTCAAAGTCATTCTGCCAAGTCCAACTATCGAAGAAGATGAACGCAAAGCAGTCTTAAATTTTCAAGCAAGCGTTAACGTCAATGAAATTTAGTTGTTTCCTTTTTAATTCTATTCAGGTGATACCTATATTGATATTATGATTTGGTTCCAAGTCATTATTTGTGTGTACAAAGTTGTTTAAAAATACAGTACATTAAATTCTATTTGTTCATTTAGTGTACTACAAAGTTAAATTAAAAGTAAAAGATGAGAGTTCGGCGACTGTGAAATATGAGTTGGAGTAATTGGAAATAAATTCTTGGGGTAATTGGAAACATGCCAAAAGAAAAAAAAAAGGTTTAGAGCTTCGTATGCCTTCCAACGGAACGTGTTTGCAGCCCGTTGTCTCATACATGAACCTCGTGATGTGTTTCCTACTACCTCCTAGTATCTGGGGTAAATGAAACTAGACTGGGGTAAATTAGAACAGGTATTTCCTCACTAACAAAGAGAAACACAATCAATATTTTCACTCCCCATTACTATTTTTTCATCAACAACTGACCAGCTGACATATAGAATCGGTTCTGTTCCAACCTGGACTGTTCGATTAAGAATGACCATTTCGCAGCTTTCTGGTATTACATACAGGTGTTACTTTGTTATTTCGGAGCTACGGAGAGAATCGATCTCAGATAAAAATCTTGAATAAATAAGATAATAGGCACTTCTCCCCAGAGGTTCGTTTAAATAACGAAAATTTCCTTGCCAAGTACATTTTAATAGTTATTTCCTATCCATAATCCGTCATGATAATAATGATGTTAATATGACCATGTCTTGACACTTTATCCTAATTTTTTAAATTTTCATCGACAAGGGTGATATTTTCCAATTGTATCAAGCTTTGATCTCAATCTTTGAAAATAACTTGATTACTGATAAAGAAAAACGGTTCAAATTGCTCAGTGCTTTTATTGTTAAACAGCAAGAAGGGGGCCTGCAACCAAAACCATATCGCAACAAGACTAAACAAACAACACGGTAATTATTGCAATTAGTGCATTGAATGTCATTAACCAAACTTATATAAATTGGTCTTCATCCATTGGTATATGTACGTACTTATTCGAAACTCCGACTTGCTAAATGAGCTTTTATATTCTCCAATTTGATTTCTACCCACATCCATTCCACAAACAAGACTCAGCAATTTTCCAATAAACTCGAGCTTATAACGTCAATAATGACGATGACAACGACTGAATGACGAATTCAAGAATTCAGTGGCCTTTTGAAACGGCCAGACGTGCAATCAAATTGATATTGCATTGCGAATAACAAGAAAAACGTCCCGTTTCATTTTCGAACTTTATTATTTCGCATCGTCGTCTGTACCGTACATCCTCCCAGACAAGACCTCCAACTGTGAACTGGCCAATTGTAAATGACTTGCAGAATTTTTTTTTTTTTTTTTTTGAGGACGGGTTTCTTGGTTGCGGCCGATACAAAAGAAGTAACCGAAAACAGGAATAAACGATATGAGCATTCACGTACTAATTTCCGCTTTTGTTGGATTCATTTGAAACTTTTAATTCCCATGAAGCAAACTGGTGAATCGAAGTGTCTTCTTTTAACTTTTAAATAAATGCACTCGAAAATTTATTTTAAACATATCGTTTGCGAGCGTATCAGCAGTTTCATAACAAAAATCGTTAATGTAGTCCACCTATGGACGAATAGACTAGTGGGTACACAAACCACTTTGAGACAAGTTCAATGTCTGATGTTTAAACCGCAAATGATTTCACTCAATCACAAAAGCTCAATAAAGTCGCGCAATGGAGGACGGATAGCTTACAGCTATTGGGACATATTTTTAATTCGTGGTCGAAATTTTGCATTGAGGGGAGAACCTCGTTATCAAAGTATTCGAATGCGCTGGTCTGCATGGTAATATCAACATTGCCGGCGAAACATTCCCCCCAATATCACTCGCCGGCAATGCGGGCATTACTATACAGGCCAGTGCATTGGATTTCACAAAATGTGGACTTTCGCGTTCAATATGTTTTAGCTAATTGTTACAATTACCGTCGTATGATATGAACATATACTTTTGTGCCCATATTTGCATAGATTTTGGTGGCTGTTCACTTTCTTCCTGCACGGGAACGGTTTTCAAATCGAGAAAATGATGTTATACATTATGCCCAGTACTATACTCTTCGCGAAACGAATTTAACGGTCAAATCCCATATAAAAAGAAATTTACTGACGAATTGAAAAGCTCTTTTTGTATGGGATTCGACCGTTGAATTCGTTTCGCGAAGAGTATAGTACTAGGCAAAAACACGAGTTGGTGAACGGTTACTCTTTACCCCTAACCAGAGCGTGTATATTAAATAGCGCGTAAAGCATGTATTTTGCGATGTTGACTCCGACATTACCCCAATGATCACGAGAAAAAGAGATTTATCATTTATTTAATTAGAAATAGACACAAAACACCCCGCCAAATAGCACTGCTACGATAAGATACATTTCTTATTCCCAACAGGAAATATGCATGTGTTTTCCAAAAACGCTTTCAACGACTGACGTTTTATGCAATATTAATTTTCTTAAAATCTAGTTTCATTATTAAAATGATAGCCAATAAGATATTTAACGCGGAATACTACTTCCGATACCATTTGCAGATTGAAATGAACATCTCCGATACTTTTACGATATTCACTGCAGTCCATTTTAGCCAACGAATGTTCAGTGCGCTTACTCATATGCCCACGAGCACATTTCTCACCTATTATTTATATGGATATACACATTCTCAACTTCTTTTATCCTTCTCCGCCATAGGCATACAGGACAAAATATCGCGCTTTCCGCGCTAATTCGTATATAAGCTTTGCCCCGACTTCTAAAAACTCGTGTTGAATTGAAGCCTGTAAATGTGGGCAAAATGACCACCTTCGGCTTTAACATACGGAACATACTACTATTTTTTTATAATTTGTATCTAATGCGCTTATTATTGTAATGCGTTATATTATACAATTCGTTTTAAAAAAAATTTCAAAGAAAAGTAGTTCGAAATTCATTGCCCCCTTAGAAAGATGTTCTAACTACTACATTTACCATTGACATCCCGCCAATTTAATGACAATATCCGACTGCTCACGGCAAATGTGGCAAACTAATGGCAAATGATCGCGTGCAGATGCCAACCTATAGAAATCGTCTCACTCGTCAAACACTCTTCGAAATACCTGATTATCCTTGCAAACTACATGCTTCACTTAAAAACATGCAAATTAAATGTACGTAAATACATACCTGTGAAACCATATGCCCCTGAGACGAGAATGATAGTGATTCCACGGCCCACTTGTTACGGCACAAATCATTTTGATAATTTCGTCTAGTTCACTTCGCGTTACTACTATTTTAACACTTCCAGCACTTCTTTTCAACTTCAGCAACTCGCGTAACACAGTTTGTTTTCAAAATAAACAGTTTATTTTCAGTGAATTTACTAAAAATCGCGTACCTCAACTCCCTCACGATCGCATTTGCAAAGCTTATCAACTTGACAGGAGGCGGATTTTTCCTCCAGAGGCGTAGGTAACTTTTTTTGACAGAGGTGTAGATACATTTTTTCAGAGGCGTAGTTATCTTTTTTTAGAAGGCATAGATATTTTTTCAGAGGCATAGATATCCTTTTCAGGAACGCAGGTATCGAAGCGCATGGTTTAATATTAGGCGCGTTTTTTTGCTCCTCTATCCAGCGGAGAGTAGAATGAGAGTAGAGTAGACGCATTGAAAACAACAACAACACTCCTACACCAGTGAATTCACTGGTGTAGGAGTGTTGTTGTTTTCAATGCGTCTACTCTACTCTCATTCTACTCTCCGCTGGATAGAGGAGCAAAAAAACGCGCCTATTAATGAATGGCAAATAGTGCAATTATAATATGACCCATTTGCAGTATTGTCACGAAAATCGAGTACTTGTAATATGAATTATTGGTATGTTCATTTAATTTTTCTCACCTGCATTCATTCATTTGAACAGTTTTTTTAAGAGCCAATCTTATTGCTTTCTGATCTTGTAAAACAACAGCAACATGCGATGCATTGTTTTGAAATATAAATATTCATATGGCCTTCTCACAATAAACTTGGACAAGCCACTAAAAAGTAAGTTAAATTGCATGAAATAAATTATTATTATTTTATGCATTATTATGTGTTGTCGCACCTATATCTATATTACTTCTAAAAAATTTCAAACATATCTTCTGTATCAAATTTTTTGTCCGTGTGAATCATTTTCTACCTACGCCACTGGCCACCGACCAATTTCCCGCCTTCCTGAAAATGTGAAACCCGACTGTTGTCAAACTGTTTGTCAAATAATCGCGTTTCCGATTCTTCTCCTCGACGGGTCGGTTGACTTGTTTACTTAAACTTGTTAATTATTCGTGGAAACTTCTGGATTTAGTCCTTTTCGCATCGATTTCTAGTTTATTTGCGTGTAGTTTAAATGGCTCTGAAAATTTGGTAGCAGTCGGATCTGAAGCTTCATTAAAGTTATAGGTGGAAATGCGAAGGGGAAGAAATGCATTAAAAGAAGAAGGCACAATGGCGGAAAGACACCTATGGGTGCTAACATGGGTGCTAACTGTGTTGTTGCCACTCTTAACATCTTTATGCTAAATTTTTAATAAGTCTATACTTATCATTATGCGGAACAAAAGCTAAGCGTGGTACATAATTCGCTTGTTGGAGTTGATTTCATTGCGCCTGTGTCTTGACGTTTACGGAACCAGTTGGAACGGCCGCGCCGGAAAAGTTGCTAAACTCATACAAATCAATGAATCTAGCTTTAACTAAGCAAGTAAAACGGAAATAAATTTCGCAGGCTTAATACTGGTGATCATCAATCAAAATGTAATAGACAGGTAAGTAATCTTGAAAATTTTTAACTGCAAGTTTCTGTTCTTAATAGAAAAAAAAACCTGGCTGGCCGACTAGCAGGCATCAGTCAATGCTTCCGTATAAAAGATATAAGTCCTTATAGTTAATACAGTAGCTATAACGCCACAAATCGAGCAAAAGGATTTTCAGGATAACATACACAAATACCAAAGCAGCAAAAGAATCAGGGTATAGAATTGTATAGTATAAACAAGCGGAAGGACCGCTTTCGGAAAGGCATCTCTTGCTATTTAATAAACACATGGCAGAAATTGATCTCTATTGAAGCATTAATACGTTCTGGATATTGATATTTTTTTTAGAAATGAAAGAACGCAGTTGTTTCATGTGGCTTCTATTGTGCTTCATCATCAGTTCCTGTATTATACGGTTGATTCAAAATAAATTTAAAGTTCCGTCTGCTCTCTGTATGCGTTGAGCATTTAAAAATTTTATGTTTAAAGTCATCAGTCTAATTACAATGTTATCGTTAACACAAATGCATTCTACATTCTCGTATTGTCTCATGTGGTGGAAGGTTGTAGCCGGAGAGCTGCAAGGTGATTTGTTTGTCCCCGAAGGACGGTCTTTCTATGGATTTAACCATACGTGAATCATCGTGTCGTATCACAACGCGTCTTGTCAGCGCGGCGGTAAGACGCAGTTCGTGTTGTTTAAATCAAAATTAAGTGTTTAAAACTAATAAATCGAGTAAACGTTGGCTGATGCCTACTATTCAGGAAGCCATAACCATTTCTGGAAAAAATTCAGGAATATTTAGAGAAAAAAAAATACTTTCTCAATCTATCCACAAGCGAATCTTTCGCCGTTTTCATGTGATTTAAAAATACACCGAATTATTTGACTTTCATACTATAGTGTTCTTATTTATAATTATTTTACTATAGTAGTTATAATTTCTATTTATGTATAAAACACTACATTTGACCGGATAAATTAAATTATTGTAGATACTCATAAAGGGATCCGAAGCGAAATGGAGAGTTACATTCAGTGAAACTTATGCTGCATGCTGAATAATTTTAACGTTATGCGTGTCCACTTGATGGAGTGTGGCTGTTTATGAATTGAATAGAATCGGACTAACGACATCCTTTTAAGGTAAGCCACTATTTACCTTAATTCAGTAGTTGCCAAACGGCTGAGCTTTACGAAGTACATTATTCAATTAAATAACATTGGTGGGTCAGGAATACACCATAAGATGTTTAATATCTATAGTATAATAAATAGTATAATCAATTAATTTTAATGGGGAAATAACATATATCAGGATAGTTTCCTGATATTCTACTATTAATGGCTTGAATAAGTCTTCACATACTTGCAGTATTTGAAGCCTCTATCACGACGTAGGTGATTTTATCGACATTGAGCGCAAAATATTTAGTATGACCATGCAAGACATCTCTTAAATGTTCGAGTTTAAATACATCAAAATTTTGTTCATGTGCAATATAAAGTTCTATTACAGATGTTTGTGAAACTTTATCTGGTAAAGTCTTTAGATAATTTTCACTTTCAACTAAACGGATTAGCTTTTAAGGAACTTTTTGGAATCGATTTATTAAATTATTCCACCAAATTAGCCATACATAATTTTTCCGCGTCTTATTTTTTTCTATTAAAGACGGTTTTTTTTTTATTATTTAAGATATGTTTTCTTTATTTTTATGAAATATCGTTTTGCTTTGATTTTTACTAAAGATTTTTTGAAATTTTTTACTAAAGATCATTCCACCAGAAAGCCGGTTCTAATTTGAAATTATTGACTGAGTGCGTGTTCCTATTAATAATGGACTTAAGCTTACAGATTGTATCATTTCGATTTTCTGTAAAAGTATTATTAGCAACTCCATTTTTTTTTTTTTGTACTATAAATCTTATTTTAGCTCTTATGTCTGATAAATTCAAACCCAAATAAGATCGTGTTATGTGCACTACTACTAATAAAATTGGATTTATTCTTCCATTTAATTTAACGTTTAATATTGGGAAGAATTATATCTTGCGCTGACTTCCCCTGCCACATTTGACCTCCACTGTGGAATGTATACATATCATTATCAACGATTTTGAGACCATAGTCATTAGAAATTGAAATTAAATTATTGTTTCTAGCATTGTCAACGTAGTTGTCTCATATTTCATTTCTAGCATTAAAGTCTCCTCCAGTTAGGATATCATATGTATTAAAAATACTAATGATTTCCCTGAATTCTTTATCTTTGCTATTGAAGTGAGGAGGCCTATAGAAAGAGATAATTTTAATATTGTTTATTAAGTTAAGCGTTTTAGTGGTTACTGCTAATAATGCAACCAATTTTATTTCCTCAAACTTTAGCACCATTATTGATTACTAATCCTACACTACTCCCAAAATTGCTATCTCTATTTATGTATACACTTTTATAATCATTTAAATAAATATTATTGGAACCTCCCTGTAGAAGTATTTCAGTAATGAGAGCAAAAACAATTCTTTCATGCATTAGAAATGCAAGAAGGCTATCTTTTTTCTTAATTGAACCTTGAATATTCAATTGTAAAAACTTCATAACGCAGGAAAACTGAAAAATTTTTATCTTCATTTTCATCTATCCTACTATTGTTCATATCTTTACTGTTTTTGTTAAGCGTTCTCAGAGACTCCAGTTTACTCTGTGCCATAACTAAAAAGTTTAACTGAAAGTATATTTAACTGAAAGTATAACTGGGTTTTCCAGCTCCGAAACTCAGAGATTCTCATTGCTATTAAAACCGTGTTGCGCGGTTCAGTGGGAACCTTCTCCACCAGTTATTAATTTATTGGGGATTGGATTGTACTTAACCACTACATCCCTATATTTAGTCTTCAGTTTAGTCCTAATTACGTCCTCTACAGTATTTCTCGTGTTAGCATTATTTTTGTAGAAATTCTCAAGAAACTATCAGATTAATTCTTATTTTTTCCGCTTGCCAAGCTGAAACATCCATTGTTGACACTACCCCATAAAATTTATCTTCACTTTATTATACCCAGCTTCTTTTAACGTCAATGCTTATTTTTCATATCCAAAATTTTGATTGGCTCCAATCTAATTCTTTTCCTTTTATTTTCATTAGCAACTGCTATCACCGGATAAATTTTCTGCGATTACCTTTTGTATCTATTCTCAATTTTATTTGGTTTGCCATCTAAAATCATACTACGTACCAATAGTGGGCAAGTGTTATCTATTATAACCGTATTAACTGCAGTTTCACAAGTTCCATTCGGAAATTATTTTCTTGCCTCTTTAGTTAAGTTTCTTTAGTTTCTAATTCAATATTAGGCGTGTTTTTTTGCTTCCCATATCTATAAAAGAACAATGCAGACGCATTGGGAACAACAACAACTCCCCCTTTCCATAACAGGAGTTGTTGTTGTTTCCAATGCGTCTGCATTGTTCTGTTATGGATAAGGGGAGCAAAAAAAAAGTGCCTATTGTTATTCCGTCTTTTATTGAGGCATCTTATCTGGGGGATCTGACCCCATATTATGCAACCAAGAAATATTTAACTTAAACTAAGTATCTTATAATTGCAAGCACCACCTCAGCCACCAGCTTAGTGATCCAGAGAGAACAACACTTCAATTTTTTTTTATAAAAATACGCAAAGAAAAACAATTGAAGTAAAACTCTCGAAAAAAAAAAATTTAGTAATTCAATACAAATTCTTATTGTGCATTTGTGAAGGAATTCATACTATATCCAAACCACCTCACGACTTTCAAAAATAATAATAATAATAATAAATGATAGGTAGAAACCAAGATGGCTTCTTTAGAAAAATTCCATATCGGAAAAAATTTCGCTATAGGTAGGAGGGAAACCAAGAAACGACTTAGCTCTATGACACCGCTCTGCAATGGCATGTAAAGCATTTCGCGTTTTACTCCTCAATATAGGTTTACTTATACTCTCTGTTCGAAAAAACCAAACCAAAAACGCATAGATTAATTCGACGATTCAATGAATAAGATAAGAACAGTAGTTATATTAAATATTTTATTTTAATAAATTCCTATTTTCAATATCACAATGTAAAAAGGCCGTTCGAAATAAATTTATATTATTTACATATGTACATATTATCAACAATATCGCTTGTTTGTATATGTAAATTAGGTAGTATTGAGTAACATCTCCATGTACTATGTATATTAATCGTATGATATCTTATCAAACGATAATATTTGTTTTCAAATTTTCTATAAAACCTTCGACTCATAATGTTTCGTGACTAATCACATACTACGCATAAGGCGAACAATTTCGTTTCATCAAAATTATCACTAATCGTAAATATGGCTGTTGATGTTTTTGTTTATCATCAGAAATGTGAATGAGACTGGAAGTATGTATGTAGTTGGGTTGGGATGATTGGCTTACATGTAAAATTGCATTTGTTCTTCGTAGTTTCGTTGCAAATCACCATAAGTTAATGGACTTGGTGGGATCGGTTCGCAAGCATCGCTGCCTTCTTCCCGCTTTCTTTTCACTCGTTCGAAAGCTTCAATAATACTGGATCTGTGAACAAAGAGGAGGAAGAAAGTGTTAAAGCAAAAATCTTTAGAATTGAATTTCTAAATAAATCTTAATGCATTGACTTGTCATTTGGGGAAGCTATTTTAAAAGTAGAAAAAATATTACCTGAACAATTTCTGATGAAGAACGTATGCGCTAACATGGCCAGCATCCAAATATCGAACTTCAGCACCAGGCCAAATGTCTTCCAAGCTTGTGCATCCATCTCGTGGCACATAGGCATCGTCCTTGGCACAGACTGCTATGATCAGCGAAGTGTCATATGGCACCGAAAAATTCCTCAAATGCGTACATTCATCCATCATTCCACGCATAAATTGTAATGCTTCACGCTCCCACCATTTTGTTTTCGTGATATCAATTTTCTCCGTCTGTCTGGCTGCAACGGCCGCTGGTGTTCGTGGCAAAATCGAATACATTAATTTAGTTAATGTCGACTCTTCGCTAGATTTCATTTGTCTAGGAGCAATAATTCCGGGTGAGCTGCTATTGTCCAATGATTTGACCAGGCTATCTGTACTAACAGTTGTTGAGCTTTGTAGGTTGCCAGTTTGATGATCTTGTGCAGCATTGATTTTTGCGTTCAGTTCATCTACATCGGAATTCGTTAGGTCATATCCTTTGTTTGTCATTAACTTATTATGGAGCGTAGCTGATAAATCTAAGGAATTGTGAATGTTTGCATTTGTATTTTGGCTGGATGCTAAGTCTGAACCAGACTCTCCCAGTCCTGTCACAGCTGTAAGATCTTGCTGTAAGTCTTTTATCGATTTCGGGTAATTTTGTACGAAGTGCTGTCCAGCTTTAAATGCATCGTCTATAACGGCAACCATTTTCGATAAACGTTCTCGATACTGTCCATCTGCAAAATATTGTGTTTCCAGCATATCCCAGTTTATCGATTGGCTCATGACACCCTACAATTTTAAGTAGATTGATTTAAAAGAACACATTGCATAATGGCAAGCAAACTTACAGTGGTAAATACTGTTGAGGCAGTTGACCAGGATAAACATGGAACAAGGACTAATGGTTTTGGCCAGTTTGTAGCTGCTAGTGAAGCCATCTGGAAAATAATAGATTGCTAATAATTCATCGTTTGCTTTCAAAGCCAATAAAAACATTCTTCTAATCAGATTTAGACTGAGAATTGTATATAAGACCAAATAGTTAGTTTTTACTTACATGGCCACCCATCGACAATCCAGTGATTCCCAACGGTCCAAATCCATTACGCTCACACCAATGCAACAGCACCAATGATTCAAACATAAGACAGCCGCCCATAACGAATATATCGGATACATTGCGCAAATTTGACCTCCTGCCGAACAGATATCAATGAGAACATCTTGCAGGGGGTCGGGCACAATTAAGTTATAACTTACACTTGATTCTCGGGTTTCCGAACACCGTAGAATGGATTCTCTAATATGATCGCACCCAGACCAGCCTCTCTCAATAGTGGTTTTGCAATGAAATTTCTTCGTCTCCAGTAGTACTGTAAAACAAAACAATGGAGATAAATTCGCAATCTATTTGAAAGACGAAACCTTTAACACTTACATGATCACCTGTACCGGCTAAATGCATACAAACTGGCTTATGGTTCGGATCACGCCATTTATTTGGCAAGATCATTTGAAAATGAGCTTGTTGTGCTGCTTTCGGTACCAAACCGGGCAAATAAAGTTCGAGCGGTGTCATGAATTTTCCTTCTAGAATTGTGCATTCTGACGTTTTCTCTTCTTTGATAATTTCGACAGGATAATCACGTGGTACGAGTTTATAGCATGATTCACGATTCGATACAATTTTACGGAATTCGAACAGTCTGTAAATACAATTGAGATATAGATTTAGTTATGATGAAATAGAATATTGTGTTATAGTTATGATGATTGAAATTTAATATGATTTTGTTTGGGATATTGTGTTACCTAGAAGATCAGGTATTGTTAGCAGCTTGTCAATAGTTATAAACAAACGTGATGTTTACTGATGTGTAACAAATACTATAGATAATAATTGCGTCTTCGGTTTTATTAATTAGTAACTCAGTGGAAATTTCAATAGAAATGTTTCTATAAATGTAGCTTTTTGAAATTGTCCATTATTTAAGCTACTTCACTTGGTATTGCGGATCTAAAATGCATGCTAGCTACACGATTTGGCATTGGACAGTGATGTTGGTCAAACATTTGATCATTATGCAGAGTTATATCTGATCTAATCACTATAAATTGACATCTAATCCAATCACCGCAATTGATTTACTAGATTAATCGTTGGTGCTCTCTTTGATGCATGGTGTGTGGCCAGTTGTGCCTTTTTGTGTTTTTACCAATTCATATACTATCCTCCAGGGTTTAGAACTATTTCCGCTTGCAGCTTCAAATCTTTTAGCATAAAATTTCTATTTCTTTTTCCTTACTATTCAATTCGGCTGGTTTTTAAATATTGCAAGTTTTGCCTGTTCGTCACACAGTTTGGATTTGCTTTATGTTTTTATATGCTTTTCGTTTTCCCTTGAACATATCAATAATTCTTTTTGAGATCTACGATCCTTGCCGTACCCTTAAATGCTTGCTAGATGTTGTTTTGGCTTAAGTCTTTTCATAGGATACTTATCAGTTCATCAATGTTTATATGCGGCTTAAAATTTCCTTTCAGTCATTTACCAATCGAAATATTTAGAAGTTGATGTTCTAAGTCTGACTGTTTATCATCGTTATATATAATTCCATTCCACCAAATGTGATTTTGTTTTACAACAACATGATCAAGTAAGATTTTTAAGGTCTGGATTAACCATGTCGACCTGGGCGAATTTATTTCAACTCCGTTGCTGTATGTTATGACATCTTCATAGGATTTTTGATATTTAGCGAAAATAGTAGATCACTGCTGGTATCAATTCATGTTTTTTCTTATTCACCACAGTCATTATTTTTCTACAACACATCATTTAATGTTGATTCCCCTCAACTTTATCGCAGACGAAAATTCTCACATGAAAATTCTGAATGATGAAGTCAATGTTCATTGTAAAGTACGTATTTTTGTACTATTTGATTATCTGGACTGAAGATCTATAAATAAATGGTATGAATTATCTTGGTTCAGTTTTGGATAACCTGAGGTTTTTTTTTTAAAAAAAATTTAATCTTTAATTAATAATACTAGAATACTAAATATTTCGAACATCTTTTTGCTATTACTTCTATTTATCAATAATGCCTCTCAATCTCCCAAGGCATTTCCGATGGGATACTAGCGTGGCTCCGTTTTTATTTCTGTTTTGTGATTGTTTTTCCGTATTCTAATCACATAGCCATTGAACTCGAAGTAGTTTTACATATATTACCGTATTGCACAATTTCGTTTTTGTTGAAACGTTCTATTTCAAATGTCCACGTTCTGTGAAATTATTTAAAATTATTCATTTGTATTGACGTTATCAGTTCAGAATAGCACTTGTTTCCCTTGAACGTATTTATTTATTTATAGTTTCTGGCAGTAGAGTGATGATTTATGGTTGCGCATGTTGATACAAAGTCATTGGTCACCTAATTCAAGCACTTCATATCGTCGTAAAGTTGATCTGTGTAAAAAGCGAGCACCCTTCGTGAAAACGAAATATTCTCATTGCTCTAATTTCACCCACCGGGGGCCCGCTTGCTGTCGTCCGATTCAGAGACATATCGTGTGTTATCTGCAACGAGTACCCGATTCCCCCCTAACCCAATACTGGCAAAGCAGAAAGCTAGTCTCTGACGCAACCAATCGAACAGAATCAAGTAGGTGGAATGGTGTTCGTATAACCAGTAGGGGCCAAGTCGGTTCAATGAATCTTAGATAGGCACGAATAAGATTTTTTTCTAGATGTATTTCGAACTTATTTGCATTGTTCTAAGCTTCGCCATATTCAATTTCCACAGCCAAGTCTTTACTTTTATGCGAAATTAAATAACAAACTATGGAATAACTTTATATTCATTCATTCATTCAACAGAAAAACAACTTTTCAAGGACTTTTCGATGCGCGAAATGCGCAATATTTTCATAACAAACCGTTTCTGTGGATTATTTGTTTTCATAAAATGTGCAAGGTAAACAAAGTCACCTCTAGGGGGTGTGTTCAATGTACAAGAAAGTTGGTTTTATGATATTATGATGTACAAGGGCAAAGTCACGTACCTACGAAGATTCTCTGGCTTGCCCCATCCCTTCTCGAAAAATTTGGTGATCAGCATGCGGCGGTAAATAGCGTCCAGGCGACTTGGTGGCATATTGTAGCGCCCTTTTAATACCGGTGCAGAAAAACCGTTTCTTTTTTTGGAATCCTAAAACCTCCTTGAACAAATTTTCCGATTCACTATCTTTTCACTGGATAATTTCCGGTCAGCACTTGTTTGAAATTTTTAAACTAAACAGTCTTCGAAAATAATGATTTTTTCACGAGTTATAAACGCATGTGCATTGACCTAGTAACGAAAATCACTTGCACTTTTAGATTGCTTAATTGTACAAAAATAGAATGCACTCAAAAACTCAGAAAAAGCACTGTAAATTCTCCAAAACGAGTCACTTCACTGCAATAACAATGAAAAGTCAATGGCAGAGAATTAAAGTTATGAAGTCTGTATTGAAAGATTATCACGTTAGCTCGATTGAGCTAATATTTAGCTTATTGAAGATTTGTTTTCTTCACCGGACCACCGTCGACCATCTACTGATATCCTGTCCTATTTATTCACCCGTTTTTTTCTAATCGCTCTACGACTAGAAAGCTCGCTCGTTTGGCACTCGAATCTTCGGTTCACAAGTTCGACGTCATCATGATGAAAACAAGCTATTTTTCACAGATAATTTTGAATCACACGATGTATTGTTATTTACTCGAGAACACGAAACGAATGTTGTTCGGTATTTGGCGCCGAACAAAAGCCAAATATCTAAATGTATCGGATGATCTGATAAGAAAATACGAAGCGTCATAATTTGACGTTTGTGTTGCAACGAGTGCCAACTGTTGCCAGTAGGGGAACATAGAATCGGCTGATGAGTAGTTTGTTTACCAACAAATTTGCAAATGGTTTCGAATCGGTTGAACCGTTTCAGATGATTCGTTGTCGTTGTTGCCAGGTCTTCAGATGCGGTTAATATTTTTTTATTATAGAAATTAAATAATAGAAAGTCGATAAAAATAGGAAAGTGGGAAAAATTTATTTGTTGTATAATTTAACATATGTAGATAACGCATCCAAATACGAAATAAGGGTATGTTTTACTAGGACGTGCTGACTTTTAATAATTCAAATGAAAACTCATCTATTTTCTTCACATGCTAGATCTGTTCCAATTTCCTGCCAGATATTATTATTTTGAGGGTAATCTGCCGTCTTCGATCCGATAGATACTGAAAAATAGGCCAAATTACTCTCGAAATATTACCATCTGACAAGAAATTGAACCATATATACGAGTAGCTCGCAAATTAAATGTCCTTCATGTAAAATCTTTGATTTAAAAAACTGGCTATACGCAAGATGAAGGCAACACATAGATGCTGCAATAGATGTTTGAAATTTGAGTTTCAAAGGCTCGAAAATTGTACGTGAACAACATAGGAATTTCAATGGAGAATATTTTCATTCATCATATTATTTAGCTTGCTTCTACTTTTTAAATAAATATGTAGTTAGCTATATAAATTTTCATTGATTGCTATAACAGTAAAGAGCTTTAATGTCGCATTATACTTAATTTTCTAAATCAAATTGAATCATTAAATTCTTAAAAAAAAAAAAAAGAATTCAGATTATAAAAGTAGCATTGGTGTAAGATTTCCATGTTTAGAGAAAACTATGAAAACTATATACTATAACATAAATTGAGTTTTCACTTGTTGATTTTTACATATAATTATAGTCTTGTTTACGAAAATTCATAGTATATTATTTAGTTCTGGCGCCAGTCTGCTCGTTACTAAATTATCGTTGAAACTACACGAAATGCTTTTCAGTGCACATATTTGTATCCAACATTTAATTATTTCCTGTTGTGAATCGTATAATGCATTTTATTCATGCGTCATTGGCATAGATGCACCGCGGCGTTACTTTCGTCTATACAATAAGTAGAAAAACATGTTTTCTTCGAATTCTAAGCGCACTACGGTGAAAATCGTAAACAATCAATATTGACTGTTTACAATTTCCGCTAAATAAGCTTGAAATGTTTAATACGATATAAATTACAGAAACACACTCATAACAGCATATCGAAAGCTTATTTTGCATTCTGAAGCACATTTGCCATGTCTTCTATGAGCGACATAGTGCCTGTGCACTTGACACTAATTTAAATAGCATTGAAATAAGGGGCTCGTCTATTTAAATTCAAACTATAAATAAGTTTACTCATGCAAAATTTTAGCATAGATGCGCTGTAGTTGATGATTTATTGGTTGTTTATCAAATATATGTAAACAACAAATGAGATATCATACAGCAATGAACTATACTATAACGAACCATACAGCAATTATATAATAGTGGTACATATTTTGATGAAATGAATTTAAATGAATTTATTATCTTATTTGTAGCGATTGTAAGGATGGAAGTGGCCTTAGCACAACTTAGAACCAGACCGAAGTCCAGAACCAAGAGTGCTAAGGTCGGAAAGTGGAATGGCTACTGCCATTCAAGAGGCAAAACAAAAAAAAAGAATTGCCCCGAGAGCAGGGTGCCCTAGAAATGGCCGTGAAGGCCCCTCGTCCGCGTTAGCGGAGCACCCTTTAACCAACCCCGACGGATGCTGGGGTGCCGCTTTGCTAGCTCGCTGCGGCTGGGGTGGGTTCATAAAAAAAATGGAGTTGGTTGGCTCTCAAAGAAACGGGAAGCTACGTATATTCATCCGTCATGAATTGTAGCCGCAAACTGATATGTAAACATATCCAGGGACCAAAAGGGGGCATAGCTCCGTAAAGGAAACCACCCAGGCTCTGCAACATGGGCTGACTAAGCAGACCCAGTGCTCGTGACAACGCACGGAGCCAGAACATTGAAAATCTAAAACGGGAAAATAGGAAAAAATGCTACCTCTCTTTACAAGGAACCCGGGTGAGGCAGACAGCCCCGGGCCCCCGATGGCAGTGGAGCCCTGACCCCGATGGTCTGGGGTCCTCCACCCTCTGATACTGGCCCTCAATATTCAAAAATTTAAAAATCTACCAAAAATGCTGAAATAACTATGTTTGGGCCAGTATCCCTCCCTTTAAAGTAAAATGCTGAAAAATACCGAAGAAAGTCACGAAAAACTATTTCATTATAGGCCAGCCAGGCCAAACGCGGACCCTGAAAAGGAGAAAGAACTTCTCAGGCTTTCGCCCAATAAGAAGGCCAATAAGTCTTGTATTTACGAATTCATTATTATTGTTCTATTTTTCTTCTGTTTGAAATATATAACCATAACCTAAGTACATTTTTGGTTCTTCTTTGTATCGTTGACGACTTGAATTATCAGGTTCTTTCCGTGAATCCACTTGAAGTTTGACCCCCAGTTAGAGCCTTTTCATAGCTGTTTCATTTAAATTTACATCTATCCGACAAACGTCGTCTGCATCAAAGCGACTTCACAACAAATCTTTCATTCCTATCGATGCATAATAGTCGAATTTATGAAAAATTATCTTTTGCTATTACGACCGTTTGCCGGAAAAAAAAAAAACCTTCTATTTTTCAAAAAAAATTATTCACGATGCGGTTTATCGTTTCAACAAACAAAAACTTTTCGTTTTTCCTTTAATCAACTGAGCAAACAGGAGTGTAGTCAGCCCTCACAACAATCCAATCATATATTTTGGTTTAGGTAGTAAATATTATGATCAAAACTAATCCCCTTTTCACTCATTTAGCGCACTACCTTTGAATCGACTATTATACATTCACATTTCATACGTTTACAATTCTACTTTGCAAATTTCCTTAGAATTTTTCCAGAAAAAATGTTTTTTTTTTTTCTTCTTATTACTATGTTTGTTTTTTTTTTTTTTTTTTTTACATTTATGTTTCTGTTTTATATATATGCCCTTATTTGCCAGCTTATTCCTAAAGGCCTTGTACACACATTTTCTTTTTCTTTTCGGCTACATAACTAGGCTAAATTTTTCCTCTAGAAATTGTAATGGGGCCAAAATTCAAAATTACTTCACTACTCAAAATATATAATGTTGTGTATATATAAGCACAAAAAAATTTTTTTTTTTTTTTTTTTTTTTTTTCTTTTGAAATTTCTATCTCAGCAAGTTGTTTTTGAAGCGTAAATAGTTCCAAAGAACCTATATTTTAAGGATTATAAGGTGTTATCTAACTAACATTACCTTGAAATTAAAAGAATTCATTTGCCTTATGGTATAGTTCGTAGGTAATTTAATTTTCTTTTTTTTTTTTTTTTTTTATTTGATGTGATCCATATGAAACACGATCTTATCAAAACAATAAAATTTATTCGATTCCGTTGTTCAGATATATTCGACCAACCAGTTTGATTCAATTTGTTGTATTGCAATAGCAAAAAAAAAAAATAGGCCAAGTGCACAACATAAATGGCACGCCACGCATCCGACGAAAACACTATGTGACGTATGTAAGGTGATATGTAGATGCACATATATATTTTTTTTTTCAACCTTTCAGGTTTAGAAATGCATGCGAAAGAACCGGCCGACAAGGAAAGTTGTCGTGGGACAGGTTTCGGGCAATTCAAGTTAGAATCTAGCATACATATCTACGGTCAACCCAAATGCTACATCAGTAAGTTTATGGATTTTCTTCTCATTCGTGTTTTTGTTAATTCACTACGCTTAAATAGTTTAGTAGGATATGACTGCGTATATTCCTTTTGTGTGTATATTTTCTTTTTGAATTATCCATACATAATCAAAGCACATGGAAAATAAATGTTGTTCGTACATCCACTCATACAGTCAGATTTCAATGTTAAAAGAAACATGCACTTTTCACCATCACTCGTGCACTACACTTATCTTTGGAATGTTAAACATCATTTTTCTGTTTATACCTGAACGTCGGAGCTGCAAACCGATACCTGCGTTACTATTGCTCGAGTATTTTCATAATTCATTCCCTATAGCGACTTTTTCTGTTTATTTTTTTTTTCTTAGTTCCATAACTGAGTCAACTTTCAAAAGCACCAATGCCTTTCTTATTCAAAGCCACGAGTCTTGATTTTATTTCATCCATATATTTTTATAAACAGCTTTCAGCCTACTTTATGTAATTTTTGTATATATTCGAATTATCATACGAATTGCCCACGTTCACCCATCGACCCATGTCCACGAATTATTATTGAGTAGCTGAGAATCATAGCTGAAAGCGATATAACCGTAGCAAGCCCTTCGTAAATGAAACGCATAGCGAAAACTTTCCAAGCCGGTTAATGGCGACAATGTATCGTGCATGCAACCATTGAGTAAATTACCTTAATTTCTTGCAACAGAAATACCTGTACTGCCAACTTCAACATCGATCCATTGCAAAGATTTTCATTCTCCGAAAGAACTAGGTTACCTCGTGTTACATCAGAATCTATAGATGGTGCTGCGGACGACATTTCGCTTTTGTTGATGAGGTTGGTCGAACGTCTATGAAGCCTCCGGTTTTTCGTTCGTTTAGCTTTCGACGCAGTAGTGATGGAAAAAGTGTACGTACCTCGCTACGTTCCTCACGAGACATACCCACAATGAAGTCGAAAAAGCGGTAATGAGCCAGAGATAATTAAGTGACTTTTGCACGAAAACACTCTTCTGACGAATAACCCGACCAATTGTCGTGGCAGCTCACTCTGTACATTCGTCAATGCCCTTGAACGGATCAAATTGCATTACACGGGGCTTTGCTAGGGCAAAGTGATGAAAAATATCGCACTTTTTTTTTTTTAGTCTATTTTGCCAGAAATGGGGTAGGGGGGTGTCAATAAATGTGCATGTACGGCCATTTCCTACTTTACCAACACTAAATCTTATGCGAAAAACGCAACACATGGGGAGGAAACTACACACCAGAACACTTCTTCATTGTACGGTCGATTCTTGGTTGTTATTTTTCCGTTTTCTCCGAACATTACGTTTCTGTTATATTTGCGATTGCATTTCCGATGCCTTTTCTTTGTCACAACTTTTCACCGTTAAAGCTTGCACTCTCGCTCGATTTTCGATTTCTCGCGAAATGACGGTCGGATTGAATTTTATTCGTGGGTTTGAAATAATACGGACCGAATTCTTGAAATCGTAACGTGCGTTTTTTTTCTTTTAAAACCACCAAAAATCCTTATCGCGACTTTTGACAGACAGCCGGACACGATTCTTTTCTGTGTGGCACTTTAACCAACTTCCCGTGCACGCCACAAGCGGCAGCCTCTCGACACGACCATCCACAGACTGTCTAGAATTTGAGCGTCCCAGCTCGCAAGCCTCATGCACAGCCTCGAGATCTAACGGGATTTTCTCTTGGCTGTGCGAAAACACCAATAGGTCACCCGGGGGACTTGCGGGATTTTGTTTTCGTGCAATTGAAACGTGTTTCAATTGCAAAAATGTTGTAGCGTCTCCGATCCATACAGTGTGGGTCGGAGATGTGTGACCAGTAATTTTTAAATAAAGAAAATTTAAAAATTACTGGATGCTACATATTTCACCGGAAAAATTTCACTAAGTCAAGCAGGAAGACTGCAAAGCTTTCATTAAAAGAATCTCCGATCGAAATTTTTTGCAGATATAAATCTGTAAATTAATGGCATATATATCTGGATTATTTTATTAATTCTTCAAGAAATTAGATATCTAAAATTAGGACTTTTGTTATTTAAACCGTTTTGCTACTTCATTGCATTATTATTTTTTAATAATTTTTTTTTTTATTAAATTATAAAATAAAAAAACCGAGGTTTTCATACATTTCCATGCAGAAATAATATCAATATAACATATGTCCAATATAGTCATACATAAATAGCTTCTCCCATAAATTTCGCAGCCTTCACTTAATTCGTTTAACTTTCAGCCAAACACCTCCCGAAATAGTAGTAGTGAAACTAGCTGGTCTAATTTTCAAAGGTAACTCAAGCTTCGGCGACAATTCGTATTCGTAGTTTCTAAGCGATGCTACTAGACCGACTCGTGCTTGCATCATACCAAATCTGGCCCCAATACAATTTTTAGGGCCTTCACCAAACGGTAGATTCGTAACGGATGGACGGCTGTTGACTTTTTCTTCGGAAAAATTTTCAGGATTAAAGGTGTCGGCATCTTCATAAATTCTGGGATCACGCTGTATTGCAAAAGCTGGAATCACAGCTAAAGTTCCTTTTTTAAAAACGAAATTCGTGCCGGGCACTTGATAATCATCCCCAGCCTCACGAAGTAAGGTTCCTATTGGTGGATATAATCGAAGAGTTTCTGAAAAATAAAAATCGATTTTAGAATTCTAAAAAGGAAACCAAAATATCAGTACATTGCAGTGTGAGCTTAATATTGACCCATACAAAATATATACGCGTGTTGGTTCGACCCTAAATTAGAAGTTTACACAAAACTGATAAATGCTATTTCATCAGATCTGATGCTAAATAATTCCATCTCTTGCGAGAATGAAAAATATCATAACCAATTGTTTATTAAAAGCTTAATATCAAACTCTGTATGGTTTCAGAAGTACCACACACACTCAAAGGTGTCTGGCGACGATTCTATTTAGAGCCTGCGGTATTCAAGATTAGAAACTCCTCTTTCTTAATTTCTGACCCACTCAGAGCTAGGTTAACTCAAAGCTCAGTTCGCGATCTTCCATTCTTGCCTGGATTTGATCCAAACAGTATTCCATTCTCAATTTTTCCCGGCATCGAATTTCGAAAAAAGTGTCAATTTTGGCAAAAATATATCAAAATGTCCTCTTTTTTTTTTTAAAAAAAAACTCAATTTGGGTTGAGATATTGAAACTATAAATAATAAAAACAAAAACTTAGTTTGATGTTACTACGTGTATATTGTGATTAATATCGAGCGTGAATAAATAAAAATATCACAAATTTACTGAGCTCTTTGTTTTGAATTGTATGTTAAATAAAATTATCACAAAATAAAGTCGGTTCTTGGCGATTCTACTCAAAATTTTTGCTAAATTAATATTTATTTTTAATAAAAGCTCTAAAAAATTACATAAATTTTTATTATTCTTAAAAACAGAACATTATGGCTTTCAAAATACAGATAATTAGTAGCAAATAAAGATTATTAACAATCAGTGTAATAACTTTTCTAATTCAACACATTTATGTATTAAATTTGCTAAGGAAGCACAATTAAATAAGAGGATATATCATGTCATATAGTAGCAACCAAACATTGTGTGACTTCTTGCTGCCGAATATTTGCGTATTCTCTTTTCAACTCTAATCAGTTCTTTGTTATATTTCCAATAAAATTTCATACAGAAAAAAATCGATCGAAGCTAAAATGTGAGGACCTTTTTTTCAAGAAGCTTACTGAAGCAAGAGAGTGGAAAATAGGATAATAATTAGAAACACGGGCAGCTATGAATTTCACATGAAAGGCCGCAGATGAAATTAATTTATCTAAAATGTTTTTAGCCAAACTAAGTTTATCCTAAAACGTTTCAAAATTCGTTTTCTGAATATTATTTAAATAGTTTGAATATTTCATGTGTTCAAATTCATCATACATTATCTAGTAGGGACATAAATACTATCGCACCAATGAACGCACGTACTCCGCCGTGAGTATTGAACGCATGGCGTTTTTGACATATGGGTTTTGACGAATGGCAGTTGTTTTGCCTACAAAACAAAAAAAATTGCAGTCTCAGTTAACCCGTTGCCTTGGAGTGGACAGAGAGAAAACCGCATCGCTGTAATTGCGCTTCATAAAAGCAAAATCGAAAAGGGAGATAGCTTCTGGTTGCTGCAGCTACTCAGATTCAGCCGAAGATTTGTGTATCGGTATGTTCAATTGTTTGAAGATAGTGGCGACGTGATAGATCGCCTGCGATCTGGCTGCCTGTGCAATGTACGCCCATAGGAGACCATTCAGATGACCCGCATCATCAAAAAAGTCTTGGGTCTGGGGTCTATAAATGCCGCACCGGGCAATTCACCGCCGCTCTGAAGGAAAATAAATTGAAAAAATGTAAGCGGCTGTTGGCGCAGATGACGGCTACGAAAAAAAAACCTTTTTACGAACGAGAAAATCTACATCCTGCAGTAGAAATTCAATCGATAGAATGATCGGGTATACGCTCGTCGCCGTTGGAAGCTTTGCAAGCCATTCCGCGGGTCGGGAGAGGTCATCACCCGGCGTCAGTCATGGTTTGGTGGAACGTAGCCTATGATGAGTCTGCTGGATTACAAGCATCATCTGCCATAGGAGACACAATAACATTGATTCCCTCAAGTCTGCCCTGGTCGAAGCTGTGAACAGTTTTCCTCTATATAAGCTGCATGCTGCGATAGACGATTGGCCAAAGAGACTCATTTTCATTATTTTTTTGGATTCTACACACATGTACTAATAATCAATGAAAGTTTCAAGAAGAAATTTCAAGCATCACAATCAAAGAAATGGAATTGTCATTGTATCAAAAATATAAATTCAAATCAAAATGTATAAAAAAGATACAAATCTACCAAAAATGGGATCCCTAGTACGCGAGAAAGTACACGCTAGGGGCCAGTGCTCTACCCACTAGAGTACACAAGCTGTTTCTGTACTCTCACGTACCCACATAAAATGATATCAAAATATGTTCTTCTTTCTTTCATAGTGAAATTGTGGCACAAAACATTCATTTTAGATCATCTCCATTTGACAAACCTTCATTAGATTCATATGGGCCACATTAGATAACGATCTGTTATTATCGATTATCGGTGTGTTATTACCGATAGTGCGGTGTGCTCAACTTACCCATTGTGTTCTGATTAGGGCATGCAATCCCGAGATTTCGGGATCTCGGGATCCCGACCCATTTTGGACATTTTCGGGATCCCGAATTTTTTATCGGGATTCCCGAGATTTCGGGATTGATAAAATTCAACCCACTTTGAGAATTAGAAAAGTTTCATCATTACGAAATGAGCAAACAACCCAGAACTTAATGCCAAAAGAAATATAGTTTTATGAAAACGGAGGTGCTAAGGGCTGATTATTAATGATAAAATAATATATTAATGATATTAATGATAAAATAAAAAATGTACATAATACTATTGTTGCCTTCTTATTAGTAAAAACATGTACCTAAAATCATCCAAAAAATTTAAATGATATGGAAATATGCTGATCAAATTTTAATTCGTTTTTAACTAATTTTATAATTAACCATCAGACCAAATAAGGAGATTAAATTAGATGCAATTATAGATTAAGGTTTTACTTGCTAGCACCCATGTACATATGTGGATAAATTTAACATTATAATGAGGTTAACTTCCGGTTTTATGCATATATTTGAAACAAAGTTTTAATTGACTACAAATAGGCCAATATATCTGTTTAAATTCCCAAAATATAGTTCTTTTTTAAAATCCCGAAATCTCGGGATTATCTCGGGATCCCGGAAATTCTAATCCCGAATTTCGGGATCACCATTTCAATCTCGGGATTAATGCCCTAGTTCTGATAGGTTTATCATAAACAATATGAAAATATATTTCTTGAAGTAATCACGACCAGCTAATAATTGGAAAAAGTAGAAATTGATATCTCCATGGAAAAGGCTCTATTAGACTAATTAGCTTAGCCATTTAGTGTCTTTTTCTACTTTTACTTTACAGTTGTTGCCAAGGTTGAACGAATTGCGTACGCGCGTGAGTCAGAGGGCCTCGGATGTGTGTAGCACCGAGCGAGATAGGTATCCTTATCTAATAGATCCATCGGAATTTCTACCGATACCACTATCACGGCTTCTTCTTAAACAATGCAGTAGCTACAGGCGATACGCAGGGCACCCACTGGCAATGCGCGCCCAGAATCTCTGAATTTGGAGCACATTTCTCCAAATTTTGGTCCCATATTGGAAGACGGAATTGACCGTCGCCATCAGTCGCCGTCTTGTCTCACTGGGTCCGCCAATGTTGGCTATTAGTCTACTGAGTGTAGTGACGATTTATGGTGAAAATGCACTAGCAATACTGCAGTACAATAGCTGCGTTTTTTATCCAGAGTGGAGTAGATAACCGACATGCACAAAAAAAAACCGGAGATCTGTTGTAGCTTGCAAGTTTATTTCGTTCAAACTTGTTTGGCGGCACTGTGTTTATTATACATTTGTCAGTTCAAATTCAAATTTCGAAACAACAAATGTCTAGTTAGAATATTAGAAACAGATTAGTTTAAAAAAAAACATGATCGAAGAATATTTGGATTCATAGGATTGACAGCACTGACTTTTTTAATCATACTCCTCCGATTTAACTTTTTCCTGGCTGTTGTCAGGTGGGTAGGAAAATTTGGGGATATTTGTCACTGCAGCCCAGTGCTGTGAGGTTTCCGTGGCTGACATTCCCTCGCTTTTCCCACAGAGTAGGGTGCGAATTCCCATGGTTTTTCCCACGGACAAAATGTGAACTATTCACCACAGTTTTATATTTATTTATCAATATCGCGCAAGTGCCATTATTATTAAACAGCAGTTTTATATATTTTATACACATATACATATATATTTGATTTATTACAGCAAAGAAAAAAAAACATATTGTGTATTGGGCAAATTGAAATGTTTATCAAAGGGTTCGAAATCAATGCAGGTATCAGTTTTATCCTGAAAATTTAAGCGAATGCAACAAACTGCGTTCAGTAAAACTTCAATTATTCTGTTTCGTTTTAAAGTTTTGACGTAGGTTACGTTACAATGGAGAATATTGTTTCTGACTCAGCATTTGAATGTGGCAAAACTAGAGCATACTTTGAAATCGTAGTTAAATGAGTAAACATGCACGCATCCTCAAAATTTTGTTGCCAAATTTTTGAACTGCAGCGAATTCGTTCCGTTTTGGTCTATCAAGATCTATTTGGCGGCTTAAAAATTCAATTTCTGTAAAGATAACATCATTAAATGGTAATCTGTCTTTAAGCTCTTTACATGTCGTGACGTAAAACTGTTTTCCTATTTTTTTATCTCTAATTTTACAGCTTCTTCAAAAGACGCTATGTATTCTTGACATTTTGGTCCCAAATAAATATCCATATCTGGAACTAAATGCTCTTCATTCAATTCGATATTTTCCAGTAAGTCAATGAAACCAGGTTTCACAAAATTGAAGCAAATTCTTCTTAAAATACTACTGCACTCAGCATACAATTTGTGAATCAGTTGTTGCTTTAACTGAAACAGTGCATTAAATATATTGAAATAGTTTAAACTATGTTCTAAAAAGCTGAAAAATGCCTTCACACGTTTATTCCGCATTATTTCGTAACAATATTTTGATTTGGGCCGTTTTGATTTAATGTTTTGTTGAAAAGCGATTCTAGTTCAGTTCATTCCAGGTTTTAACTGAAATGTAAGAATACTCGAAGAAATGTCAACTTCGCCAGGATTTTTTTAAATTCTTTTTCAAATATATTTGGTGGAAATTTTACGAAAGAGTTTTATTTCATTTAAACAATTTTTCCACGATTTTTTTCTACGAGTAGCACTTTTTAACTTTTCCCTTTTTCAAGTTTTAGAAGTTGAAAATTCCCACGATCTCACAACACTGCTGCAGCCAACTGTTGCAGTTGATAATACATCAAAATATTTTCCACAAAGTACAGAGTATGAAATCCGCTGATTTTACAAGAATTCGTACTCTGGATGTTGTGCACTACCACTATCTTGCACTACTCTGGATGCACAGCTAGTCTAGTAAACAAACATTGAAAAAACTTATCTTAGTTTTTGGTGTTTAGGTATCGAGGTCGGTTCCGTAGTTTGTTTCATTTGTAACAATTGTCAATTAATTGGACTATAAACTAACTAACTCATGTATCGAAACTATATTCATGCGTTCAGGTTTGCTAGAGTTGTTTTTTTGTACAATTATTATGCTACGAACACTTACCATTCAAAACCTGGTCAACATACTTCATATCCATCATGGCTTCGTATGTGAATTGTCCGCCGTTTTTGGCCACTACTTCTTCAATGTGGTCTCTAGTCTTCTTTTGAATTGCCGGATGCGATGCCAGCTCGAATAAACAAAATTGCAAGAGTGCCGAGGAAGTTTCGAATCCGGCAGCAAAGAAGACAAAAGCTGTTGCAGCCAGATCGTTGAATGAAATGTTTTCAGCTTCCTTACTTTGATACAATTCGATGAATAGATCCATGAAATCTTTACGATGCTCATTGTGAGCAATTCGATGATCCACCACACCACGTATCACATCCATAAAAAACTCACTGACATCGTCGTGCAATCGTTTGATTCCCAATTTACGAGCGAAATTCGGAACCGATGCCAGAAGTAATTGGACGAAAGTATTGTATCTTTGCTTTTCAAAGATTCGTTTTCCTTTCTCATGGAAAATATTATTTTCCTCCTTCAAACTATTGCAATCAATACCAAAGGCTACTGTTCCAATGACGTCCGTAGTATATCTGGCCATCAGTTGTTTGATTTCAACTTCACATTCCTGCACACAAAAGTCACTGATTCTATCTTCGAGATGCTTGGATATTTCGATTAAAGTTGGAAACATCATTTTCATTTTTCCGCTAGTGAATGTGGGCGACAACTTCATACGAAGAGTTTTCCATTTGGCTCCGTGAATATGAAACATGTGTGCCGAAAGGGGATCATCTTTCTCGTTATAGTACAAAGCTCGACTTTGAAAGTTATTGAAGTCCTTAATGAGAATGGCCTTGATCAGGTCGAGGTCGATGAGAAGAGCCGCTGGTTTGAAGAAGAAGTAAATTCCAACAAATGGATCAGTGTATTTGTGCCGATCGTAGATTTCCTTCAGATGTTCCATGGCATGTTTCTCTTTTCCGATTCCTTTCAGGTTTCCATAAAACAGATGCGGCTCTTCATTCGGAGCATGCATATCTTTCCATACCGAAAAATGCTTGCGAATAAAATATAGTATCAACAGAACCGTAAGCACAAATAAACCAAACACGAGCAAGACAGCCATTTGAATTTCGATGAAAAACTAGATTTGCAAACTTTCACTACTTTCACTGAACTGATACAAATGAAACAAGACAAAATCATCCGTATTCTGTTTCTGTTAACATGAGAAATCTCTCAAACGCCACTTTTTGGTAACGAGACGAAAACGTTATCAGAACAAATATGGGCATAAAGGCGAGGTTCGCATTTATTTCGTTGAATACATATTTGAGACTAAAATCAACTCAGGGTTGCCAGGTCATTTCTTGCAGAATCCCCCAAAATAATTTCAAAATGCCCCCAAAAGATAGTGCATTGCTTGCGAAACCCCCCAAGAAAATTGCTCTGCATCTAGTTAGTTGTATCAAGAATAATATATTTAGAGCTAGCAAGCAGCTAGGATTCATATGTCTTTAGTTCGCCCTCTACTCGAATACGCTTGCATCGTCTGGAATCCTTTTTTCGATATTCATAGCAAGAAACTGGAATCTGTCCAAAAGCAGTTCGTGCTTTTTGCCTTGAGAGATCTCTATAATCCACATGATTTCGAAAGTCTTCCAACTTATAGTTACAGACTTAAACTCTTAAATCTGGCGACACTTTCTTCAAGGAGAGCGGTACTATCCTCATGCTTCGTCCTTGATGTTATTAGAGGTTTGGTTAACGTAGAATATCTTAGTAATAAAATCACTTTCAATAATCCTGTAAGACAAACTAGGCACACACGTCTCCTCAATGAGCATCAACGTCACACTATCTATGGATACAGGGAGCCGATAAATAGATGCTGCAAAATATTTAACAATGTTTCGAACTACTATTCCTCTTCTATCTCTAAACCTTTATTCAAAAAAAAAATGATATACTGCTTTAAATTCTTAATCCAAATTATTTCTCTTACCATATTGAATTAACTACCAGACATTAAAGTCTACTGACACTTAGAAATGTTATTGTAATTTAGGTTAAGGAAAACAGTTTAAGTTTAAGTTTAAATATGTTACTGTTTTGATACCTTGTTTGGTTAAATAAATAAATACATCTCAAATCTTTAACTAAGTACAACTACTCCGATACTGCTTATTTGGCTCTTCATCAACAATAAAAGTTCGTCGGAGAAAGAGGAATAAAAATCAAAAATCAATCAAAAATGTAAATACACTCGTGAAATTTCAATGAAATCAGCAATTTTAAATATGCCAGTGATTTGGAAGTTTCTGGTGTGTACCTATATGGTTTTGTTAAAAAAAATTTAACATTTGTTTTTCTGTTGGAAGTAAATTGTGAAGCCTACTATCAAACGTAGCTGGAATCTTAACCACATAATTACTTCTGAAAACTTCAAGCTCTGCCTGTTGCTCAATTTGTCTATCACTATTGTAGCGAGTTGAAAAAATGGGAGGTTGCTTGGAACAAAAGGCAAATAAAAAAAAAGAAATGTTGCGGGGGCAGGGTACCCTAGAAATGGCCGTGAATGCCCCTTTCCCGCATTAGCGGAGCACCCTTTAATCAGACCCCGACGGATGCTGGTATGCCGCTTTGCCAACTCTACAAGACTGAAGTGGGTCTTTAAATAATGGGGTGACGCTTTGTATAATTCATCCGTCAATGAAATTATACTAGCCGCAATGCAATGATAAAAGGGGCTTTTGTCCGTATCGGACCAGAAGTAGCTCTCAGGCATGACTCGTCCAAGACGTGCCACGTATGGTAGCATCTGAAGGAGGCTGAAAATAATACGAAAAAAAAATTAAACGGGGAAATGTGCCTCCGTTTAGCAGCCCTGAGAAGAAGTAAACAGCCTCAGGCCGCGGAACTTAAAGGAGCCATGACCCCAGATGTTGGCAGGGTCACACCGCCCACTGCCTTTGGCCTACAAAAAAGAGAGAAAGTGGCCAAAGGCCCTCTCTTTGGAGAAAAAAATGGCACAATCAAATGCAAGAGAGTCAGGCCATTGCAAATCCTGAAAAGCAAAAGCTCTTCACGGGCTTTCACAAAATAAGAAAACCAATGAGTTCAGTTTAACAATACATTATTATTGCAATCTAATGGTTATGTTTTGATTTACAGTTATTTTGCTATTTATCGATTTTCGATAACAGTAATTTTACAGCAAGAGACACAAGTTTTTATTAACTGTTTAGGGAAATGTAGGATGCATGCGCATATTACAACGGTTAGTCTTAATTTGAAGAAACGGTTACATGATCATCTTTAATTTATTTTTCTCTTTTTATCTCGACTGAGATATGCATAGAGTAAAAAAGGAAAATACAAAAAAAAACTAATAACCAAGGAAACATATCTGTTTTACCAGTGAGGATTGCTATACAATTGAATTACATTTGATCTTATATACATTTTCCTCCATTCAAGTGGATTCATTATGCAGTGAAAAATATCTAAGAATTTTTCCTATTTATTTTCGTTTATTACTAATGTTCGAAGAAGAACATTAGTATTAAAATCACTTTGGCCAAAAATTCATATTTCTATATATATATATATATATATATATATATATATATATATCATCAAAAAATTTCAGTGAAAAAATCTCAGGAACGCGCCATCCGATTGAGCTGAAATTTTCAGGACACATTAGTGTATATGCAGAATAGTGCCAGGTCTCACAAAAAGTTAATAATCTTTAACCCTTTGGCGCCGGCGGCCATTTTAGTGATTTTTTTAATATACCTATTATTCCGTACGCAAATAATTTTTGCAAAATTAAAGTTGATGAAATAAATTTCGAACCTGTTTTACATGTGAATCAGATATCGTTTTGGAATTTTTTAACCCCATGTGTGCGCTGGGTGCCTAAAATGAGAACGGGAAAATTTGAAAATTTTTAAATTGCGATAACTTTTGACAGAGCTATTCCATGATTACGAAATTTTCAGGACATGTTTGTTTTATTTAGTTGTAGATTAATATACGTTTTAATGAGCGTGCTGGCAACCCTGTAGCTAGGGCAGGCACTGAAAGGGAAAACCTCCAAATCATCGTCTCTCTTGAAAAAATGTCGTTTTTGAAAAAAAAAGCCATTCATATGTAAATTTTGTGCTTTGTTTACATAGACAAAAAATAAAATTTGATATGGTATAACGGGCGCGCCTGGTAACCCTTGCCCAAGTTACCTATATTTTTAGCATCAAAAACTTCTGTTCACCGAAACTCACGATCCGATGAACAGAATTTATTGAAATTTGCAGAATGTATTGGTCCTATATAGGACCAGGTCTGATAGAAGTGATTTTGAAATACGGGCGATTCTGTGCCAGTGGTGCCACCTTGAAAAATCACTAAAAAAGATAACTGCTTTTAGCCCTATAAATTCTGATTGAATCGTTCGATTTTGACGAAATTTACACCGTAGGTGCATCTTACTTCAAACCACGTTTGGTAGAAATTTGGTTGAAAAATTCGGTTGGAGCTGCCAGCTATGATAATTTTGGTGTCTTAAATTTGAAAAAAAAAAAAAAATTTGGAAGTGAAAACATTCAAACCATCGAATATCCTAAAAAATGTCCGTTTCTACAATAAAACCAATCTGTACACAAATCTTATGCTTAATCTACACAGTCAAAGTAAAACTTTGGAAATTTCATGTCGGACAAGAACGGTAACCCTTTCTCAGTTAACCTATATTTTTAGCTTCAAAAACTTATGTTCACGGGAACTCACGAATCAATAATCAGATAGAATTGAAATTTACAGAATACATTGGACTTAAGTAGGGCCAGGTCTGATAGAAGCGATTTTGAATTGTAGGCAACTCTGTGCCAGTGGTGCCATCTTGAAAAATTACAAAGAAAAAAAATGCTTTTTGCCCTATGAAATGTGAATAAGTTACCAGATTTTCATGAAATTGACACATTAGCTGAACCTTACTGTAAACTCTGTTTGATAGAAATTTGGTTGAAAAATTCGATTGGTGCTGCCAGCTATGGTAATTTTTGTGTCTTTGGTTTTGAAAATTCGCTCAGGAAAATACAACTTTTTGCCCTATAACTTCCAGTGCAGTCATGAAATCAAGACGAATTTCATACAATTACTGGAACATATTATAAACATTATTCAGGCCAAATTTGGTTGAAAAGCCATGATAGGGTTGCCAGCTATTGTTGGTTTTGTGTTTGTTTGCAATATCTTTATTAAGCGGTTTTATCGTAGAATTTTCAATTGGTAATGATATTGTGACAATAAACAGCAAATATTAAGCTTTCGATTATTTGAAAAAACTCTCTGCAGGTAACCCTAAATTTCTTTATACTCCTATAATTTCAAATGTTATATAACAACGTGAAGCAGATGTGATATATTCTTGGCTTTGATACTGGCAAAAGGTTGCCAGCACGAGTCGGTTGTGCTACTTTTGTATCAATAAATGCTTACAGTTAGTATTTATACCGGAAACATTTACAATGAAAATAAATAACCGATGTTTCAATTCCCAAAGTTCTGCAAATTTTTCGGGTCGCAGCCCCAAACTCCAACTTCAGTTACAGTGCTGCAGGCACTGAGCATTTTCTTAATTGATATTATATGAGATGCTGCTTTCAAAATTTTATGAAATAAGCAACTGATAACGAATATAATTAACCCGTGTTTTGTTCTCATAAACGTTGAAATTCATGCCAGTGGTAATATCTGAAACCTTCTACCATATGAGTTATAATGCATTCTTGAGACAAAAGTAAAACGTGGCATTTGAAACAATTTGGCCGTAATAAGCAGCGCATGTGGTGGAATATGCACTCAAAACCTGCACGATTCTTCTACTGTTCTTCGAACATTAGTGTTTCTAGCGGTTCAGGTGCGCTAGAGTTTTTTTTTCTTTGTTATGCTTTGCTTTTCTCGGTTCAAATAAACATAAAACTTAAACAACGGTTAATTCCAATTAAACAACAACAACACGTTTTATTCATTATCTTTCAATTGTGTGGATACAAGCTTAGATATTAAGTGATTTAGACTAACGTCTTTTCAAACTATGATTAATAGGTTAGCATAAGCTAGGAATTTATTATCTAGTACTTATATTAAATATTACAAAGAAAATTCGCAAAAAACTTTGTTTATGTATCCTTAGAGCTACTACTAATACTACTTATGGACTAATGAGCTTAAACCTAAGTTCTACATCAAGAGGATGTACTAGTTAGAATGGATGCAAGAAGCGGGTTGTTAAGATCCTGCAGCCTGTTAAAGAAGGAAACAGTGTTACTCTTTACCAGTTTGTCAACCATCATAATGTTGGAGATCCGATGAAGTGAAGCTGTAGAGAAGTGCCAAGGCTTATTGAGCATCATTTTCAGACATTTATTTTGCGCAGTCTGTAACATTGCGATATGAGACACAGCACAGCAGCTCCACACAGGTGACCCATAGGAAATGATTGTTTGCATGCCAACTTTATAAATGAGTAATTTGTTATAATCAGTCAAATAAGAGTTTCGATTTATAAGAGGGTATAGAGTTTTTATTGACAACGCAATGTTATTACAAACATTGGCTACATGTTTTTTAAATAATAAACTTTTGTCGAATGTGACGCCAAGATACTTTAACTCATCATCCCATTGAATATTTTGTCCCAAGAAGCTAAGAGGCCGAGTCGGAAGGTTTATATTTTTCCTCTTCCTAGTAAAGAAGATTGCTCTTGTTTTTGCATAATTAATTTTAATTTTCCATCTAAAGCAGTATTGGTAAATATTTTCTAGTTTGCTCTCCAAGGCATTTATGATTTTATTTGGGCAGTGGTCACTAACATACAGACAAGTATCATCTGCATAAGTAGCGATTTCACACTTTGGGTCTACTGGCATATCCGCGGTATATATGTTGTATGGTGTTGGACTTAAGACTGCGCCTTGCGGGACCCCAGCAGTGATTAGATATTGTGCAGAAAAGGCGTTATTGACTTTTACCATAAATGTGCGATTCGAAAGGAAAGATTCAATAATTCTAATAAGGTACGACGGGAATGCGAACGCTATTAGTTTATATACAAGACCTTGATGCCAGACAGTGTCGAACGCCTTTTCAATGTCTAGAGTCACGAGACCCACTGATTTTTTAGTATTTAGAGAATTTTTAATATATTGTGATACTCTATATAGTTGGTGGACTGTAGAGTATTTCTGTCTGAATCCAAATTGAAAATCAGGTATGACTTTCGTGGATTCGAAAAATGAATGTATTCGAGAAAGAAGGATTTTCTCAAATACTTTGCCCAGCGTAGGCAGAAGACTGATTGGGCGGAAATCTTTGACAGTCCCCGAAGTTTTGCCCGGTTTTTTAATCGGGAGAACAATCGCTCTTTTCCACACTTTCGGGTAGTAGCGTAATTTAATGCAAGCATTAAATATGAAAGTAATCAATACTATCGCCTTTCTGGGCAAGTTCTTCAGTGCCAAGTTAGGGATCCTATCGTCGCCAGGGGCTTTACGATTTTTCAGCGTTTTTATTATGCGAGCTACATCTTTAGGTTTACAAAGTATATTTTCTAAGTCCTGCTCTTCTGCAGGAAGGTTGCTACATGCATTTTTGACCATTCTGTCAATGAAAGTGTTTCCCATGTGAATCGTGGCATTATGAACATCATGGAAATGTTTGGCTAGTGCTTCGGCCTTATCAACGTCACGACAGATCACCTTCCCATCTTTTTCAATCACCAATGAACTGCCAGAGTGCTTGTTTTTTAGTGCTTTCTGTATTTTCCACATATTTTGGCATCCATGGCTCATGCTTGCAAGAAAATTGTTCCAAGCAGCGTTTTTCGCACGTGCAATTTCATATTTTATCCTTTTGTTAAGATAATTCATTTCCGTCTTGAATATTACGTCCCTGTGGCGCTGCCATTTCCTCCGGATGAAGTTACGTCGTTGAATGAGGCTTATAATGAAAGAATTAATCACATTATGATCCTTCGGAAACACTTCTCTGTGTGGCGTGGATTTTTGTATCGAGTTCCAAATGGTTCGGGTGGCGTAATCAATAAAATTATCAATCTGTTCAGTACCTTCAATACTGCCCAAATTTAAGTGGTCAAGGCAGATTTCCCTGCTAACGACGTTACGGAATTGCCTCCAGTTTGTATCTTTGATCGAAAAAGTTATTTTTGGAGGTTTTCGGTTTATTGAAGAGCAAATTAATTCCGTAAAAACCGGAAAATGAGTAGAGGATAAAGCATGCAACACTATGGGTTCTGAAATTTCTACTGCGCTGTTGCTGACAATTAGGTCTAATACAGATGGCCTGCCTGTTCCCGAATGAAAAGTAGGTTCATTCGGAGCATGAATCATGAGCTGCTTCTGGATTACCCATTCCAATAAAATTTTACCAGCTCTATTAGCCCTGGCACAGTTCCAAAAACGGTGCCTAGCGTTAAGGTCTCCACAAATTAAGAAGTTGTCGTAACTTCGCTTGATCAGTTTTAAATCCGAGTGAAACATTTGAAGTTTAGTCGCGTTTAGCTTTGTGCCAGGGAAATAAACGGCTAAAATTGTTAAATTAATATCTGGAATCTTGAGAGCTACTGTTTCTATGATTTTTGTGGCAATAGGCGGCAACAATTCATGAGTAAGATTGTTTCTGACCCAAATAGCAACACCCCAATTAATTCCAATTACAAGCTAATTAATTCCAATTGTTAATTCCAATTACATGTTCGATTCGTACTTATAAAAATAAAATTATATGTGCAGATATATACGAGGGTTGATCCAAAAGTAATGATAAAAAAAAGATGATTAAACTTTAAAAAATAATATTTATTTTTAAATATAGTCTTCTAACAAGTTAATACATTTAGTCCACCTTTTTTCCAAACCCAAGATACTCTAAGAAAAAAATGATTTGTCTCCACTCTCCCACAACACCTCAACAGCGGCTATCACTTTGTTATCATCTTCAAATTTCATGTTCCGAAAGGTGTTCCTTGAGCCGAGGAAAGAGATATACAGTTGGGAACAAAAAAATCCATACACTCTCAAAATTTCATCAATTTAGTAGAAAATGCAAATATTTATGAGAATTTTATATGCGACTTTACTGCAAATGTATTTTTATTAACATAAATTTAAAAAAAAAATGCATTAATTAGCTTATAACCGTAAAAACACCAAGAAAAACGAAATTCAGTAGGGACAAAAGTGTTCATACATTGATCAGATAGTGTACTCTGGTCTTCATTGTATTGCTTTACTGTTCTTTTTCTTCAAAAAACCGTTGTATTTCCTATGAAATGCGTGAATACGATCTAATGATTAGTTTGTTTTAGTAATCTGTGAGCAAATGGAGTGAAAAATGAGCAAGCGTAAGAAAGTAAGTGTTGAAATAAAAAATTTAATTATGGCTGAGCACAGAAATGGAAAATCCGTTGACAAAAAAATGTATTCTTCACAAAGTTTGAACCTATCTCCAAAGCGTCAAGCTCATATTTTAATTTTGCATGCCAAGACAGGCTGCGACACTACTTCAGCGATTTTTAAGAAAGCTAAAATTAATGTGTTCAAATTATTTGAAAGAAAGGTGAAGCTAATAAACTACGCAGATATTTTTAGTAAGACAGAGTGCTCTCCAGAGGTAGCCTTCAACATTGGAATTCGTTTTTTCCTGGCTATGTATCAAGCTCCAGCACAAGAATTATCTATTGATACTCACAGATGTTTCACCTTTATAAGAGCTACACAGCTCAAAAAACCTGTTCAACTATCTATTCTTCCGCCAATATCTAGTGCTGTTCGGCAACATTTATATTGGATCTATTGCCAAGTTCAAATATGGCTAGACAACGGGCTCATTCCTGAAGATTGGGTGTGGAAGTTCATGGATACCATTTTGGAGCGAATTCAAACTCTGCTTCCATCTACTCCAGAAATTTTGCTAAATACAATTTTATGTAATTGCAACAAAGGCTGCAGCTCAAACTGCGGCTGCAGAAAAGCTTGGTTGTATTGTTCACCAGTTTGTGGTAATATTCATGGTCATGCGTGCTTAACTTAATCATCCGAGATTAATACCACCAATGATTACGACTCTACTGATTATTTAGATCCACCTTGTTTCCTGACTGAATCCATGAAAATACAGGAGACAACAGAAGAAAAAGAAGATGATGAAAAGGAAAACCTAAATATAGAAATAGAGTCCGAAGAGGCATAATTATTGAGATTAATAACTTCTGTTTAAAATAAACCAAAAAGAAAATAAATAACAAATTCATAATAATTTATTGAAAAATAAGAATTTTACAAACAAAAACAAATGTGGATTGGGTCTACTTGAGATTCCACATTTCAAAAAAAAAATGCACTTTGTACTCTACCTCGAAGGTGGTGCGGAAAGGAGTGCACGTTTCATGAGAAATATAAAAGTTACCAGTTTAAGAATCAAAATATCTCAAAAACGGTTATCGTTACGAGAAAAAGTTAAATGTTCTAAGCTACAAATTTGTCATACATTATTTTTCTGTAAAGGTGACCGTTACTGAGATATTTGCGAAAGGGAACTTTTGGTGACCTTTGACCCCGTATAAAATGTAACGCAGCACTCGGATCGATGGTGACTTTTGACATTTTGTTCAGCACGCGAGTATCAAGATTCACACCGAAATTCACCCCTAATTTTTCCAAAGTTTCGCCTTTTTACGTCAAATTTCACTGCACTATATTGATTTTGCCTAGGATATGTTATTCATAATAAAAAGAAATTATCCTAAATTTGATTCATCTTTTTGGCTTAAAAAAATATACGGAAAATGTGATAAAATATTTTGTGTAGGTAGCCAATTCACTAAAAATTATAATCGAAATTACTAAAAATTATGGCTGGTTCGGTTAAAATACACCAATACCACCCAAAATCTATCAAAATATTTTGCCTCCCCCATTTTTTCACTTCCAAACAGTAAAAAATACCCCATTTCGGGAGCAAGATACCCCAACCTGGTAACACTGGATCAGCTACACACAGCAGAACAATTATCTTCAATGAAAAAAAAATCTTTCGTAATCTTTATTTGTAACTGTTAAACTTATACTGCGTGGAAGACAATTGCACGGCGTAAAGTACTCAGCTAAGAATCAATCATGAATCAAAGAACTATAAGATTACGACACGCGCATGTCTCTCTCGGCTCGCTGCTTGTGCGTGACGTCACCGGGAGAGTTCGGTTCATGAATGAATGCATTAAATTGTATTGGAATACAAATAAATGCATGAAAAATGGTCTATGGTTTTCTTTGGCAGCATTGTTTTAATATTATAAACTATCAATGAGCTTATTTAGATCATAGGAGATTTTATTTACAGGAGTATATATGTGAAAAATGAAAAAATGCAATGTAATTTGTGTGTTATTACTGTACTGAAAGTCAAAAGAAGAAGAAAAGAAAAAACTATTTTATATGTATCCAACAGATCAAATTTTTGTGATGTGTAAAAGGAGCGAAAAGGTATCGGAACTTGTCTATTGCATGATTGTTTTTGAAATATTTCCCGAAACAACATTAAGTTCAGGATTTAAAACACGAAATGCTTGATAGTCTTCTCTGGACATATTTGAAGGAAAGGTTAGTCAATGATGATCCTGAGCAGTGCTGTCGTTTTAGTGTTTCTTTGTGCAGTAAATAAAACTCCGAAGTTGCAGCAGATTGCTCTAAATTGCAGTAGATTGATTCTTTTATAGGTATATACATATGTGTACACATATAAGTCTTCTTACATGCATTTAAAATACAACTATTGCTATTTGAAATAGCAATAACAAACCATATTCAATAAAAGATTTATAATTTTTTTTTAAAGATATCAGATTCGAGTTTAGTCGTTTGGTGAAAAATTCATATTATTGTTAATATCAGTTTTTCCATATTAAAGAAAATAAATTACAATATACAGTTATATCTCCAGGATTAAGAATTGGGGAAATTCCTATTCATTCTTAGTTCAAAATGACTAGCGGTTGCATATATAACTAAACACACTGAAAAAAATCCACATAGCGCCCAGAGCCATGTAACATAGCGCATTATTTATGGCCCCATACGCCATGTACATAGTACTCTGAGCCATGCAATATGGCTCCCAGCGCCATAATGTCAGAATCTACATAGCACGTGGTCCCATCTTACATGGCGCAGCATTTATGGTGCCACACGCTATGTACATAGTACCCTGAGCCATGCAGTATAGCTCCCAGCGCCATAATTACATGGCGCAGAATATTATGGCCCCACACGCCATATTACATAGTGCCATGAGCCATGTAATATGGCTCATGGCACTACAATTATAACTCGCAGCCATGCTGTGTGAGGAGATGTATAAATATCAGCAATCTTTGATGTCATTAATCCCTCGGGAATTTCTTTGGTAGAATTCCTTCCTCCTAACATCAAGTGCTCTACCTCCAGATGCTCCGAACTGAGAAGGTTCGTGGCTTTTTATTGGATGCAAACTGAATCATTTTCAGATGCACTGAAAAAACACATAGCGCCAGACGCCATAATTTATAGACTTCTGGCGCCATGTACATAGTCGATTTCGGTCAATTTGTGATAAAATATAGCGCCACACGCCATAGTACATAGGAGCAGACGCTATGCTTATAGTCCTCCACGCCATGCACTATAGTTCTCCACGCCATGTAATATAGTCCGCCACGCCATGTACATGGCGTGGAGGACTATAGTACATGGCGTGTAGGCCTATGTACTTTTCGCCATGTATTATGGCGTGTGGCGCTATATTTTATCACAATCCCTAAATCGACTATGTACATGGCGCCAGAAGTCTATAAATTATGGCGTCTGGCGCCATGTGTTTTCTCAGTGCAGAGCGAAACTAACTTACTAAATATGCTAGCTAGATTAAACAAGTAGCAAATTTCGTAAAATATAATAGATGAAACGCAAATGCAATGTTGCAGTGAACTGCATCAAATTACAGCAGATATGCTGCAATTGCAGTAAAACGCAGCACTGATCCTGAGTGTAAATCGCAGTCTAAAAATTCAAAGAAGGAAAATGCAATTCTCATCTTTCATTTAAAATTAGAAAAGATAATTCTATTGTAAAATGGAAACAAATTAGCTAGCGCAAATTAAGTCTATGAGCTGAAAGATTATGTGCTAACAGCTTTTCCAAATTCTTCAATAACAGCTCTTCAAGATGATGCTAGAAAGCCCAAATACAATCAGGGATTCTTATTACGGCGATAAAAGTTATGTGGAGGTCTGAACTCAGGTGCATTCTGAAGGTATCTGTTTTCTCATTCAATGAGATGAAAGTTGACTCCATCAGAAAATTATGTGATTCAAGGCTTGTTCGAAACCTGCCAGCGACCAAAATATTATGCCTTTCTATGTAGAACCACAAAATAAGGGACTGCTAAATTCATGTGGATTTTCAATCTATACAATAATTATTGATTCAGGAGATGAAAATCCCACAATCCATAAGGAGTTAGAAGTATTCCAGTTTTCAAACTTAAAATTTAGGCACTTCAAAAAAACCCCAGAGATATAAAAATGAATTGCTATTTATAGACCGACCAACATTTTTTGAGCTATGGGAGCCACGTAAATTACTCCAATCATAGTTTGGGTTATTCAATCCGTCATATTGGACGTCCTTCATTTCTCAGCTCAAATATTTCATATATACTTAGTAAGGTATTTCCCTGATTTCACCCTAGAGGAGTCTTAAACTAGCAATGGAGTTTTTGTATTGAAAATAAAATTAATTACAATGAGTAAAACCTATTTTTTGAAGTTGAAATCATCAAAAGCATCATTAAATTGTGTTATTTACAATAATATTGTTGCTTAGCCACATCTCGAAGAGTGAACTTTGACTTTCTCAAATGTACAAACAATGCGTTTTGTTCCAAATCTACATCTTTTGAAATATACTTTAATCATATTTTGCATAAATTGTGCGTACGTTTTACATGTAGTACTAAGCACATAATTTAACTGTACATATTATGATTCCTTAAGTGACGATTTTATGTACAAAAATGTATGCAAACATGTTTTAATTACGGATTGTTTAAATGAATTACGCCAGCGCCCATACATTTTACACCAATGCATGTGAACATGCCGCGCGACGAACTCTCCCGGTGACGTCATGCGCAGAGAGAGAATAAAATGGTCACTCTAGTGTCGCTATCTCTAGTGTTTCTTGTATCATGAGAATCAATAAGCGAGCGTTGCAGAAAATTTTTTAGGAGGCAATTTGTAAATGCATTGCTCGTTTGAAGCTTTACATTTAAATTCCTATTGTACATATATTGCTCATGTGTACAAAAAGCCAACTAAATTTATGAACCGTGACAAGCATTAAGATCCCGTTCGCATGCAATAATTTGAACAAATTTAAAGATTTTATCAAGCAATTTAGAGTTACCTGCAATATTTTATTACACTTATGAACCACTTGAAATTATAATATAATTTAAATTAATAAGATCCCGTTTCGATGGGTTTATATCCTCAACATAAATGCAGATAAACAAAGAATTTGAATTTATTTTCTAAGTAAAGTTGAGCGTTATGAAGGTGATTTTCATATGACGATGCAAGAATTTAGTCACCAATCTGCGAATATTTTCACTGATTAATATGACTTAATTAAAACGAACAACAAAAACAACAAAATATCAGATAATACCTAAAAGTAGCAATTTAATAATATAGCATAAACTCGTAGACAGCGTTGAAAACTGTTCCAGAGAAAACGAAAGTGTTTTAGTAACTTAGCGAAAAAAAATCCGTCTAGAAAAAAATCCGCTGGAATCATTAGATGAATACGACGTTCAAAGTACACATTGCTTATTGGATTAAGTCGGTGTACTTTTTGCTTAAAGCTAGGTATTAAGATCCGTTTCATGTGAAATTTCTTTCTGCTAAAATTGAACTTGTTTTTTCGCCCGAGCGATACTATCTGCTATTCCCAAACTTTTTGAAAAAATCATCTACTGCAAACTTTCTCCTCTAGTCGACGCTCGACTGAACGAGCAGCAGCATGGATTTAGAAAAGGGCGTTCTACTACAACTAATCTTATGGTGCTTGTTTCTGATGTTTTGTGCAAAATGGAGAAAGGTGATCAAATTGACGCAGTCTATACAGACTTCAGCAAAGCATTTGACCGAGTTGATCACTCCATTTTGATCCCCAAGCTGAAACAATTCGGAATTGCAGGATCTTTACTAAAGTGGCTTGGACCTACCTCCACAACCGCTTGCAATTCGTGAAATTCCAAGGTCTTATTTCTAAGAAAGTCGACGTGAAATCCGGTGTACCTCAAGGAAGTCATCTTGGCCCTCTTCTTTTTAATATTTTTATATCGGACATGTCGGAGGTTTTATCTGACATTCCCCATTTACTATATGCGGATGACCTTAAAATCTACCATGTCATCAGGACACCATCTGACGCTACCTTTTTTCAGTCTAAACTAAACTCTCTAGACCATTAGTGCTCCGCGAACAAGGTCCCTCTTAACATTGCCAAATGCCGCGCAATTAGCTTCTCTCGCAAAACTACACGCGTTCATTATACGTACCGCCTCAACAACACTGTCACGGTCGATCACGCCGCGAGCCGTACCGGTGGCAGATAGAAATTCATACTAATTCATTGACGCGGACACGCTGACGGTAAAGAGAAGAAGGAATGAAGTTGTAAACAATGAGTTCAGTGGCTAAGTAGTAGCCTAAGTAGACTAAGTAGTAAGATAGATCATAGGATTCGCAAGTAATGATGTAGATGATAGAATTCGAAGTAATAATGTAGATTACAGATTGCATGATTGTAAGATTGATGTAGGTTAAGCTTCGAGTCTCATCGAACCCTGTCCAAAAACGGCCAATACCAAAACTAAGGCGCGCATTTGCCAGGACCCGGTATTCCTCGAAGCTGCTGGTGGGGCCGAGTCGCCCCCATAACCGTTCCGAATAAACAATATGATTAAAGTACTCACCTGACTGAAGCGAAAGAGAAATATGCTGTACAACGTTTTGATACGGTCGTCGTGCACGCGAGCAAGCAGTCCATATCCAATTTAGAACCAAACGTTTTGACAAGTCGTGTGCCTGATAATCGATTGGCAGTTTTATTACTTGCCTGTATTTAATTGGTTGATCGTATGGCCATCCAGAATTTGCGTAAATTTGACCCCATTCGCTGATGCAATTAAGGGCGCTGATGACACTGTCCTGGACGGTCTTGTGCACGTAAGGATCCCGCAAAGAAATGGTCGGAAGACACTAACTACCGTGTAAGGCCTCTCATCGGAATTTGACCTGAAGAAAATAGTGCGAGCATGTAAAAAAGGAATTTGCGGGTAATGGCACTGTAATTGAGCGTCCTGAATACGGCGAAGTATTGCAACTTCAAGGCGATCAGCGTGAAAACATTTGTCAGTGGCTAACAAAATCCGGTCTAACCAAGCCAGATCAACTCAAAGTACATGGTTTTTAAACAACACGAACAATATAAACATCAGCTGCAACGATACCATTCTAACGCACATAATGAGACAACACGAACAATATAAACATCAGCTGCAACGATACCATTCTAACGCACATAATGAGACAACACGAACAATATAAACATCAGCTGCAACGATACCATCCTAGCGCACATAATTAAACAATACGAACAATATAAACATCAGCCGCAACGATACCATTCTAGCGCACATAGTTAAACAACACGAACAATATTAACATCAGCTGCAACAATACCACCCTAGCGCACATAATGGTACAATAAATAATTTTAACGAGAAACAAATTGAAAATACGGCAACGGCCATGGCGACAGACAAAACACAGATTTGACAGATCGTGTGTCAATGGCTGCCGGGCGGAACGCCAGCGGAACGGCCCGTGTTCCGAGATGCACCGAGGCGTTGCCATACATGTATTACAGTGGATTGAGCGCAATGCAAAGTGCAATGACCAAATGCACTTGCGGCAATGCACACTAATGAGAAGGTGCAATGACCGGGAACTAGATGCATTTGAAATGCATGTGAAATGCATGGGGGATAGTCGGTTTTCTCGCCAAACGGAGAATCGAAGATCCCGTCTAAGCGGGATCAGGAAGCAAAGCCGAGGCTACTTGCGAGGTGTGCAAGATATAGTTCGTCCTCTTGTTGATTGGACTTGGTAAGGAATAGACGAGGGTGCAGATTTTGGAACGAAATACGAGCGATCGAATATTTTTCTTTTACATGTATCTGGCGGGAAAAAGCTTGTCGGTTGGCGGTTAGAAAACAATAACTTTCGATAGCGACGACGGTTGTAAAAGGATCGAGGAGCAGATTTTGGGACGAAATACGAGCGATCGAATATCTATTTCTTTCACATGTACCTGGCAAGAGAAAGCTTGTCGGTTGGCGGTTAGGAAACAATAACTTTCGATAGCGACGACGGTTGAAAAAGGATTGAGGAGCAGATCGAGACTACCGAACGAGTTATTGAGGAGATTATCGGCGAAGTGACGGCGAATTACGACGAGTCCGCTGCGGGAGGAGATTGATTGGAGATTAAATTGTAAGTAGTTTAAGTTTATTCTTTGTTTAATACCTGTTTGTATAGCGAGTAAGCTCTTTTGCTTAACCGCTTGTCAGTTGAATACAAAAATCCACCTGACGTTATCTTGTGCTACGGTTCAATACCGTTGCACCTTCTTAACAATAAAAGACGGTACGCTTCGATTTACTGTCAATGTACAATCACTTTATTTCTTGCACTTACTTAAATACCAAATAATTGCTTACATGACTATTCGCTTCCGATTATTTCATGCTACATTCAAAACAAACTTTACATAATATTATGATACACATTTTCATGCCTCGTGCATTAAATCAGGTCATATTGCATTCAAACAAACTTGAACTTCAATTACTTATTTAGGTACATGCACGAAGCACAATTACAGCTACGCAAAATGTTTATGCTGCAAGGCCGTTACTGCAAGCTGATATTTGTAAACAAACATTATTGCGGGCAGAATACTATTTGCTTATCCGCCGCTTATAAAACTAGAACAGAAAATACAATTACTTTGCGATTTCATGATATTGGCATACATTTTATATTAAATAACCTGACATACTGAACTAATATGATAATTCAATTACATTACTATTTTCTATGTCAATTACTAAAAAACGATGATCGAACATTCTCCCCCGCGTTGAACAAATTGATCAACCATCACTCCTCTGGATCAACGGAAATAGTAAACGATGGCGTTGGTTGGCTTCTGGGTCGAGGCGCTGGTGTTGGTTTTCTCATGGTGGCGTTGAAAGCTCCTTGCTTGCGTTTCCATACTAAGTATGCGGCTATGATGATGATACAAGCTAGTCCTGTGTAGCCCAGGGTAAAATGGTGAATGTCCGTTGGGTCAAGATTAGTATGAAGATCTTCCTGCAGCAATAGATTGTGTATATTGGCCTTTAGCTCCGTCAGATTCTTCATCAAAAATTCTTGAGAGCTAACATGAGTGATGTTTCGGATAATGTCTTCAGTAATGTTTCGGGTCGGAACAAATGAAGCATTGAAATAACTTGAGAATAACTTATGTGCATGAATAGTTACACGGTCCTCCTTCAAAATACAGTCATCGCGCAATTGAATAATTCCCGAACCCTCAATGGTTTCTTGAGTTACGAAATTGCCACAAGCAATACTTAAGTCTGTTCTGGATTCCATAAAATAAATCCAGTGGTTGGGAGTTAGCAGTTGAATCCATCTAGGGGGTTGCTTTAATTGAATAGTCTGACATCCTCCCTTGGGCAGAACATGACTGATGAAGCTTAATTCACACTCGCTTACGCCTGATCGTGTTTGGTAAAGAGGATGCAGCTGTTTACATATGTAATTTAGCGTAGCCGTCCGGGAGCATGCTGCTAGTTCCTGATTTGAAAGAGAATAATATTGCTCACGATTCCAGGTCGTTATCAGATAATTTGACGCCGTTTGGATCATAAGAACTGTATGATTCACTATTGTTGGCACTGGTACTAGATGAAGCAGCTCGAATCTTTCATCCGAAAAAAGTGGTAATTTGATTCGAAAAATAATTTTGCTGTTCATGATCCGTCCTTCAATCGTCAACAAACTGTAAATATCCAGTAAATTCTCCGGCTTGACTGGTAAGTGTAAGTGTGGTGGCAAATTTTCCTTGATAGCCCTTAGCTCTTGTAAGATTTGTTGATTTGATAGCAACTGAGGATTAACCTTGCCATGATGAGTATCAATAAGAACATCTAGGAGAAAGGATTGAATCCTTTGGATACTGTGGGTCCCTAAGAACAATTGCACTGTGGCGGATGAAAAGGCCTGTACCGCCTCATTGTCCCACAATTCTCTGGCAATTTGGTTTGTTCGAGTCACTGTCTTGTTTAGTGCGAGGTGAAATTCTTCTAAGGCGTGCCCTGTGGATTTTTCCATGTGCATCATTATATTTGTCGTAGAATCTATGATCGAAGTTTGGTTTTTTAAAAGTTGCACAAGATGCTCATCATTATGCTTTAAATTATCAATGACGCCTTCCATCCTTGTTGCATAATCAGAGTCTAAAACTCCAAACAGATTGTTAGCGATATTTCCCACTACGTTAAGAGCACCTCTTTGTTTTCGATGCGGGTTAGTTTTTGGTGGCGGCCGTAATAGCTCGCTATTGACATCAATCTGATGCATTAGTTGGTCAAGTTGCATAGTTGTGCGAGCACAGGGCCAATTGTGCTGTATCTGTCTGCAAATATTGTGGAGCGTTGCCCATCCTCTCCGGATCGATTGCAACTCTTCCCAATAAGGCGTTAAGTTGTAATGAACTACCAGGTTCCATTCGCTTAAAACCAAATTAACAGCTCCTAAGCTTTCGAAATAAATGCCTTGAGGTGACTCAAATGGTGTGATCTTCACTGGATTGCTCAGAACTGGAAGTATCAAATTTGTCCATAACAGCAAATTTATTGGCGATGCCGTTAGTCGTCTACACTTTGCTTTTGGTTCGCCTGTTTGCACCAATGATGGTTTTCGGATGCTTGGGCCTGCAGATAGGTTATCAGTTGGCTTGTCTTTACCGATATGCATGGTTGAGTTACTTTCCGGTAGCGTGTCGACTTCTTCGACTTCTTCGACTTCTACGGGAAGAGGGGCGAGCTTGTGAATTGGTCGTCGAAATATTCCAGCAGCTGTTCGTACATCGGCTACTCTTATTAAACCGTCGGCTCCCTTTATTCCCTTGACAATTCGACCCATTTGCCATTTTAGTACAGGAAGGTTATCTTCCTTTATCACGACGAGCATCCCTGGCTTTATATTTTCACACCTCTGCTTCCACTTGCTTCGTTGCTGGAGTTCAGTTAAATACTCAGTTGACCACCGTTGCCAAAATTTTTGTCTGATATCGTTGATCTGCCTCCATCGACAGGCTAGACTTGAACGATTTTCTTGAGCTTGCACATCTACTGAGCTTGTCAGTGGTTCGCCGATTAGGAAATGGCCTGGCGTTAGGGCATTTAAATCAGTTGAGTCGGCAGATAATGGCGTGAGAGGTCTCGAATTGAGTATCGCCTCGATTTGAATGATGACAGTCTCCAATTCTTCATATGTAAGAGATGAAGGCGTTATATTTTTAATCAGCAGATGCTTGGCTGATTTCACAGCGGCTTCCCATAATCCGCCGAAGTGAGGAGATCTTGGGGGAATGAAATGAAAGTCTATCCCCTTTGGACTGCAGAGATTATTAATTTTTTGTTGCGCTCCTTTTTCATAAATTACATCTTTTAATTCCGCTAATTGGTTTTTTGCTCCCACAAAATTAGTAGCATTATCGCAATATAAACTGCGGCAGTGTCCTCTTCTTCCGATGAAACGCTTAAGCGCACCTATAAAGGCTTCAGTTGTTAGATCAGTTACTAGCTCCAGGTGGACCGCCTTTGTTGTAAAACACACAAACACGGCCAGGTAAGTTTTCTGCGGGCGTTTTCCTCTCACCTTGAAATGCGTCCAGAAGGGTCCTGCGAAGTCCACACCGGTGTTAATGAATGGCCGTGCTGGCTGAATTCGCGTAGCAGGAAGATTACCCATAAGTTGTGACATTAACCTAGGCCTCGCCTTGGAGCACCGCACACAGTTGTGCACAACTGATCTTGCCAATGTCTTTCCCTTCACAGGCCAATATCTTTGTCTCGCCATTACCAATAATGCCTGTGGTCCTGCGTGAAGGTGCTGAATGTGAATATCTTGCAGAATTAATTTTGTGGTGTTATGCGCATAGGGCAGTATAATTGGATGCTTAGCATCGTAGGGAAGATTAGACTCTTCTAGTCTCCCTTTTACTCTTAATAGACCAAACTCATCCAGAAATGGATTTAAGCGGCTTAGTGGATCATTATTATCCAATTGTTTATTAGCTTGCAGCAATCTTACAGATTGTGAATAAGCATCCCACTGGGCTTCCTTAATGATGACCTGCAGGGATCCTTCCAATTCCTTTGCTAACAACTGTGGTTGTAAGTGACGCTCGGAGGGTGACCGCACGTTGTTTATAAATCGGAGCATGTATGCTACAATGCGTTGCAGCTTCTTTATAGAGTTTCGATGATCGATTTGGTCTATGAAACGTGTAGTGTCCTTTGATATTGATAATACTGTCTTATTTTGTTTTTTCTCGTGTTCGATGGTAGTATCTGCCCGAAATGCTGGCCAATCTTCTTGCAAACCGTGCAAAAACATGGGTCCAAAAAACCACAGATTACAGTTTTTTAACTTATCGGGCATAACACCGCGTGACACCAGATCCGCTGGATTGTGTTCTGATCTAACATGTCTCCACTGAAATGGCATCGATAACTGCTGTATAGCGGATACTCTGTTCGCCACAAATGTGTGAAACAATGAGGCGTCAGCATGTATCCAATGCAGAACAATTTCCGAATCCGTCCAGAAGTAGCACGCGTGATCCGCAATTCTTAATTCACGCTTGAGTCTGTGGCCAAGCTCACTAGCTAACTTCGCAGCGCAAAGCTCTAACCTTGGCAATGTGATCCTTTTAAGGGGCGCTACTCTCGATTTGCTACAAAGAACATTCACCGTGCGAATGCCGTCTGCATGAAAAGCACGAAAATATGCTACCGCCCCATATGCCTTTTCGGAGGCGTCTGCAAAAATATGAAGCTGAGCACTTTGGGGAATCTTTCCTCTTGCAACATGACGCGGTATACTTATTTCATTCAATTTTTCCAATTCTTGGCGATATTTAAGCCACTCCGAATGCAAATCCATGGGCAATGCTGCATCCCAGTCAACCTTGAGTCTCCACAGCTTTTGAAGGAATATCTTGGCGACGACTGTCACCGGGCTTACCAGTCCTAATGGGTCGAACAGTTGAGAGATGTCAGCCAAAGCGGCTCTCTTCGTTACCCTATTTGACTGGGTCGAAAGTGTTTTTATTCTAAATTCATCCTTCTTGGGTGCCCAAATTAGACCCAGAGTTTTAATATGTCCTTCGATTTCTTCCGCCGCGCTCCATGCTAAGGCTTGATCCTCAACTGGAATATTTTGTAGCAGAGAAGAGTGATTGGCACACCATTTGCGTAACTTGAAATGAGCTGATTTTAGAATTTGTTGTAATTGCTGCTGCTTCTCGATTGCATTCGCAAGGGTATCTGCACCTGACATAACATCATCTACGTAAAAATCATGTTTGAGTGCCGCGGCTCCAGACGGATATTGACTTGATGTCTCGTTTGCAAGCTCCTGCAAACATTTCGTTGCTAGATATGGAGCAGAGGTTGTGCCGTAAGTTACTGTATTAAGCTCGTAGCACTTTATGCTTTCCAATGGGCTATCTCGCCATAATATCAGCTGGAATTTTCTATCTGGTTCAGACATATTGATTTGGCGGTACATTTTCTCTATATCCGCAGTGAAAACGTACCGAGGTAGCCGAAACCTTAGCAGGATCGTGAAAAGATCGTCTTGAACAGTTGGGCCAGTACACAATAATTGGTTGAGGCTGACTCCTGACGAGGTTTTCGCAGATGCATCGAACACGACCCTCAGCTTAGTTGTAGTGCTTTCTGGTCGTAGTACACAATGATGAGGTAAGAAATAGCGTGGCTCCGAAATCATGTTTATATTCACTTCTTTCATATGACCTAGCTCCTTGTATTCATTCATAAATTGGCGATATTGCTGGTACAAGCTTTTGTCTTTAGCAAGTCTTCGTTCTATTTGCAAGAGTCGCCGTGTAGCAATCTCCATCGACTCGCCCAGCATATCCGGATCTTTAGCAAACGGTAATTTGACTACAAACCGTCCTTCGTTCGTTCTTTTAGTGGTCTTGGCAAATTCACTTTCACATTTTAATTCTGACCCTGTCATATGACGATTTTCGCTACCCGCCTCTTCTAATTTCCAAAATCGTTCTATCTGTTCATTGAGAGTCCTTTCTTCAATTTCAGAAACTCCACAAGTCACGAGTGTTGTGATGGTAGTTTCGAATCTTCCGGCCACTATCCACCCGAACACTGTGTTTTGAAGCATGGGCAACCTTTTTGCTATTCGGATTTGACCGATAGCAAGCAATTCGTAATAAATCTCGGCACCTAAAAGCAGGTCGATATCACCAGGTTGATCAAAGGTCGGGTCTGCCAGACGTATATTTTTAGGTATGGCTTCCCGTGTGGCGATATCCAAAGGGCTCGTAGGTTGCACCGATGTTATTTGCGGAAGCACAATTGCATTCACTTTCGTAGCAAAATTTGTTATCTTGGATTGTATTGTTAGGCCAACCTGGCGACGTGCTTGTTGGCAAGCACCGCCTAATCCTCGTATTGACAATCTTGTTTGCGTTGTTTGCAGACCAAGCTTTTGGATTGCAGCTTCAGTTATAATATTGATTTGAGACCCGCTATCTAGCAAAGCTCGTAGTTCTTGCGGTTCTCCATTTTTATTTATAACCCGCACAATGGCCGTGCTTAGCAACACAGCATATCCTTCGGATGAATAGCCTTCTGTTGATAGAGACACTGATTCGTTTACTCTTACATCAGGTTTAGTCATTGATACACTTGCAAGCTGATTAGATCTAATTGGCTGCGCTTCTCGAGCGCTCTTTGTGGTAGATTCGAGGCTGCACTTTTCTTGCTTTTCCAAGTGTAAAAGTGTATTATGCCCTTTTTGGCATTTTAAACATGCTCTTGAAGTACATTGTGAGGCGAAATGCCCCTCACCTAAACAATTCAAGCACAATTTCAATTGCCTAGCCCTATTGATGCGCTCAGGAATTTGTAACTGCTTGAATAATACGCAAGCGTTTATCTTATGATTTCCGCCACAGTTTTTGCATTTAATGGCTGGAAGTGTATCCTTAACTGACATTAATGCTGCAGTTCGGGTCGCTGAGGGCTTATTTGGCGTTCGCTTATCAGTGCCCAATGCTTCTAAAGCCTGGAAACGTCGTTCAATGAAACTTAGAAAATAGTCAATAGTTTGTAAATCTCGCGGTGAAGTTAATGATTGCTCGTACAAGTTATGCGTTGCCTTGTCCAATTTCTTAGTCAGGACATGCAGCATCATTGGGTCCCAGGTTGCTATGTCAACCTGTAAACTCTTTAACCCAAGAAGACATTCAGCTGTAATGTCATGCATTCCTTTCAATGCCCCTGATGATTCGACAGATATTGCGGGCTGGCACATCAGTTTATCTAAAAGGGTGGAAACCATGAGTCGCTTGTTGTCATAGCGGTTATTCAAAATAGACCATGCTGCTATATAATTCTCGTCAGAGATTGGCAAATGACGGATTAAGCGCTCAGCTTCACCAGCAAGGTTTACTCTAAGGTACCACATCTTTTGTGCATTACCTAATGGTTGTTCATGAATCATCTGCGTGAATAAATCATGGAATGATTTCCACTTAGCATAATCCCCATCAAATTTGGGAATAGTCACTTGTGGTAATTTAAGATGAGGTTGAACTGATGAAGTTTGCAATGTACTGGAGTTGCATTTTTCTAAGCCTGTCTCCAGAAAAACTAGAATGTCTTGAATGCGTTCTTCGATCGTAAAATACTCCTTATCAGTGTAATCGACCGATGCGGAATTCGGTGCATATTGTTCAATGTTTTGATGACCATTCCGCAATTCATCCCAATATCTTCCGACAGTTGCTATCTTCATTTCATAGTACTGTCTCAGCTGGGGTTGCTCTACGGAATTAATTCCGTTTATAATATATTCAAGAGCGCGTATTCTTGAACGCTGCTGCCTGATGAGGCCTGCTACCTCGATGCTACTATCACGTAATGAAGGCTCATTAAAGTTTGCAGTCTCGCGCTTTTTTGCTTCTTCGTCACCTTTGTTGCTTGATGCGCTTGGTAGACTGTGCATGAGGGTGACTATTGAATCTCTTGCCTTTAAGTATTCAATTTCTACCGCTTGAAAATATTGTTTCCTGAAGTAAGGGTGCTCAGGAAATTCGCACGAAAATTCCTTTAGTTGCTCATTTGTTTTGTCGAATGTCTTCCAGATTTCTGATAATCGACCCAACCGATTAGTGAGGTATTCGTTGGTTTTTCTACTCACTGAATCTTTCTTATAATTTGAAATGATTCTTTCAAGCTCTTGGCCTGTTTCATTCTGTTTGGACGTTAATTCCAAGAACAGATCCTCCTTTGTTGTCATGGTTTCGCTAATAATTCGATCCCAGAGTTAGCAAGAATACGTTGATTAAATTGACTAATCTGTGTTGCGGCCCAGATTACGCCCTTAACTTTTCAAAGATTAAAATGAATTAATTCCGAAGATTAAACAATCTGCCAGTCTGTGTTGTGGCCCAGACTACGCCCCTAATCTGCCTAACACCGTCTTTTGTAGATAAAGAGGCAGTGTTACACTGCAAAAGATTGGGATAATCTCTTAGTCAATCCCAACAAGATCAAAAGGAATAAATACCGAACGAATTCTCTTAAAATTCTGATCGGTCTGAAGTCCTGTCACGGTCGCCAAAATGTTTGTATAGCGAGTAAGCTCTTTTGCTTAACCGCTTGTCAGTTGAATACAAAAATCCACCTGACGTTATCTTGTGCTACGGTTCAATACCGTTGCACCTTCTTAACAATAAAAGACGGTACGCTTCGATTTACTGTCAATGTACAATCACTTTATTTCTTGCACTTACTTAAATACCAAATAATTGCTTACATGACTATTCGCTTCCGATTATTTCATGCTACATTCAAAACAAACTTTACATAATATTATGATACACATTTTCATGCCTCGTGCATTAAATCAGGTCATATTGCATTCAAACAAACTTGAACTTCAATTACTTATTTAGGTACATGCACGAAGCACAATTACAGCTACGCAAAATGTTTATGCTGCAAGGCCGTTACTGCAAGCTGATATTTGTAAACAAACATTATTGCGGGCAGAATACTATTTGCTTATCCGCCGCTTATAAAACTAGAACAGAAAATACAATTACTTTGCGATTTCATGATATTGGCATACATTTTATATTAAATAACCTGACATACTGAACTAATATGATAATTCAATTACATTACTATTTTCTATGTCAATTACTAAAAAACGATGATCGAACAATACCGAAATTTGGAAATATGAGATAGATGATGAATGTGATACATAGAGTAAGTTATCAGAAGTGATAGAGTGTAACTTTCGCGGCGCCGTTATAAGGTAGTGCATAAGTGCCGATATAGGTAAATTAGGAACCTTCGATAATAAACTATTGTGTATGAATTTCTTGGAAACCGCTAGCGTGTTTTTCTTTGTGCTATACATATTACGCGAAACCGTCGCATATTCTCGCTTCCGAGCGTCGGCAAGCGCAGTTTCGGGGTCGTGAAGCGAGTGGCGCCCGACCCACCCCCATCTCCGGTGAGGCTAGGCCCCCGAAACTAACGATTTGGGGTCCAAGAAAGGATAACGGTAATAAATTGGCGCCCAACGTGGGGCTAACGGTCGTAACGGTACCGGTGAAAATTTTCTAGCTTCTTTGTTTCGTACTTGTAGAACCGAAAATACGAATCCGGTAATAGATTCCTAACGCGGAGTAAATTTTTCGTTCGTAGAAGAAGAGAACCGGTGGCTAGTTACTACAACAGCCAAACTGAAGAGATCGGTATAAATTTTGCGAGCAATTCATATTATTAGTGCATGCATATTTTGAATATATAGGGAATAAAATCCGCGTATGATTAATATACATTAGTGCCTTTTTTTATGATTAATACCTATATAAACATTTGAATTCTGGTGCGCCAGTGTGTGTGAGTGGGTGTGCGATGATATTTACATAGCCCAAGTTGCGGGAAGTTCGGTAGGAACATAAATTTTAGATATGAACGATAGCAGATGGAATAGTCCAACTTAAGTGGCTACTTATTTTGATTTGGGGCATTGCGTACTCAATAGGATTTATTGTTGGGTCTGAGAATCGTAGTTTTCGTTTACAGGTATTATTCTATAACAAGTTAGTGCGGTATTTACAGCGTATAATAAAATTTGAATTGGGAGTGTGAGTAGGGAAAATACATTTAATTTAGTGTGTGTGATAGGATCACGTCAGTGGAGAAGATAGACAGGTGTGGAGTGACTTAATACGGTTGCGGGAATTTGATTGGTGAAGAGGTTGCGGACAGTGATTCGTTTTTTTTAGGGTGGCAGTTCGCTGATCGGGCTTTTCGGGGTAGAGGTGCGTGGAGGCTGGGCATTTCGGGTGATTTAACGCTCGATTCTTCTTTTGGCGCATCGGCAGGTTAACTCCCGGGGGAGTGCTTTTGAATTGGGAAACAGAAAATTGCGCTAGCAGTTTCATAGTTGGTCTCTTAGGCAATTTTACTTCAGCTTTAGTGTAGATCTCCGGGTCAGTGCAGGCCACAATGAAGATTTTAGTAGATAGGTTGTCCAAAGACGAACTCACCTACGAGCTCGCTATTAGGGGGTTTCCAGCTGACACCGTGGATAATATGAGAAAGACCCTGCGGGCAACATTAAAAGCAGAAACGGCTCGAGATACGTCATACGTCGAGACGGACTATCCTTTTGATTTCGATACTGATTTCGTAGAGCTGACGGCGAAGGCAGCGGAGATCGAGGAACTAGTGGCGAGAGTATCGGCCGATCAGACAGCTTCAGAGTATGTTAAGGCGAGAGTTAAAATCGAGTTTGGGTTTCGACGTTTAGGAAATTTGCAGGCGTTATCGAGAGAGCAGAAGGAAGGGGCGAAGAATTTACGCAATCGACTCATTTTAGCGATGGGTGCTCTAGTAGAGAAGGTCGAGGGGCCCAGTGAGGATGAGGTGGATCAGCCTAACGCGACTCAAGACGCAGCCACGCCGCCATCCCCAAAATCGGGAAGTCCGGCAGAAGTAGCTAAATGGGGATTGAAATTCAGCGGTGACTCGTCTGGATCGGTTAATGCGTTCCTAGAGCGCGTAGAAGAGCTGCGGCTGGCAAGGGGACTCACTAAAGCTCAACTGTTTAGAGCAGCGGTAGATCTCTTCGACTCGCGAGCGCTAATTTGGTTCCGAGCCAACCGGGGCCTGGTCAGTTGCTGGGATGAGTTGGTGAAAGAGTTGAGAGCGGAGTTCTTGCCATCCGATTATGAGGACCGGCTATGGGAAGAAATTCGGCGGCGAACTCAGGGCGAAAGCGAGTCGATAGGGGTCTATGTAGCTGTCATGGAACGCCTTTTCAGCCGTTTAGAAACCAACTGCTCGGAGGAGGAAAAACTGCGTCTGTTGCGGAGGAACATAACTCCGTTTTATCAACAGCAACTGAGCTTGACGTCAGTGACTTCCATTGCGGAGTTGGTGAAGATGGGCCGGACCATGGATGCCACCAGGGCATCGGTGATGGCATTCGTGCCTCCCAACACACGGTCGAGGCGTTGTCTCGAGCCAGACCTAGCATATGTTAGCTCTGGAAGCATGGAACGAGTTTCAGCCCTGGCAGAATCGAGTAGGGTCCAGTGCTGGAACTGCAGGAAGGAGGGACATATGTCGAGAGAGTGCCCGGAGCCACGGCGGTGTTTTGGTTGCGGTCGCCAGGGGGTAATGAGGTCGGCATGCCCAACTTGTCGGGCGAGGGCTACTGGTGGGAAATCTCGATTCCGATCAAACCAACAGGCTTCGGGAAACGAGCAGCGTGCTTCCTAGGCGGCCAGGCAAGCACGGGGATCAGGCCGCAACCGAGGACACAACGGCCAGTCGTGGACTACGCTCTTATGGAGAGTGTTAACGATAGTCGTCCGCACATACAGGTGGATATTGAGGACGTAACTATGGGGGGGCTGCTGGACTCAGGGGCGAGCCGTACGATACTAGGAGGGAAAGGCTGGTCTCGTTTGGCGGATAAAGGCTTGGTGCTAGGTCATGAGCAGATTGAAGAGGTGCGATTGGCCAACGGCGTAGCCTGTGCGGTGTCTGGGGTAGTACGCTTGAAGTATACCTTAAACGGCCGGGAACATGACATAGACACATTAGTCATCCCGTCAGTTCCCCAAGAGGTGATTTTGGGGATCGATTTCTGGCAACGATTTGGAGTAGTATTAGATATGAAGGGTCAGCAGTGGCATTCTTTGGCCGCGACGACGGCAGTGGTCAGAGGGGCTCTGCGAGATCGGTCACATTTGACTGAACAAGAAAAGTGCGAACTGTCAGATCTGCTGGAGCAACAGTTTGCCTTGATGGGAGATGGATTAGGTTGTGCGACGGCGGTCGAACATACCATCAAGACCAGTGCCGCCCCGATCAAACAGAGATACTATCCTGTTTCACCGGCAGTACAACGTCAGATTAACACCGAGCTAGACGAAATGCTGAAGTTAGGAGTAGTTGAGCCTTCCTCTAGCCCTTGGTCATCGCCTATTCTCCTGGTGCGTAAAAAGGATGGGTCCTACCGTTTCTGTGTGGATTTCAGAAAGGTGAATGCGGTGTCCGAGAAGGATGCGTATCCTCTACCATATATTTCCTCCACCCTAGACAAACTACGAAACGCTAAATACCTGTCAACGCTAGACGTGAAATCAGCCTACTGGCAGGTACCGATGGCGGAGGGGTCGCGACAGTACACAGCCTTCACAGTACCGGGACGGGGGCTTTTTCATTTTCTGAGGATGCCGTTCGGGCTACACAATTCGGGTGCGACGTGGCAACGACTAATCGACACCGTACTTGGTCCTTCTTTGGAACCATTCGTCTTTACCTACCTTGACGATATTATCGTGGTGACAGAGTCCTTCGAGCAACATATGAAGGTTCTCCGGGAAGTTTTCGAGCGACTGAGAGTCGCAGGTTTGAGGGTTTCGAAAGAGAAGTGTCAGTTTTGTAGGGCACAACTCAAGTATTTGGGATACCTGGTGGATGAGGAGGGTCTTAGGGTGGACCCCGAGAAGGTTCAAGCGGTGAACGAGTTTCCTCGCCCAACTTCGGTAAGACAAGTGCGGCAACTTCTCGGAATGGTATCGTGGTACCGGCGATTCATTCCCAGTCATGCGACAATGGTAGCTCCCTTAAGCGATCTCTTGAAGAAGGGTCGAAAATTTTTATGGTCTGAGGAGTGTGAACAGGCTTTCGTGATGTGCAAACGTAAGCTCACATCAGCGCCTGTACTAACCTGTCCAGATTTCGACCTCCCATTCAAAGTCCAAACGGATGCCTCGGATGTGGGCATAGGCGCAGTACTCAGCCAGGCGCACCCGGATGGTGAGAAGGTTATCTGTTACCTCAGCAGGGCGCTTTCCAAACAGGAAAGAAGGTATTCAGTTACTGAAAGGGAGTGCTTGGGGGTACTATGGGCAGTGGAGAAACTACGGCCTTATATAGAAGGAACAAGATTCGTGGTAATTACCGATCATCACTCCCTGGTCTGGCTGAATAGCCTTAAGGACCCTACAGGCAGACTAGCTAGATGGGCAGTGAGATTACAACAATTCGACTTTGAGGTAATCCATCGCAAGGGGAAAGACCATTTAGTGCCCGACGCACTCTCGAGGGCTGTCGTAAACCTAGGCTGCGCCTCTGTCGCACAGATGACGGATGTGTGGTACCAAAACATGATGAGGAAGGTGCAGAAGGACCCCGGCAAATACCCGAAATGGAGAGTGGGGGAAAACATGTTGTGGAAGTGGGTAAAAGGCCGGTATTCCGAGCTCCAAGACAACCAGTGGAAAAAAGTAGTTCCAAAAGACGAGCGGCCAAAGGCGTTGTTCCAGGGCCATGACGAACCTACTGCGGGGCACATGGGGGTTCAGAAAACCTTTGACCGATTGGCACAAGAGTTATATTGGCCAAAAATGAAGGCGGATGTGAGGAACTATGTCCGGAGGTGTAAGGTTTGCCAAGCGGTAAAGGTAGATCGAAAGCTTCCCAGCGGTCTGATGGTGTCGAGGAGTCGAGAAGATACTGCTCCCTGGGAAATGGTTTGTGTGGACCTCGTGGGACCTCTACCACGATCCCGGCGGGGACACTCCTATATTCTGACCGTGGTAGATTATGCGACCAAGATGCCTTTGTTATTTCCCCTAAGGAAAGCAACCGGAGCGGCCGTGGTACGTTTACTGGAAGAAAACGTTCTATTTTTGTTCGGAGTACCACGGATAATTGTGTGCGATAACGGCGTGCAATTCCGCTCTAGAGAATTCGCACGAATGGCCGAAGAGCATGGGGTTACGATGAGATTTACCGCGCTATATCACCCTCAGGCGAATCCAGCGGAACGAGTGAACCAGAATGTCAAGCGTTTACTTCGAACGTATGCATCTGAGAATCATCGGGAATGGGATAAGAATTTATCGAAGATTGGTTGCGCGTTGAGAACCTCAACGCACGAAGACATGAAGGTTACTCCGTACTTTTTAAATTTTGGGCGAGAAATGACCATTCATCCCGGGAGTTATCAAGGCCCGGAGGTACAAGGAAGGAGAGATGCACAGGAGGAGGGAATTGAAAAGGCAAAACTACTGCAAAAGGTCCGCGAAGAAGTTCGCGAACGGTTGAAGTCAGCTGCCCAAGAATCAAAATCACGTTATGACCTGCGGCACCGGGATGAGCAGTTTTTACCGAGGGATTTGGTGTGGCGTCGAAATTTCGTTCTGTCAGACGCCGCAAAGTATTTCTCCGCCAAACTGGCTCCCGAATATGTAGGGCCGTTCTCCGTGAAGAGAAGGGTGTCCGGTTGGACATACGAACTGGAAGATTCCAGCGGGAAAGCTGTGGGAGTGTGGCACGCTAAGGACCTCAAGAGGTATGTGGAATAAGGCAACGTAGACAGTGGCATAAATCTGCCTCAGGGGTATTAACAACAAGAGAATTACCAGTGAATTTCAGATTTGTGGCGCTCTTAGACTAGATAATGGTGGTGGGACTAGAGGATAAGATGGGGTAAAATTAATGGTGGCGGGTTAACATCCATAATCATTTGTGTTACAAGTATCGAGCTGGCTAGAAGTGGTGGCGGGGTTAAGCAAATAGATTGGTAACATAGGTTAGACATTGTAAGCTAGAATTTGCCTAAGGCGGTGGTGGTAGATATTAAGTTGAGAAATTACTTAGAATTAAGTTTAAGTTAAGTTTAGGGGGTTAGTAAACTTCAAAGGATTAGTGTTGATATTGAATGATTAGTCATACCGATAAGGAAAGAAGATACCAAATACTCCCACCAGGTGTATCCAAGACCGTTCTCCAAGATCTACGGGGTCTTCTGCTTTCTTTGTTACTGTAGGGTGGGCGGCTTTCGTCGTGCGTCATGTTGGTAGTTGGTGTCCACGTAATAGAACTAAAAAGAAACGAGGTCGAATGGCATTAGAATTTTTCATAATAAAGCAAAAAGTACCCACACCAGCTATTAAGTTATGGCAAGGCACATGTAAACAGTCAGGTATATTTTGTTGAGGAGTTAGAATGAGGTCGCATGCATTAAACCACAGTGTGAATGGAAAACCAAAATAAAAAAAAAAAAAAAAAAAAAAAAGAAAAGAAAAACGGACGTGGTAGTGGTTAGTAAGTAAGGATAGGAAATCCAGAGTTCAAATGAGCCATAGCCGCGTATGATTTGGCAACCCGGTTAAATAATTATAAAAACAGAATCAGTAACTGAAGAACTGGACGAAATAGATTTTCGTCATATCATTAGTATAGAGCGGACGGGAAATTGCAACGCGAATCGGAAACGTTTGAATGTAACAAGTCGGAAGACTGACGAGGATTCCCACGGAATCCTCTGAAGAGAGGGGGGTGTCACGGTCGATCACGCCGCGAGCCGTACCGGTGGCAGATAGAAATTCATACTAATTCATTGACGCGGACACGCTGACGGTAAAGAGAAGAAGGAATGAAGTTGTAAACAATGAGTTCAGTGGCTAAGTAGTAGCCTAAGTAGACTAAGTAGTAAGATAGATCATAGGATTCGCAAGTAATGATGTAGATGATAGAATTCGAAGTAATAATGTAGATTACAGATTGCATGATTGTAAGATTGATGTAGGTTAAGCTTCGAGTCTCATCGAACCCTGTCCAAAAACGGCCAATACCAAAACTAAGGCGCGCATTTGCCAGGACCCGGTATTCCTCGAAGCTGCTGGTGGGGCCGAGTCGCCCCCATAACCGTTCCGAATAAACAATATGATTAAAGTACTCACCTGACTGAAGCGAAAGAGAAATATGCTGTACAACGTTTTGATACGGTCGTCGTGCACGCGAGCAAGCAGTCCATATCCAATTTAGAACCAAACGTTTTGACAAGTCGTGTGCCTGATAATCGATTGGCAGTTTTATTACTTGCCTGTATTTAATTGGTTGATCGTATGGCCATCCAGAATTTGCGTAAATTTGACCCCATTCGCTGATGCAATTAAGGGCGCTGATGACACTGTCCTGGACGGTCTTGTGCACGTAAGGATCCCGCAAAGAAATGGTCGGAAGACACTAACTACCGTGTAAGGCCTCTCATCGGAATTTGACCTGAAGAAAATAGTGCGAGCATGTAAAAAAGGAATTTGCGGGTAATGGCACTGTAATTGAGCGTCCTGAATACGGCGAAGTATTGCAACTTCAAGGCGATCAGCGTGAAAACATTTGTCAGTGGCTAACAAAATCCGGTCTAACCAAGCCAGATCAACTCAAAGTACATGGTTTTTAAACAACACGAACAATATAAACATCAGCTGCAACGATACCATTCTAACGCACATAATGAGACAACACGAACAATATAAACATCAGCTGCAACGATACCATTCTAACGCACATAATGAGACAACACGAACAATATAAACATCAGCTGCAACGATACCATCCTAGCGCACATAATTAAACAATACGAACAATATAAACATCAGCCGCAACGATACCATTCTAGCGCACATAGTTAAACAACACGAACAATATTAACATCAGCTGCAACAATACCACCCTAGCGCACATAATGGTACAATAAATAATTTTAACGAGAAACAAATTGAAAATACGGCAACGGCCATGGCGACAGACAAAACACAGATTTGACAGATCGTGTGTCAATGGCTGCCGGGCGGAACGCCAGCGGAACGGCCCGTGTTCCGAGATGCACCGAGGCGTTGCCATACATGTATTACAGTGGATTGAGCGCAATGCAAAGTGCAATGACCAAATGCACTTGCGGCAATGCACACTAATGAGAAGGTGCAATGACCGGGAACTAGATGCATTTGAAATGCATGTGAAATGCATGGGGGATAGTCGGTTTTCTCGCCAAACGGAGAATCGAAGATCCCGTCTAAGCGGGATCAGGAAGCAAAGCCGAGGCTACTTGCGAGGTGTGCAAGATATAGTTCGTCCTCTTGTTGATTGGACTTGGTAAGGAATAGACGAGGGTGCAGATTTTGGAACGAAATACGAGCGATCGAATATTTTTCTTTTACATGTATCTGGCGGGAAAAAGCTTGTCGGTTGGCGGTTAGAAAACAATAACTTTCGATAGCGACGACGGTTGTAAAAGGATCGAGGAGCAGATTTTGGGACGAAATACGAGCGATCGAATATCTATTTCTTTCACATGTACCTGGCAAGAGAAAGCTTGTCGGTTGGCGGTTAGGAAACAATAACTTTCGATAGCGACGACGGTTGAAAAAGGATTGAGGAGCAGATCGAGACTACCGAACGAGTTATTGAGGAGATTATCGGCGAAGTGACGGCGAATTACGACGAGTCCGCTGCGGGAGGAGATTGATTGGAGATTAAATTGTAAGTAGTTTAAGTTTATTCTTTGTTTAATACCGAAATTTGGAAATATGAGATAGATGATGAATGTGATACATAGAGTAAGTTATCAGAAGTGATAGAGTGTAACTTTCGCGGCGCCGTTATAAGGTAGTGCATAAGTGCCGATATAGGTAAATTAGGAACCTTCGATAATAAACTATTGTGTATGAATTTCTTGGAAACCGCTAGCGTGTTTTTCTTTGTGCTATACATATTACGCGAAACCGTCGCATATTCTCGCTTCCGAGCGTCGGCAAGCGCAGTTTCGGGGTCGTGAAGCGAGTGGCGCCCGACCCACCCCCATCTCCGGTGAGGCTAGGCCCCCGAAACTAACGATTTGGGATCCCAGAAAGGATAACGGTAATAACACGTCACTCAGCAAGGTTGACAACATATTAGATCTTGGTGTCACCCTGGATGAAAAGCTCCGCTTCAATCTACATTACGATAGAGTGCTTTCCCGAGCAAGTAAACAACTTGGTTTCATTAAGCGACGAGCCAAAGAGTTTAAGAATCTTTGGGTTACTAAATCCTTATATATTTCACTCGTGCGTCCTCTTCTCGAATATGCGTGCACTATCTGGAATCCGGCTATCGAAATTCACAGCCAAAGATTTGAGTCTGTTCAGAAGCAGTTTTTACTATTCGCTTTGAGGGATCTTTTCAACCCTTATGATTTCAGTAATCTACCATCATACGAATATCGCCTTAAATGTATTAATTTGTTACCTCTTGCGTCGAGAAGATTACTATTATTTGCCTGCTTCAGCTTCGATGTCATCAGAGACGTGGTTAATGTCGTTTACTTGAAAGAAAAGTTTGTACTCAATCAGCCCTTGAGAGTCACAAGATCCCGACGATTGCTTATTGAATACCAACACAACACAACATATGCAGCAAACGAGCCAATAAATAGGTGCTGGAAGCTATTCAATAGCATGAGCGAGAACTTTTCCCCTACGATCTCCAAATCAACGTTTAAAAATAACATTATCAAGGCTCTCTCTTTATAATCTCCCCCACACCCCACCATACTAACATATATGCATTGTATATTCATTTTAAATTTAAATTTGGTATTTAATTTGTTAGTCATTTATTTATTACTTTATTTGTTGTCTGTTTATAACTAATTTTATTTATGCACTATTTATTAGTCTTGTATTTTTTTTATAGTTTTATAGTTTGTTTTATTTTTATTTTGTTTCGTAATTTGATGCATGTACTATTTTATTTTATTCTTTTTCTTATACATGTACGCCTTGATTGGTAAATAAATAAATAAAAAAATAAATAAATAAAAAAATTTTCGTGTGAAAAATTCCATTTGCTAAGAAAATGCAGATAGCTTTATCAGCATGTCTCCACTGATTTCACGCTAATTTAGAATAAGCGGTAGTGTTGGGCCGATATATCAATCACTGATATTTTTCACAATGAATTTTCATTTCATTTTTTCCCTGGTAGCAGCAGTAACTACATATTCAAAAACAGTAAATGGAATCACAGCGAGCGAAATGCTAGTGAATCAAAACTCAGCGGAGGAAACCACCAAAAAACGAAATCGCAACAAACCCAAAATCACCGCGACCGAAATGTCATCGAAAGTCACAGAGCCAGCGAAAACTGTGATTTCGCTGTGGCTTAGCTGTGATTTCAATCGTTGTGATTTTGTTCGCTATCATTCCATTTGCTGTGATTTCGATACTGTGATTTTTCCCTGGCATGTGAATTTCGAACTTTTGTTCGAGTCGAATTTTCCAAGATTATTTCAAAAGTGCGTGAGCTGATCAAACTGAAATTTTGAGAAATTATTGATGCATATAAGGAATAGGTATGTGTCAAGATGAAACATAATTATGCTCAAATCTTGTACAATGTCGGCCATTTCAGTGAATTTTCAGTTACCCCTATATTTCTTTGTAGAGAAGAATTTCAGCAAAAACAAGGACGCAAAATTAAAACTGATAATTTTTTATGTGTAGCTATGATAATGCTCGGGAAATTTTTTATCCTGGGCGGGTGCTGAGTGCCTAAAAATAAACAAAGAAAATTTGTAACATTTCAAGTTGCAATAGCTTCTGCCAGAAACATCAGGTCATTATGAAACTCACAGGACGTATTACTGCTTATAACGAATAGATTTGCGTGATTTTTGACGAATATTTTTGCAACCCTTTAAGAACGGTGGATAAGAGAAAAATATCCCTCGAGTAAACGAATCTCTTGAAATATTTTTGGTTTTTGGAAATAAATGCAAACGATTGATGAATCAAATGCATTGGCTACACAGTCAGTTTAAATTTTACAAAATCCCTCAGCCCACATGAACAGCAACCCTTCATTAAATTAGCTATTTTGAGCAACTGAAAATAGTGTTCGCGGGATCTTAGCCCTCCAAGAACACAGAAGGTCAAATTGACCCCAGAAACCTTTTTGACCGATCGCAGCGCTTAGGCCTGAGGGAAAAGAGGAGTACTATAGGCTCCTAAATATATTTCTGTGTCTTGACTATAAGTTTACACCGTTCGCCAAATCGTTAGCCGTCGTTGAGAAGCCTTTGAAGCAGATCAAGGGGTCAAATAGACCCCATCTGTACTTGACGTCAACTTTGAGGTAAAATCTCAAATTTTTTTTACTCTATAAATCGACAGACTAATTTAAAAAAGCGAAAAAATAAGTTTGCAAGTGTTTTAATTTTGTTGTTTTTAGCAATATAGCGTATAATCTGCGTTCTAGTGTACGGAATAATTTGTTAGCTGAAGACAATGATAACAATTTTGGCGACATTGATTCCTCCGAAGACGACCATGTCTCGGAGCAATCAGAATCTGATTATTCAGAAGATTATACGTTTTTTGCAACCCTTTATGTAGGGCTTATTTTTTTATTATTTTACTATGTCTGGGGAGTATCCATATACATTTTCAGCTCAAAATATTAAAAATTCACAAAGTTATGATTTTTTTTTAAATATGCAAATTTTAAAATCTTCACAATCGCCACCGTAAATATGCAAAATAAATACCTTTTTTTCAAGGGTCACTATAGGGCTATTTTTTTTTATAATTTTGTCATATCTTGGGAGTATCCACTTAAATTTTTAGCCAAAAATATTGAAAATGAAATAAGTTACGATTTTTTTTTTTGTAAAAAAGCTAATTTTCGACAAAACTGTTTTTTCTCGAATTTTTCTAGGTATGTTCAGGACATTTAAGGCACTTCTAATGTATGAAAACTACTAAAAGAGGTCTCAAACAATACTTACAGATTTTTTCAAATGAAAATCTTCAGTGGCGGCGATTCTATAGACGTTCAAAAGTGTTTGGGGTCAATTTGACCCCAATTGTTCTCGATGATCGAAAAAATAGGTGTGTTCTCGGAGGGTTAAGACCAGATCATCAGATCAATATAAAGTTCATAGGCTGTATTGGCCTTGAGTAGAAGAAGTAATTAAAAAAAACTCTAGCGCACATGAACCGCTAGAAATACTAGAATCGTGCAGATTTTGAGTGCATATTCTACCACACGTCCTCCTACCTGTTTCGAGTGCAAATTCACTTTGATCTTAACAATATATTTAAACTCATAGGGTGGAAAGCGTGGAAAGGATTTCAGGAATTTCAAAATTTAGCAAGGCCAAATACTGCAAAACTATGAAAGCAGCATAGCATAACATAAACAAAGAAAATGCTTATTGTTTGCAATACTTTACCAGCACTGCAACTAAAAGTTTCCCACAATTGCCTCACGTCAAAATCAAATAACTCTATCGATTTAGATTTTATCCGATGATTTCGTCGAAATTCAAAGGGCTAGAAAGATGTTTAGGGTCACAAAACGAAAGATGTTTAGAAGCAAAAAATTTCTAGAACTTAGAAAATTTAAACATTGGTAAATTATTTTCATTGTAAATGTTCGTGGTATGAATACTTAATAAAAAAGCATTTATTGATAAGAAAATGGCAAAAAATGCCTCGCGCTGGCAACCCTTTGATAGCATCAAAGCCAAAAAATATATACAGTGGGTCACAGCTTAATTTATGCAGTTCATACTCTATGTTATGAGGCTCTGTAACTACGAAACTGGAAAGAATATAAACTTAAAACTTACGCTATTTGAAATAAAAACTTGTAAATTTTAGACGTAAACTTTATTTCATGGCAATGTTTATTATTTATAAGCTACAAATCAAGATACTTCCAAAAACATCAAAATTCCATCACACAGCTAATTTTATGCAATTACTGATAATATAAAATAAAATGAAAATACATAGAAATTATGTAGATTTTAATATTTTGTGTGATACCCCTTTTGGCTTACAACAGCTTTAAGCCGATTTGACATTGAATTAACTAATTTACGTGTAACATCTGGTGATATTTTCCTCCATTCGAATTCCACAGCTCGTTTCAGATCATTCTTGTTAGAGATTGTATGTTTCCTGATATTTTGCTCCAATATTGCCCATAAATTTTCAATAACATTCATGTCTGGTGATTGTGGTGGTGGCGTCATTAAATGAGGACAGCTGTATATCAGCCATGACTGAACAATGCCTGATTTATGTTTTGGGTCGTTGTCTTGATAGAATCGAAAATTGGACCGAATACCCAAATCTTCAGCGCTTTGCAACAAATTATCTTTAAGAATCTGAAGATACATGTGCTTGTCCATTGTTGTTTCTATAAAAGTCAGTTTTCCTGGACCAGAAGCCGACATACAGCCCCATACCATAACACTTCCTCCACCATGCTTAACAGTTGGCTTTAGGTTTTCTTTATTATACTCTGTATTTGGCTTTCTCCATACGAAAGACATGCCATCTGAGCCAAATATATCAAATTTAGATTCATCGGCAAAGATAACTCAGTTCCAGAAACCTTGGCTCTTACCAAGATGCTCTTTAGCAAAGTTCAATCGACTGAGTTTATTTTTAGGACTAACAAATGGATTTGTCCGGGAAACTCGACCATGAAAATCGTGATTCCGCAGTACTCGGCGAACAGTTTCCACACTAAATTTTTTGCCAAGGCTTTTGGTCACTTCGGTGGTCAATTTTACCGCGGAGAGCCCAGGATTAGCAATAATTTTCCGCACAATGTATCGCTCGTCAGCTTCGTTGAAAATTTTATTTGGTGCTTTTCTTCCTTTATCATGCACCCGGTTCTCGTGCAAAAAACGCTCAATAATTTTTTGAACAGTATATGCGTTTATATTTACCATAGAAACAATTTTCCGCTGAGATTCGCCGTTTTTAAAATGGTGTATGTTCTTTTTCCCTTTGTTCTGTATTCATACGAAGACCCATTTTCTATTCTATTTGTGAAAATCTTTTCAATAACTAAATCACACTTCAAACGAGAACAAAGTAATTAATAATCAATTATCAAAGTGGACACAAGAAAAATGCTTTCAGAACTGAATGGAAGAGTGCGAAATCGCTAGCTCTTAGCCACTGCATAAAATAAGCTGTGACATGTAATATCGATACTTTTTTGCTTTTCTTCGAATTTTAAAAGCCGCAGACGCATTTATTGATTGTTCGGTGTTTGTTTCATATTTGATGCAGCTGTGATAACCATTCTACTTTGATTTTTCATTATACAACCTTTTCGTTTAAAGAATATACCGTATGAAAATGAGAAGTATCTACTGCATAAAATAAGCTGTGACCCACTGTATAAGGTCTGTTCCCGTACTTTCAGTAACTGAATTTTACTGAATTTTCCTGAATCATGTGGTGGGGAATTTCATGAAAAGTACGGGAACGCTCTCATTGTATTTCCTGAAAATTTACAACCGAAAGTGTCAGTTTTCGGTTTTTGGGAGAACAATAGTGATTATAAAGTCATCCTAAGCGGTAATAAATTATCGCCACAAAAATATTGGACCTTCATAGCAACATTACGCCAAAAATATGTTGCTTGCCGCGCACATTTGAAATATTTACTCCGTTTGACACTTTTCAGTATTTTTCAGTAGCTCAGACCCTACTGAAATTACTGAAAGAGGGGAAATTTTCAGTTTTCAGTAAAACGGAGTACGAGAACAGCTTCATTGCAATTAATCGCGATTAATCGCAATTAATCGTGGTACGGGAACAGACCTATAATAAGCCTGATTCCCTGTATACAGTCGAAATTGGGGTTAGATTTGGCATTCCAAATTTTGTTTTGATTTTATAATTAATCTTCCAATTAAGTCAATATTTTGCTTAGCTATTTGATTCTATAGAACTAATCCGTAGGTATATTCGATAAATGAAAAACATTAAAAATATAAAGTTTTTGGTCGGTGGTAGAAATCGATATCTTTTCAAGAATCGTATCAAAGGCACTACCTTATATCTGATTGGTCCAGCCAGGATATTTTTTCATCTAAATTTAATCCAAGATATTTGAACGTGTCTAATCTAATTTAATTTTAAGGCTACTTTAATAACAAATTATGGTGTTTTTGCATTTAATTCAAAGTTTTGCATGTTTATTTTAAGAACATATAAAAAAAACTGGCAACGAAACAAATTTCACAACATTAACGTAAAATTTTTCACTAATGATCCAAAATAGCGCAAAAAAAAAGTTAAGGCACAGCGCAGTTTTATCTGAAATTTTACGTTAATGTTGTGAAATTTATTTCGTTTCTAGTTTTTTTTTCGATATCGCTCTTAAAGCAAACATGCAAAACGTTTAATTAAACGCAAAATCACCATCAATTATTATTAAAGTAGCATTAAGATTAAGTTTTTTATTCTTATTGAGAGTTTGTACCTTAACTTTTTCTTACCCACTGTATAACTGCTGCCGACCGAGTAGGAATGAAATAAACTTGCATGCTACTTCGGACCGTTTTTTATGCATGCCGAATATTTACTCTACACCGATTGAAAAAAAACGCAGCAACTTTATCTCTCAATCAGTAAATTGTGCAAAAGACCAGGCAAAATAAATAAATTTACAGCAAAACTCGACTTGATGGACCCCATCCGGGAAATTTTTCCACCAGAGTGCGGTAGCCAGGGGTCGAAAATTGAATAAAAACACACAGTCATGCAAAAAAATACTCGAGAAGACAACACAACAAAAAAAAAAAAAACCCCCAAAAGCAAACACAAAAACACAAACATACTATCGGCAAAATACATGTAACGGCTGTGTGGTGCATCAAGTTGAGTTTTACAAATTGTATATTTTACAAGTGCTTACTTTGCTACTTGATTTGTGTTTTTAATTCCTCAAGTGATATATCTCTTTGCCTGCAATGAGATTAAGGCTAGCGCCCATTCCTGACGTCACATGACCATAGACATGTCAATGAACTAATTTTTCTCTAAAATGGTGTGATCTTGCCTAAACTAGTATTCTATTCAAGAACTAGTGTGGAAAGGCTCAATCAGAGCAAACTAAAACGCAGGAAGATGTGATGCAGTTTTTGCACGTGGTGAGAACCTGCAAAGCGCAGGCTCTATTTCGGAGTTTGCTACGAAAGTTAACGGAGAATTAGGCTGAATGCAGTTAATTTTAATTTCTTATAGACAAAAATTTATTTTGTTCGACTGACAACATAAACTTTCAACTGATCACTGTATAACCTAAAGCACTTCATGATTTATTTTTTGTCATTAAAGTTCCTGAGTTACAACGAATTTTTCATGGATTAATCTTTTTTCATATAGGTGCGCACTTCTCCTTGGTTTTCGTTTTATCAGAGCTGTGGACCATAGAAAAAATGAGGCGTCTAAACTAGAACATTTGCATGGAGCAGATCACATAAGGTTCTTTCGATTCTGTATTTGATTCGATTCTGAAACAATTTTATTTTCAGATTTACAGGTGCTTGTTTTAGGCGTTTTCTACGACGATAGGCAGCTAGTTTTTCCTCGACGAAGAATTGAAGAGAAAATTACTTGGCTGATATTAATACAGAACATAGAATTACAATAAATATATTTGACAGCAAATTATGTAGTTTCTCTCGAACGATGCAAACGGTAGATGTAAAATGGTACATTTCTCCGTTTATGGTGTTGGACTTGGAAAAGTGTGCACTGACTGACAGAAGGAGAGTGTAAAAAATTAGGGTTGTGAAAAAGTGGGCTGTAGAAAACTAGGGCTGCGGAAAATGAGCTGTTGAAAATTAGGGCTATCAAAAAATGGACTGTAGAAAACTAGGGGTGTGGAAAATGAGGACTGTAGAAAATCAAAATTAAATCTGAAAATGAGGGCTGTCAAAAAAGTGGATTGTAGAAAATGAGGGCTGAGGAAAACGAGAGAAGTAAAAAATAAGGGCTGAGGAAAACGAGGGAAGTAAAAAATGAGGGCTGTGTAAAATTCTGAATTCGATTTAAAAATATTAAATTAAAAACCAAGTACAATACTTCAACTAGAAATAAATCAAAAATTTCAGTCCGGATACTTACTATACCTTACTTATCTTCTTTCTCAAAAGAACTCATATTAAGATTTTTTTCTGCATAAAATCTTACTTTTATTTTGTAAAATATGGCATAAAAAATCATGCACAGGATAATAGGCATGAAACATTGCAATATATCATAGTATTCTTACTATTACTTAAAAAAAAATAAACATTTTTTACTTAAAAAGAACAAAGAAACTAAAAATAAATTTACTAAAAAGATTTTCAATTCGCCAATTTTACTATGTCCAAAAATAGTCATGAAATTATATTCTAGCGTGTTTTATATGCACTACGTAATAAAATTTATTATTTATAAGAGCTTATTAAGGAAAAAAAATATTTTAAATATGTATATAACATGCTGCGTAACTTTTTTGTTTTTGCATTTTCAATAAAAATTTCTGTTTATTATTTTCTACATTGCAATTTCAAGGCGGTTTATATTTTAATTTGAGACGCTTAACCTTTTCACGCTGTATTTGTTTGATTTTCAAAATTTGTGTAGTTTATTCTCTCTAACGACGATAAGACAAAGGAAATAGAGAAAAATTCGGATTCTTAGAAACTAGAATATTAAAATGATAGCAATTAGTGCTTCAGAAAAAACTTTTTTGATTGAAAACATTTGTGGTCAGAAGAAATTAGAATTTATGAATTTACTGAACACGTATTTGTTTGGATAAGTTTTTTTGTTGTTTTTTTTTAAATCTATGACGGAAAAGTATGGATCAAATGAATACAATAAAAGTAGAGTAAAAAGTAAATTTTTTGATCAGAAAATGTGTTTGAAAAATTATTTTGAATAATTGCTTCATACAGACTATCTGGCAAAACGTTGTCATAGCTGTATTATTCAAACTGAATTGAATTCATCCTTGTTATTATTTGCGGTTGTATCTTAGCATATACCTGTTGCGCAATTCAATTAAACTCTTTCCTTTAAACATCGCACATAACTTTCGTACAAACATTCTTTCATCAATTATATCTACAGTTATATATATGTATTGTGCATCGCAAAAACTAAATATTTCTTGTAATTTTTTTTGTTTTAGATTTTCATCCATGTTGCCAATGTTCAACAATCAGCTCAAACTGTATCTTAAAATCGACGTTGAACACAATATGTGTGTGCTTGTAATTTGAAACGAAAAACAAAACTATTTTCGCAAAACTGTTGCATATATCTTATATCAGAGTATTTCGAAATATATTATAGTATTTCAAAAAATCTTTGCTTGCTATTTTTTGGCGATATAATAATCCAATTCTACGTTTTTGTATAGATTCGAAAAACATTTTATTATCTAAACATTTAATTTTCATTCTTTACTATTCATAATCAGAATGGATTCGAAAAATTAAGGCAAAACGACTTGTTACTGAGCATATTTACTGTCAAATGCAAAGAATTAACTGATAAGAATTTAAATTAATTGATCAATAAAAAGTTAAGGAAATTATTGTTTTTGTGTTACTGTTTGGACTGTTGATCAGATTGACTGGTTATTTATGAAATTTAAGGTTATAAAACCGTTACTAATTTACAATATTTTATTTTTATTTCTTCGGGTTTAATTTTTTTGATTATTAAATACTATCTATTTCGATTAGTGAACAACAGCTCGTACATAGCATCAATAATCTTGGCTGTCCATAGCACAGTTCCATCAAGAACAGCGAGCATAACGGATTATTTCGTCCAGAGTTGAAAAGGATATTTTTTGAGTATTTCCACCACCAGCAAATTTCGATTGTAGTTTTCGCGATCAATCGAAGGCGACTTAATATCGGATGATATTGATGGTGTTATGTCCATTTGTGTAGACTGGTTGAAAAGAAAAACATTACAAGCAACATCCCCATCGTTCTTGTTTTGGAAGTAGTGGTATTGCACGATTCGAATCAAAGCTACTATCACTTCCACACGACTCGGATGGTCCTGGGAAGAAAGTGCCCGCTATCAACGGGTCAACGCACCTTATGTTTCACCCACCAAGTTAAATGGCGTACAATTGCAACTTCTGTCTCCTTCAAGTTCAGCTAGTATTGGTGGCGATGGGAGAATGCATGCTCCGTCAATTAAAGGATTCGCTTCTGGTCGACATAAGATTTGCTCTGCCGATATTTTGCATGCCAGCGGTAATGTGGTAGATTAGAAATCAAAGTGTGGTGATTTTTGTAAGAAGCGTGAAAGTTGAGCCTCTTCAAGTATGTTTTCGGGTGAATTGTTTATGAAGGTATCCTAAAATTATTCATAGAAGAATTATTAGTGAATTGCAATATAAAGTTGATGAGATAATCAATGAAATTACATGATTATATGATGAAATTACATGATTAAATGATACGTAAGTAAGTTTAGTAAGTTTAAACGGAATTTCTGTATCTTTAATTGGGATTTTTTTTTAATTTCCAAATGGATTGATACTTTCGATTTTGTCATTTATTTTCATCTAAATTGTTTTATAGTTTGCATAAGAATAGTCCATTAAGAATATGACTGCTTGCAAAACATTGAATTGAATTAATTTGAATATTTTACTTGCTTTTGTACTTATTCTTACTTGCAACTACAATTTTTCGAAATGTATATTCAGCTTATTGCTCATTATGATACTTATAATTGCTTATATAATAATTAATTTCAATATCTCATTACTCATATTAGTGCTAAACGTACATTCGTTTCATTTTATATTTGACAATATTCAAAATAGACCTATACATTTTTCATTGGTTAGTGAAAATATTTCTGTATGAAAAACATAATAAATGTTCTTTTATTGATTTTTTTACGATCGAAAAACTTCTGTTATTTAAGCAAGATTTAATTCTATTTATTGGTATATATTGATCATTTTATTTATTTACTCCCTTATATACGGAACTAATGTTTGAAATTATAATTCATGTTCTAACCTTTATAATTAATACCAAACTAAACACCGGACTCATGCATTGCATTCTATTTGTTTTATGTGATTTACATTATCAAAAATAACTGCTCTCCTTGAAATCAAGTTACCAATTCGCTTTAAACGTTCCATAAGTGAAAGTTGAAGATAGTTTAGTGATAGAAGATAGATTAGTTGTAGGGATGAGCCTACGTCTAGTCTACGTTATCTACCTTGTCGCACCCCCCAGCATCTTCATTACCTGCGTTAGTCCAGCCAGCATCTTTGTTTGTAGTGACCGTTCTATCCGCATATCTGAAAATATGAAATAAAAACATTAAGCATGCTTTAGTAATATAAGGCGAATATATTAAGAATACCTGTCAGGAAATAGTTATTATTTTATCATGTCTCTCGCGTAAGGGCAATTTTTAAATCTGGAGGGCACGCTCGTATCCCTATCAGCTAACCGAAAATATTCGCGATATATGTCCTTTACAGTTTTCCATTTGTTTTTGGCGGCCTCTGGAAATGAGAGTTTTGCTGAATTAATTATTTACATTTATTAAAAATGAAAATCATAGATTATTCAAATGGTCCTGTTTGGATTTTTGTACATATTTCCTATCAAAACTGATTTTTGAATGAAAGTATACGAAAGTCAATATCTATCGATAAATGTTGATCAATCTGAGCAATTAGACGGAAGAAAACATATCGCCAATGCGGTGGTATTTAAATTAAAAACTGATTCAAAAACATTCTTTTCTATTTTTAAGATACTCATTTCGCTTGCATCTGAGATCATCCTCGCCAGTGATTTGTGCACTACGTCCAGTTGCTCAGACAGTGGGCTGAATAGTGGACTGGGCTGGTAAGTGTCTTGAAACAACATAATGCCGAGTTTGTTTCAGCAAAAAGGGTTTATTTGGGCATACAAATCATGTCCAGAGATCTCGTAGGGTAGTGTTCAAAGAATCGTTGGCAACAAACTACATATGAAAAAGGTCTCTGCGCGTTGGGTGTAGGGCTGCCAACTCATTGGATCGGAAATCCGGGAGGAAAATAAAAAGTAAGTAAAAACCAATTTTATTTATTTCAAATGGTATTTCTTTACACTATGAGTTGCTTGTAGTTTCTTTTGATTTGCAGTTATAGAATTCTTTACATGTGTAATTAAAATTTGTGCATGCCTGTATTTCTGATTTTACATGTGTTTCATTAAGCCGATTCCGATTTTTTGCGATTCTGCTTTACATTTTTCCAAAAAAAATTAGCCCAACGCAAGTCTACCCTCTTTGTTTCACTTGCTACAAGGTCACGCACTTCTCGCAGCAAACAGTAATTGTCGTACAATTTATCCTCATTTATTGGCACGTTTAGAGAAGCACTCAGATCTTTTATTTAATCAATTGTACAAATCGAGTGCGATTTACGATGTTTAATCATTAATCTTGTGTTATCTACCTGCATATAAAAGCGAGCATAAAATATCAATAAAAATATAAAAATACCTTTAAGGCAATTTTTGTTAAATTTCCGGGAGAATTCAACTGTATTCCGGGAGCCGGGAGATTTTTCAAGTGAACTGTATTTTTCCGGGAAAATCCCGGAATTCCGGGAGAGTTGGCAGCCCTAGTTGGGTGCCGAGGATGTTAACCGACGAGCAAAAGAACAAACGAATCGATATTTCGAGGGTGAATCTCGAAAAGTTCCATGCAGATCAAGAGATTTTTTTGTAAAGTTTCGTGACCATGGACGAGACCTAGATCCACAATTTTGATCCAGAAACCAAACGGAAATCGATGACTTGGAAATGACCCTCTTGGCCGTCGCCGAAGAAACTCAAAGTGTCGAGTTCGGCAGGGAAGGATATGACATCAGTTCATTGGGACGCTGAAGGAATTATTAAGGTGGAATATTTGGAAAAGGGAGCCACTATATCAGCCTCTTACTACGCAGACTAAATAAGAAGATTGCGATAGGCAATGAAGGAAAAAAACGCAGCAAACTGCGAGCCGGATTTCTGTTCCATCAAGTCGCACCGGCTCACAAGGCTGCAGTTGCGATAGATGCAATCAAAGAAACAGGATTCAAACTGCTTGAACACCCGCCCTATTCGCCAAATCTAGCTCTCAGTGACTTCTGCCTCTTTCCTCGGCTCAAACAACACCTTCGGGGTAAGAAAATTGAAAATGATAGCAAAGTGATGGCCGCTGTTGAGGCATTTTGGGAGAGTCAAGGTAAAGATTTTTTTTCTAAGGGTATCCTGGGTTTGAAAATAAGATGGACTAAATGAATTAATTGGTTAGGAGACTATATTGAAAAATAAATATATGTTTTAAATTTAATCACCTTGGTTTATATTCATTATCATTACTTATTGACCATGTAGCATCCAGTAATTTCAATCGAAATGGATTGGATTTAATTTCATTAAAAGGTGTTCATTGTTTAAAGGATATACCTAGTTAGGGATTATTGCAATAACCATCAGGCCCCACTGAGTAAGTGATAAATTTTCATTTTTATATTGTTTTGTGAGGAAATTCTTCGACCCGACACTGAAACAGCTACTGGATCGTTGGCCTAGCATATTCGTCGAGTCGTGTGTGTACGATGCGAAATAAGCAAATAGTCAAAGGCGGCTTGAACATTATCAAGGGTGGTTTCCTGCTAGCTCGTCTAATCAAATACTTAACGGAGAATTCCGCATCCGAAGCGCGTGCAGCTGAAGTGAACTATTCTTCCATGATCACGAATTTCCAGGGACGGAACGACCCGTATCGCAGTCGGTGGCAACTATCCGTTTGAACGCTGCCTGGTGCCCGCGCGATCTTCAATCAACCACGAAATATCTTATAGCCCGTCCAGACTACGGATACTTAAGTATCCGCATACATGAGTATCGTCCACACTTTTCATTGATTTTCATGGCAAGGGTAAAATGTATCTGCAGATGTCGCTGCAGTGAGGACAATACTTATGTATCCGGATACATAAGTATCCGTAGTCTGGACGGGCTATTACGGAACCGGCGAAAACCAAGCACAAGAGTCTTGATGCCAACTAAACAACGTATTGCGTGCGTTATTGGCGGTGCTGTTTGATCTCATTAACATTCACCCAAGTTAAAAATTAAAGTAATCGGTTTATAGACCGGAACAGCAGAAAATTTTATAGAGAAAAACAAACGGTAGACAAAATCCGGTAAAAACAAATCGTCACGTTCATTAGAGCTAACCAATGTTTCTTTATCGTCAAAATACTGTTTGACGAATACTTTTGATTTCTTGTTGCAATGCTTCAATAGCACAATGAAAGCATTCATGCATTCAAACCAAGTTCTTGTTTGGAACACCCGACTTCAAAATCACCTTCCTCTTTTCGTTCAAACCAAAGCCGTATTTCAAAACACACTACAATTGCCGAGCAAGTAAACCTGAAGACAGATTCACAAGTTAATAGAGAAAAGTAATAAATAATCGGGTCAAAATTGTGAAACGTTAACGTGCTACGAAATTTTGAATGGACTGACTGAATTATAAATGAAAAGAATTGGTTTCATGGTGTCTATCACTTCATATGGATTTGTTAATGATATTTGCCATGTACGTCAGTAGTAGTTTTGTTGTAAATGGTTTTTGACCTATCAGTTCAATTTGAGTTTTTTTTTGCCATCATACGACGACCAATATCTAAATAACTTTTGTTGTACTTTATATATCTAATTCTACATTAATTTCATGCGCATTAATATAATTGTAGTGCAAGTCTACGGCAAGAATGATAATACGTCAGTGTTTAGGGCACTATTTATTAAATTGATTATTTTGTCATTGATGAAAACAAAAATACGAAATGTATGGAAGCAAGTGAATTTCGATTACACAAAATTAAAAATATATTTGCATACAAAAATATATACCAATACAGAAAAAAAAACCATACGAAACATAATGCCTTGACGACTTATTGATTATAATTTGTATAGTGATTATTGCATTACTATAAAATATTTACAACGAAGAATGAAATCCAGTATGGAATTACATACAAGCTTAAGGAACAACAAGAAAATAACATAAAAATAAAACCACAAACGATGTAAGAAAAAAAAATATATAAAGCATTCATTTCGTTAGTGATACTATATAATTACAGAAATTTCATAGTAATTGTTTATTTTTGTGAAAAAATTCGGTATACAAGCATTATTATGCATGCATAATAAATTGAATTAAATTGAATTATAAGTGATATGATACAAAATTGAATCTATTATAAGGAAAAAAAGTACTACAATGGTAATCTAATTGTTATATTTATGTACTTAGAATGAAATTGTAGTGGATGATGCTGATGATGATAACAATTGATATTTAACACCTAATTATGTTGAGAGGACTTGTACGCTGAAAGGCAGGTACACAGAAAGCACTAAATGATAATGGATTTGTAAATTTGAACCGCTGGCCTTCTTATTGGGCGAAGGCCCTAGAAGTTCTTTTTCTCTTTTCAGGGTCCGCGCATGGCCTGGCTGGCCTATGATTAATTCGTGATTTTTCGGTATTTTTCAGCATTCTTCAAAGGGAGGGATACTGACCATACATAGTTAGTTTCAGTTCCGGTATTAGCTTTTGATTGAATTTTGAAATTTATGGCCAGTATCAGAGGGTGGAGGACCCCAGACCATCGGGGTCAGGGCTCCACTACCATCGGGGGCCCGGGGCTGTCTGCCTCACCCGGGTTCCTCTGAAAAGAGAGGTAGCCCACATTTTTCCTTTTTTAGATTTTCAATTTTCTGGCTCCGTGCGTTGTCACGAGCACTGGGTCTGCTTAGTCAGCCCATGTTGCAGAGCCTGGGTGGTTTCCTTTACGGAACTATGCCCCCTTTTTGTCCCTGGATATGTTTACATATCAGTTTGCGGCTACGTATTCATGACGGATGAATAATAAGTAGCATCCCGTTTTCTAGAGAGCCAACCATCCCCATTATTTCATGAACCCACCCCAGCCGCAGCGAGCTAGCAAAGCGGCAACCCAGCATCCGTCGGGGTTGGTTAAAGGGTGCTCCGCTAATGCGGACGAGGGGCCTTCACGGCCATTTCTAGGGCACCCTGCTCTCGGGGCAATTCTTTTTTTTGTTTTGCCTCTTGAATGGCATCAGCCATCCCACTTTTGACCTTAGCACTATTGGTTCTGGACTTCGGTCTGGTTCTAAGTTGTGCTAACGCCCTTCTCAATCACATTTTCGCTACAATCAACCCTCGTACAAATGATACATTTAATTCTACATATTCATTGCAGCTAAACGGCTAGCAATCGCATATAAAACTAGATATTACCAATAATTTTATAAAAACCACAGTCTAATCATCAGTTAAAAATCATTGGATTCGCGTCACGCTCGAAATGTCTACGATGAGTCATATCTAGCATATAGCTTCTCATTCTTTTTATAACTCTCTATATATTTATTGAATAAAATTTTAAAATCCAATATAAAAACCACAGTCTAATTTCATAGTTTAAAGCTATGACTTCTGCCGGCAGTTCTCAATGACTAGCCGAAGTTTTTTTTCTCTCGAAATAGCCGTTATCTGAAATATCGATTGAATCCGCAATGATTTTAATTCACAGGAATTTTTCAGCTGTTTTTCAGTTCAGGTATTTTGTCTTTCAGACAATTTAAAACCTCATTAGAACTAAAAATCCTTCGTTCAGTATTTACGGGAAGGAATTATGAGGCAGAAAAATGTTTTTTAATGAAAAATAGTATAAATTTCAAGCACTAACATCTAGTGAGTACAACAACTTTAATACTTAACGTATTCAAATAAAAATAATATCAATTTTTCCAACAATCAACATATAGTAGAAAAAAGGTTGTTTAATATTATGGGTAATTTAAGAGATATCACAATTTTAATATATGGAACATTCTGTTCTTATCTGGAAACTTTATTTATGGATGAATGAAGACCGTAATTCTCAATAGGTTTTGTTTGACACAGCAGCTATCTAAAAAGTTACATGGCCTACAATCTTCATTTTGGGAGGACTGTAATAAAAACAAATTATTTTATATGAACTAGTAACATTCAAAAGGATAGCGAGTTGAATGCGAATCAGGATCCTAAATCAAAGCGGATGGTTTTTATTTGCTATGAGTATTGATATGGCTGGTACGGTAAAACAATTACATCGAAAAAGTTCGAAATCGCCTATTTAAGGGTATCCTAAAATTTCCTACTCATCCCAAAGGATATCCAACTTGTATTTTTTTTCAAATTCTCTATCCTGTCAGGGCAAGTCGCCTGACAGGATAGATTCCGCCTTTCTCGCTGACCGTTTGGAATTAAAAAACAGACAGCAAACGAGGAAAAATCCTTTCCACGTTCAACAGCCCAACGTCCCCGACGACCCAATTCGCTCGAGCTGCTTTTGATAGAGCGGTATAGAGGATATAGTGATGGTTGGATGCTTGTCGTTTCCATCGCTGTTCTTCGCGGTGGCGGTTCGCGAATAACGCAGCAACAGTACGTCGTCCCTAGCGGTGTGTTTTCCTTTGAACCCCTCCGAACCGCGAACTGTATGTAGTAGGCATAGAACGGTTTGCCATGGCTCATGGCATGTCCTGTCCGTTCCTCCGTCGCTGGCAAAGACTCGTTCGTCGCTCGAATCTCCCGGTCGGTCGCTTGGCGGCCGTGTACGAGAAGGCGAGCGGTATCCCGTCGACATCGTCTTGTCCGCCTGCGTGACTATCGGCCGCCGTGTTGTCCTTTTTCCGTTTATCGATTGCCTGGTAGCATACAGTACCGCCAGGCGGTATTTGAAACTTCTGACACGAATCGCGTCGAGGTCGAACGTAAATATTTTCGGTCCCGTTTCGTCGCAGTTTAACTCGTTTCGGTGAAAATTCTATCCTGCTGCAGTCCGCTTTCGAATTTTTCAGGTTTTTTGTCGTTCGCGAATTAAAATCATAAATTAGAGCGAAAGTCACTTTTGGCTCAAAAAAGGAAAGCGACACGATGATAGCTGCAACAACGATGGGATCATTATCGTCGATGAAAGTCGAGCAGACGATAAATTTTATTGAAGCGGTGAAACGACATGAAGCCATCTACGACACCACCCACCAGGACTATAAAAACATCGAGGAGAAGGCAAAAGCCTGGCGCAATATTGCTTGGGAGATGTGTATCACTGTCGGTAAGTGTGTTATATGCAAGCGCATTTCTAATTTCTGAGATCCTTATTGTGACGGTTGTCGGTAGCTTTGTTAGCATACACGGTACGATTGTTTTGTTGAATATTTCCTAGCAATCAAGTCGCAAGAGAAGCTAGGATGAGCTGCGCATACGTTTTGTGGTGTGCTGTTGTAGAAGGAACGGGCACCCTGGAGCGATTGCATAATTCCCCATAACTTTTCGAGAGCTTGCATATTTTGTTGTTAGTTTTGAGCATGTATTTGATTATTGAGAGTGAGAAGTTGAAGAATCAACAAGGCATTTTAATTTGAAAACTAGGTCAAGGGAACATACATATACCCTATTGCCTGGATTGCGCTATAATTTTATGTTTTTGATGCATCATTTGACAGTTTGGAAACTTGTAGTGGAAATCTGATTGGAATATTTTGCACGGCTATTAATCGATGCGAAAAGTTTTGACAAGGTGTCGTGAGAAAGTTTACTTTAAAATTAATAGAGAGCGATGACGTGGAGTAAAAAAATCCTCCAGCTGTTTAACTTTCGTAGCATGATTAAAATGAACAACTGCTTTTATTTCTTATTATAACGCAGGTTACCTGGTTGAATATTTTAGAAGGTTTGCGCTTGTACAAAACGTACAGCTTCCATAATGTAGTGTTTTGAGATGTATAGAAATTACTATGAATTCATAAATGTGGGGAGCCTTCGCAGAGAATGCAATATTGAATGAAGAAATATAAATATTGACACAGTAGTATATCAAGCACAAGTGCACAGTTTGTATGAATGAAAGCCCTTGCTATGTAGCCCAGACATTTTAAATATAATTACTATAATGTTCTTGGGTAATAATTTATTCAATTCGATAGAAATTCTTCTTCTAAGACTTATATTTGTAGGCATAGAAACTATTTAAAATACATCTATTTTGAGCAAAGGGTGATATAGCGGTTGAATTTTTGGCTGAATTATCTTTTTCCAACTTTTAAAGCTATAGCTTAAAAATCAAATGTTACCTTCCTAGCTTTTAAAGTGATTGCTTCCGCTACATCGACAATATACTTTTTTTCGTGTGATTAATGTCTAGCGACATTCAGTGGCTCACAGCTTAAATTATGTGAATATTTGATACGAGGAGAACCTTTAAAAACTCCCAGAATATGAAAAGACTTGTTGAGGCGAACATAATTTAAGCTGTGCGGTGATTTTCTCAGTTTAACAAGTTTTTAATGACGTAATTTTGTTGTTTTTTCAGTGGAAATAAAATAACGATTAGAAATATTTTTCCTATTTTTATACATGGACTTTTCATATTCTGCGAGTTTTTAAAGGTTTTCTTCGTATCAAGTATTCATATCATTTAAGCAGTATCGATTATTTTTCCGGGGATGCCTACATTCTCGTCAAATCAAATTTGAGAAGAAATAATCAAAAAAAAATTGATAAACGAGCTTTTTTTAAAACTTCTTCACTCCACACTCTCCGTCACTCAAATCAATATGCATGATCCGTGTGCATGTATTTTATTTGCCAAAAAAATGCAATTGTAGATTTCTCACCGGGAGTATATTTATTGGGCTATCAGAATCACTATTTCACAAGTCCATTTCGCAATCGTGGCCATAAAAAAAAAGTTAATATCAAATGTCACGGAAACCAGTTTACGTGAATTCTTGTATATCGAACTTGTTCACGATAAAAATCTCCACAGAATCTTCATATACGAAATTCACGTCGGATCAATAGTTCTCGATACATGAGGCTAATAAAACTTCGGCGAAGTGCAGATAATCTATCATTTATGCATAGTGCTGTATGTATACGTACGATAAATGCATCCAAATATCGATGGTTTCTCAGGTTCATATTTCGAGAGCTATTTGTATTGTTTTATGATGACCAAGTTCGATATACCAGAATTAACTTAACGAGTTACTTCAGAAAAACTAATTTTGTGGGCGTTGAATATATTTTATATATGAATTTGAATATCTTTCGTGTGTAGACTTTTGACATAGTGTTCCTAATAGCACCGTGATGATGCCATCACCATTCTCCATTGGAGTTTTGTAAAATATGCCTGTGCTGATTAACTCCTCGATTGGACGATTAGTATAGTAAAATTATGTTCGGAGAGCACAAGTGCATCCTTAATAAATATTGCTGTGCCATCTACTCGCTCTAAGTGCCGCATCATAAGTAACCAAAAAACATATTTTGTAACCAAAAAACATATTTTAATGTTCTTCTGATGGGTAGACCCAAGTTTTTTTTAAACAATCTACCTCCGCTGATGCGTTCTACATATTCCTCTTCTGTTTCCTTTCTTCATGTTTTTTTTTTTAGTTGAATATCATTTCCAACAGGAATGGTCGCATTCTGGACCTTATGATTTTTAATATTCCCTCCTACCGATTATCTCTTTTTTCCTCCTTACACGCTTTTATTTATCATCGCCCTCATCATCCTCCGCTTTCCATTAATGTTACAGTTAGATATCTCGCACGGAAGAAGCTGTGAGAACGCACTTGAAACTTTTCAAAGCTGACTATGATAGAATGACTGCATATATTAACTGGTTCTCTTTTTTTTTGGTAATCTCTGATATTAATGAGACATTACTTTCCTTTTATTCTTTCCTTAATTCGCTTATAACCAAACATCTTCCTGTAATTCAACCTTACCGCAACGTTGACTCTCAATTTCTGTTAGCACACTTTTTTATTCTAAAGACAAGGCTCGTATTGATTTCTTTCTTTCTGCATCTCATGAGATACGTCAGCGTCATTACGTTGCGTACTGTGTCAAAATAAAATTTATTACCCAAACGCAGCTACTTTGTGAAAATTGCGTTATATTTCTTATGCAATAATCCAAACTCTTTCTAGTCCTTCATTTATTGCCTTAAAACTAACAACCTATACCCGCCTCCGTGGTATTTGATGGGAAAAATATTCCTGCACCCTTGAAATGTGTACTGTGTATGTTTTCTAATTTCTTTTCTTTTTCGTTTGTAGCTTCCTATAATTCCTCTAAAGTATGTAGCCCACTTGTAACTCTTTTTGTCGCTACCCCTTCCACTAACATTATTTCAGTGCGCCCCATCGAAGTGGATACTTGAATGTCTCATCTCGACTCTAGTGGTAGGAGTGGCCCCGATGGTATACCCAACATATTCGAAAAATCTCTTTCATCCTCTTTATATGTTCCAAGCCTTTCCCTCGGTGTTTTCTCTACATTCTAGAAAGCGACCACTGCTATCCCGATACTAAAGACGGGTGACATTGAAAACGTTCACAACTATCGTCCCATATCCCTCCTTTCCTTTTTTCTAAACTGTTAGAAAAAATTGTACTCGATCGAGCCAATTGTGCTTCGTATAGTAAAATTTCAATTGTACAACACGGTTTTATCAAGAGTCGCTCCATTTCCACTAATTTAGTCGATTTTGTGACCTCTGTTCTTGTCAATGGGCATCAAGTTGATGTAATACATAGTGATTTTCAAGTTGATGTAATATATACTGAGGTCTACCACTACATCCTGCATGATAGGCTTACTTCTTCTGGCATACCCGGTCTCCCTCATTTCCTGGTTTTCATCATAATTTCTCAATCTTACCTGCAATGTTGCGCTAAATGGTTGTTCTTCTTTTCATTCCTCTTCTGGTGTTCCACAAGCCTCCATTCTTGGAGCCCTAATATTTGTTCTTTATATAAATAACTTTTTTTTATTTTCATCAATGTGTCTACTTTATGCAGACGACCTTAATTTGTTTCGTGAGATCTAGTCTGTCAATGTCTTGTTTTTATTGGCCAGATCTCACAGCCTTAAATACATGATGTACCAGGAACTCACTCCTTGTTCATGTATCCAAAAGTCTAGTATTGTCCTTTTCTATTAAACCAAACTGTTTGTCCTCTCAGCATTCTATGCCAGGTTATATTTTTCTTGTGGATTAGCATAAAGAACTTGATGCTGTGCTTGAAGCCAAGTTGAAATTTGATCTACTTTTATATTACCTCTAGGGCATAAAAAGGTGCTGGCTTCATTCTTCCCTGTTCACGTATTTCCTTGAATATCCGTTCGTTTGCTTATCTCTTTAGCTCATTGCATCTTTGAGTACTGCTCCCAAGTTTGGTCTCCTCGTTTCATTTACTTGTCGGATGCCATTGAATCTGTCCAACGCAAGTTTACTCGTTGTCTACTATTGCCTATTGTCCCAATTAACAGCGTCTTACTTTCCTGAATCTCCCTTTTCAAAAAGTTTGTAGATTGTAACTTTACCAATTTTTTTCGAACAAATTGTTTAGTTGCTTTTTTCACCAATATATGTTTATCTCTGTTTTTGCGTGATGATGAACGACCCTCTACACACCGGGCTATCTTCAATTTCCCTTCTGCTCTACAGAAGTGTATTTTCAACTCCCTCTCTTTTACGTATGCTTCGCAGGCATGCTGAACTCCAGTTTGGGTCTCACTATTTCCTCTTACAAAAACATTCCTTGGATACATTACGTTGAGGTCAAGCTAATTTTTAATTAGTGACTAATTATCTTAATTTAACATTTATAAATTTTTTATTCCTTAAATTTGTAAGTGGATATTCTTTATGTATAATTATGTAAATAAATAAATAAAACTATCCATTCACTCCTTCGTCTTACTTGCTATATTAAGGTTTATTGGTTTTTTCCTTGAACTCAGCTTTAGAGCACTTTTTATAGTCCCTTAATAATTATTCGGACAGCATTTCCATCGTTATTGCAACATTTCCTTCATTATCATTTATTGCTGAGTTGCTTTGAATAAATTATCCTTTTCACTTTAAATAATTTTACATAAATAAATAAATTTTAACATTTATAGAAGCTGCAAAACGAAAATGGAAGAATTTACGCGACAGCTACACGAAATATCTACGATCATTTCGCGTTGGCACAAAAACATCTCGCAAATATCAATTTTGGGCGCATGCCGAACATATGGATTTTTTGAGACCATTTCAAGGTCCTGGCAGGTACACCTATAAACTTCACCTTACATTAATAAAGCATACTTTATGTTCAAATATCTCTTATTTTATAGATCTGCCAATGCAGTGAAATCTGAAAACGGTAACGTTAGTTCTACTTACTTCAACAACGGTACAGAGGACGACTTGGGTTTGAAAATGATCGAAAAGTGCTATCCCGATGAAGCGCCCGTTAGCGAAGAGGCTGCAGTGAAAGAACCTGAGTACAATACGAATGCTCCACCGCTAGAAAATACGTTTGATCGGAAAACAATATCAGCACTGCGAGATTTAGATGCAACAACAATGTTTTTTCTAAGTTTAGCGAAAACAGTGAAGGAGATGCCGCGTCAAAAACAAGCAACAGTAAAAATGCTGTGTATGAAAATTGTGCACGATGTGGAAATGGATGTAGACACTGGTTACCCTGAAGGGGAAAACTGTATTTCTTTGGGGAAAACCAATGCTAACAAACATGCAAATAATTCAGACAACAGGTTTTCAGATGAACCAAATGTCGAGGTGCTCGCATATGACCAATCCGGCGAAAACCCTCAAAACCAACAAAGGAACGAAACAAATTCAGAACAATTCTTCTACGTCATGTCGCCGTCAAGGGTCGAAACTATGATAGACATTTCATCTGACGAAGATGAGCCGCCGAAGGCCTAGGCTATTTATGATAATTCGAAATATTTCTTTAAGTCATTGTTTTAAATTTACCTTACGAGTACTATTTGTTTTCTGCGGAACTGGGTTGCGTTACTAGTACGTTATTTCTAGAGTTATAACTGTTTTTTATTTAACACTTTACTGTAAATAACTAATTAAATCTTCATAAGTATATCTCGACACATGTTGTATTTCTATAAAAAACTTCTCCAAACAATTTCAAATAAATTAGAAAATTGCAGCTATATAATAGCTGTCCTGTTGCTTAAGACAGTAATTTGCTTCGTGTTGTAAAAGCAAAGTAAGCAACGAGAGCTGCACCGCCAGCAGCGACAATTTCAGAATTTACCCAGGGTCCCTTGTATGGTGACGGTTGTGAAACGTCGAAGTTAACGAGCGATTTTACCGAACTGTAGTCATCTCCAGCGCGTTGTGCCTTGCGAATTGCGGAGAATCCTTCTTGGTCGAAGAGGCGGACACTAACTGTACGGCTGCGTGCAGCTTTTATTTCTTGATCCCAACTGATCTGAAACAGAAAAACAAGGTTACAAATATTGCCGTTGTGAATTTACAGCTAAGCTTGCCTGATATTGCCCTTCGCCAATTCGTGCGACTGGTGAGACTTTTCCATCATATTCGGCGTAGAGGGAAATGTGTTTGCCTTCATCATTTGAACAGGATAGAGTGAATTCTGCTAAGGCGGCCACTTGGCTTACTATAGTTGCATCCCGTGTTACAAATGAAGTCACCGAAACTTCAGGTTTTGAACAGGTGATGGCAGAAGTTAAAGCGAATGCTACCATGAAAACAGCAACAGAGAGTAGATTCGCCATTTCAATTTTTATTAAACAGTTCCACTCTTAAAATCACCGAAACACTGATTTGTTGGCACTCCGACTAGCAAAGTGAAAGCCGATTGTCGCTAATTGGAAGATCTACTGTCTGACTGCTTTGACTCTAGTGAAAGCAAACGTCAGCCACGTCATTGCCACACGGCGACACATGTCATAAGTTGGCAGGGTTGCGATATGATTTCGGGGGTGTGTTCAATGTGCATGCTATAGCTGCTCCAAAAGCATAGCATAGCATCACTTTAGCAAGTGTCAAAATTCGCAGTAGCTAGGTGAAGCAGCTATGGACATTGGACAGCCAAGAGCTGCTACGAAGGTCAGCCTTTACACAGGAAATTCAAAAATAATTTTGTTTCAATTTTTTTATTGTAATTTTTGCACTTTGGAAACTGTATGAAATTTAGGAGTTTTCAACATAGTTTTCAACATAGCAATAGATTTTTCAACGTACAAGTATGGCCATGTACAAGCCAACTTAAAATTCGAGTTGAGTTTAAGTGTTTAAAAGCCCGTATTTAATTAATGCTGTCACTATTTTCAAATTTACTCCTCATCTCCTGTGTCACAAAAGCGCAAGAACTTCTTTTCATTTCAATTTCCAATTGAAAATGACGTTTAAACTGCATGTCAGCTGTGTACGCACGGCCATTTTGCCTTAGCTACTTTCTAGCTATCCTCCAGACTACGAGCAGCGAATAGCTGCTACCTTAAGGCTGGTACTGAGTTCGAGTTCACGTGAAATTTTGACATGTTTCCATTATCTGGTCATTCTTTCGAGCGAAAATTTTGACAACGGAGAAAAGCAGAGACACTGCTCATTCTTGACGGATAAAATGTCAATAATTTCACTTTTCGATCGATTTTCTTATTGGAAAGTCATTTGCACTGCTCAATTTTCAAATTGAAACACTAAATGTCACTTTTTCGCTCGAAAGAATGAACTGCACAAACTAAATTGGCGTGAAATGATTCGCGACATGTTTCAGTGCCATCTATGTTTTCGAAGCGAAAGCAACTTCAAAGCAACTTTTCATGCGAAGAACACAGTACCAAACTTGCTTATTTTCAAGCGAAATTTTCGCCGAAACAGATTTCGCGCGAAATTTTGTATGAAAATTTCGCGTGAAATCGAACTCAGTACTATGCTTTAGCAGCTATTCCGGAATCTTGGACAACCCGACTGTCAAATAGCAAGCATCAGAAAGTAGCTATTTCGTGACATTGGACAGCCAGAGCTGCTAAATTAGCAGCTAATAGCAGCTATAGCATGCACATTGAACACACCCCGGATGAGTTTGGATGCGTTTACAAGAGAGAACTCGCAGCATAATGGTAGTAGTCTTAGCTATGCTCAGGCGCACTTTGATTCGAAATCAGACGGAAAAGTTTGGAATTTATCGAAGCTAAGAAAATATTTCCGGTTCATATGATTTCTGATATTACAAAATCTCTAAAAAGTCTTAAATAGCAGCTATATGCACTGCAAATACGTATAATTTAATGTATACGTATAATTTTTCACACTGTCGTGAGATCAATACCCGTTCTCAAATATCATGTTTCCTTACCAGTTTCTTTACTACCCCTTTAAAATGTCAACAAACACTTGATTGTTTTGACAGATACAGGTGTCTAATTTTTGTTTTGCACACTTTGCACAGGTTTTGCAGTTTCCGTATTTATGAAGTTCGCTGAAATGGCTGATAAAAGTGCAAATCCCTATAATATGGATGGGTCCAGTTTCGATGCTGATAAGTATTTGGAAAAATTACTGAAGGTATACTGCTTTAATTTCGATCAGTCTTTCTTTATTAAACGCTTTCCCAGCAAAAAGTATATTTATGGTCTTCAGGGTATCGCTACTGAACTTCGAATCCTTAAACCAAACTTTCTCCCTCAAAGTTAAGTCATCTTTTGACGTTTTTAATTAAAGATCTGAAGTGATTTTGTCGCTCTCATAATATGTCTTTATTAGAATGACTTCATCCAAATGGATTAAGCCTGCCACCGTCAAATGAAGCTCTCTTGGCAAAATCATCCATCTCATTCATCGGTGGGATTCCTTTATAATTAGGAATCCAGTTAATTTTATACTTGACACACGGGACACTGTGAATTAGATTTCGAAATTTAGATACTGTTTGAATGAAAACATTATTTTTGCTAAGAAGAATGCTGCGTTCATTGCTAACAGTAATGATGAAACATCGGAACACCACGGACGATGCTATAATCAACCGCTGGAAGGATGGCAGAAAGTTTCGCAATGATGATCGAAGTTGATTCTGCTAGGGGGTGCAAAACCCGATCATATTCTCCTAATGTTGCACATCCGATTCCAACCGCCGATTTTTATCCATCAACTACCGTCAGAAAAACCCCTCAGATTTTTCTTTTTCAAGCAGGAGAGGAGGCAGCTTTCTAGTTATCTCTTGCTCAGATCTATAAAAAGTACATCCAATTGAATCTACTGCATTAAACCAGCTACATAGCTTAAAGTATACAAGTCCATAACTTGAATGTAGAGTTGAAAGTATTGCTTCATGATGTAAAATTGAGTGGGTGAATTTTAATTGCAGAAGTTCTTTCGCCATTAATCACAAGGCTCTAAGTTTGAAATGTCGATTGCTATCAAGAAAGCAATATAATTTGATGTTTGATCCATAAGAACAGTAAACCTTTTATTTATTTTACATTTAATCACTTCAATTTTCTTTAACATTATTCGTCATAAGGCGTTTTTCAATTTTCGAACAGACAAGCGCTTTATACAAAGTTAGGAGTGATTTTAGACCACTTTTGGCCACTATTAAGCCTTTGTGAGATGATATAATTCAAAAATTAGATGGACAATTAATTAAGCGTGAAAGTTGTTGAACATGTTAAACGAACCTGCAGAAATTAAAGTGTTAATTCCTATAATATGGAAGGATCCAATTTCGAGGCTGATAAGTATTTAGAAAAGTTACTTAAGGTATAATGAATGAAAATGAGCAAAATGTTTCTGAAAGTACTCAGGTCGATTTACTTGGATACGTTAAATGAATTTTTGTTAAGTGGACTTACTTTCCTGAATATTCGTATTAATTTATTTGAATTTAGCTAGTTATCTGTTTCTGTACCAATTTTTACCAATAATGATGAAACGCCACCAAAATAATACAGCACCTCACAATAGTAAATAATCAATAATGAAATTCTTCCTAACATAGATTTCATTGCAATCCACAGGAATGTTCCTTAAAACAAATCATGGATACCGAATCTGCGGTTATAAAAGACACACAAACACTCCATAGCGATATGCAAACTTTAGTCTACGAAAACTATAATAAATTCATTTCCGCTACGGATACAATTCGCAAAATGAAGTCGGATTTTAAAAAAATGGAAACAGATATGAATCTTCTAGCATCGAAAATGTCTTCGATTACAAATTTCAGCGGTCAAATTACCGGAACACTGCAAGGTACTAGATCTCAACTGTGCAAACTGTCTGAAAAGCATTCGCTTTTAAAGCGATTGCAATTTCTTTCGTCGCTCCCAGCCAAACTGAAAACGCTAATCGACGAAGAGAACTATGCGCAAGCAGTTCAGGACTATACGCACGCCCAAAAGGTCCTGGCACAATATGGAAACCAGCCATCGTTTCAAGGCATTCAAAAGGATTGCGAGGATATTATCGAAGATTTGAGAAATCATTTGAAAAAGGATTTTCAAATGGCTGAAACGACTGCTCAGTCTCTAACTGAAACGGGGGAACTGCTTTTGCAATTGAATGAAAGTCCCGGTGACTTGGCGAAAGAAATGCTGCAAAGCGCGTCAAAGAGGCTGCATGAACAAGTTGTTATGCTGCAGGTGAGCGAAGTTTTGCAAATCATCATTGAAACTATGTAAGAATAACTTCAAATCGTAGGATCAAACAGAACGCGATATGATTGAATTTGTTGATCTTGGAATTGAAGGCTTTCTGAACGATCTAACTTTGGTTGTAAGCTCATATTATGACATGTTCCTCTCGAAACACATGGAAACTGAAGGGTGAGTATCGCAAAAGCGATCGCTTTATTTTTAATTTTTGAATCTATTTTACTCGACTTGTTATTTTTAGCGACGATTTTCAAGATAAAAGTGGTGAGAGTTTAAATGAGTTTGTAAATAAAAACATGGAAAAATACCTATCGCTAGTACAAGACCGCGTTGAAACTGAAACGGGATGTGGAGACACACAAATCATGCTTCGAGCTTTAGACAGACTGCATAGGAGATTGTTGGCTATGAAAAATCTATGCAAGTTTGTTGACATGAGCAAGTAAGACATTTTGAAATTAAGTGCTCTGCAGCAAAACAGCTAAATTTGGTTGTATTGTTTATTAGTAGAACAGCTATTGACATAATAATAAGCGCAGCACATCAGCTTTGTGATGTGCATTTCAAAACACTGAAGGATCATTTCTCGGATACTCTAAGCTCAGTCAGACTTTCATTGGTATCAGCGAAAAACGACAGCAGGTCAGTTATCGTTGCATTTTTTCGACTTGGTCCTAATTCATACCAACATTTTAGCACTTCAAATGGACCGAACTTGGCTGAATTGATTCAAACTTTGTATGTCTCCACGCGAGAAAAGGTGAAGGGCGTGTTGCAGGATTTGTTAGTATTTTTACAAAACGACTGGTCATTTAATATTAAATCGGATTATAAAGGGACGTTGTGCGTCGAAGGTATCCGCGAAAATCTACTGATAGGTTTGTGATTGGAAAGTTGAGTGAATTGTTAATCCGCAATTTAAAATTCCTCTAGGATTCTTACGTCATATTTCCAAAGTAATGACATCGTTCGGTGATTCTAACTCATCAAGTCCACCAAATCTATTACTTGTGCTGTCTAAAACTTGTCTGGAAATGGATCAAACTGGTGTGCATGCTTTGGTAAGTTAGTCCATACCATAGAAATCTACCTGTATGTTTAGAATTAACATTTGTTTTTTACTTGCCAATTTAGGCAGCTCGAACGTAATATAATATATTTAAAAGAGAGTTGATAGCTAAGTCTTTATTTTTAGATATCACTTGTAGATGACTTGTATGATATTGATTCAGAAAACAGCGCAGTACTTACACATGAAACAGAAATTTGTGCAGAAATGAGAGAAGCTGCCCAGTTTTTACTAGACTCATACGTTCGACTACAAGGCACAAACATTTCGCAGGTAATTTCGCTCAAATTTGAATGAGCACATCACACAAAGTCATTGAATTGCACCTTTAGATGCTACGAAAGAGTGTGGAAACACGAGATTGGCTGAATTGCTTGGAACCTAGATCGGTGCGAGCAGTTATGAAACGTGTTGTCGAGGAACTGGCATCCATTGAAATTGTTTTGGCCAGTTTATACGAGACGGGAGCTCGAACAGCTGCCAGTAGTGATTCCAGCCGAAAAACACATTTCAGGTTTGTTTTGTTTTTTAATTGTGGGTTTTTTAATTCTTAACGCAATATGTACAGCAATTTAACAGCATCAAAACAACAGTATCGATCGAACTGGTCAAACTATACCCCATCGCAGCTGGAATCAAGTTACGTCTCAAATATACATAGACTGTTTTCCGAGCGTATTGAAATTTTCACGTCAGTGGAGTTTTCAAAAGTCTCAATTGTAACGGGTATTATCAAAATAGGTTTGAAGGTCAGTGTGAAATTCTTTAAAAAATTTATTATATTGATCAAATAGACCAGAGCACATAAGGTGCATAACGGTTTTGTGGATGTAATATGTAAATTTCATCAGTCACCAACTAAATTCAACTAAACATGAATCTCATAAATATAAGTTTTACAATCTGCGATGTTTTGATGATTTCTCGCATGAAAAATCCTTTTCCCGATTGAAAAACCGCAAAGGGAAAACCCTATTTCCTGAATGAAAAAATCTTTATTTCTAGCAAAATAATTGTCAAGTACAATAAATAAAAAATCATGACACTCAGAAGCTGAAATATTCAAAATACCTAACAGATATTTAAAAATAAAGTAAATGTGCTCATATTTTACGTTTAAAATAAAATGATAATAATGTAAAAGTAGTTCCGCGACCGCTGCAAGAAGTTTCAGAAAGAAGTTTATGACGTAATTTGTTGCATCAATTTATGTCACCGTTCGATACCGCTCTTCCCAATAATAATGCAAAAACATGTCTGTGTATATATATAATATGCTCTATGATCAAAATTGTTTATCCAATTATATTAATGAGCACCTCAGATTCGGAATAAGTAAGCGATACGCCATTATCCACTCCAAGCCACGCTCGTACTTGCAAACGACTAGTCTAGTGCAGAAATAAAAGTGTATAGACATATACGAAGGTTTTAAGGATATCGCAATTGAATTGCCTAAACTGAAAAAAAGGGATCACGAACAAAGCTTTTTTTATCTGAGGTACTAAAAGCAATTGACTATATAGTTGAAGCCTGCCAATTTTGACCCTAGTACAAATCAAGGTAAAGATAACAAATAAAGACATAAATTTCATCAAGTTCACTATAGACATTTCTTGGAAAACTTGCGATTATCGTCAAAAAAGAAAATTTTGCGTATGTTTTCGTTAGACGGCTGAAAACTGCCAAATTCAATGAGAGATGCTTATGTGGTAATGGACAACGTAAAAATTCACAAGACATAGGACGTTACCAATTAATCATGTCTGTCATGCGGAAGTATTTACCACCATATTTAACAACACCAAATCATTCAAACACTAAATCCATCAATTCAGCAAAATTAAATAAGCGGTGTGGGCTCGTTTGGCTGAAAATAGTCATAGTCTGGACCTGCTGGAAAAAGGAAGAGCGGTATCGACCGTAACATCATTTGGTGCTACAAATTAGGCTTGCGCAAAACAGTTCAGTTAAGTGAAACGTTTCACCTGATCTCGTTCACTTTAGTGAAATGTTTCACTTAAACAGTTCACTAGTTCACTAGTTCAATGCCAAATCATTAGTTGGACTTGCGCAAAACAGTTCATTAGATTCAGTTCAATCACTATATCTCGTTCACTTTTCAGAAGAGATTTAGTTCACTAGTTCAGTGCTTCTCAATATAAATCTGTTTCACAGGGATCTGATCGATATGGTGTACTGAATTTCTGCGTTATGAATATATTGTTGTCTTGTGATTAAAGATAAGTAAATGTATTAACTTTTTTTCAAGATCGACCGACCACTTTCAATCATTGAAAGCGCCGTAAAGACAGTTTTTGCCAAACTATGGCCAAAAAACCCCTTACTCCCCTACAAAGCCGAAATGTTTGTATCACAGCAATAGGTCTTGGCCCGTTATGTCCAAAACCACTCTAACCCAAAATTGGCCGATTTCAGCTACTTTTGCCCTAAAAACTTTTTGAATATTTGCATAAAATACTCGCAAGTACGAAAATACTCGGTACTTGATATGTTTTCAAACTGCACTATCTAAAAGCAGATTTTATTTTAACATACTTCAAAGCATGACAAAACTCAACTTTATATAATATTTGACCATACACTTTGATCAGACTTAATGGTTTTAGCAAAACTACCAGCGCAACCAACTAAGCTTTTGGAATCTTGAAAAAAAGTTAATACATTTACTTATCTTTAATCACAAGACAACAATATATTCATAACGCAGAAATACAGTTCACCATATCGATCAGATCCCTGTGAAACAGATTTATATTGAGAAGCACTGAACTAGTGAGCTAGGCTTGAGTAGTTCATGAATGAACGAACTAAAATGGTGAACTGTTAGAATAGGAAATAATGATATAGTTCGTTCAGTTCAGTGAACGGAAACATTTCTTTTAGTTCGTTCGTTCATGAACGACACAAGCCTACTACAAATCGTATTATAAACTTCTTTGTGAGATTTCCTCCAGTGATTGCGGAGATGCATTACTTTTTTTTTAATTTAACAGTAAAAATTAATTCCATTTACTTGATATTATATAATATGGAATCTTTTAGCTTTTGAGAAAAAAACATTTTTTGCTTAGCTAATGATTTTTGCATTTGGGCAGATACTTTTAATTTGGCAAGAGGATTTTTCATTCGGGAAATGTTACAGTTTGGCGAAATCTATAAGAAGCATCAGCTTCATGTGGGCTCAGTGCGCTTATTGACTCTGAAACTTGTTTTCTCGGATACATTAACCCTAAGTGTAGAAAGATACGTTTCAGATTGATCCCATCCTTAATGAAACTCAAGCGATTAAGTTGATTGCCACGATTAAAATCGACTAAAATCGAATCGGTTTGGGAATAATCACAGCAATAGGAAAAACATAATCGTATAACTCTACACCAATGATTTTTTTTATTATCTAAAATCCGATTTTTTCATTGTAGACTTTATTGGAATGCGTACGTTTACGTACTTTTAGTAAATTTGGTTTGCAACAAATTCAAGTTGATACACACTATCTACAGATGAATTTATGGCGTTTCGTTACCGATGAAAAGTAAGTGAAATTCAATTTCAAACCGACTATTAAATCGAATAATTCACATAATTTCATGTTTCAGTTTGGTAAACTTCCTCTTGGATGAAATTCTCGGTTCGGCCGTGCACCGTTGCTTCGAATCGATACTAATGGAGCCGAATGCCGTTGAAATAATTTGTGAGCGTGGTTAGTATTAGCTAGCAGAGTGTAATTTTTCATATTTCTTACGAGGAATTATTATTTTCATGCTTTCGGGATAGCTTAAGGAATATATAGTTTGCTATAAATTTGTTATACATTTAATAAATTAAATTATTCTGTAATTGTTAAAAATTGTGGGTTCTCATTGTTAAAAACTCGAATGCATAGCTTGCCACAAGAATCTTGTTTTATCTCTCAGAATAAACTAAAGGATAAAGATATTAATTGAGAACTTCTTAAATTTAACTTAAGATATTGATTGAGAGCTTTGGGAGTAAGTGTATTTCAAAGATGAACCAAAACCAACATTACCTTTCCTATTAAATTCATTTCTAAAAAGAACGAATGAGTTACTTTAAGACGTGGCGTGCAGGCAACTTTCACGGTGTATAAATTCCACATTTTACTTACATTCAAGTCTGCAGATACCCTTACGGTAGTCTTAGCTCAACAATAGTGCGATTCAAAAGACTCAAGAGATTCTATATAACTGAACACTTCCTTTTATCATCATAAAACTTCAATGAGCTCCACGGTTTTCTTCTACAAGCCCTCCAGATTTCTTAAGTGATCGATGTAAGACCCTTGTTATTATGTCCTTGCCGAAAACACAGAGTACGTACGACTACAGGCAAATATCCGAGTACTTGAGTTTTTATCCCGTTGATGGAAAAAATTAATTGTTTAAGGTTACCGGAATCTCAATATTCAAACAGACTAGGGAAGACCGGTATTTAGCTTCTACATTTTGCCACGAATGTATGAAAGCTTTAATGTCTGAATTTTATGACGAATCTGTTGTGATGTATTAATCACCACTGTTTCAGTTTTATTGAAGTTATTGGCGATATTCCGTTTTCCAACAAGGTAAATAAAAGTTTTGATGAACAATTTTTTTTGTTTAATGAATCTGTAGAACGTACTGCGAGTAACCTGCGAGTAACAAAACCGTAAAGCTAATTGTAATTGCATCTAAGTGTGATCATCTTTTGTTATCATTTTGTGAAAAAATGGAGAGGCCATAAACGCTTTTGGGATTAGTTCGAGTCAGGGGCAAGTTGGTACAGAGCAGAGGAATTATGTCAACTAACTCCACACTTCCGTTAAAATGAAACAAATAATTAAAAAAAAATAAGTGGATCGGCAAAAATAAATATAGCTTAGGTATATAATGAGGTAAATAATGTGTAGTTAACGAGTTCCCCACTAAATAAACCTACATATCTACTTTTTACTGTCCATCATTATGTTTGACCTGTATACTTTTTTTGAAACATTGTTTATGAAGGTGACTCTGGCAGGAACCTATAAAAGCAAGTCGAACTTGGCAAAGAACTCACTTGAGACAACGAAAAAGGCTGTAGGAGGTCACAGTATTGAAAACAAAACCAAAAGTCCAGCTCGTAGCTTGGCCAGGCATTGTTGAAAGGAAAGAGAGCGTGTTGCTGCGATGACTGCTAGTCATCAGTAAAATTCTAATATTGCAACTACTGCCGCAGCTTCAGCTTTATCTTGCGGATACGTGTTGCCGAAGATTGTTAGGAACAAAATCCCAACCTGAATATACATTTACATCTTTTATTAGCTGGTGTGTGTGCTGTGGCTTCTCAATCTTGCTCAATACATTTTTTTATCTCGACATTGAAACATCTGCAGATTTTTACTTTAGACTTTCATAAAAAGAGGTATGGAAATTTGCCAACCAGTACACGAAAGCAAATTTGAAGAAAATACCTGAATTATGTAGAAGTAAACGGATGGCAGGATCAGATTGGTTTTATTATTTCATAAAGAGACATCCAAGTAATAGCTCTAGGAGCCACAAGCTTGGCAAGAGCAATACGATTCAACAAAACTGATGGTTTTTCGCTTTACTGAAATATGAATGGATTTGATCGGGGCACGAGTAACAACAGTACAAAATCGAGACAGAGTGGTAACACGGACAGGATTCAAGCAAATAGTACGTGTCACTTAAGCTGAAAGGGGATGCATAGTGGCTCTTGCAGCATAGATTTCAGCAGGAGATACTGCGATCTTCCAGCTTTTTTGTTTTTCCGCAAACGAAACACAAAGATAACATTCTTCAAGATGCTTCACCTAGCTCGAAATCAGGATAGATTATGGAAAACAATTTTATCAAGTTTTTTTTAATCATTTCATTCATTTCGCAAAATGTTCAAAAGAGTGACGAGTTCTACTTCTCCTTGACAACCGTAACTCTTACTTATCTATTGAGGCCTTTGATTTATTCAAAGTGAACCATATTGTTATCGGATCATTCTCATTTTAGCCATAAGTTGCAGAAGTTAGACAGAGGTCTTTTGGGCCACTGAAAAAATATATTATTTCCACGACCGAGTTTTGAATGGCCAGCAATCCAGGAATGACTATGGCCATGTATAAAATATCGTCAAGTTTTGTCACTTACAATGACTCCATCCAACATAACTGCTAGATTTCTCGTGAATGGAATATGTCCCTTCAACCCTGATAAATTCAGAATTCCTCCCTACATACGACACTGATTGCTCCTCTCTGTTCTGAAATCTTCCATCCTTTCTCTTTGTTCTTGTTCTAAATTTAACTACCTTCGCAATGCCAATAACCGAATTTCAGATCTAGTTCTTTCAGGTGCCCCTTTCGATTCCCTATATCTCCAGCTCCTTTTCCTTACGTGCAACCTAATCGTCATCAACCTTTAGTCCATCTTGATCTTGTCTTAAGTTCCAGTAAAGTAATAAATGCCCTTTTATCCCTCAGTATAACTTCCTTAAGGGGTTAATCCACTGTTAAACTGCTCAGAATGAATTTTTTTGAAACAGCTACCAAAAAAAAAAAAAACTATTCAAGATATCGATTTAAAATTTTATGTACATCTTTATTGAGGTTAAAAGTTAACATTTTCATTGGAAATAATTATTAGAAAACAAAATGGCAACCGCCCCAATAGATCGCCGCAGCACCGCCGAAAAAAAAGCAAATGACGCCTCGTAAATTCCTGGACAAAATAAGCATCTGTGCAAAAATTACCAAAAATATTTCATTAGATTTGAGTATAAAGGACTGCACGGGCCTAAATTTAGAACAAAAAAAATTTTTTTTACGATTTGCGAAACATTTTTTTTATTGAAAAAACCCCAAAAACAGGATAACCAATGTTCAAAAGTATACCAATTTTTTTTAATCGCTTTAGGGCTCTAAATTTAGGCCCGTGCAGTCCTTTATACTCAAAACTAATGAAATATTTTTGGTAATTTGTTCACAGATGCTTATTTCACTCTTCTTACATGTTTACATTTCCTCTTGTATTCATTTGTTTTTTGACTTAGAACGTAGCAACCAGATCTGATCACTTCGTTTTCAACACCTGTCTGATACTATTGAGGTGGTTCAGTGTAAGTTTACTCGCTCATTACTTTTTTGAACTCAAGATCCCCTATTGTCCCTGTACATCTCGTGTTTCCATCATTCATATCTCATCTTGGGTTCTTCGATTAGTGTTTTCTCTTTAGACTCTTACAAGTTTTTTTTAGTCAGATCTTTGACCCCCAATTCGTGATTCAAGTCGGCCAAGCGTCGAAGGCATGCTTGAACCCATTTGCGCGAACGGAAGCCTTTTTTTCATTTTTCTTTGCTACGTCTTCCTAGGAAGCACAATGCCCTTAAATTGTCCTCTATGTACTTCTCGAGACGAAATTTTCATAATTGGAAGACGTCTTGGAAAACCTACTCCGAGATGTTCTTCAGGACACGCGTTATAATCGCTCTGATGTTGTGTATGGATTCTCTTGAAGACCTTGTTTGAAGTAGGGAAATATACAAAAAACCAGGTGGTGTCACGTCGCGGCTGTAGGGAGGCTAAGAGATCATTGCAACATTGATCTGGATCAAGTAGTCTCTGCCGAGGAAGGTGGTGTGACTAGGCGCGTAATCGTAGTGAAGCCTCCAGGTCCCCTTGATGGCGCTTCTGACTTGGGCGACCCTCTTTTTTTAATCATTTGAGGACATCCAGTTTTCCCGAATGATCTGAATTCGTGAAGAACAATGCCCCGGGTGACAAAAAAGACAACGATTATTACTTTTGCTCGAGACTTGCTCATGCAAGCTTCCTTTGGGGCGGGCAGAAGATCTTGTGTGCCACTCCGCACTCTGCCGCTTGGTTTCTCGATGGTACTCAAAAACCAGCTCTCGTTACAGGTTTTCACAGCCTCAAAAAATTAGGGTCGTTAAATTACAACTTTCGACAAAGGAGCACCCGAGTGTTTTCTTGGTCGTAATTCAAAGCTTTCGGAACAAGTTCTGCGCAGACTTTCCTCATCTGCAAATCTTCTGTCACAATCCAGTAAACCGTCGATTTGGACAGGTTTATACTGTTTGTTATTAAACTGAGTTTCAAGCGACAGTCAAAATTTAAGCAATCGCGCACACACTGTCGTCCACCCGGAACGTTGATGGATGCTCAGTCCGAGCTTCGTCAGCGACCTCTTCCTGTTTTGCCACGTTTCACATAAAATTTAATTGCGTAGCGCTGCTTGAGAGAACTGTCCCTTGCGGGCTTGAGCACGAAGCCAAGCAGAAGTGCGCGGAAACGCTAGTCCTTTCTACTGCAAAGCTCAGAAGTGACTGCAGGATGGTTTTTCTCAAAGCTGACACCGCCTCCACCTTTACCGCTCGGTCGCAGTACAATGCTAATTACAGACCCAGAAGAAAAATATGGTCGAATTACTAATGGAACGCACTATGTACAGAACTAGGATGCTTAAAATACGTTTTTTACACTGCAACCTAAAAGAATTTAGCGATTCCTAGAATCTATCGATCCGAAAATTGTAAAAGATCATAATAAAAAATGCATTCATACTGTGTTTTCATGTTTTCCTTATCACTGATCTTCAACGTAAAAAATTAGCAGCGTTTATCTTCAGATTAAATATTTTTTTTTGTTTTTATTTTAATTCAATGGGTTATCACTTTTTACATAGTGTACAGCAGAAATATAATTAACTTATTGTGTATTTTTCGAGAATTCAACTATGGTTTGTAGAACGCGGATATTAAAATTGACTACTGCGCGTCTTAATATTGAAATATGTATTGAGAAAATTGTTATTATTGTGTCTGTGTCATAGTATAGCTGGTTCGCATGTAGTTTAATTTCAATCGCGACAGGAGAAAAACAAAAGTTAGTCTTAAATTTGCAGCTATAATCATTGAATTATGAATTACGATTAGTTCCATAATCAATGAATTATATTTTCTCTCTTACATATAATATTCTACATATACAACACAAATCGCATTGTTTGTGTTATTGTATAATCCTATCTTTGATTACAACTTCGTTCACGACGAAACACAATGGTAATAGCTAACGAAAAACGAATACTGTCCAAGAGTAAAACGGAATTGTTTTCCGCATATTACAAATTTATGCGGACGAGGCTTAGATACAGAGTAGAACATGGAAATGTTTATTGTAGACTGACGTAAATTGAGTTTCCTTCCTCAAACATGTTTTTAATTAACAACAAGAAAATCTTTGTTTTGGCTTCGATCTTTAAATAATAAGAAAATCCTCAAGACGGAAGCAACTAAATGTTCGTAAAATATACGAAGAAATAGTATTAATTTTTCAATTATTCTGCTTTTCAGAATTAATATTTTCAATGACTGCCATATCCTATCCTAAACATCATCACAGTGACAATGATATTCTCGCGCATATGACTCTAAGAAGGCCTCAATTTCATCAAAAAGGAATCGATTCGATATCGGAACTCGATAAGGTGACTAATGCTCAGCTGCCCATTCGATTTCTCAAACTATATACTATGTATTTATTCTCTAGCAATTTTAATAGAAGCCTCTTTTGTGAAATAATAAATTTGAACTCTTTGAAATATTCTTTAAATGCGATGTCACCGAACTATTTGCTCCATGCAGGCCAAAATTTACATTCTAAGTTGCGGCACGACCGATTCGTGGACGATGACAATCACGAAGTAGTATAATTCTTTAATTTCTCTAGCACTGTTTGCATTCTTTTCAGATAGGGCCATAATTTCGGACTGTTTATGAATTTGATACTTGCTGTTGGCCGGGTTGATTTCGCGTTTGTTGCTCTGGTCCTTGATTTTGTTGTATTCGCTGGTCTTTTTGCTGATTGTGACCCTCAGTCCCATTTTGATTGTCTGACTTTGAGCTAGCTGTTGTGCCAGAGTCGATCTTTGCTTCCAGCACTGCAATGCATTTGTTGATACAGTTGATAGCTTCTTTCCGGGCGGCTTTGATGTTATCCTTTCCTTCGGCGTCGATTGTGTCTAATTTTAACAGATTCTGTGTCAACATTTCGTCTAAATACAAATATTCCTTGTCAGTCCTAGAGCCACCGCGAAATTGCTCGACGCGGTTCATCAAATCCAATACGTCATGCTGTATTTTCTGAATCTTGGTGATTGCATCGAGGGACTGCTGAACGGAAGAGTTCGGCTGAGACTTCGCGTCGACTTCATCTGTAACATTTTGCTGCATCGCTGGCGGGTGCCTTTTTTGGGGCTGAGGTGCACCTGTTTGGGACGAGGCATGCTCCACTTTGATCGGTATCGAGTGCACTTTCGATGCGGATTTTTGAATTTGGGGTATCTCGAACTGTGGCGCCCTTTGATGGTGTGGATGAAAGCCTGCCGCAGGAGCACCTTGAACATCCCTGGGTGCTTTATGCAACACATTTATTGGAATAGTTCGAGATGGCGATTCTGTTCGACCAGCGTTTTGTTGCATCGGCTTCCGAACTGGAATGTCCTTAGCCCGATCATATATAGAACCAGTCCTGGAGAGATCATTAAAAGTTGGCGACGATTGTCGTTGACTGCCACTTGGCGACCGTTCGACGTTTGTGTTTAATAATGGCTTGTCTCGACCTTCGACGAATATTGGTATGTGTCGCACATTTGGCTGATTATGCTGTGGCCCTTCTTGTTTTCTATCACAGTTCTCTTCGGACTGGTCTTTGGTATCGGATGGGTTCATACCGTTTACACTAATATTCGATACAGATGGTTGGGCCATTTCTAAGCCTTCCGTAGACCCAATTTACAAAATCCCAGAGACTTAATTAGGAAGAGAATCCGAGCTGATGGTAGATACGAGCGAGCACTGCTTGCTACAAGCTGTCAGCCAATCGAACACGGCCTGAAAACGACACATTGGTCAAAGTTATACTGGACTTTTCAATTGGATTTGTGACCACTTTTTATGATCTAACGAATAGACGACATACCTATGATCTAATTATCGAATAAAATCGATCAATTGAGCTCACAACAAACTGAACCGAGCCCGATGCGAACGATGTCAACGATGACTTTTCTCGACACTTCTCGCGTTTTTCCATTTGGCTGAGTTTAGATTTTGCGCTTATTCATGTGGCAGCCTTGACATACAACCGGTGCCAAAAATGGCAGGACGAGTACTATATGATTTTTCATTAATTGCTAACATATTGATTTTGATTGATTTCTAACTTTTTAGGGATGCACAACGACTGTTAAAACCTAAAACAAATAAATATATGGTCAAATCAGCAATTTTGATGATTTTATAAACGGTCAGGGAGCATTAAGTTGGACTCGAATTGCACCACATAGGTATTGCTTACCGGGCAGTGGAATAATTTAAAAACAGAATGTAACATGAAACTCTTGCTCTTCTTTACACATATTTTACCGAATATTTTAACTCTTAATTCTCTCTCGTTTTGAAATTTCAAATGCCACGCGAATAAGCGATTAGAGGTCTGTTCCCGTACTACGATTAATTGCAATGAAGCGTACTAAAACGGAGTAAAAAACTCTATTTTAGTACGTTTCATTGCAATTAATTGCAATTAATCGTAGTACGGGAACAGACCTTAGGTCTGTTCCCGTACTGCAATTAATTGCGATTAATTGCAATGAAGCCGTTTTTTTTACTCCGTTTTAGTACGCTTCATTGCAATTAATTGCAATTAATCGTAGTACGGGAACAGACCTATTAGCGTATAGGGGATATAAATGTGTATCGGTGACTTTGATGGATCACGATACGCCGCGGTCGAGATGACGCGTGTAAACGAGCACTTGGTCTAAAAATTTCTTTCTACTGCCACACGTACGACAAGAAAATGAATGTAGGTATTCAGCGCGTGACGTAGAGAAGCGATTCTGGTTCGAAGGCAATTCAAATGTTCTTTTGTGGTGTTACATTGACAATTGATGGCACTCTTAAGATAGCTGGATACTCCAAGTAAAATGGTTTCATGCAACATCTTTCCAGTTTCAACGTGATGTACAAACTTTTAAACACAGGTAAGATTACGTATATCGGGTGGCGATAAATGTGTTTGACGTTTGTCAAAGTGTATTCAGCAATCAGCTGATGTTTACCTGCCGTGTTTGTTTAGTCATTCGTTGTACGGTTCGTGTATTTTCGACCGGGCGGATCTGTGTATATGATTTTAAAGCTTATTAGCATCGTTTCTGCGGGTCGAATACATCATTTTCACAATCGTCGCAAATAACCAATTAATTTTCTTCTACGTCGCAGTTTAATATAAAAGTAAAAATGGTCCTGACATCCGTAGTAGTTCCGGCCGGAATTATTGGTTTCCTGTATTTGGTGAGAAAATATCGTGAACTCCAATGGGGCTGGGTAACAAATACGTATTCGTTGAAAGATAAAATTTTCATTATTACCGGTGCTAATACCGGTCTCGGATTTGAAACAGCTCGTGCATTAGCCAAAAGGGGCGCAATGGTTGTGATGTGTTGCCGAAGTTTGGAGCGTGCAAATGAAGCGATAAAGAAGATTCAGAGTGAAACGAAGGAAGGAAAGTTTGTAAGTATTTCAAAAAATATTAATCCTGTATGTTTTACTCGACTGGACGGACAGGGTACAAAAGATATAAATCAAAAAACAATCTGTTTTGAAATAAATACGTCGCAAGTAAGGCAATCAAGCAAGTCATGCCTGCCAAGATAAAACAGTCATCGATTGTGTCGCTCCGTGATACTGTTAAACAAATAGCTAAGATAAGAACACCCGAAAAATTCCAACCAGCTCATGTTTGGATAGAATAAAAGATTGTTTCCCTCTACTGAATTTATTTTTTTACAAAAGTTAAATCTTTAAATCTATTGTTATCTACTTGTAATGAAAAAAAAATTGAGTTAGTTAATTATCTCATAAACAATTGACCTTCCAAGGTTTTGGTTTTAACTGATCACACGTTGCATTCTAGACAACTGAACACTGGACAATTGTATATTAAACTTATGCTGGAAATGACAGTATGCATTATGTTGTCCTCGTATCAAATTTGTCTGAATAATAAGACCATTTTAATTTAAAACGTGTGCCTAGAGAAAAGTCGACAAAAAACGATAGAAACAGTGTATACTTTCAAAACTACTTAGTTAAAATTCAATTTTCGATAGCATCACAATCAAAAACAATTCTATAAGTGAGAAGAACCGTAATTTTGGAGCGACTTAGCCACGGTTTTTTTGGGATTCGGCTCATTGGGCAAGCGTCCGTTGCGATTTATGGAAATGGGAGATTGCTTGAAAAACGGCTCAACTGAACCAAAGTCCAGTTGAGAGACTGCCAAGCGGGATGATGTGATGGCATACCATCAAGAGGCAAATAAAAAAAAGTACCCTAGAAATGGCGGTGAAGGCCCCTCGTCCGCATTAGCGGAGCACCTTTTAATTCAACCCCGACGGATGCTGTTATGCCGCTTTGCCAGCTCTACGCGGCAGGGGTGGATCTTTGAATATGGGGCGGATTTGCTACCACAAAAGGTAAGGTGAGGTCCGCCATGAAAAATCCGTCAATGCTACCTTACTAGAACTCGATAGAGTTCCTTATCATTAGCATATATATTCTTAAATTTGTTAGTTTGAGTACGATTGCCCTCGCTTGGAAGCGTCCGTGTAGGCCGGCTACTAAAATGCGAATATTCTCTCTAAATAGGAAAACAGTAGCCGTAGCAAAATTTTCATCATTTGCAAATTCTATCAACCATTGCCCTGCATATTTCTAACTATTCAGATTTTTTATAGACAGCTGGTTTAGCCAGTAAAAAGGTGCGATGTAAATTGTAATGTCTGAAGCAGATTTTATTGTGGGTGGATGGAAAACTATTTAAATATGAAAATAATGAAATATGTATAATACGGTATGAAATCTGTTGGGTCTTGTTGAAACACCCGATAGCTCGTGATTGTTCCGCCTACATTTGCCTATGGCTATATGAAACTAAAAACTTCAAGACTACGGACAGATATTAGTATAAAGCTATAATGCAAAACATAGTCGCTTTTTAATTAATTTTGGTTTATTTTGCAGGCTGCACTTGTATTGGATTTAGCATCCTTCGATTCCATACGCGAATGCGCTGCACAGATCAAACTCAATTTCCCACATTTCGATTGTATTATATTGAATGCCGGTTTGAGTGTCAACGGAAAAGAATTCACAAAAGAAAACTATGAGCTTCATTTCGGTGTGAATCATTTAGGACATTTCCTACTGTTCAAACTTCTCGAAGAAACTATTCGTCAAAATAGCAGTCGTATAGTAATTGTCTCGTCTGGGCTACACGAAAGCGGAGTAATTGATTTCGATCTGCTTGGTAAATGTGATGAGAAAATGTTAACGCCTCGAATTAATCGTCACTATAACAATTCGAAACTGATGAATTTCTACTTTGGTCGTGAGCTGTACAAGAAAGGATTCGACGTGCATGTCCTTTGCCCCGGGCTCTGCTATACAGATTTCTTTAGAAACTACACTTTAAAATGGTATCAGATTGCAATGTTCTCGCCAGGAATTTTTTTGATGATGCGCTCGGCTGAACAAGGTGCTCAAAATATTATCTATGCAGCGACCGATAATAAGAATGATGATAAGAAAAATGCCTTCACAGGATATTATGTGAGAAATGTACAAATGATGAAGTCAAAGGTAGATTTTAAGGAAGAGGTCGGTGAGAAATTGTGGGAGGAAAGCTTGAAGATGTGTGGCCTGAAGTAGATGTACGAAATGTTTGTTGTTGGTTTTTGTAATTGTACGTTTTTAAATTGTTATTAATAATAAAGACAAATATGATTTCAAAAGTCAGAGTTTTATTTTTACTTCCACCGTCTAATATAGCAATAAAATCAAAAGTCAAAAGAATTCAATGGAAACTCTTTTCAGAATGACTGGTATTCAAATTTCGTCTGATCCTAGAACAAAACGATACATATTTGACTAATGGATACAAAATCATCTCAAATTGAACACGAAATAGTCAATGAGCGAACATCCTTTGTAGACGACTATGATCACATTGAATCTTCCATAGACTACATTTTAGAAAATGTTCTACAGCAGCCTCCAGAAAATAAAGAAGAAATCCATGAATTTGAAAACTTAAAAGAACTGTTTGATTCAGCTTACACATTGAAATGTGATTGTTCAGTTGTATCATGTGAAACGGATTCGTGCTTGCACGGAGGTAACTACAGGATATGTATCAGCACAGAAGGCAAGGAATTGGTGCTGAATGAGAGCCGACATTGCAATGATTTGATCTATGAATGTTTTGAAAACTGCGAGTGCTTGTCCTCGTGTCATAACCGGTTAGTACAGTTTGGACCTCGCAAAAACTTACGTATTATCCAGGTATCGTACAATGGCCGCCCTCAAAAAGGTTTGACTACAAGTAAATCAATACCGAAGGGTGCGTTTATATGTGAATACGCCGGGGAAATATTAACGAAATCGGAAGCCATTCGTCGTCACACGAAAAATCAAAATACTAAGGAAATGAATTATATAATATGTTTGAATGAATCTTCGACAGAATCGGATCACGGTAGATTGCAAACGTTCATTGATCCTTCGGCTAAAGGAAATATTGGAAGGTATTTGAATCATAGCTGTGATCCTAATTGTGAAATTTTAAGTGTGCGTGTTGGATGTCCGTTACCAAAAATAGGTAACAGAAAAAATATTTATGTTTAAATACTAATTTATATCGATTACAGCGATTTTCGGAAAGCGGGATATTCAACCCAACGAAGAACTGAGATTTCATTATGGAGGAGAAAGAAGAGAATGTATGGTTAGCAGTGACAATCGAATAAATTGTTGTTGTGGTTCTATAAACTGTGAAATGTTTGTTCCGAATTTTGATTTTTAATAAAAATATTTTGTATGAAAATAATTGCGGGTATTTATTTGAAACTGACGGAACTCGAAGCATGACTCCACTTAATTTTTTCCTTAGAATATGATTAAATCCAGAGAGATTTTGGCTTCCTGCTTAGTAAGGCATAGGACAATCTCACAAAATAATATCTACAACTGAAGTGGGATTTAAGTCTGCATCATGCGAAGCAATCAATTCTTTGTAAAACGTGGTTATCAACGCTGTTGCTTTTTTACATGTTTTTTGTTGCTTATCGTTTTTTTAATAACACTCGTCTTCACGACGCATATGTGGGGAATTAAACCAGCTGTAAGGGCTTTCAAATTTAACAATAGATAAATTTTGTCTTATTTTCGGGGAGGATTTCTAATTATGCGAAAAAAAGTAATACATACCTATCATCTGGCTAGTTAAGCTAATGTTGGGATAGGGACAGCATTAACGGTGGACATAAATAAAGAAAGTCCCGTGTTAAATAAGGAAGTACACAATTATCTCTCCTTGAATATTAGGTAACTACTGGAAAAAACATTTAAATTTTTTATTTTAGGAATTTATCCTTCAGTCATTTTTTTTAAAATAAAAATAATAAAGCTTTATTGAAAAATATTAGTTTTGCGTGTGTGAGAAACTATTTATAGAGGTTGAACTTGTGAGCCTTTACAGCTAAGTTATGCCTTTACAAGGTATCCTAGATGCGATATATATGCATTTTTGTGTTTATTTCAGGAAAACGCTTATTATAATAGAACTAACCTTTCTAAAAACTTACAGAACTAATCTTAATTCTGTTTCTACTGGGCAGAGGAAGGTATAAACGAGTACGTGCGATGGCTCTAATGAGTAAGTTAGTTGAACTATTACATTTTCTAAAGAATTTCTGGTATCTATGTTCAGCTAGCCGGAAAATATATTTAACTTTGCCCAAACTGTGTAGTTGTTACGTTGAATAGAAGAAAGGTTTGTCCATGATTGTTTTTAGGCATTTGATTTGTACAATTTGCAGTCTTTTTTGTGGCAGGGGGTAGAATTATTCCAATTGACAATCCGTACAGCAAAGCTGGCTACATAATCGGTTAGTAGAAAATAACTTTATTGATAGTTTGGACTTATTGTTGATGAAATGATAGTTGCAGTTCATGCTAATTGCTGTTTCAGAAATGGTCGTGCAGATTTTATGAAGTGTCTACATTGAAGTGATGTTATAAACTTCGTTTTTGACTACCGTTTGCAGATGTAAATCATTTCCCTGAAAATATAGGCTGGACACTCCTCATCCATTCCACGGACTGCTACGAGACAACAGCTTCCCGATTCAGACAGCTTCAAGACAGAGCGCAAGCCAAATAGTTCTTCAGCGTTCTTCTCTCAGGTAAACAAAATGCTTGTTTCAGTTTTTCATACTCCCTGGATGAAAACATCTTTCGCCGTTTCATATCTGTGTCTTGGATTCAACGTCGGGTAGGATGTCCTGAGCCAGCTGCTTCATGGTTTTCCCTGGCTTTTATGCACATGTTCTGAACTGTGTACGATGGACTTTCTTTAAGTGGTCTTTGCTCTATCTCATATTAAAAACCTAGAATCAGCTTGAATAACTGAAGCAATTTTTGGCTGGAATGGTTTGAAGAACAAACACCGCTACTCATCTTAATGTCACAATTAGTGTGGTCGTAGATAGGTTAGGTTAGGTTAGTGAAGAGGGCTGCCGGGAACGCGGCCAGCATTAGGCCACCAGTTTGGGGCCATTTGCCACCCTCATAGACAATCACAAGCATTCACACTACCAGCCATGGCATTGGCGGGATTCGAGCCCGCAGGCCCCGTAGCACGCCGCTTTTCGGCCTGACGCCTTAGCGAGCAGAGCTACCGGGCCCCCTGTGGTCGTAGATAAGTGGTCGCTCCAACGATTTTACTCTGCAACAGCCTCAAACTGCTTCCAGTAGATAGCCCCAGAAATTTATTCGCTGAAAATGGGCGTTTTGAGTGCTTTACTGCCAGTTTATTCAGCTGAAACGGTTCCTACGGTTTTCACGGGCTGCGGATTCTATTTCAACAGATCAATTTCTTCTTCAATTCCTTCAATTTCTTTTGCAATTTTCTTCTTCTTCACTACAGTTGTAGCTCTTGCTTGACAAATTGTTGTTTCTCTTCCACCAATCGACTGTCTGACTGCTGTTGGAACTTTTGCTTACCTGCTGATCGCCTTTTTTTGTGGCCTGGCCAAGTTTTTGTTCTAGTATCATGGCTTGCTGCTTACTGTCGTCAGCTTGTTACTTCGTTTTATTCCGAGTCACTTCTAGCACTCTACTTTTTATTACGTCACTATTAACTCTTTTGCTTCGGCATTATTCTTCGTTTACCCAATCATTTGTCTCCAAACTAGTTATTTTTGCTTAGTCCGCACACTACGAATTATCACGTTTTACACAAATTCAAAGTTCGAAACTTCAACAAAAGTCACTTGTGGAATCGGGAACGCGAAAGAATCCCACTTCTGACACCAATTGTTATGTTTTTCCGATAAAAAAACACTGGATTCGTAATTCATTACCTATCGCTCTAATACGACCGCTTGAAAACTACTTCGACGTATCAATCAAACGATTCACTTTTCAAATACTGACTGCCAAGTCTCATACCAGGTCCATGAATAGTCCCTCCAGCTATTCCACAATTGTCGATTGCATGCTTCTAGGCTGTGCTGGTCTTCACACGTCTTATGGGAATTGGTTTACTTATTATTTATTTCTTGGTTATTATGATTTTCTTATTGTAATTTCTGTATGGGATTTTCCGTTCATTTATTACGATGAAATACAATAGATAAAAATACTTTGTACCGCGATACTTCAAGTCGATACTTCTCGATATTTTGAGCATTGATAGCGTGAAATACGATTAATGTTGATGTGCATGTAACAATGTGTTAAAACCCTGCCACCGAAACGACTTTAGCAGAGAAAATTGGTAGGATTTTTAATTCTTAGGTATCATCAATTCTTAGGTACCATCAAAATAAAACCCTATTCGAAAAGCTTGCCCTATAGCATTATCGAAAAACAGGCACGCAAAATATCACTCAAATTATTGAAATTCATATGCCAAATTTCGATTACTGCCAAAACAATAAATTTGATGTTTGCCCTCTCAGCCCATGCAAAATTATTATGTTCACGGTTTGTTTTCGGCTGCCTATATATTTATTCTGTGCGTTAGCCTTTTAACCTTTGTATTCTGTACAATTTTATGGAGTTACTGGAATGTCGCGATGGGTAGCACAAAACGTGGATGCATATTTTTTGTACAAAATGTAACTTATACGCCAGAAAAGTGTTATTTTACAGGCAGCAGAAGGATAATATGTCACATAGCCATCTTTTGGCATCTACCGTTTCTCCTTGTTGCACTTTCAGCAGCACTAACACACGTCTTCCATGTTTGCCAGAACAAGAAAATATATCATTCCGAGTGAGTATAATAATGTTTGGCTGAATGAACGTTGGTTGAAATAGATTCAAACGCACTTTTCTTGCAGGATAAGCTTCAAAACAACTCAATGCATGGCAATGCCTAAAATCGAAGCTTTTATATGTTTACTATGTGCGATCTTAAGCTACTTATACTGCTTCTTTATAGTCTCCGGATTTCTATATACATGTAAGATGGCGAAATCTTTAAGTGGGAACAGTTGCCGCAGTCTTTCTCCATCTAATCGAAATTTCGCAGATGCTAATGGACATTCGTGCTATGAAATTTTGGAGCACTTGGATTACTGTTCTTTGATGCAGTCACCACGAGACTTTGTGAGTACACCAGCTCTCCTAATTGCCATGATATGCTTTCAGTTTTTAACATCAACAACATGGCTAGGAGCCTTTGTAGCAAACTTTTATTTGCATTTTTACTATGATATAGGTGAATTTGGATTGTAGGTTTAATTTTGTAGGTGTAACTCTGTAGCTGTTACTGTTTTAATGTAAACACAGAAAAATACGATTGTAACCAAATAAAAACAGATTCGTTTTAAGAAAAGTTTCAATTTTGTAGTTAGAAATGGTTGCAAATCTTGGTAAATCTATTCTTTGCATATAGACTAGATATTTTAATGTTAACACAATATTGCAGAGTAGATTTACGCCGTCATCATACATTAAGAATACAAGGGGCCCACCTCTTTGATCGATCTAATTAAAGGTGCGGCTATCCGGAGATGCCCATATCCTTTTATGGGTGTTTCGATTAGGGAAACAAGTCTAGCTTACGATAAGGTTACTGCTGCACGTAAAGCCGACAAGTCTTCGTCTGCCTGTTGTTGGAGGAATCGGGGAAAACCAGTGGTTTTGCAATATGTTTCCAACCTTTGAGTTGAAGCCCCCCAGCAAGACTTTCTCATCATTTGATGGCAGAGATTTATAAAACCTTTCCAAAAGGTTATGCAAATGGTCTTTTGCTGCCTCATCCTTATCTTCAGTAGAGGTATGAACGTTTGATCCAAATATAATTTATTTTACTCAAATGCGATTTGTATCCAATTTTTCGTTGAAAGGCTTGTAGTCGGTTATTCGCAGTTTCAATTTTTGTCCACGATGAAGGCTCCCCCTAAATTTGTAAATTCCAGATAACTTTCCGCTTCTGAAAATTGTGAACGATTTCATGTCCAAAATCTCAATGGCAAACAGTTTTATTTCCTTTACAGTGAACATTTATTTTCTATTTTCTCACCGGTTCCAGCAGGGCCTCAATGGCCGCCGGTCTGCACAGGGTTCACACATTGCAGTTCCTAATATAGAACCGTGGTCGATTCCCTTGATCCGATTTAAGTATTCGAGTCGAAGTATCAGGTTCCTGAATAAATGAATTTTACGGGAACGGGTTATTGGCCTATTGTTCACGATTGGTTTGCCTACTGTGGGGTATTGGATAATCAGTGCTTTGGGCTCTTCTCTGAATTCGAAATCACAGTATGCTTAGACAAGGAGAGAATTGTCGAAACAGCGCTACATATCCTGGTAGGGCATGCCTCAAAATCACTTACATGCAAGGAGTACAGGCTGACTGCATTTGTAGACATGGAGGGAGCAATCAATAAAGTGCGTATTTAGACGGTTGTAAATACTCTTCAAAACCTGTCACAACTAGCATAAATAAAAATTAATGATTTCCAACTGCAAGTGGTTACATCAGTCAAGTATGCACGGTGTGCTGGTGTCTGATGAGAATCAGTGCATACTTTCGAAACCACTTTGTCAAATAAAAGTTTCTATGTAAATATTTTTTTTTTCAATTTTAATCATCCCGCAAAAACAATTTCAACCTGAATGTATTTATATTCGCAGACAGTAAAATTTATAAATCAGCTGTTATTTATTATTGAAGCTTGAGTAGCCTAATGGGTAGAGCACTGGCTTCTTGTGTGTGGGGACCCTGGTTCGGACCAGGGACCGAACACCGAACTTTGAGTTCACCTAGCTCTGAATAGGTACCTGAATTAAATCAGGGGTAAAGTGAGAAATTGTTCCACACTCGTATTCACATTGATTGTAAATTTTTGAACGCAGCTCTCTACCAGCTTCAACCACTAGAACTGACAAAAGGAAGCCGTGAAATTACTTGACTTTACCATTTACTATTATAGCTGAACCATCAAGCAAGTGGTAACTATCCATACTCCTTGGGGCGTTGTTTTGTCTCTCTTGCTTTGGAATATAACAGTTAATGAGTTCAAGTTCAAGTTAAATTTTATTCAGTAAATGTATTGTTTTACATGGTAAGGTGGAACTTAATTTAGAGTTTAGACTACTGTCTTTACATCTATGGTGTGTCTTATATTGTAGACAGTGCAATAGAAAATGTAGAACGTTTACAATTATTTGTTTATACACAAGGAAAATTATTTCAAAAAACCTTGCTCGGATAACTAAATATAATTAAAACTAATTAACCTAGAGGTCAGCTAACTAGCATGGAGGCTTGGAGATGGATTCTTAAAGATTATTCACTTAAGTGCTGACATTTTGCTATGAAATTTGAGGCTACTTTAGCAATGAGTGAACTTACGAGAGGGATATTCGATTCTTTATGCAAAAGATTGGTAGAGTAGTGGAATGGTTTATTGAGTATAATTTTAAGTGCTTTGTTTTGGATAACTTGCAATTTTCTTTTATGGGAGATCGCGCAGTTTTTCCAGGCAGGAGCACCGTAGGTGATGATTGGTTGGATAATCATTTTCCAAATTAGTAATTTATTCTCAATTGACAGCTTAGAACGTTTATTTATAAGAGGGTAAAGAGCGCAAATACTCTTGTTTGCTTTAGAACATACAAGGTCAGTGTGATACTTGAAGGTTAGTTTCTTATCGAGACTTACGCCTAGATAGGTGATTGAGTCCATCCAAGGAATGTTTTGCCCGACAAAGTTGATGTTTCTATTGGGAAGTTTCGACCTGCGTCTTTTCAATGAGAAATAGATAGCTTGGCGATAATATCACTTTAATTTTCCAGCGGTGGTAATACTGATATAATAGATCAAGTTGACTTTCAATATTTGCAATTATTATTTGGGGATCTTTCGAGCTGCTGTATATTCCAGTATCATCCGCATACATCGCAAGCTTGCAGTGTGCGGTTTTAGGAATGTCTGACAGATAGATATTAAATAATGTCGGACTCAGACAAGAGCCCTGGGGAACTCCGGCAGAAATTAGATGTTCAGACGAAAAGGATGAATTAACTTTTACGACGAACGAGCGCTCAAGTAAAAAAGACGCGATTATTTTAGTAATGTAAGTAGGAAATCCGAATTGGTTCATTTTGTAAACTAAACCATCATGCCAAACTGAATCAAACGCTTTTTCAATATCAAGTGCGACGAATCCCGTGGACCATTTCCTCTGAAAAGATTGTTTGATATGATTGCATACTCGAATTAGTTGATGGGTCGTTGAGTATCCTGGACAAAATCCAGTTTGAAATTTGGGAATTAGATTCACATTACTTATAACCTCGCGTACACGTGAAAGTATCACCTTCTCGAATATCTTACTGATTATGCATAAAAGACTAATTGGACGATAGCTTTTTGGGGAGCTATGATCTTTGCCTGCCTTGGGAATGGGGACCACAATAGCTTTTTTCCAAACAGGCGGAAAGTAAGACAGCTTAAAGCAGCTATTTATGATGAAGGTGAGCAGAATTATCGGTTTGGTGGGAAGTTGTTTTAAAATAATACCGGGGATATTATCGCTGCCAGGAGCTTTTTTATTTTTCAAGGATCGTAGGATCAATTTAATTTCCTTGGCCTTGCAGGCTGCTGTCCAACTAAAATCATTTGGAATGTTATTTAGATCGTGAATAAAGGTGTTAACTGCATGGCGGGTTGCCAAACTACCTAGATGATCGGAAACAGAATGTGCTGCTTGGAAGTGATTGGAAATCAACTCCGCCCTTTCTTTGTCACCATACGTCATCTTTCCGTCAACCAGTTTAAGCGGGGGAAGGGGTTTGTTTCGTCTGAAAACTTTATTTAATCTCCATAATTGGTTGGAATTCTTGCTTATGGAGGATAGCTTCCTATTCCAGAATAAATTCTTAATTGCAAATAAACGATCTTGGATTAAATTATTAAAGTAGTTTACTGACTTCTTAGCGCTTCTGTCCCTTGTGCGCTGCCATAAGCGTCGAACTCTGTTTCTTTGTGCAATAAGCAATCTCGTCATATCGTCAATTTGAACAGTGGGGTATGGCTCAGGTGTGATTTTTGGAGTGCTGACTTCTATCGCCGACCAGATATTATTGTGAAGCTCCCTTACACTGGTCTCAATTTGGGCAGCATGATTTATTTCACTCAGGTTGAGTTTGCTCACATCCATTGAAGAGTTTAAGCTTATTTTGAATTTCCTCCAATTTGTTTTTTTGAAGGAATATATGGACTTCTGGACGGGGGACCTAGTTTCTTTATTAGCTAAAGAGAATAGTATGGGAAGGTGAGGGGAGCTCAAGTCATTGATAGTTAAAGGGTCAGTTATTGGTACTTTGCCATTGCTGATGACAAGGTCAAGTGTTGATGGTATACCACAAGAAGGGTAGTAGGTTGGCTCAGAGGGAGAATGAATATATAAATTTTTTGTGCAGGTTAGGTCGAGTAGTATCTTACCCGCCGCATTTGCCTTCGCACAATTCCATTGCCTATGACGCGAGTTAAGATCACCACAGATTATGAAGGTCTCAAATTTTCTTGTAAGTTTCTTCATGTCTTCAGCAAAAAAGTCTAATTTTGTCTTATTCAATTTCGTGCCTGGAAAATATGCTGCAACTATATGAGTTTTCGAATTTGGTAAATATATGACGAGATTTTCTACGATTTTGGCCTCAATGCTAGTTAGGACTGCATGGCTAATGCTTTTATGTACGCAAAAGGCTACACCACCACCTCTTGCGTTTTCCCTATCTTTCCTATAGATATAATACAATGGGTGCGAGAGTTTATCTCTAGGTTTCAACCAGGTTTCTGTCAGCACAATTAATTTCACATTATTACGCAGAGCGAAATCGAAGAGCTCGACGCTCTTCCTACGTATGCTTTGTGCGTTCCAAAGAATAATATTTAAAGGTGATTTATCCATACAAAAACCTGGTTGCAACGCTAACGATGACGTTGAACTGTTGCTGTCTGTTTACGCATGTCGCCAGCTTTTCTATGAGTTCTGCTGATAGTTCTATTAGTTGATCGGGGGAGAACAGGTTGTTGTCATTCGATCGCAGTGCATTGCTGTATGATGTACGGAGCTGCCGTGGAGTCGCCGTGACATTAGTATCCGAATACAGTACATTGGCTGTGTATGAATAATTTTGTTTGTTTCGCGCTGTCGGCAAGAGTGGGAAAGATTGCGCATTGAGCGAAAAGGTGTTACCATTGTTTTTACCAAGAGTAGTATTTAGGGCGCGATTTCGTGATAATTTTTTACGAATAGTGATGTATTCTTGCCGCTTTTCACAAGATTTGTCATTCGACATGTGCTGTTTTTTGCAATTGGCACAAACAATTTCATTTTCTCGTACCGCAGTGCAACTTGCATGATTATGTTCTCCTCCACAGATCATGCACTTAGGAGGAAGATTGCAGAAACTTGATCCGTGGCCGTATAATTGGCAGTTTCTGCATTGTGTCGGACCGCTTTTTGCACGAGAATAATAACTCCATTGAACAATTTGGTGTTCGATAGATTTAATTTTCTTCAAGTCTGCCAATTTCACTGTGCCGCGATTGAAATAGAGTATGTATGTCGTTTGTTCGGCATATCGTCTATTTGCTGGTGTGAATTTTTTTATATCGACACATTCAACGCTGTGTTCGGTTTTTAGCAGATTCTTCAGTATGTCACACGGCATTTCATCAAGACCAGATAAAGTGATTTTAACGCATCTTTGATGGTTTGGGCGGTAAGTAAAAAAGTGAATCTGTTTTGTAGCAAGATATTGCTTAAAATTTTCATACTCTGTAACACTGTTTAAGTGAAGTCTTTTCCCTATTGACATGTTCTTTATGTCGAAGCTCTCGACGTGATTTTCGCTTAGTAGCACTGTGATTTGGCTTCTCTACAAGCTAGGAAACACTATAGGGGGAACTTTCACTTTTTGTGTTTTTTGCTGGTCTTCATTATGTGATGACGGTTCATCGTTTTCTATGTCAGAGAGGATGTCAAACCTGTTGCTGGTGGTTTCCATGTTGTCATTACGACGGATTTTTAGTTTGTCACGGAGAAGTATTTCGGGAGGTGATACCTCCCTACTTCGCTTTCTCGATAAGAACACTTCTAGTTAAAGATTTTGCACTTGAATTGGAACCGGAGATAATTCGTTCGATTTATAATTTATATGGGGATACAAACTTTAGCTGATAAGCAACGAGCACTATTGATCACGTGTAAACACTATGACAGAGCGAGCGAGACTGATAACAGTTAATGAGCTTCTAAGGAAACTCGATCGTACTGGATGCAAAGTGATACCGGATGCAGATGACGTTGCTATTGCCATAACAGGGAAATTTATTTTGACCCTATCGGAGAGGTTTAAACATTCGCAATGGTGTCAGAAGTGTGGCTTTAGTAGTAACCTTAAAAAATGGAACTATTGCTCTTCATGAGGAAAAATAAGATTCCATCCTTCGATCTACCGAAGCTCAATGGATTTTCTGTAAGTCTCACACATAAAGTAAACTATCTGAGACTCATCCTGCTTCAAGCTTCGATGGATGGAAAATGTCGAAAAGTACTGCGTGCTCTTTGAAGCTATAAAAAGGCTATAGGAGCGACTTGAAAGCTAAAAGCTCGTATCGTCTCCTGGATTTATACTAGCATAGTGCAACCAAATCTGCTGTACGGAGCAGTCGTTTGGTAGCCAGCCATTCTTAGAGTTGTATATCAGAAAATGCTGGAGAAGGTGCGTAGGTTAGTAGCGTTATTAAAACACCGTTCGACCCCAACGAAAACACTCCTGGTAATTGCTTCATTGGCTTCCAAGTGATCTGATTGTCTTGAAACATGCGAGGTGCACTGCAGGAAGGAATGCATTGTGGAGATCCTTAGACAAGGACAGACTTGGACCAGGTTAAAATTTTGGTGCAAGGCGTATCTGTTCCCGCGGAAACCAACTATGTTTTTGCCTAAACATCTCTGACTCAAGGGTTTGAAGCTTCAATTCTAAACAGAGAGGAATGAGGGTAGTCCCCGAAACCTATAAAAACTGTCATAACAGTGTTATCTAAAAAAAATATTGGGGATACCCTAGGAAAAACCCTAGGAAATAATGCTGTGGAAATATATATCGATGGCTCCAAACTGGACGACAAAGTTGGGTGAGGCATATTTCCTAGGGACCCAAACTTGAAGCTTTCATTTCGCTTGCCAGACCTCTGCAGTGTCTTTCAAGCGAAGGTTTTGGCGTTTCTCTAAGCGACTAAGTCACTCTTATGTAACCAGATATTCGGAATGAATATTTGTATTTACACAGACAACAAAGCGGCTATACACTCTCTTGCTGGAGTTGCTGATCCTCGAATGCTGTACGTCTTTTAACGAGATGTCGAGATATTCGAAAATGCAACTACTTTGGGTGTCAGGACATAGAGACATTTAGGAGAACTGTGAAGCGGAGGAATCTGCGAAAGCTGGGACGCCTTCGCCGGCGGTGTCCTGCAGTTCCCTGATTGGCATTCTGATAGCTTCAGTTAAACTGACCATCAGACAAAAATACCCAAAGGACGCTGTTAAGTCCTGGGTGGAAGAACCTTCTGGTGTGATCGGGCTGCAGCTGTGGAGAATTTTTGACTTTAGTTGCACTAGATTATTGCTCGATTTAGAAAGGGGGTCCCTCCGCCTCGGAGTGGTTACTTAAACTGGACATTGTTGGTTTGGCAGGTATACGGCGCGGATGGATGCCCTTTATCACGAATTTTGCCGGAGCTGTAGATGTGAGGATAAGAGGAGACAAATCTTCACCTCTTGCACGAATGCCCGGCCTTTACCAGAAAAAGTAAGCAGTCGCTTGGCTGCTACTTCTTGGTAAATTGAACCGAAGCAGCGTTGGTAGACCTGAAGAGGATAACCTAGTTCAGAAAGTTCTCTCTTTACATAATAAAGGTTCTGCACCATACGAATGCGGTATCACAAGGGCCCTATTGTGCCTTCGCTGGGGTCTACCTGAAGAAAGCATCCACGGAACCTATCTTCCTGACTTGGTTTACCTAAATTCATTTGGAATTTATTATATGTATAATATTAACTAATTATAATACCTGTAATATTCAAATAGCAATTGTAAGGTTTTTTTAATGAACATTATCCCCTGGTGCTGTTTTTCCCTGTTAAATTATTTATTATATTGTCGATTTCATATTCAGTTATTTTATGCCAGTGTAGCTCCCTTAATTCCTTGACTATTTTCTATCTATTCACCTATTATCTATTTTTTATCCATTTAAATATGTTCCACTTCTGACAAAAAAGTAATCCTTGTTTACAAATTTTCAAATTGACTAGCTTTCCATTTTCAAATAACCACTTTTCACCACACCGAAGTTTAGCTCAGCAGCTTGAAAGCACATGGATATACATTGAATGGACTACTTCATAACGGTATACTTCAACTACACAAGGATATTCACCATGCGCATACTACCAACCCCTAGAACATTTCATTTCATCTATACATTCTTCCCCCCGTTAACGATACAAGAACCGAAGTACGTCCGTGGGGGCAGAAACAGATGGGGGTTGATAATCACAAAATTGTAAATGGCTGCCTGTTTTGACAACTGGTCGAGAGTTCGTGCTTAACATTCCGTTCGTCTCTCGGGGTGGAAATTTCGGTTCCATAATATAGTCTTGCGGTCGTGAAAAGGACTAAATTATTTCGGTATTAACTTTATATCGTTTGAAAGTGCACTGTCCAATAACGGTACGTATCAGCCTGTGCGAAAAAATCGGAATATAAGATGAATCGAGGCACATACCGATAGAATCCTGAAAAGTGAAGGCGGAATAGAAATTGTTCGGATGTGCTTTTTTCCATTCGTTCGTCGTGTCGCGTAATTTACAACAATACCTGGTTCGGGTTTTTCGGAAGATTTATTCAGATTGGCAGTGAAAAACTTGTGAATATGATTTGAAGTATATAAGCTGGCTGTGTGTTTCAAATCCTGCAATATTTGTAGTATTTGAGGCGCACCCGATACCGAAGGTCTTGTGCCTCCACCCTTGATTGTTCAGTCGACATCAATTGCGATGTTTAAACAAAAAAAAGGAATAATTTTTCCTCTGTGCAGCGTTGCGTGTGCGAGTGTGCGTGTCCTAGTGATTTTTTGATATGACTATATGGAAGCGGATATTGCATTTGCAAAGGTTTTATGTAGTAACGGAGCAATAATATATTCTTGAGCTAGTTTCTGGTTTGATTTGAGTCGCATAATGGAAACGAGACATGCTTGGAAAGAAGGATATCCAGATCAACTAGCATGGTGAATTTCGCACAAGTCTTCGACTCGGCACCGTGCGTGTCTCAATGCTGAAACGGATCAGTTTCGTTCGTGTTTATGATTGTTCGTCATTATTGTGTCGGAAAGTTCGTCCTTAAATTTATCGTGTCCGTTGGAAGGAGGCATTTGTCGGTTCATGCGTGCTTCCTGGCGCTGACAAACAAAACTAAAGTTGATATGGCGGCTCCACGTCACTGATCTGTGGCTCCAAGGGCTCTGCAGTTTTGTATTGGACGAGTCCTTGTACGTGACTGCATCGTGGATACAGATTCGAACGCAATAAAGCACGAAGCAAGGCCTTTTAGTTGGAAATCGAACGAGGAAGCTTTTCTGGCACGCATCCTCAAGCGGAAAAAGTGAAAACATCAGAGGAAAAAGAAATCGAGCTTGGGAATAAAAATGGCAAAAACACTGTGAATTGCCAAAGCGATGAATCTTTCGTAGATTTATGCAGATCGTGATTGGCTCCACGGCATTTCCGAGCAATTGTATCTACTCTGTATTCATTTTTCGTAGTACATTGAAGTAAGTCAGGAACAAGCTTAACAAAAGTTACCGAATTAGCGCAAAATCAGTAAAAAAGTATTTTGCGTCACTTCGAGCTTGAAACCATAAGCAAGGCTGCCATATTTTTTTTTTAGCAGTTTGTTATTCGACTATCATCTGTTTGTCATCCTTTCTGCTGTCGGCAGTGTCCCGATTAATATTCCACTCGCATGCACCAATGGAGCTACTCCGTGAACGAGCGCCAGAAGCGGGTTAATTGACGCCCAAATATCATATGTTTATCTAACAATCTGCTGTGGACATACAGAAATTGTTTCGCTTCGCTTATCGTACATCGGTGTCATCAGGATTACATCGTTGTTTCAGTGCATGCTCTTAACTGCACAAGTGTGGGAGGCTCATACATTCGGCGACCGTTGGGAGGAAAGAAGATTTAAGTCTTCGTATTGCCACTTGCAAGATATCGAGGACGATGCGAGGACGAACGAATGTACGAGGCAGAGCAAGGAAATCGATGACCGAATTGCGACGATGAACTTTGGAAAGAGCGCAGGAATTGCGGGGGAAGTGTACGGAAATATGTCACGGAAATTGAAAGTAATGCTACTGAATGAACAACAGCAGCAGCAGCAAGGAATATCGTTTGGTTCGTGTTTATTCGAAACGGTTACAATTTCCGTTAATCGATTGTAACCACTTTATACAAATGTATCGAGAAGAATGTAAGTGATAGCAAATAACTTTTGCATTCCGTATAGTCATGCATGCTATTTTCATGTGAGCAAAGAACATAATTTACACATGCATGTAGGTTTTAAAAGAACAAGGATCCAACTCAATTTTCGTTTTTCAGTCTTTTGATGAAATTTCTCACAGCAAGTTCACATAATCGTTGAAGAATTTGAGCAGTGTGGCTTAAAGTTTAATTAAATTGGTTTTTTGAGCTGTAGAATGGTTTGTGGTTAATCCACGTACACTCTACCTTCAAGAAATTTTTAAAAAGAAGAAGGATAATCGTGTTGAATTAGGTTTTCCTGGCCACACCACGTTGGAATTGAAAGAGTATGAAAGTACCGAGGAACCCAGTCTTATTTGATGAACAATTTAACGATCTGTGACAGCTAGTTGGTTGTGTAGCCCTTCATAGTGATGAACACTCAAATGGTGTCAAGTGCGGAAATGTGTTAGGCATTATAAAGATGGGAAAACTGCGTTTCCTTAAAATAAATGGACTAGGCTCATTTCTGCAACAAAAGCAAGTTTTTTTTAAAAGCCTTTTTTTTTAAGCAAGATCCTAGATGTTCGCAATGATACGAAGCAAGTATGGAAACAAAGAAATATGAATCCAATCATAAAGCCACAATAAATAATGACAACACTTTGTTATCATTTGACGGGAACGGGGAAGAAATTGCGGATTTATTAAATCATTTCTATAACGTTGGAGTAAAATAATTTCAGAAATGTTAATTCCAATAATATAAAGTGCTTCATCTTCACATAGTTCAAGCTTTGGTGTTCCTATTGAAACTGATGAAGAGGAGAAAATTTTGGGAGCAATATATATAGAGAATGGCGCAAAAGTTTCTGCCCTTTGTATCTCTTGCATAACATTTTAATGAAAAGTGATTGGTTTGATATTATAATTTTATAATAAAATACACACGTTAGGCAACATAATATGTAATAAGTACGAAGTATGCCTTCTTTCGTTTTCTATATAGTCTAAAATCCGCTTTCTGAAACTTCCACATACATTTTTTATTAGGTTGCTGCAAATGAAATGGCCGATTTAGTAATAAATTTTTAAACAACTGTAACTTTTTATAAAGACGATTTATTTAATCAAAATAGGTACCAATAGATGCAACACATTTTTCCCAACGAGATGCAAGTACATTTATTCCAGTTTTGTAGAAGTCCGAGTTTCTGGTTCGAAGAAACTCCTCGAAGGTATTTTTGACAGCAGCTTCATTATTAAATCTTTTTCCTGTCAAAAAGTTATCCAAACGTTTAAAGAAATGGTAATCTGTTGGTGAGAGACCTGGTGAATACGGAGGGTGAGGAAGAGTCTCATAGCACAACTCGTTTAGTTTTTGGACCGCTGTTCTCGATACATGAGGTCGTGCGTTATCATAAAGCAGTATCACTCCATCCCTGTTGACAATCCTAGGCCGTTGGACTATCAATTTCTGATGCATTTCACCCAGCTGAGCACAGTATTTCTCAGCATTGATGGTTTCGGCAGGTTGCAGGAACAAATAGTGGATAACTCCAGCTACAGACCACCAAACAGTTACCATTATTTTCTTTGGATGAAGGCTTGGTTTCGGCATGTGTCTTGGCGCTTCATCGTCATCTAGCCATTGGGCCAATTGGCGACGATTATCGTAAAAAATCCACTTTTCATCGCAGGTCACGATTCGGTGCAATAACGGTTTCTTTTAGTTGCGGGGGAGAAGAGAACTTGAAATCTCCATTCGACACATCATGTTTTGCTCGGTAAGATCATGCGGGACTCACTTGTCAAGCTTTTTCACTTTTCCAAGTTGTTGCAAGTAGCGGCAAACTGTCGAAATGTGAACGTCTAATTTCTTGGCAAGATCCCTTATGATTTGGCGGGGGTCAGACTCCAGTAATGCACGCAGGTCGTTGTTATCGATCGATGGTCCTGGGGGTCCACGTGGCTCACTTCCAAGGTCCATATCTCCGGATCGAAATTTTTCAAACCACTGTATCAGACCCGAATGCGCTGTTGATATTCCTCATTGCTTCTCTTGCGTTGTGCTCTAATTTAAATTCGTATAATAAAAGTAGCCGTTTTTTATTCACTTGGATGCTCACTTTCTCCTTTTATTTTTACGATCATTATGAAGTGCAAAAGAAAAATGACTCCATAAACCAAGGTAGCAGTATTTATACTTCAATATGCCATATCATTTGCGCCGCACTGTGCCAACATAATACACTAAAATTGCAGCCAACTTTATGTCATTCCTAAATTTGCCATTTCATCTGCAGCAACCTAATTAGTACCTAACCGAAATTGAGTCCTATTCAACTTCCATACGTCGAATCAGTTCCTCCCTATTTTTTGGTCTGGAACCACCCATTTTCAATTGCGTTTAAATCAGGGAAATTATCAGGTTAATAAATTCACACATTAGAAAAGTGCTCAAAAATCACCTCATAAGTTTTCAAAGCTGTGTGCGCCTTGGCTCCATCTTACATCAAAATTACTTCCTTTCTGTTCATAAATTGACGGCAATTGTTAAGGCATTGTGCAAAAAGAGGGAGGATACTCTCCTTGTAATATTCTCTATTAAGAGGCAGTCCTTGCTCAACAAAATGAAGTTAGCTTTTTTTCGCGGCTGCTCCCCCCGCCAGCTACCATGACTTTTAAGCCGAATTTCAGGTTCTCTATTAGAGTAACATTTGCGGGATTGCTGGTTCTCACTGTCCTATTCTGTCGATTAAGTATTAAATGCAGTTGAATCCACGATTCATCCGTAAAAAGGATGTTTGTACGCCGGGTTCGACCGCAGGCATCATCATCAGCAAATCCAAGGTAGTTCAGCTTTTGACAGAAGTTCAGCAAATCTCAAATATTCTTATGAGAAACTAAAGGTTCGATGCGTTGTCTGTAGGCTTGTCGTACTCAGTTGTTGGGTCGAATATATCGCTGATCGATTCGCCTCGACACTTACCTAGCGGCTCCGGGGAGTTACTCCCGATTTATTTTCAGCGAATGCTCGAAGCTTTCTTTTTGCTTTGTGGAAAGTACCGATGACTGACTACTTCTTTTCATATCACCCACTTTTCCTTTTTTGGCGTTCGACAATTTTTTCAGGGTCTCCTTATCAGTGAGGTAGTAGAAGAGGAGATGACATCGACGGTATAACTTTCCACCATTTGCCTCTTCGATTCTCTCGCGCACAAAGCATGTTAAAGCAGCAATTCCGTTCATTGTCAAATTGGACGGAAACTACTTGGATTTGACCAGATTTGACAATGAACGGAAAAAAATTACTACCATACTCTTCAATGTAAATCTTATGGGCATGTCCACTCCATTTCTACTACCTCAGTGCTCCTTATGGACCCTCAATGTTTTCCACACGGCGCAGCGATTTTAACCCAATTAATGCATGCGTTGAATTTTAATATGATTTTGAATTCGACTATTAACCATTATTGTCACGAAAAAATTTTAGTTCGACCTGTTGAAGATTTGCAAGTTTATCAAGTTTTGACAGAAGGTCATTAAAATCAAGGTCTTTGGGTAAATTTGGTGCTTTCATTTCAACTAACGAAAGCTGAATGAATATATTTATGTTTTCAATCGTTACCAAACCACAGATAGCACCTGAAGCTAATACAAAAATACCCAAGTAATAGCGGGTTTGCGTATTTTACTAGGAATTCAGACATACGTACTAGACCTCTTCGAATTTTTGAGTCTACTTTTGCCGACTCTGAAACAAAAGTTATTATTTTGGTATCATCACTAAAATTTCTACTTTATTTCTCTACAGGAATTAATTAAAGTGATGTAAGTTTAAGAAAAATTAAGGAGACTCTTAAAATTTTCACAGATAGTTTTTTCCCGATAAATTCATTCGATAAATTCATTTAAAATATGCACGCGGTAAATACCAACATTGGGTTGCTAGCTACCTAGAGTGTAGGCAACAAACTGTTAAAATCGAAGTTTTGCAGAGCCGTATTGGTACTTTTGAATATGATACACCGCAAGGCACTGTGCTTGGCCCAATACTGTTTCTCATATATATCAACGATATTTTCGATTTAGAATCTTGCTGCTTTTCGGTAAATATTGGCAAGTCAAGTTTATACGCTGGGAAGTACGATCATTACTACCCAGTGCAGTCAATCATTGAATTTCACTGTCACTATTCACTCCAAAAAATGCAGCGCGAAATATATTTGCGAACCATTACAAGTAGTGCCAGAAACGAAATACATAGGAATTGTGATAGACCAGAACTTGAGGTGGGAGAAGCAAATTAATTAAACAATTCTTAAATCAAAGATAATAATTCCACTTTACTTTGATGTTTGTAAATTTGCACGTCGAGAAAACATTAAACAATTTTGTTTCTTGTTTATCCGATCATCCAATATGAGATAATCGCAGGGGATAGTGCGACACAAGCCATGCTCAACCAGTGACGGCTCGTTCTAATGTGCACATTCGCAAGTGAGCCGCGTGAAAGAAATAATGTAATCCAAGCCTAATATATCATTATATAGGTATAGTACATATTGAACAATGCATATTGAACTACATTGAACAAAATATAAATTGTTATATAAGCACATCATGTTGTCTGCCGATCATTTTCATCTCTATAATTTTATACCCAGAAACTTTCTATTGCTACGTACAAGCCTTACAATTTTTCTATCTGTTTATCTGTACTGCCTCCTGCACTAGCGATCGCATGTGTGATCGTGTAGCTGGAATTAGGGGACTAGAGGAGCACATACTAGCTGGGGGTGCATACTCAGAATGTGCGATCGACAACCAATTTGATCCATTCATACATTGTTGTCGATGGTCAGTTTCATGCGCTGACTCGTGCTGCTGCTTCGAGCGTACATATATGTGGACTATTCTACCTTACTAAGCAAAAAGGTTCTATCTAACTTTGGAGATATTCAATGATTGAATGTATTGACAGGTTCGATTGTGCAGAGATAGTCTGGGCACTTAATTATGCCATAAAGGTTTTCGAGATATGAAAAGTTTTATGCAAGAAGGGTTTTACCATTTTTTATAAATTCTGGGATTATGTGTACGTAGGACTGTTTGTAAATTTTAATAAAATTCATTGATATCGGTGCATTCATTTTGCTGTAATAAACCATGCTAAGCCCATCACGGTCAAACACCATGTTCACCATGAAAACACCATGTTCACCCTAAATATAAGTTTCAAATCTCTTAAATGTCTCGTCAAAATATCATTGATTAAGGATTTTTAATTCACCCTTTGAAGAATTTTGTAAGCTGTTATGTTTTCTTTAATATTTTTTTAACTCGTTCTGTAGCAGTTTTGCGATGTTTCGGCAAATCAACTCAAATAAATGCAACATTTAAGAAAAGAGCAAGGTAAATATTCATGTGCCCAATACAGGTGTTTTCGATTTGTGAGCCCCTCCAAAAACTAAAATTGAAAATTTTATATAAAAGCACACACATTATCCAGCCGATGAACTTTTCGTTACTTGCAATATGCTTTGTATGCACCAAGTATTTGCTATATCTACCGTTCAAGTTTATAAGGAATTCAAGCAGGGCAAAGCCAGAATACATACAAATTCAACTACATGTAGCTCCGACATAACTCTTATGCTGGGCCTACATTCTTGCTGAACGTTTCGTCAAAACATTCGGTAAAAAATTCCAAAATTGTTCGAAGTATTTACTCAAAAACCGTTTAGTTAAGCCATAAGTCCTTTTTTATCCCAGTGCACCAAAAAAACCCCGTTTTGTCCGTGTTGAGAATATTTTAAAGGTGGGAGGTTTAAGTGCGCAGATATGCATATGGTGTAGAGGTAGATAGCATTTTCTCTGTTCAGAAATTTTGAACAAATATTAAAAAGAGTGTACTTTGTACCATCCGTACTTATGCAACTTGTCCATGATTTTGTATGCAAACCAAATCGGTTTATAAATATCAACGAGCTCCGCACCTGAGGTGTTTTTCAAATACTTTTGTCCACCCGACCTTTCCTAAAACCGTCCAAATTTCAAGTGAACCCGAGGTAAGGCGAGTATAAAAAAGTACGCTCATAAAACAGACAAGTGACGGCGAGCAAACCATCCACACTCGTGCTCGTCTATGCTTGTCATGTCTCGACAAGAGTCTGGTGGTTACAGCATTATTTCTAGACTGAGAACTTCACAGTTAGGACAGGCTCATTATTCGTACGCAGGCACTAGAGTTTTTAACATTTTACCTCATCAACTAAAACAAGTAAATAACATAAGTGTGTTCAAGAGAAGATGCGAGATATATTTTGTAATAGATAAAGCCTATTTTTTCTTTAACTTATGGACAAACTAGAGAAATGGAAAAATGAGAGCACAATCATGAATTTAAAATAACGAAACCTATTTATTTATAATGGATACATATCTTTGTTATATTGTATTTATTATTTTTTATGTATCACTACCTAAGTGATTTTTTTCCCTCCTTTTGATTTTTTTTCACCATTATATTTTTAGCAATAACTTTGTAAGATATTGAACAATTCTTATTTATTATGAAATTTAATCGGAAAGGCTCCTCATCACTGCCGCTAAATGCAATCCTTAGAAGGGGTAATAGTGAAATGTACTAAACACACACTAAAAGGATGTGCAATTTTTTTGTAAGTAGTTGCATTTTTTGGTTTTAAATAAATTGACATCTGTCGAGTCGTATAAAATCCTGAATGATATTCACAAATCCACTTCAAGATTTCGCGACCTTAACTAAATCGGTTTCGATACTATCCTAGTTACAAATCTAATAACAGAATAATCCTGTGTACAGCGGATATGGGATCTGGAATCATCGAAATATCATAAGAATTAAGGATATAATCGACTATTTTTAAATTTTGCATTCGCCTCGAAATACAGCTGTCATGTTTTCGGTATGCGGAAATCCTCCATCGACCATATATTCTTGGCACGTGCCCGAAACACATTCGTTTGGGTATATGCAAATGTTAATGCGGTAGATCGTAAATAATTATGCGCCTATCTATATGAATAATGTATGTAGGTGTTGATATCATGAGTTGATTAGGGCTAATTAGGCTAATTGCCCAGAAATTTTTTCCAAATCAATAACATTTTTTTCTATTTTCGTGAGAATGAAATGCCTTCAATGCTAAAATTACTATCTAAAAAAATGACAGGACTGTTGTGGTGGTGTCGTTCGTATAGTCAATTAATTTGTTGTTGAATGATTAGTTTGCTTTGACATTGACAACCTCCTTTTATATGATCATACTGATTTTCGAAGAAAATTAGTACTAGAATCACTTTGCCTAAAATTCATATTTCTTTATATATATATATATATATATATATATATATATATATATATATATATATATATATATATATATAAATATTATATATATATATATGTCTATGTATATATATATGTATATATATGTATATATATATATATATATATATATATATATATATATATATATATATATATATATATATATATATATATACACGAATCATTGAAATCATCCCTAAAGTGTGTAATTCGACCGAGCCGAAATTTCCAAAGATTATGGTTACACATAAGATGTAGGTCCTTGCCAAATAAAAATAAAAATTATATTTAACAGCTTACGGTGTTCATTTTATTGAATTTTCAGGTATCCCAATATATGTCTATATTTCTATGGAGAGAAAAACAAAGTGCACAGAATGAAAATTGATAATGTTTTACGTTTGATTATGATAACGCGTTGGAAAGTTTTAGCTGAGTGAGTGCAGTGTACCTAAAAGTGGGCAGAGATTTTTTTTTAGCTTCAATTTGTGATAACTTTTGACAGCTGTGAGAAAAAATCCTTCAAATAATCGAGTTTCCTGAGGTTTTTTTCGTTTTCAGACAAAAAGGCAAATGATCTATAAATTTAATGTTTTGTGGACTCTGTTAATATTAAAATTTTCAAAATTCTGTGTCGGAAAAGAACGATTGCACTTCACCAAAAATTCTATTTTTCAGCACTTTATATTTCTGGTCACGAAAACTCTCGACCGGATCATCAGTTAAAAATAAAATTCATAGGGTATTATTGGCTTTAAAAAGAAACAAATATGCTACAAGTTATTTGAAAATGTGAACAATTTTGTGGCAATGGCATTATTCAAAAAAATAAACGCTCCTTTCTTTATAACTTCCGATATAGTCATCAGATTTTAGAGAAACTCTCAAGATAGACGTAAAATTTTTGTAAGCTAAGTTTCGTAGGATTTAGGTTGAAAAATCAGAATAGAGCTGTCACCTATGGTATTATTGGTCCATTCTTTTCTATTAATATATAGGAGCAATAGCAACAAATGTATCGATTTCGCAAATTTTTGCGGGCGATAATCCTAAAAATCCTTTCGCAGCTATGACTTCTAAGCAATGCAAACGAATCGAAACTATTTTCACAGATTGGGTTGGCCTCAATGGGATCTAGATTTTTTTTTTAGACTTTTGGCTGTTGTGCTGGCAAAAAATTTCCACCTCCAAGCATTTTTGTTTTTTTCATACCAACAAATGCTGCTTCACCCCTGTTTTCTAAAAAACTTAAATTGAGTTTAGCCACGTTAATGGCTTACAAGTGTTTGCTCTCCTGAATTGTGAAACGCTTGCAAGTGGTAACCCTGGAACTCTTTCTACCCTATGGCTTCCGATGCAGTCATTGCATCAAAGTAGTACATAAACTTCGACATGGACGCAATAAGGAACACATCTGGTATAACACCCAATCCAAGTTTACACACTTCCCCTTTTTTCGAAAATCAGTCTTTTTAGCAGCTCCTATGCATTAGAATCTTTTTTCTTTTCATTTTTTTTAGTATTGTGAATTTAATGGTGTTGAATATTGAAAGAAATTAAAGATGTTTTTTTAATTTTTGGCTATTGTTGAAAACATTTATTTTTGTTCAACTGTACATTCTTATCATTATAATATTAATTTTTATTTTATTAACTTTTTATTTGGCACATTTTCTCATCTTGCACGCTAATAGTATCACTCAGTCTTTAAAGCGGCTGGGACCAACAATTCAAATCTACTTTATGCTGTGAATTATATTTAACCTATACCTTATTACAAATAACTTATACCTACTCACTACTTATACCTACAGCTTCATAAGATCTAAATTTTTATTCTAGTTTATAAATCTAGCCATTCCTGTTTGTGGGGAGTCCTACATGAATAAATAGCGCTCCCTTGAGCTGCCGATGGCACGCTATCTTCGCGGAACGCATAAATGGCTCATTGGAACCACCTGTTGCGATGTAAAGAGCTGTAGAAGGCATTGGCCCTCTAATGAACTTTTTATTTTATTTATTTATTTATTTATTAAAAATTATTTCCACTTGTAGTAGGGTGCCTTAGAAATGGTCATGAAGACATCTAGTCTGCATTAGCGATGCGCCCTATAATCCACTGGTGGACCACTTTGCTGGCACGACGTGACTGGAGTATGTCCTAGCAAAAATGGGGTGGAGTTACTCCAAGAAACCTACACTACGTGTTATTTATCTGTCCATGCTACTACGTGTTTTTCATCCGTAGTGAGCACTCTGTAGCGGCAATAAAAAAGAGAAAAGAATCATCATTTCTGATGATCATCAAATACAACAAGGGTGTTTTTATAATTTTCAACTTCCATTGAAAATTTGATATCTTTATTTGCTTTGTTTAGTTTCTCCAAAGTTTTTGCCAAAGCGCACGAAAGCCAGGGTGTCGTCATATATGGGGATGCAAACCTTCTTCGTCGCGTTTCTTTTCCAGGCTGTCCATGAATATTTCATTCATTAGCAGGATCTCCAAATGGTGACACCTTTAATATCTTTGAAGTACTTCCTTCTGAAAGTGAAGTAGGTCTTATACATGCAAATTGACACAAGTTTTAAGTAGCCTTTAATATTTTTCAATCGGTCTGCGGAGTTATTTTTTTCCAATAGCCAATCCTCAAAGAACTCAAGTTCGTGTTTTACCGGGATGATCAAAAACAAATCTTCAAAGACATCAAACTATACTAGCTAGCATTCTATACTAGCTTCCTTCACCTTTTCTCAATTTCTTGCCAACCTATCGCTAATCTTTCCTACGGTTCTACACTCGTCCATTTTGTTTTTCTCGTTGTTGGTGCGATTGTTGCGGTCACAATTTCTCTTAGCTCATTTCCTTTGTTGTGCTATTTTGAAGGCATTTAATTTTTGGCAAGGCTAGGTTTGGAATCTGTAGATTGTTGACTTCTCCAAAAGTCGCCTTACACTTTATCAACATCTTTTCCACTCGTTTGATAGAGTCTGGTAGAAGAACTTTCTTAAGCTCACGATAGTCTTCATGTTACCGGGTATTAAAATGGCGCAGAAGAACTGGATTATTTTTTCGAATACCCTCATCACTGCCATTGAAGTCTTGGAACAGGTAATCCAGGATGGCGATGTATAAGTCAGTATAGTCAGTAAGGGTTTCATAGCATATGAACTTAGCTTTCGTGCTCATGCTTTTAATCTTTTAGGCGACAAGATTTCTGATGCGTATCAACAGTAAACAGTCATATCAACAGTAAAAAGTTAAATGTAAAATGGCGCCCAATGTGGTTTGTCTACCTTTTAACCATCTTGAATAAAATGTTATAAGTGAAAACAAAATTCCAGGCAAATATAAATCTGATAGATAGACATACTGAAATCACCAATAATTAATTTGGTACTTTAACAACGGAATTCATAAATAAAGTTCTCTCCCACTAACGCTTTATTTTGGTATGATGAGTATACGTGGTCGTCATGGTCGATTATTATTTGTTCTTGCTGACTTTTTGTACGGAAATTAATTAATTTAGTTTGAAAATATTCTATTGGGCTATTAGCACTTAGTCTCTTAAGTCATGGTCCTTAAGATACTCAAGCCATAAAAATAATTGAATATGCCTGATTTAATTTTTTCAAGCTTTCGAAGCTAAAGATTTTGTGTGAAAGAGAAATTTTATGCTTTAAAAGTCACAAATATTTCAATAACTAGACAGCAATCGTTATTTCGTGGGTGATTCAATCACTTTTTAAAACCGATAGATCCTGAAGAAGTGGGCAGATTGTCCTAGAAATCTCGATATCTATCGGAAATAGAAATTATATATACATATTCGTATAATTGAGATGTTTTACTTATACCAATATCAGATAAATTACAAAAATACCCACAAAATTATGTAATGTGCCAAATAGATATTGGCCGAGCCCAGGCGAGCCGAGTGTGTGGGCGGTCCAGACGAGCGACTTTGACAGGTGTCACAGGCGCTCGTGCCACATCCGATCGGAATGGATGTTGAGCACGAGCCAAGGCGATTCGAGACGAGCTGTCAAATGCCGCCCACATGTTGGCGGCCTCGTCTGACTTCGGCTCGCCTGGTCTCGGCCAATATCTATTTGCTACATAAGAGCTACGTCCACTACGCAGTGATTTCCTTTTTATATTTATGTAATCGTGCTTGTTTAACTGGGGGCATAAATATTCTGTTTTACGAGAATTTAGCTCAGAAACTTCCTAATGTCATATATATCATATACGAAAACTTGAGATATATGAAGAAGGCATCAAGTTTCTGTATATATTCATCCGGGCGATACAAAGCTGGTCGTGTGAACTTAAAATACTACCTCTTGCAAAACTTTCTCCGAATATTTCATCTATGAACGTTTCACATGCTGAGTAACTTACTTGAAGTGCTCTTAAATCTTTGTTGGCCCTATGTCACACAGGTAAACAGGTTACTGTAGATTTGCTACATGTATGTGTACATATGTAGATACAAGTGAATTTGCTTTTAAGGATAGTAAGAAAAGCTTATTTCTTTCTCCCGATAACGTGTCTTTAATATCTTTTCGTAATTTGATTCTACGCTCAAAAGAAGCAAATTCCTTAAAATAATGGTGCTTCTTATATATTCTTTGTATTTTTTTCTCTCGAATAGTTGTCCGCATTCTATTGCCAGCAGCAAGGAAACGAAAACTTGACAGAAAAAAAAACAAAAACATTCTTGGAAAATGATACATAGCTAACATTAAATTGGGAGGTATCAGTAACTTAGAAAATATTCTACATCATTCTGCTTCATAATGTAGCAAATAGATATTGGCCGAGGCCAGGCGAGCCGAAGTCAGACGAGGCCGCAAACATGTGGACGGCATTTGACAGCTCGTCACGAATCGCCTTGGCTCGTTCCCAAAACCCATTCCGATCGGAAGTCGCACGAGCGCTTGTGACACCTGTCAAAGTTGCTTGTCTGGACCGTCCACACACTCGGCTCACCTGGGCTCGGCCAATATGTATTTTCCACATAAGGGTTTGGTTTGTTTAGTGCTCAAGAGAAAAAAATAGTATGTTGCCTGAACCAGAAAGTTTTCTTAGAATGTTAAATATGGAAAACTATTATTATTAGATTCGACACCAATTGATTCTTTTGAAAATATACTTCAAATAGCCATGACCGACGCATTTCACGAAACCATGAATTTGGTCCATGAATCGAAAGACAAAATTGATCATCCGGTACTTTTGGAGCCCAAAAAGGGTTCTTCAATTCAAACACATGACGTTAAATTCATATTGATTTTTAATTCTTCCGTTTATACTGAGAGATGATGAAAAAGAAGATAATATCAATTAATGGAAAAGTGCTAAATCTACTTACATTGGCAAAAAGATTCTTCAAATGCATTCTCACTGGATACGAAGTGAACTTCGTTGATAACTTTCAAATTAGTAGTGATATTTTTTACCCTAGTGATTATACTGGTGGCTACGTTATTTTTCTTCCGCTTTTAAGCTAAATATTTTTGTGTCAAGATTTAATTACGCTATTTATTCATTAAGGGCATAAAATGCATAAAAATATTGAACAAATTAAAAATAAAACAAAGCATAAAATACAAAAAAAACTCAAGCGCACACGAATCGCTTGACAGACTGAATTTCGAAGAAAATCAGAGGAAATACCTGGATTTCGCCTCATATTAAATATGGTTGAAATGCTTTCTAAATAGGTCTATTCTCGCACTTCTCGGATAAACACTTTTTTGATAAAAACTTACTTCTGCGATCGGAGAAAATATGCCGAAAATCAGAAAAGTAAAGGAACACATTTCGTGTAAAAACTGGTAAAACAAGAAAAAGAGCCAAAAGTGACGTCTCCTTCATACCTTCATTTCACTCATTCTCACACAAAAAATGTCAAACTATCCAGCTGTGGGATTACTTGGCTGCCGAAACAACTATACCAGATTTCGGTAGTAGAACAATTTCGGGTAAATTCTTGCAACATTCTCGAATGGTATCTGACAGAGGAAGATTGTAGCCGGAGCATTACTAAGTGGCTGTTTTTCTCTGAAGGATGGTCTTTCTCTGGAATTGAGCATTCGAGAATCAAACGCAATTACTTACAAATAAACGTTGGCTGATGCCTGTTGGTCAGGAAGTAGAAAAAACCGGAGGAAAAAAAAACTCTTGCGAGAGGAGAAGCGCCGACAAAAGTAAATATGACGTCATTTTTCGGTTATGGGAAATTTAAGGAGCGCATTTCGAGTAAGCACCGTCGGAACATACCTAATCAATTTCTTGCACTCACGACTGGATCATCAATTTTTCGTAGTGATGACTGCATCGCAAGTCTTAGAAACAGGAAAACTTTCAGAGTTCTTGCCCACAAAGGTTTCAATTCTTTAGAAATTCAAACAGTTGATATTGGTTTCCAGTATAAGCTGTTTTTGATTTGTTTTTATTTTCAATAAAATGGTAGCATCCTATGGTGCAATGACATGAAATGACCAGTTCTGGCAACCCTTTGCTAGCATCGACACTAAAAGTATATTAAAGCTGCTTCACCTTGAGATCAACTTACTCTGCGAATTTTATTTTAATCCGATGACTGGATCGAAAATTGTAGGCAAGAAAATATTTTGAGAGTTGCCGTCCGAAAAAATACAAAATTCAGGGAAAATGCACATTTGTTTATTATTTATATTGGTAAACCTTTGTTTATTATTTCATCATATGAAATATTTATTGGCAGCCTTTCTTGGCACAAAAAAGATAAGAATGCTTCGTTCTGGCAACCCTCTGCCAGTACCACAACAAAATGTTTTTCGAACTTGTTCCATGTTCAGATAAACTCATTCTATGAATTAGTGGTGACAAGATTTTTATGTCTACCATCAAAAAAAAGTATCACAATTTTCAAAATTCAAAGAATGCTTACTGCAGGGTGAATGCAACTTAAAAATTTATTGATAGCATTCCTTAGTGAAAAAATGGGCTAAACTCGATTACGTGGCCCCCGTAGCCGTTAGACGATATTACCGTTAGAGATGGCTGAGTAGTAAATAAAGTTTAGTTGTATTTTTGTGATTATGTGTTTTCGGGAGTGTTATTTTTTTGTTTTTATCTGTTTTTGTAGTGTGTTTTTTTTTCAATTTTCGAAACCCGTAACCGCTTATTCGCCCTCTGATGGAAAAATTGACAGCCAAGGACCATCCAGTCGAGTTTTATCAAAAAATGACCAAAACCATAGTAAGTGGCGTTTCTACCTTAATTTTGCAACCACAAATCTGTCAAACTTGACTTACATTAAAATCAACCTACTGTAGGAACCTCTTTTGAATGTTATGTCTGCTTTAGAAGTAAAACGTAAAGAAAGTGTTTTTTTGATTAACGATATTTCAAGATTTCCAAAAATTTCAGCTGGATCGGATCATGCACTCCAGAAATAATCTCACTGAAACTTTTTGCTTATATATACATGTGTATATGAAAAAATATGAATTTTTTGGCAATGTGATTCTTATACTTATTTTTTTTTACAAAAATAAATATTTAATAAATTTACACTTTTTTTGCCGATGGCAAAAAAACCTTCAGAAGATAGCCGGGTTTCCAAACCACAGGCTATGCAAGATTTTTACTTACTATAAAAAAACCCATCTACAGATAACACAGGTCTGTGTCGGAATCTGTCTTCGCATTACTTTAACCCAGTTGTGCTTGCTCACCTATCGGTGCCTACTTACTTCAGAAGTCGCCACAGCTTGTAGATCGGAACCTAGCCAATTGTGGACTTGAGGCTACTCCTTAACTTTGCGAACCGACTGCACGTATGGTGAGCATCATCGTAATCTTCCAAACAGTACCGACAATACGGTGTACCCTCATTACTTATTCTGTTCCGGTACCTTCTGAAATAAACCTGTCCCGTTAAGAGTTGGCACAGGTAGTAGTTTATCTCTCCGTGGTCAGGGCTGATCCATGCGTCCAGACTACCTATTAGTTATAATTCCCAAAGACCATTGTTCTTTGCGTTCTTTCCAAAGTTGGAGTATTCACGTTCGTGCGTATGCTACAGCTCTTGTTCTATCCGGCTAAGAGCTTATAAGGTACTCTTCTCTGCGCTCTCATGCAAGTAAGTCTATCGGGATTACTCCCGATACCGTGAGGTGGCTACAGGCTATACGCAGGCCACGCCTGAACTAAACCTCAGTAATTCATGCGTTAAAATTTTTCGTTTGGAGTGCGTCCGCCTAAATTACCGGCCCGTACAGTAATATGGAATTGGTTGTCGCCAAGCAACCTCCGTCTCGTTTAGCTGATGCCACCGATGTTGTCCAGCAATCTGTTCAGCGAGGCGGTAAGTCTCAGAGCCTTATAACATACCTTAGGAATGTGGTCCCAGTAGTTGAGCTTTGTATCCAGCATCATTCTCAGGCATCATACCGACTTAATGATCTGGACCCACTGTCGTAGGGATGTGTCCTTCGCTTTGTCAGCATGATGATCTCTGTCTTCGACCGTAGGCTATGGTCGGTCGTCTATCGTCGCACCTTTTTCATGACTTGGGTGAGTCTAAATTTGGCGAACTCAGCAGTTCTAGAAGTGACTAAAATTGTCACATCATCAGCGTTACCAACCAGAAATATATCTGCTGGCATTTCTAGGTGGAGCAGTCCCTTGCCAACGATGTTCCTACGATTGGCGATTGATGACTCCACTGGTCTTCAAGATAGTCCCGCATCATGACCAACAAGTTTTAAGCAATGCGGAAGCTACACTCAAAGCTTGCCAAATCAAATTCATTTGGAGCACCTATCGTCACCAGCAAAACAACCGTTGCATGCCTCCTCTACTCTTGCTATTGCCGCAAACACTGACGAGACGGCATCGACAATGGAGTACCCTTTTTGGAGCCGAACTGTCTATCAGGTACATCTCCAACTGATCTGGTTGCTGCCAGCAAGCGTGGCTTCAATCCACTCGATGAGCTTTCCTTCCTTTATCAATGATCGACAATCGGGCAACTTTCCATCGCAATGGAAACCCCCTTGCTACTAAACAGGAATTATATAAATCCAGCCATAGCCACGGTAGACTCTCTACTAAAACTTTAAGTGCTTGAAGCCACTCAATTAGGGCCTGGGACCTGCAAATTCTTCATTGCAGACACCGCATCGATCAGTTCTTCCTCCGTAAAGAGAAGAATGTTGCCCTGGCGGACGGTAATGGGAAAACCGGGAAAAGTGAACTGACCATACGTTCCAGGGTTGCTATGTCCTTGGGAGCGCTTGAACGCATGCAGCCGAGGTTTGCGGGTAACTAGTTTGTACCCCTCACCAAACAGGTCTGAGTTGACCTGCTCACAAATGGCGTGTCATTTTGAGCGCTTGTTCTTCTTAATGGCTTTGGTCAACTCCTTTTTTACTGACTACCGCTGCGATATAAATATTATTGTAGAATACAGATTAAATTCTTGTGATTTTTTTTTTGCTATTTAATGGATTTCATTTTGAAAGTTTACTGTTCCGGATCCATTCCCTGATGCGAAATTAAAGAAAGTTCCACGTTACATAAATGATGAAAGCATTCACCTGAAGCTCTCCTGAAACATTTTAATGCAATGAAACTACTGAAATTTTCGATAATGTACTATCCACTTTGAAAAGCTTTCGAAACGGTTTATTTAGCTTACGATTGTTAGTCTCAAGTTTCAAATAAGAGTTACTTTAAACTTATGAAATTTTAATGCAGCGTGCTTCTGTTTTTCAATGATCTTCTTTTCGTTGAAAGAATCTTGTTGGTTTTGAATCGATTTCCGATAATTTTACTAACACGACAAGCTTTTTGCGCCAAATTTCAATATGTTCTTTATATAACATTATATATTTCACATTACATAAGTTGCCAACGTATGTAATCAATTGACAAGGTAACGTCAGTTGGCTTTTAGACTTAAGGGATGTGAAGATAAAGTACATGCCTACACACCACAAATAATTCCACAGCTCAAAGATGCGACAGGATTTCTACAAGCATTCGAATTCAACTCTTTTCCTGAGAGTTGCAGAAGGAGCACTCTCTTGTTAGTCTCGTGTACATATTGTATATGACCGATGTGTAGAGTAACCAACGAAGACATTAAATAACGACATGGAATATTGTAAATGCTCCATAAGAAGACTCAGATGGAAGCGGGAGTTTGACATTTCCCGACGTTTTGGGCCCACATTCACATATTCTCTTCTTATTCTATTTCGCATCAGGCATTTGCACGCACATCAATGTGTTAGTTTGACGCAACTTCAACTTTTGTTACATCAATCGCGATTTTCGGTTTCATTTTATATGGCGTTATTATTTTGTCATCATTTTGACAGGTGAGTTGAGATGCTTATCTGTATCTTATAACCATATTGCTGAAAATATGCAAAAAAAAACTTTGCGACCGTTTTAGGAAAAATTTCATCAAAAGAATGCAAGTATGTTGTAGTCATTTGTCAAATGTTTTGTTTAGAAATAAAATTTAAAATCAAAAAAGAAAAGTATATGCCATCTAAAACTGAAATTAAATCTATTATGTTTATATATATATATTAGTTTGAGTTACTGAGAGTAATTACTAAAATCACAGCAAAGAAAGAATTAGTCACATCTTCGCATGATTTCACACTCTTATGCTTTATGCTTTAATGAAATTTATACCTATTTGGTCCTTTTGAGTCACGATAACTGTGTAATGATTTCCTTATCATGATCAATCTGTAGTTGCATTGGAGGTGGCGGGAAAGAAATGCAACAATTGGAGATGATGAAAAAAAATTAGATACATATTTGCAAATGAAAAAATGTCGGATGTTAGGTTAGGTTAGGTTAGTAAAGAGGGCTGCCGGGAAACACGGCTTGCATTAGGCCACCAGTTTGGGCCCATTTGCCACCCTCCGCTGGCTTTTTAGAGCTGCCAAGTGACTGCTTCGCCAAACTGGATCAGCTGACTCAGCGTGACGGTACTGGCCACCTCTGCTAACCCTTGAAAGTGGTATGCATCAAAAATTTTGAGGCGTTTATTATTTAGGGCCGGACAATCGCAGAGAGTATGCTCGATGGTGTCCTCTTCCATCTCGCACCTCTTGCATAAACTGCTGGATGTCAGTCCCATTCTCTTCGCATGAGATGCGGTAAGGCAGTGCCCTGTGAGCAAGCCGACCGTGGCTCTCAAGCAGTTTCTGCTGAGCTTGAGCAGTTTCCTGCTTTCGCTTGGATCAGGTGATGGCCATAATGTCCTGGCCACTCTGCAGTTCAGCCTGTTTTCCCATTCGGACTTTAGTTTGGCCCATATGGCGGCATCAAGTTTGTTTGTGGCGTCAGCGATTGACCGAGGTACAGTGATGCAGGGGCAATTGTTGGCTCCTGAACCTTTCCTCGCCAATTCATCAGCTTTTTCGTTGCCTATGACCCCACTATGCCCTGGCACCCACATAATCCGGATAGGAATATGCCTTGCCTTTTCATTGAGAGCCAGTCTGCAAGCGTTAACAGTTTTTGAAGAACATCTGTAAGACGCAAGAGCGAGAATGGCTGCCCTTCTGTCGACGCAAATGGTCATTGGTCTGGTTGATATTCCACTAATGGACTCAACTGCCATGCGTATAGCATGTAATTCAGACTGAAAGACGGTAGCATGGTCCGACAGTCTACACCACAGGTTAAGGCTCAAATCCGTAGAAAACACGCCCGAGCCAACTCCTGTGTCCGTCTTTGACCCGTCCGTGTAGATCCAGGCGCTCCCATCGGTGGTAGCTTCCTTTTTCTTCCAGTCTGTTCTTGTGGGAATCTTGACCTGGAAATTCCTGCCAAGATGTATTATTTTGCTCATGTGGTCCGTGTCTTCTGCAAAGAGTCCAAATCTTTTGCGGCATTCTGTAAGAATACTGCTGTGGCCCCACTGATCTGAATCGTTCCACATGCCAGAACTTTTAGCGCGTATCCCCGCTAAGCTTGCGCTTCTAAAGATGAATCGATCTAGGGGCATGAGTCCCAAAATCATTTCCAACCCAGCCGTTGGGGCGGTTCTTAAAGCGCCCGTAATACATATGCAAACTAATGTCGGATGTTACTTTGTTATTAATAATTTATGCGAATCGGGTTCAACCATTTTTTACTAGATTTATGATTTGGCATCGTCTCAATGCAATCACTCTTCAATGACTTTTTCGATAGAATTTATTTATTACTCAATTCAAATTCTTGAGTTGTATACAGTGTATATTTCCGGATAATCAATACGATTGCTTAGCTGTCCGTTACGTATTTGACGATAAATAATGAATTTGAATGGGATTTGGCAAAGAAATTATCAGATTATTGAAATACATACATATGTACATACATACAAAACACTATATCATTTAACGAATATTCTTGAGTCCAATATTTCTTTTCAGTAGTCATAAGTTATTTTCTAAGCTATGAATACATAATAAATAATTGACAATATTGTATATTTTCAGCAGAAACTTCCATCAGCTGGTACCAATGAATCAAGTGGTAGCCGTTGACATCGCACGTGTGCTTCATTCAATATGTGAAAGTTCATTGATTTGTGCAATAGTGAATACTGACCATGGGGGAATAATCGATTGAATGAAAATAATAGCGCGGTGTAGTGCATCGATAAAATGATTCGTGGTAGTGCAACACGACCAAAAAATAAAATAATTACGCGATCGTTCTCCAGCTAGTCTTATCGGGGAATTTCATTCCGTAATTTGTATAGTATTCAAATTAATGTTTAAGTAATTGTAAATCTTCTATGTATGATAATTGCATTGTAATATAATAAAATCTACTAAATCAATAGAGAATACGGTTAAACGGAAGCATGTTTGCATAATGGATCCGAATAAAAATTTTTGTTCGAATAGTAGTGCACAATCACATCATCAGCATCAGCATCAACATCAACAGCAGGTCCAATCACAGCTGCATGCACAGTCACAGTCGCATAATCAATCGCAGCAACATATTGGCAACGAAATGGTACCGAAGAGTAAATCACAGCTGAATAGTAGCAACAACAGCGCATCCAGTTCCACAGGCAATTATATCAATGTGACGCCTGTGCCAATCGGAATGCAATACCATCGTCGAAAATTAACACCACAGGATTATCAGTAAGTTGATAAAAAAAAAGTATTTTGTGTGGTTTGCGCTTAGATATATCTATAATTTCGATGCTGTTGTGTGAATGCCATGACCTATTCAGATTCAACTTGCTAGATAGTTGTTTAGGATTTTTAGGAAGTGCAAAGATTGCATAAAGTGAATAGCAATTATATATTTTGGCACCATATTTGTTAGGAAACATGACGAGGGCGAATTGTCAGCTAATTTTAATCAATAGGCTTAGTGCAATTGGAATACTAACGACAGGGCAAATTTTGAGCTAACTCGGAAAAAGGAAATACATTTTTCTGTAGTAGCATTAAATTGCCCATAATATTGCTAGCAAGCTTGAGCACATGCCCATCACCTTGCCTTTTGTTGTAACGCGTTTATATTGTTTTCTCATTCGCTGTTTTCAAATGCTGAATCAAATCGTTTTTCCAGTAAGCACCATTAACGGATAAGCACACAATTTACAAAATGCTACATTTTTTTCTTGATTTATAACAGTTTAGGGACATTAACTCAATCGACTCTTGAGCTCTTCAAAAACAAAACTCTAACAAAACTCTATTTCTTTTCACTGGCATGTAATGAAGTATCCACCCAAATAGCTCAATCATTATGCATAAAAACGGTCAATCTGCGAAAAAAATTTAAGTGAATTTTTTCTCAACGGAAACGTTGTTATTTTGATAGTAGCAACATACTATTTCAAAAGTCCATTACAAAATCATGTCCGCATGAAAGGTAATGTTAGGTTGAAGGTTATGAAGATCATTTTTTCTAGAATATTTCTTCAACTCTGAGTTTTACGTGAATTACTGTTGCATTAGTTTTGTTTACTATTAAACTCTTCTTCAATAAAATTCACGTCGAACCAATAGTTCTCAAGATATGACGCTGACAAAATTTCCACGTTGTGCATATAATACACTAACGTTTATACATAGTATCAATGACAAGGATGCAACTCAATTGAGGTTTTCGGCATCAAAAAAATTGATAAGAACTCCCCTTCCAAGAACTATATCTACAATATGCAGGTCAGTTGCCAAAAGTACTCCGAATAACTGCCATGCACAAGCCCAATGCGTTAGATGAGATTGTCTTCACAGTTGCTAGTTCTGCACAAAAGAGTCTTATTGAAGGCCTAAGTGCGTCAACTGTGGAAGTGAGCACCTTGCAAGTTGTCGCAGTTGTATAGGAAAAAAATCAATTATTCAAGAAGTTGCAGTTCCAGTTCAGTAGATTGCCCAAACTCAAAAAGCAGACCAATGATTGCTCCAATACCAAAATCTACCGGTCTCAAAGAGCTCTTTGCCATCATGCAACAACAACTTCACTCGATGATGAAGAACATGATGGCAAAAATAGTGTAGGAAATGTTCCCTGCTCAATCTCCCCCAAGTACTTTCTCCCAAAATTGCCCGAAATGAATCGTGACACACACACAAGTATCTGTCCTTATCTGAAAAGTTCATTTGGCACGGCCGAAAAAAAGAGAGTTGATGCTGCTCTCGAGCGATTCTAGGATCTGCACCATTTCAGGATCGGCACAAGAAATTTTTCTATACAGAAATGATCCACTGACAGGGAGAATAACTAACAAAGCAATCTTCGTGATGACAAACTTCGACCACTCAATTACATACACCCCAATTCTTTAGGATATGGAAACTCCATAGAAACGCAGCTGACTTTTTTCAATTTCAGTACAATATAAGAAGAATAATATAGGTTTATAGCAAGAACACTTGCTGGTTTATATATTCTAGACGAATTCACTTACTTTGAGCCCATCACAGTCATATTCTGGTTATATCAATTTCCGTAACATCTGCCAAAATATCCACATCAAATTTCAAAAGCTCTGTCAATCTTTTCTCATTAAGTGCCAATAAGTCGGAAATCATTATCCTTTCGCGCATTTAAGAAAAAGCCCTGGTACACAACTTCCTGGCAGGTTTAAACCACTGCACTGCTGTGCTGCAAGTTCCAAGAGTAACTTAAGGGGTTATACGCAGTTAGAAGGCCGAAAAAAGACGTTTTTTTATTAATTTTTTGTGAAAAGGTATTTTATTTTATAAAAACAAAAACTATGTATGCATTTAGTGGCAACATCTAAGTTTATAATGGAACTAATAATTTGTAAAAATATTGATCTTCTGCGCTCCTCCAGACGATCTTCTGAAGGTCTTCCCAAAAAAAGGTGTTCGGCGGTGACCACGATTTCTCCGGTATAATTCATCTGAAGTCAAAGAACCAAACAGATTCTTTTAGTAGATAGATAAGACTATTTATTAATCGAAGAAATAATCGAAATTTAGATTTTTGACAAAATGGCAGCTTCGTAAAAAAAAACATCGAAATTTTGACCAAAATTGCTATTTAAAATTGTTTAAAAAAATAGAAATAATTATCCGAAATCTTATTCTTTCGATTAATATCTGAGGAATATATCTGAAAAAGTTGTGTTAAAATTTCAAATCGTTTGGTTGAGCCCTGTTTTAGAAATCTTGGTCACCGACTTGGAAAACATAGTTTTCAGAAAAACGCGTTTAAAGTCTCGGAAGAAATTAACACATAGATATTTTTTTTTAGTTACATGGATTCATCTGCTCTAGGGCCATAAGATGTACCCTTTGTAGCCTCAACAGCTTCTAATACTTCGATTTGATGTTGACTACGAGCCATTCTTCCCTCTCGCGTACTCCCATGCGCTTCGGTCTGTTCTCCGCCTACTTTCTAACAGTCCGAGATGTGATTACAAATATGCGTATATCTCGGAAAAGACTTGTCGGATCGATTTGAAATTTTCAGAGAATATTATAAGTTAAATATACATTCCGAAAATGCAAAAAATAAAAAATCGATTTTATGAAAGTACAAACTGCGTAAAAACCCTTTATCACATCAAAACAGAGGTCTCAATAAAATATAGTTATATCATGATGGCCATGTTTGAAGTGGCGGAATCATGCGATAAAGTGTGGCACGTTAGGCTTATAGTCAAACTCAATGGTTTACCCAATTTTTACTCTCCGCTTATTAGGTCCTTCCTCCAAGGAAGAACTTTCAAGGTCAAAATTGATGGTCATCTCTCCTCCAAACACCACGTCGAAGCTGGTAAGATTTGATTTGTGACTGGCGGTCCGTACTGTGTAATCGCGTGGTTCTGTGTAATTCATGCGTAAATTCATCACTAAGCACAACTTTGTAATTCATACATGAGCTCATCGCTGAGTGTTATTGCGTAATTCATGCGTGATTCATGCATCATTCTACCGCTAAGCGGCACTGTTTAATTTATGCATGAATTATATATGATATAATCCACAAAATAAACGTAAAAAATAAAAATATTGCAATAATTATCATATTAAAAAACGCCTGACTCAAGTAATTTTGAAATAATCTATCATTATACAGAAAAAAGTTCTAATTTTAACGGAAAATAAAGCAAGAACAATTTGTTTAAATAACTTCTTTCAATTGAAAAATATGAAAGCTAAAACATATAATATTGTTTCCGTTGACTACATAGTCTCTGAACTGAAGAATTGTTGTACAATCTATTTATATACTATTTAATAATTGAAAGGAATTCTACGGATTCTAAGATTCTTTCTGTTATCTGTTTGTCTGTTGTCAGGGTCTCATTTCAAAATATTTAGGTAAATATTATTCAGTGTTATTAGCCGTATAGGTCCATTGTCGTACTTGATAGTCTCGTCTATACATATGTCGTCAGTTTTGCTTCAAAATGTAGTTTCGAAAGCATATGTACTTATATGAAAGCACAGCAAGCAACCGAACACAATCCAGGATTAAATTTTCGAATCACACCTCCATTAAGCGCATCATAGAGGCTATTTGAAGTGTCATGGAAAAACCCATAGCATATTTTTATTCGATAACATATCTGACAAATCATACATCGAATTCTCACGGCCGTGCTTTGAATCATTCACAGATAATATGCAAACTATGTAACTGTAAAAGCTTATGTGTATAATTTTTTATGACACACAGAAGAAAGATACAGTTTGTCTAAGAACTTTCTCCCCTGAATCATAGAAATATCGCATCTAAGTATGTGTGTAACGTTATATTTATTTCATGCATCTGCGATAGATGGAGTGGCACGTGCCGGACATATTCCATTCAGCTTGTTATAAGTTGATGTTGCCGTGCAGATTGATATGTTTAGTAATGTTAGGTAACTATGACAGAATGACCCAGATTTTTTTTTTGTGCTTGATTTTTATTCGATTCATTTCAGTCAGATAATTTCATTACCTATAGTATCTGTACATGTACTTTCGAGTTGTGCAAGCCGCATTAATTTCTAGCAATGAGCACAAGAATTATGCTTGAAATTTGCACTTCTTGTTAAAAAGCAAAAATAAAAATTAGGAGACTCGATAATTTGAAGGATTTCTGTCAACGTTCCCCGAGAATTCATCAAAACGACACGACGACGGAATTTTTCATGCCCATCAATGTGTCCTGTAATTTTTGTAATGATCTGATGAGTTCGAAGGAAGTTATCAGAACTCGATGTTTTTGTTTGCCTACTTTTAGGCACACAAGTCTTACATGGGGTTAATAATATCCAAAATATTGTCATAGCCAACCAGAACCGGTTTTCATTTTCTTTACTTAACCCGACCATGGTTTAAGCTTGCTTATGATAATGTTTTGAAAGTGTTTAACCCAATGCAAAAGCTAAGCATCTTCAAAACTTCGAATTGTGATACAGAAAATGTTGGAGCAAAGCCTGATATCAGTGGAATGGGTGGGAGCCCAAATCATAAGCAACTTTTGCCAAGGAGGAATTTATCTTCTCTCTTGTGGCGCCTGATAAGGAATTTGATTTTAAATAGATTGGAGACCAACTCTTGGGCACATTCCCCACACCTATGGCCAATTCGTCGAGTAGGCTCTGGAACTTATTGATGACTGAGCGAAAACCGTAGCTCTTGGTGTCAACCCGATAAAAATGATATTTTACCCTTCATAAGAAGAGAAAAATATAATGAAATGAAAACAGCAGTGAGAATTCAAACAATTTACCTGAATCTGAGTGTTAGTAGTAGTGAAGGAAAACTATGGCCAAATTTGACAGTCTTCTACTCCGCGAACAGAAAATGGCCGCCATATGCATTAAGATAGTGGGCCCCATGTGCACAAATCTGACAGCGGAGAAACTAGAGGGAATACCTGAGGTATTAATTCTTTCGGTTTGTTCTATTTATAGATTTTACCTTTGTATTGAAATTGCTTCACTAAATTTCGTATATGTATAGGCTTGTTTCATTTCCTTAAATCTCTCTGTTCTTAGGTTATAGTAAGTTTGCAATTCACTCTTAAATCAGGCAGATTTAGTGCTGACAGCCAAGGGTGATCTAATTCAAATTTTTGTCGACAATTTATTTTGCGTGAAAGTTGTTGAACATATCAAAAGAAAATTCATGAACATTTTCTTTTTTCTCTTTTTGTGTTCAATTTCCACTATGTTAGATCATAATTCGAATGCCAGTTCATTTAAGCCCACTTTCATGGATGGAATTCAGCAAGTCCTCAGAAAAATTTAACTTAATTTAAACTACCGAATAATTTTTGTTTTTGTGTAAAACATAAGTTGAAACGATTGACTTTCCTACTCACGATACTTTTGTTTTCAAAGTTAGTGTTTGGTAGTTCGAGATATAAGCAAGAATTTTGGATTGCAAGATTTTTTAAATACATTTTAAATTTTGATTTGTGATCAGCGGCATCGATTCCGAATTCTAGGTTAACACAGTCAGATATCACACTAAGCTAGCTTTCCCTCACATTAGGAAACTGCAAAAAATTTCCCAATATACAGGTCATGCTGGCATATCTAACTACCATCCCATCCCATTACCCTACTTCCGTGCTTTGGCAAACTTATCGAGCGCATTGTTTATAATAAGAGGTATATCCTTTCATCCAGTCCATCCAATATTGATTTGTTAAAGAAAATTCTACTCTTAAAAATCTTTTGTTCTTCGTAAAAACATGCTTTTAAAACTGCAAGGCTATGGATTTTTTGACTCACTTTTTTCTTAGTGTTCCTTTTATGTGCATGGCCATATATAGTGCAGTAAATTTGTGTTCTTCAACTCCCTTTCGTCCCATATCTGGAGCTAATTAAGGGTCCGTTCTTGGCCCCTTATTATTTTTGCTTTTTCTAAACGATCTTCCTTCGGCGATAACTCATCTTGCCTTTTGCATGCGAATGGCTTCAAAATGTTAAAAATGATTCATTTTTATGAAGAACATCTGCGAACATCTTCAAAATTACCTTTGCACCTTGAAAACCTGGTGCTCTGCCACTCTGAACATTTCGAAATATTCTAAAATTTCTAACACTCTTAAGAAAAATATTTTTTATTTTCTTTCTGGCTCCTTTTTTGATGCGGTCGATAACTTTTTTGATGTTGTCTTTGACTCCAAACTTAAATTTGACCATGCAGATCGCCTCGTCAATCTGGGAACTAAGTTTTGCGACAGTGAAGTGGAGAAGATTCGAAATAGATTACCTAAAACTCTTTCTTAAGACGATTGTGGACACATGAGCTGTGCCTTTTTGGCTTATGGTTCGAAATTCGGACCTTTCGGGGATTCATCTATTTCCAAAAATGATTTGTTACTGGACTCAGTTGCTTACCTAACATAGAAAATAAAGAGACGAGAAAAGAGAAAACTCGATACGTGTTCGGGTGAAAGTCTTTGGGCAGAATTGAGAAACATGAGAAATATCAATAAAGTGAATAAAACAAACATGTTCACTGGGAAATTCATGCGTGGTGATTGAGTAGATCATTGCTTGTGAGCTATTCCTAAGATAAAGGTCTGATCGTTAAGAATTTTAGGATTGGGATGCTCTTTTTACGAAGGTACCATGACCTTGGGGATATGTGAAAGGATTTGTAGGAAGAAAGTGAACAATTGATTTCCTTGCAGAAGATTAAAGACAGAATTTTTGACGACTGCGGCAATATTGGGACGAAAGCTATGATTTTCACCTCGATAGATGGGAGAATAACGGTAGCAATAACATTTACAGTCGCGTTATCATCAGGGAGTGAATTATCGCTAGAAGTGAACAATAAATCTTAGTGTTTTACGCTCTGTAATTTTATTAATTTCCTGAAACATATCTTTTGGATTATCATTTGGAGGCGTTCTTCGAATTTCTTGCTGACATGGGCTGTGGTCTTGACCATCATGAGAATGATGATGTCTTTAATCAGGACAGAAGTGGACCTATATGCGTTATTTTTTGCACTGAGGTATCTATGGAAGATTCCGGTTAGATGTCGTCTTAAAAATTTCCGCCGGTTATGGAGTTGAATGATATTGTGTTGTGCGGTAAATCACAGAAAGCAAAGTTTGTGGATTTGTTCGGGATAGCTAAACTATCAATGATCGAGAACATGATTTGGTTAAGCTTATCAAGATTCTCAACGATTTTCTGCGAGTAAAGATTTCGGGAACAGTCGAGGCCTAGATTTTGCATTTGAATTCTAACATCCTTTACAAATTGTTCCCAGCTGACCTTACCGTAAGGGATGAATAGTTCGCGATTTACAGTTAAAAAGTCTAGGCCATGTTTTCCTTACATGCATAGTTGGATCAGCTGATGATCAGATTCAGCAACGTGGACTTGGCATTCGTATGTGGAGCATTTGACTTGGCATTCGTATAATTGTGGGAGAGAGCTGACCAGGCCGGGGACCCAAGGAATAAGTTAATAATGGACGAAGACCAACAAAAAGTAAGTTTCTGAGGAAAGATGGACTTGATAAAGCTTGGATTCTGTGTCAGCCATTGCCTTGTGGCCTCGCCGTAAGAGTTGTCGGCGACGGAGCATTGAAATCACCTCAATGATGACCAACCCAAGTGAAGACGTTGTCACTACTATACAGTTAAGGTCCTGAACCAGAACAGAACTACTGAAATCATGAATCATCACAAATATTATTTGCACATTCTTTAATTGAAATTTAATGTAGATCACTTCTGTAGCTTTTAGTCTTGTGATCAAATGTCGTTGAATTTTGATCCGCTCTTTAACTATTAGTGCGGCTCCCAGCTTAGAGGAATTTGGCTCCTCAAAAGTGTCCTTACGAATGATTTTGTAGTCATCCAGGATACACGCTGTCGGGGCTCGAGCTCGGTTTTCGATAAGAAAAAAATATCGGGATTCTCATGATCCACGAAATCCTGAACGTTATTCCTATTGTACATAGGAGCTAAGGTAGATATATTTAAAGCTGCGATCTTAAGAGGACGCATTACCGGCTAGACGAAGGGCGAGCGAAATAAATCATCGCCTCGTTATCACATTTTTCTGGTTTTAGGCTGAGATCTTCGAAATCTTATGCGAATATTTCAACTGCTATGCAGTTTATAATTTTTGATTTAGCGTGCGCACTGAAAATTACTATTTATGAAATCAAAATTTTTGTCGGTAACAGCAAATTCGAAATTATGTATCGCGTTGAATTTTATTTTCCTTGTTTCAACAATTAAATAAAGAATTTTTAGTATACTCGTACATGTTAGAATTTATGGTATTTTTGGTATTAAAGAATTTATGGTATTTTTCAATTACATAATCGACTTGCAATCCAGGCCTACCATGTTCATAATTTTGGCTGTTTAGTGAACCACCTAGGGAACAGTTAAATCAGTCTAACACAGTTTTGCAAGGTTTATGTGTGAAAAATATAAAGACTGAATGGATAAATTTCCAAATTAGATTATAAATAGGAACCACTGAACATGATTTTCTCAATTAACTTTTGATTTTTGTGTATACTATTTTCAGGTCGCGTCTACTCTACAATAATAGTGATTATATTCGCGATCGATGTCGCGGTAATGAAGATTTCTATTCGATAGCAGCATCTGGTTCATCATCATCGTCAGCCTCGTCTACGTCAAATTCGCAACATCAACAACAACAACAGCAGCAGCAGCAGCAGCAGCAGAATCAACAGCACAACCAAGAGCAGCAACAGTTGCAGTGTACCGATGAAATTGATAATAGTTTAAATAATAGTCGTGTGGCTGCCACACAAACTAGTAATTGTGATCACGCGTCGTCAGGATCAAATAATGTTGCACAGCCCCCTGTATTATATACCGTACATCGAGTTGTAACAACGGCTCAGATACAAACGGCTGCTGGCAATACTTTCGCGGCATCGTCTAGTGTTTCAAGTGTAGTTAGTGCGGTCCGAAACGAAACGGATTGTAATACGATGAGTGTCGGTGCAACAGGTACAACAACCGCAACAATAGGAACAACAGGAGGTGGAGCAGGAAGTAGCAACAGCATATTAAATAGTTCACCTGGTATGTACAGTTATTTATTGAAATCCTGGTTTTAGGTTTAATTTTTTTTTTACAAATATTTTGTTTTGAATTGATATAGATTTGCAAAATATGCATAATTTAATAACCCACGATTTCCGAAATCAAAAGTTTATTCACCAACCGATATAACGATACCAAAATTTAGTAATTGAAATGGTATAAGCATGAAAAAAATCTAGAGTGCAAAAATATAACTTTTTTTCTCCAATATTCTAGTCCGATAAAATAATTTGATGCAACGCACAGAACATTTACATAATTGTTCCATACCATGATAGTATCATGCTTTCGATATTTTCAGAAATATTGTGGGTCATGCCAAAAGCCCATCACTCGTTTTTTTTTTTACCAGGGATTGGAATTATTTTTTGCGTCCACTATTGCTTTCAGCAGTTCAAATTGTTTTCTTCCATTTTTTGAGCTTAGTTTACAAAGCAAAATACAAAACTGTTAGTAATTGAATGCTCCGGAACGTAAACAACTCCGCGCAATATTTATTTTCGGAGAGATGCGTTTGCAAAAAAAATATTGCTTTCATGAAAAACTGTGGAATCAGAAATTCGATTTCATGTGTTTGCACTATCTGCTAAAAATTGCATATCATCTGCTATGGATCATCGAAGCTTTATACTCAGACAAACTCATACATGTAAGTGTGTATATCCGCGCATCCTTTTTGCTTAAAAGGCCTGGGAGAAAATCAATACAAGATACAAATCTGAACTAGACCAAAACAGCCTGCAGCTACGAACATACAAAAACCGGAGCAGGCACATAAAGAGGCAGCATAGCTAAAAGTAAGCAGACAGGCCGACATCAATTTTAACTGGCAATGACTTTCCATCCATCTAACAAAACATCAATCGACCAAAGAGCTTCGCCATTAATTTTTCACCAACAACCCCGACCATCCTATTGTTACATTTAACATTTAATTTGGTCATGAACGGGAATCGATATTTTTCACCAATCTGTTCTGCTCTGTACGCTCTCTATCCGGTCAGTTTGGCTTCGCTACTTCCGATTCCGGTCGTCCGTCGAAGAAGATGATCCCGGGCTTGGAGATGTTGAGAAATCACGCAGTACTAGCATAAATACATACAAGCACACATAGCTGTAACAAATTGTTGTGTGAAATCTGTTGTGGAGAAACAAAGAAATTTTCGAGAACAACGAATGCAAGTGAAATGAGATGAATGGAAGATGGGAATCGGGAGGGAAGTAGGATTGTTCGCTTGTCCAATATTTCATGTCCTTGGTGGTCAACCACCCCTCCGAACAAAGTGTCATTGATTGATTGAGTCACAGTTCATTTTCAAATATTTCGCACTTTGATGGAAGCGAGCATGGTACGTAGGTTTGAAGTTCGGCATAAATCCGTCAAGAGCATGTTTCCTAAGAGACTTCAAGATGGCCGATCCGGGCAAATATTACACAGCGAATAAGATACGTAGTTAATATTTCAACAATTCTGTCAAACAGCTAATAAGTTACTGGACAGAATGGCAGAAAAAATTACTGGCTGTTAACGAAATCGATGAATTGGGAGAATGGGATAGTAGAAATGATGTAACAAGTGAATTACCAGACTGATTGTGGTAAAGAGTTTTTTTTTTAATAGAATCTGAATGGTACGAGCTCGAGATATTCAACTCTGGGAATCAGAAAAGGCATATGTATTTGAGTTTTTATTTAAAAACCAATATAACCAGTGATAAAACCATTCCTCCGTATTGACTTAAACTCATTCGCTAAATTCAAACTAATGATATCTCAGATTCGCAATCGATCAGCTTTCGAACAAAGCTCCTTCGCAAGTAAGATATCGATTTTTTTGTCCTAATTACATGTTCCTAGTTTTTTCCAGTTCGTAGACTTTACCCCAGTTTCCTATAAAAAAAAGTCGTATCAAGATGTCGGTAAAGATGACGACAACGACGACACCAAGGATATGCCGAAGACGAAGAAAATCTTTTAGAAATCCTTTCGCAATGCTGAAAGTATGCAGAATGATTTGAATTTCTGCATCTGCGATGGTTCGAATAGGATCGGATAGATGAATTGCTGTATATAATGGAACGTACGCAACAGAAGCAAGCACTCGAAGAATAAATAGAAGCGACTGCTTACTTATTCGATCCAAGGAAATTCTAACATTGTGGAAATATGTAGTAGAGAAGGTTTGGGGGGTGGATGACGATACGTGTGCGCCAGTGAGACAAATTGATTCGATTCGATATTTTGTCTTAGAATTGCTTTACCTTCTGGTTTGATAGTTAATTGAAAACGAATTCATTCGTCTTTTGTACTGCGAGTGAAAATTAAGACACAAACGAACAGAGAACATGTGCTCTGCAGTGACAGGCGAATATTTGTTAAAGTGATGCTCCCGGCAGTGTGGAAATGTATTCTTTTGTGCGCAAGAACGTTTTCTGTTGAAGGATATCGGCAACTGGCATGTTTACAAAAGATGTTAATATTTTTCATTTCCTTTCCATGTTACATGAACGTATAGCAAATGGAAAAAATGTCACAATGTTTTTTGCGGGAATGACGGCAGCATTACTTATTTGTTAGATGAATCAGACGTAGGTATATGCTTATACTTCCGTTTGAGTTGGAGTTCTTTGAAGACATGTTTTGTTGTTTATAAGGCTATTTATATTTTTGTGTTTCTAGAAATGATTTCCTTCATTGTGTACTTGTGTTTGAAAGCTGTTTGTTAATCAAAGGATTTCGAACATATGTATGTGTTTTTAATAACTCGCTTCATCAAGAATTCACGGAGTTTAGTCCTATGTAGTTCTTGATGATTCAATGATTTCGCTGCAGTATCTAAAATTTCAGGAGGCGTACCACTAAACGAATCACTTGTGTGTGCGCTTTTGTTAAGATGAAAAATGATTAGTGTCCGATGACAAAATTTGAGTTGTGGACGTACCGGGCTATAGAGCTTCTTCAACTCGGCAATAATCTTATTTTAAAGTTTTTAAATGAAAGACCAATTTTTCCTTTATAAGCTAGATCTATTTGAATTTCTTGGCAGATGTCGATATTTCGAATGCAATCTACTATTTATCGTATTTGCCGGATAATAGCCGCTAAAGACTCGAGAAGAGGTCAGATTATCCTCGAAATATCGACATCTGACAAAAAATTCATATATATCTAACATCTAAAGCAAGTATTTGCTTGTATTTGAAATTTTTGTCTATGAAATCTGGACCAAATCTAATCAGGAGCAAATCTACATTAGTCGTGTCTGTGTACAGATATACAGCATTTGAGTATCATTGCTATTGGGTGCGGCAGAAACATAGAGAGACCGGATCCAACTTAGACAGTTTACTGGTTCGTTTTTATCTTCAGTGCACGGTAGACTGCGTGACTTGAAAGAGTTGGGTTGATGCAATGAGTCACAATTGGTATTGATGCTATCACTCAGATGATATTTATGTTATACTTTTCAGATAATGCTCACGTGGACAAACAAAACAGTCTTCTAAAAGTTAATATGATAGCTAAACTTTCGCCGGTAAACTAAGATTTTCGCCGGTGGATTTTTCGACTCAAATCTTATTTCCTTTTTTTTAGCTCTGCTATGGAAATATAAAAATAAAATAAAATGAAGCAATAAAATATTGAAGACAATAAGATAACTCTGAGAAAAAGCATAACGCCAGAGCCCATAATTGATATACTTGTGGCGCTATATACATATTTCATTTCGGGATTGTCGTAATTTGTAGCGTCTGATAACAAAACACATAGCGAATTAATGGGGGCAGGCGCTATGTATTAAACGTGGCAAAAATATATTAAAGCTCCAAACGCTATGCATTATAAGTCTATATAAAAATGTAAAATTTGGCTTCTGGCCGATTCTGGACTCGAACCAAGGCTCCCATGATCTAAAAGCCGATGCCCTACCTACTAGGCTACATGAGCTGATTCCATTTCCTAAGTCATTGGAGGTAGGTTGGGAACGTTTGAACGCAAAGTGCTTAGGAGTTCGGTATCAGGTGCAAGTTGATACTGTTACTTCTTTGTCACTGATACTTTTACCTGATACTTTTTATCACTGATACTTTTGGTCGCTGTTACTTTTTATAACTGATATTTTTGGTGGGTTTTCATCATCAATCGCGCCCTAAAACGGATCTATCAATTTGAATTGCACGTCTGTTCTCTGTATGGGTACCATACCAACAGATGGGCTGTGCCAATTTTATGTATCAAATACAAGCTCATACTGCTACTTTTGCCAGTGACACTTTTTGAACGCACAACGACATGTCAAGTAGAGTAGTATTCATACAAAACGTACGCCCGTACACTGTACGCATTCAGTGACAACATGCATGGCATACAAACTGCACGTACTACAAATATTTTAGCTTGTGATTGATTTTGATTTGGCTATGCATGAATGAATATACCTCGTATTGGCTCATCGAATCAATATGATGGTTGTTACTATAACACCTGATACATCTGGGCTGTATCATGTTCGTTTATTAGTGACAAAGTATCAAGTTAATACAATACGATTCATCTCTAGTATGAATAGGAGTCGGGCATGTGTACCTGGGCGTAGCGACTGTGTGCTTAGGGTACTATATAGACAGCGTGTGCGGCCATATTTGTCACGTTAGGGAGTATGCACTATGTAGATTGTTTTTATTACGGCGGTGAGAGCTATATTTTATAGCTCAAGCTAATATACACAAAATATAATGTATGCGACATAACTGCTGTTATGTTAAATAAGGAAATACGGTAAGTAGATTTTTTCGGGGTAAAGCAAAGCACTAAATTTATTTTCTTTTTCGAAGTCAGCTAATATTCAGCGAAGATACATTGTGGGCAGCTTCACGATGTAATCATTTTTAAAACAAGGGGATGGACTTGTTCTTTCGAACACATCATCAGGAAGACATCAGCCGACACCACGGGCACGCTAATGTTCAAGACCACAAAACTAGCAGCGTATGCAGACAACGTCGAAATTATGGCACGATCAATCTCAGATGCCAAAGGATCATTTTTGAGCCTCAAATCCGAAGCAAACAAAATAGACCATGAGCCAATGGAACTAAAACTAAATTCATGTCTCAAATGAAGAAGAATGCTCCACTCCAGCAAAACTTAGCCTGAGCCTACACCCATGAAAATAAGGATAGCTTTACGTATATCGGAGCCAATTTGAATAGAAAAGGCGTCGAAAATGACAATACTGAACGACGCATAATCGTCGCAGCCAAAGCCTATTCCTCCGTACTGTCCATTCTAATGTCTAGAGTCTAGAAAAAAAAGCTTCGTATTAAAAAATCACTCATTAAGCCTGTGCTACTAAATGGAAGCGAAGCATGAAGCCTAATGAGCGACTCCGAAAAGGTAGTGGACACGTTTGAACGCAAAGTGCTTAGGAGAACCTACGGCCCAGACTTTGTTACAAGGGTGAGTTGTATTAATTGTTTGATGGCCCACCTGCACAATGAAGAAAATTTAAGCAAACTGCAGTGAGTGGGCCACGTAGAAATAATCCAAGGAATTAGGATATCCAGAAGAACGTTAAGAGGTAGAGCACCAGTAGGAAAACCGAGAAAACGATGGAAAGACTCGATAGAAACTGATAGAAGATCCTTGCTGGGAGCGCCAAATTGGCAAATGAGGCTGCAGAACTGTGTTTGGAGGAGCCTAATCCTAGAAGCGAAAGCCCGACGTGTGCTCTCGTACCATAGATGATGTTATTGTGGCAGTGCGTTCTATGACTAAGCTATTCTGCTTCAAAAGGATCACATATATGTGTAAAGTTGCTATTTCTAGCTTTGATATTATTACTATAGCCATCAGACTTTCGAACGCTCACAGTATCATTTCTGGAAATGGTTTAAAGTAACTTTGAAGCATATAAAAAAACAAAATAATTGAATAAATCTATTAATGTGTATATAAATATCAATATGTTCTGTATAGTCTCGTACACTGTTTATTCGCTTTCGATCAAACTTTAGCAATTGGCTGTCTGTGTTGTGTCTGCGATGGTTACTGACCAGTTAAAACGAGGGGGTTGTAAATAGCGTTCACCCTTGATTCCCATATCGAAAAAACAAGTTTAGCTAGATACTTGAAAGCCGGTATATAGGGTCTCCTAGAGAAATCAGTTAGCATTTGTTTTACCTTATTAAGATTAATTGGCTAATAAGATGAAATTTTTTTTGGATGGAAAGGAATATGGTATTTTCAGTGCAAATTTACAGAACTTAACACCAAGGGGTCGTTAGAAACTTAAAAATATGTGTGTGCAAACCAAAATTGACTCGCTACAGCTCATTTGGGGACTTTTTTTTATGAACGAATGATTAGTTGCACACCTCCTTGTGTCACTGGTTTGGGTCAGACACTTGCTTAGAGCTAGGTTAACTCAAAGCTTGTCGTACGGTTCTGAGCCAGGAACACCACATGCTAGAAGGCACTAGACTACATGGCTCACTCGACTAACATACATGAACTTCTCTCGGTATGTGAAGCTTCTTTAATAATTAGCTATCAGAAAAACTCAGTCTTCAATTTGCGAAAAAGATCCGTAACAGCCTATCTTAGTTCCGGATGCAAATTGGGACTTGAAAGTCGAAACTTATTATTTAAGAAATGATTTTGAGTTTTAATCTTTTTGGATATCATGCTTACAAAGAACCATTAATAAAATCCTATAATGAAAAAATCCAAATTCAGATTGTAGGTCATACATGTGTTTGAAAGTCTATGTAAATTCGAAAAAAAAAACAGGATTGAAATTCAATATGCAGTTCTTTCTCAAATTTGTCAAGCATGAGTTCCGCTATTTTTGGAAATTTGGTTTGAGAAGTTGTGATACGTGGCAGATAGGAGCGTGTCGCCTTAAAATCAGAAGCTTATGTCTTAGGAAGAGTGAAATTAAGGACACTGCTATTTTGAGTGTCCATCAACTCTAAGGCAACTACAAAAGACATCCTGCAATTATTTGGAAATTCTTTGTCAGAAAGGGGTCAGAAGGGCCAAAATACGGGTGTCGATTTAAAGGAAGATAAATCAACAAAGATTTGAAAATAACCAGAAGCTTACGTCGGACAATAGAAATAAATTTGGAAAAACTGCGTCACAAAATGGCTAAAAATACATATTTTCGCACCATGCGAAAACACTAAAAAGCACTTTAATAAAATATTAGGATCTTGAATAAGTCCTCGCTGTTCTTTCGTGAACTTATTCAATATAAATAGTGAAGATCCTGTTATTGAAATTAGCCATCGTTAGCCGCTACAGTATCCCATCTTTCTGGCAGCATATGTATATCCTGTCGAAAGAACGACTCATTTTTTGTGGTTATCCACGAATATACTCTTTTTTGGCATCTTCACAAGTGGAACAATCGGAAAGAGCAGTGTTCGGTGCATACGAAAAATGGAGTAAGACTTTGCATATGAGCGTTTCTAAACAGATTTTGGCTGGTTTTGCAACGTTTTTTATGTCTCTTTTCTCGTATTGTAACTATTTTCCCTTCAATTTTCGGAACAAACGCATCAATTGCAGCCGAAAGCATTCTCTTGCAATGGTTTCGTTGAATTTGAGGAGATCATAATAAGTCACGCCCAGCTGATGCCATCAAATTCACAGCATGTATTTAGATTCATAGACATTCGGCTTTTCCGTCAATTTTGACGCATGGTAGGCTTACCCCACATTTTTCAACGCTTCGAGTTATCGTAGTGTGCCCATTTTTCATCATCAGCCACGATAAATCTTGGCGTTTGCGCATTTCGAGCACTTGTTCAATGGCATCAACTCGTATGGCCCTTAATTTCCTTCCCTTTGAACATTTCCTAATACTTTCAAACTGTTGTTAAATGCTGTGTCATGAACTTATAATCATTTAGCAAGTGAATTTTGCATCTCTTCATCGAGTAATGTTACCAATTCCCCAACTTCAAACTTCTTCGATGTTGATGATTTCTTTGCTGGTTTAAACATCAAAATCATTGTTTACAAAGCATCTAAACCAATCTCTGCATCTTGTTTTTATCACCGTAAGTATCCATAAGAGTTCTATGTGCTTAAGCTCCAAATATCTTTGAAGCGCGAAAGTACTCTTGTTGCCACTAAATTGAAAATATTTAACGCGATGGAAAAATATGTTGCTTACATTTCAGCATAATTCATGTAGTAGGCTAATATCAAATCGGAATTTTCAAAAAAATCAGCCTTTGTCAAATTATCCATTTCTATTTATGATATGGTTTGACTATATCTTTAACTCATAGAATTTATTTTTGATCAAAAAACCGTTGTAAAGAATTTGCTTCGTTGTTGGTCGACCCACTCTGACAAATGAACGAAAGGGAACGAAAAGCACCTTTTGTTTTTTCGACTTTAAGGTTTCCTTCGTTGAACCTTGTTTCGTATTCTCCCCCACCTAATTCCATTCATTTATTTCCATTTAAAACGCAGTGAAAAGTCGTTAATGGAACTCGGTGCTGAAACACGACCGGGTATACCTACAGTTGAACGAGATGAAGTTAAATTAATGGAGCAGCTCGAGTCATTGGGGTCTGAGAAAACAAGGCGAAAAATCACATTAAGCAAATGGATCTCGTGTAATAAAGTTTCATAGCTATTCGAATGTATTGGCTTGCACTTGGACGACTATTTACGCACACATTTTATATACCTAACTATGTAGTTGTATCGTGTATCCTTACTCCATTTCTAAGTACAACATTTCAGAGCTTCCATTTCGTTTCAAAAACATTTAAGTTGTGAACGAATTTTCGGAGTGAAGATTAATTATTTTCGAACGGTCCTCAGCAATACAAGGACGTTTTGTCCACATGACTGGAAACTGAATTGCGAGACAGGCAAAGGGAATGAAAAGATATTAAGGCGGGTGAGCAATTATGACGAGTAGCTTTAAAGTCAAATAGCAGCAGCGAGAAATAATTTCAAATCTGATTTTTGCTGTTTTTCGCGTGGCTCCTGAATGCCTATTGAAAATAAACACAAGAGACGAGTAATATAATGTGTTCTGCTTCGCGGAAATAATTCAAAGCGAAATATATATGTCCTTGTTGGAAGTATTAGGGCGTTCGAAAGCTGTAGAGAACTATAGTTTTGATATCATATTCAGCTGTGAAGTCGGTGATGTGCATTGTTATTGTTGGCTTGGTTAAGCGTAAGAGGGAATAAAATATTTATTCTGCGGGGCATGAGAATTCATCGCTTTTTCATCAATTATAAAATTTTTAGAGGTTGGAAAATTTTAGATGGATAAACTAGCCAAATTGTTTGTTTTTTTGTTATTACTAATTCTGTAGAAGAGCTAAGCAATTCGGTTTCGGATACTAAAATAGCATTTTGCAACAAATCATAAGCTTATAAAATTCATATGTAAGCATTTTAATCGCAAGTTTGCTAGTTCATGTGTTTTTTAACTTTAAATCCTTTAAAAAGATTCAAGCAAAGGACCGAGCAGAAAACAGTTAAATGTTAATTAAGGCATATAAAGTAGACTGCAGATCCAGCAAACGATACTTCAAAAATTTCTAAATACCGAGTGTCAGAGGTTAGATTTCTTAACAAATACGATCATTTGAAAAATATCGACACATTTGTAAAAGCAAAGGAAAGGATAGTAGAAAATACAACGAAAAGACAACGTATCAAGCTTAGAAAAGGCAAGACAGTCGGTGATAAACTAAACAGGAAATACTGACATTGAATTTGGATGTTTTCGATAATCTTAGGATGAAGGCTCGATTGACCAAGTCTGATATATAAACGTCAAACCTGAGCTTCTTGTCAAATGTAATCTAACGGTCTTTGATTCAGGAAAATTGAAAAGAAAACATGGGTATCCAATAATGCTCTAACGAATAATAATAGTGAGAGAAAGACTTAATGAAGAGCTCGTCCTTTTCAAAAAAATCATTGGAAGCTCGTGGATACTTACGCTAGAGGATGATTTAAGTTTATCTGTTATTGACTTAGTAATAATAGGTGCGATTGAAAAAATAGGAAAGAATGATGTTGACAATCTTGTCAACATGCTGAATAATGTTGACAATATTGTCAACTCTGGCATATGCCAGAGTTGATCTGAGGATGAGGAGAAACGGATGAGGATACAGAGTGCAACAGTGCAAAGTACTGAAAAAGCAGATCACCACTGGTTTTAGAGCAAGTACAAATTTGAAAGGTTTATCCCACTTTCGTTTTGATATTCTATCTTTTCATGTCCAACCATCCAGATTCACTTAGTATGTCTTCTATTCACAGTAGTATGTCTTCCAGAACTTAAATATCAATTTATGTTCCTGCAATTAGAGATGCCATAATTCTTGTTAATCTTTTGCAATAAAGAGAGCTAAGGTAACTGATAAGATTAAGCTCAATAGACTGCAGTGGACCGGACACTCAACCAGCATGAACGAGGAAGATCCGGTTTGAAAAGTTTATGGAAGCAAAATTGTTGGAAAGAGACACCAACGTAGCTTCTGTTTTCGAGGGAGCAATAGCGCATGCCAAAGAAATTCAAAGGATATCGAGCTAGATGTCTGCAATTCTCTTTTGCTTCAAGCTTAGATCGGACTACAGGTTGTTGCACCATTGTTGATGAGGTTGAATTTGGCTTCAATGGTTCTGAGCCCAGTCTTTTTGTACCTGAACACGGTTAAAAGAAATAAATGCATAAAATGTGCCAAACTACCCCAAAATTATTTTTATTAAGATAATTGTATGGAAATGGGTCTTTTGCTTAAAATTGACCTTGCAATTTATTGATGAAGATGATCCGTTTAAGAGAAGATCAACGATTATATTTGAGGACCATGAAAACAATTTGTAGGATTTCACGTTTTTTTAGCCTTTTTTGTACAGTAAAAACTACGAGGTTTTCCATTACTTTTGACAAAAAAAATATAAGTAAGTTCATAGATAAAACAAAGATACCTCAGGGTACTAAATAACTTGGATCTAACGAGCTTAGCACGAATCGACGAGCAATTGAATCGTTTAACAGGACTCTTCATATCAAATTTCAAAGACGTGTGCCCGGAAAACCCCTTAAAGAAAAGTGCTCCCCTATGGTTGAAGAGCGATGGTGCGGAGGTAACGCGGTCCGGATATGCTGAAGACTGAGACCGATATGAGCAGGAGATGTCATTGTTCAAAAAGAAGACTCGACGGGCCAAACGCAACTCTTGGAGAGAATTTCGTGAGAACATTGAAGGAAGTACAGAAGCTGCCAAAATCAGAAAGGTCTTAAGTATGACACCCAGAGTGCCAACATTCTTAAGTAAGGAAAACCGGGATTGGGTAGAAGACCCGAACGAGTGGCTGGCCATGCTACTGGAAACTCACTTCTTGGAATCGGCTGATACGACATCAAGGAATGACCAATTGTGTATAATGCACCATTAAAGAAGTAACAGATGAGATTTAAGAGCCAGTGACTTTGAGGTGGTAGCGTATGCTGACGATATTGCAGTAATTGTAGGAAGGGCGTTTCCATAAACATTGTCAGACTTTATGTAATCGGCGCAAGAAGATATTCAAATCTGGGCCAGAAATGTCGGTCTTAGGGCAAACCCAACAAAAACTGAGCTAAAACTCTTCAAAAAGAACCAGAAGGTGCTGGCTATCACCATACCTATCCTTAACGGAACAATATTAAAAATGGTGGAAACTGAACTGGAGGGCCAATACAGCGTACCGACTTGGCAAGACCCACGCAGCACTTTTCGTGTATCGATCTGCCTACTCCAATACCCGGGCCTTCAACTTCAGGCGGGTCTATATGTTCAGTGAGGCCGATTTTGATGTACAGAGCGGTCGTGACCAATATCAAAGAACTAAACAAATCGCAAAGATTGTTTTGCATTAGTACCACAGTGTATTAAGAACTACTCCAACGGCCGGTTTGGAAATGATTTTAGGGTCGATGACTTTCGATTCGTTCATCCAGGAAAGCACCTATTTAGCGGCAATATGCTCCAAAAGTTCAAGTATGCTCATGTAAATCAAGGGGTTCACATCAGTATTCTCACAGAATTACGAAAAGGTAAGGTCTTGGCGCTGACGATACGGAACAAATGAGCAAAAAAATTTACTTTGACACGAACTTCCAGGTCAAATAACCCCCAAGAAGAGAATGGAAGAACTAGGTAGTCACTGGTGACGGTGACACCTGTATTTAAATGTATGAATCAAAGACAGACACAGGAGTTGGCTAGGGCTTTTATTCAACGGATCTGATCCCTCACACGTGTTGGTCTATGCTACCGTTTTTCACTCGGCAGTGTTCGCCACACGCATGGCATTTGAGTCTATAAGCAGAACATTAACAAAAAAGCAATTTTAGCTATTGCGTCGCACAAATGCTCCTCGAGAACTATTAACGTGTGCAGAGTCGCTGTCAACGGAAAGGTAAGGCATACCTTTAATTGGATTTGACGAGTGTTGTTGATGAGTTGGCGTGAAGAAAGGTTCAGCAGCTAAAAATAGCCACCGTATTACTGTACCGCAGTCACTTGCTGACATCATAAGCAAACAAGGTGCAGCCATATTGGCTAAACTGACGTCCGAATGGATAAACAGGACGGACCATAGGGTAGCCAAGACACTATAGCCATCATCTGATTTAAGTAATAGCAGAAAACTGCTCAAGCTCGGCAGAAACTGCTTGAGAGCGACGGTTGGTCGGCTCACAGGACTTTGCCTGCCCGCATCTCATGCGAATCGAAAAGGACTGACATCCAAAAATTTACGCAGAAGATGCGAGATAGAAGAGGCCACCATCGAACATATTCTTTGCAAGTGTTCGGCCCTTAATAATAATCGCTTGAAGCTTCTAGGATCACTCAACTTCCAAGAGTTAGTAGAAGTGGCTAGTACTGCTTCGCTGAGCCACTTAATTCAATTTAGCGGAGTGGTCACTTGCTAGCTCCAGCTAGCCAGCGGAAAGTGGCAAATCGGTGGCCTAATACAAGCTGCGTAAACGACAATCCGCTTATATAATCTAATCTAACCTAACGGAAATAATAAATGGCCAGCATTATTCAAATTACATATTAATGTAGAATAATAAATTAGTTATTTTCAGGACTATTTCAATTGAATCGTTCTCAGGCATTGAGCCTGATTAGCGTGATACTTGGGAAATCATACCAAAATATCATCCACCGGATTATCATGCCAACGGCTACTTGCTGACATCCTCTGTCGTTTACATTTTTCCGATTACGAGGAAAAGCTCTATGCGTCACACATTGCTGCTAAGTATTTCCACGTGGATGAGAAAGTAATCATTACTGCTATTTTTATGCATATTGATTATCTCATTCAATGAAATTAATGTTGAGAAATAATATTGCCTTCAAAATCTGTTTGATGGCTTAAGTTGTCATCCCCAGAAAAAATAAGCTTTCAGACTTTATGATAGGAACTGTTTTAGATTGTTAAATTATTATCCTTATAATTCTTATATCTTATAATCGGCCAATATCTCGAGATAATATTTTTATTTTCATAATAGTTGTTTGTTTTTAAAATTCGGGTTATTAATTGATCTGATTCCAATGTACAAAAACATTAGTGTGCTCTTTAGAATCTGAACGTGTTCATTTTCCCACTCATAAATCATTAACAAAATTATACACGAAACACGATTATTTTAACGTGTAATTATCTATTATAGTCTTATAGGACGCTAAAAGTGAGCTCGCATGGCAACTGACACTTCAATAGGCATCTATCATTGAATATTATTAAATTAATAGCTGGACATTTACCAAACCGGCCATCTAAAATTAGAAAGCAATTTGATACGTACAATGGTTTATGGGGTGAACAAATGTTTCTATATTATGTTTCCACTATTATCATTTAGGTCTGGTTTTGACTCCATCATCATCATAGCTACCCATACAATATAAATTCATTTAATCACACAGCTTTTAAAACATATCATTTGACGTTCATTCACAATAAACAGTAAATTGTTCATTAGTTTTACTTACAGTTTAAATATATGTATGACAGTACATATTGTTACTGAATAATTAGTAACGAGAGTGCTGACTAAAGTAAGCACTGAACTGGAATGGAAATTTAAGCATTTCGATGCATTAGTGACAACGAAAACACGGCTAACGAAATCCAATATCAAAAACGAAAATCGATTGTGATAAAACAAAAATGAATGGTCTTCATGATTGAAATCGTCTACGGTTCAATGGTGCATAAATACCAGAAAAAGAGCGAAGGAAAACAGGAAACGCTCCATTCGCTTCACTTAGTCGATACTGAGGAAAAAAGTATGCCAAACCAGCTTGACGATGCTACATATGAAAAGAATTCAGGAAGACGTGTCTGGAAAGAATTACGCAATTTTCAAGATCTTTCGCCATTCGCCATAATCGAGTTGGAATGGAATCATTGTAGCTAAAGTTGGACTCGTTTCGAATAGGAACGAATAAGGATACTGACATGGCGAGTGGGAGGAAAATATCGTACCTTCTGCTTGCACATCCCGGACATCACAATCAAATGTTGATTTTCATCGTCCGTCCGTTCGAAAGAACTCGGATTCGAGTAGTTTTTTTCACGATTCATCTCAAGCTAACGGCAGATAAGGAGAAAGTGGCCCGAGAAACGATGAATGATGATGCTAAGGACAAGTGGTTCGTTTCATTATTTAACTAAGCACGAAGTTTGCCTTCTTATCTCGCCTCTCCTTTATTGTTTTGGGCAAAATATCTAACGATTATAATTCAATAGATATCTTTCATATTTACATTGTGCTCGAGAAAACATCGGCAATAGAGATTGCTAGGACAATATATTCTACCGTCAAGGCCTACTAACCGTACTGTTGAAGGAATGTGGAGGATATTGATCGATCGACAAAGGATTTAATTAGCAATCAAATCAATCGTGATACATGAATATATGTGTGTGTGGTAGGGATTTCGAGGATGAACTTCTACACTATATTCTGTTTCGAGTGTAGAGCGAATGGCCAGAAGTAGTATTCCTATGAAATCGGTTCTAATGTAATTTATCTAGTCTTTCAAGAGTAGATAAATTAGCTCGACAAATGGATATTGGCACAAGCCATGGTTGTTCGGCAAACGACATTTGAATCCATCGGGATTATAGTTCTGATGCAAGAAGTAAGTAAACTTTGCACTTGACTAAACTGAATGAAAATATTGAACGTTCATGTGCAAGCTTAAAGTCATATACATTGCAGATATCATGAAAATGATAGCTAGTTTTGAATAGTTATCGACAAAATTTTGTGTTTATTTCATGTTGAATGAAAATTGATTTTCATGTTGAAGTATTTGTGAGTATTTTTAGTACTGATTGAAGAAGAATCATAAAAAAGTAATTAAATTTTATGGGATATTTTTGTCCATCTATAAGAGCTCAACAATTATATATTTTAGATCAATGATGACACTACTCCCTATATTTACTTGAGTGGCACCTTAAAGTAAAGTTTTTTCTCCAACGCGATTACTAGTTTATTTGTTTATTTATAATTTTCGTTTCGGCAATTACCATCCCCCTCTAGATGATAATAACCTCCACCGGCAATTAATATCTCCCTCTAATATTCCCATGGATGGTCGCTACTAATTTGGCTATATTTGGCTATAAGCGAGCCTTTTCCAAAAATAAATTGATTTTACATTTAAGAAGAAAACACGCTTTATAGTTAGTTTTCTGCATACATAGGTCCCATCGAAAAGGTAGTTGGTTCATGCCGTTTTCGAAGAATGACTTCGGGCGGCTATCCACCCAATTGCGCATAAACTGCTCAATCTGTTGATCGTTCGTAAAACGCTCTTTGCTTGAGAGGCCCAAACATATGGAAATCGCATGGTGAAAGGTCAGGGCTGTAGGGAGGATGATCAAGAGTAGTCTAATGCATTTCATCCAAGTTTTGGGTTGTTTGGGCTGCAGGGTGAGGTCTGGCATTGTCGTGCAAGAACAGTACGTCTCGAATGGGTTGACGGCGCCTTTTTGACTGATATGCAGCTCGAAACTGGTCAAGAAGTTCACAGTAGTAAGCAAGCAGCGTTTATTGTACGACAATCGTGAAGGAAATCAACGAGTAAAACTCTTTAAGTTTTGAAAACTCTAACGAGTAAAACTCCTTGAGGAGTTAAAAATGAGTAAAATCAAGCGAGTTTTGGCTTTTGATGATCCTGGCTACCATTCATTTCCCCACTCCATAGAGGTATTTTTTGACTCGAGAGTGTTGTGCTGAACCTAAGTTTTATCGGAGGTTACAATGCGTTGCAAAAAAGCTTGCCCTTCATTTTGAAAACGAGCAAGAAGCATTTAACAAACTGCAGCTCTCGTATTTTTATTCTCATGGGTATGCAGACGTGGAACTCACCTCACTGAGAATTTTCGGAATTCAAGATGGTCTCGGATGATGGTGTGTAAGATTCCAACACTGATTTCCCTTTCCTTGCTGATTGCTGCCACAGTGGAGCGACGATCTCTTTCTATGAGCTGGCGAACAGCTGCGACATTGCCAGGCGTAATGCTGGAGCGGGGGCGTCTTCAGTGATCCACATTTTCTACTTTTTCACGCTCCTTTTTGGACTCAGTACACCAGGCTTTCACTCGTGGTCATGAAAGTGCATTTTTCCCAAACCCGAATTTCGGCTGGTTTAACGCTTTCGTTCGTTAAAATTTTTATTATAATGCGTTGCGCAGGTGAAGGATGAACCTTTCTTTCGCTCATTATGAGGACAACTAAACAAACCGGTCGAGCGGTCGGCTTGGCCTTGAGCCATCTAGACGGGTTCGCCCCTACTCTTTCCGACGCTCCGCCTATCTTTGACACGCGTTCTAAGTCTTCAAACGTAAAAGGCTCGTTTAAGCGCTATTCAGACATGCGTTAATGCATCCACGCGTCCATGCGATCTAGCGTGTTTTGCTTACACGAGTCAATTTGTTTATATAGGCGGGTCTAAAGCGAAGGAGGTGGAGTATGCTGATTCATGTACAATAGATTTTAAAATTATTTCTTTCGCTCAGTGGCATGTGTGGATGATTCGTTGGTGATCATTGAAATATATGTTTTGTGGATGATTATTTTCTTATATAATGATGTGGATAATATATATTTTGCATCCTTACGTGCATGACTATTACGAAAAAAATTGAATGCATATGAATATCTAAACACAAACATATATATGTAGGTATAATAGTCATATGGATTAGTATATACAATTTTCTGTCACCAATATATTTGTACGGAGCAAAAAAAACATCATTATAAGCGTGTAAAATCCATCCACTTATCGCCTTAGCCCCGCCTTCAAAAAACTGGATTTGAGTTGACTTGACTCGTGTAATCTAAAAACGCATGCACCCGTGGACGCATGTACGCATGTCTGAAAAGCGCTGTATATTTGAACGCCCCTCGTATAATTGACGTTTAGTTGCATAATTAACATCACTGCCAGATTGATTTGCCCTTAGTCGCTGTCAAGCGGTTATCACTCTTGCTAGCACTCTGAACTCTGCAGCTACCTAAAGCCAACGGAAACCAAAGCGGCCCTATAGCGAAATGTGGAAATAAACACCCTGCGCAGAGAGTATGGCAAAGACTTTAAAGCTGGAGTTACAATCAATGCAACACAACATTGTTGCACACACAAACAAGGACATTCTTAATTCTTAGTGATGGTCAAGAGATCAAAATAGCCACTTTTCAAGAAGAGCGCATTATTTTTTTTCCTACAGGACTATTGTATAACATCCACTTCTCATCTCCAGTCACAGTTCACCGCAAAAATGGATCGGCTTCATACTAACACAAAAGAGACACGTACATAGATGGTGTACCGTTGATCGAGCGCCGTCTCTGTTCATTCAAAAGGAATCCAAATTTCCTGACTAAAATTTTCCTATGCGACGAAGATGATCCTGAACTGTAGGCCATACACAGCCAATATTCTTCAAGGCTAATTTCTCAAGTATTTGACGGAGAAATGCATCTACCATTGCCTTCAGGATATCATAGTTTAATTTTTATGGTCATCCTTTTTGTGTGACATCTTTGAGATTCCTATTTCCATTTTTTAATGACGCTTATTTAGTTTCAGAATTCTCCCGCAAAAATTAGTAATTTTTCTTTACCGTTTCATTTGCCTTAATTCCTGAATCGAGCAGAAATAGCGTAAAATGATGAAAGTGTGCTTCTTCTATTATTGGCATTGACATTTTTCCCCCGTTGTAGAACTTAAAAATAAAATTTGCACCCCTAGCTTCTACCTAGTAAGTAAACGCACGTGTTTTGTGGGATAATGTCTCGATGCAAAATAACTGTGGAAGAGCTCATCGAAGAAATTTTGATTACTTTTCGGCCCCCCAAATATATATAAGAAATTGCAACAAACTTGCTTGCCAACATGAATAAAGAATTTTGATGAGGATACTTATCCTCAATTTCAAAGTATGATTCAACACACTAGGTGCAGTAATGACATAAAATTTAAAGCTCCCAATTTTTCAATTGCGCATTTTTCGCGGAGTGCTTCAACTGTACTGTAGTTTCAGTGTCTAACGTCAACTGCAGGAAATATGACATAATAGAAATTCTAACCAGATTCAAACAAAGTGCTTTGTGATGTTGAAATTTATATGCTTTTGAAATTATGTATATTTGGCATTCGGGGAAGAGCTGAGACAATATTATGAAAAATATTTGTTTTCCATGTCAAAATATTATTTTCTAGTAAACAAACTTATGAAGCATAATGATAAAGCAGTTTATGAAGATTTAACAAGTGGAATTTTTTTTGGGATTATGTCGGTTAGCAGTTCGAAATCTTCGCTTTGCTCCACTCCAAGCTCCTTACAGAAATATCAACGTTTATGTACCTTTTTCTCTCAGCTCCAGCTGAATATTTGGACAGCAATTTCACGGTTGGGAATTTTTAAATTTTAAATTTTGTCTTTTTTTTTTTACTTCGAGAAAATGGTGGAATTTTAGTCCATTTACTTAAGAACACAGCAAAAAGTTTCATACACGTTTTTCAAACCCTCCGGGCAAAAAGTACATATATATAAGTAAAAAAACATGATTTTGCCGGAAATGTAATCAAAGTTGGAATTGTTTTTTGATGCCATTTTTTAGGGTTTCTTATTTTAAAGCGAATACTTTAATATAAAGACCAATTTTTTTCGGGTTGGGTACAAAATCTCGTATTACAATATCCCGTTTACAAAATCTCGATTACAAAATCCCGCATTACAAAATCATGTATTACAAAATTCCGTATTACAAAATCCCGTATTCCAAAATCTCGTATTGGGTCATTCCACGGAAAATCGACCAACGGTCTTTTATCGCTATCGTCAGATTTCAATGAAATTTTCACGGTGAATATAAGTAGTTGAGTTATGTGCACCTACAACATTTTTTTTGGAAAATATGGTATGTTTGCGGAAATATGGCCTCTTGAAGATTTTGAGAAACGTCGGTTCGTATTGCATTCAAAAAATTGTATAAAATCTTCTACTTTACGTAGAGTCTTCAAATATAGCTTGCTAAAAAGCAGAAGGTGTAGATATTCTAGAAAAAATAGTGCGAGAAACGTCCTGGCCAAAAAGGATAAAAAGGATCATTACAGTGTTCTTTATCCTTGAATATTTCAAAATGCGCACCTTCGATTTTCTTCATTTTTTTATATATTGTAAACAGTTATATAAACTACAAATGTGCGAAATTTCAAAGTGGAGCTCGTAAAAGTATAGTCTTGAGAAATTTTTAAAGGTGTAACCGCTGAAGAAAATTGATAGAAAATGATACCGAAATAAGGTAAAACTTACAAAATATTGTATGAAACAATTTTATCTTTTCAAAATAGATTTAAAAACTGTTTTGCAATGTTGTTTTAAGCCCGCAGAAGACTCTAATCCAGTTTCTAACGTAGAACGATCTGTATAATTCCATTGCTTATAACTAATACCACTCACGCAATATTCATCAAATTTTTTTCACATGTACTTAGAACAACGGCTGATTCAGGGCAATCCTGGCAGTTACCAAAATAACAATCTGTTTGTAGAGGAGAGCATATCATCAGAGATATAAAGTTCTTATAACTAGCCAAGCTTATATCGGAACCCTTTGTAAGAAAATTTATTTTTGATCCTTTAATCACTAATTTATATATTGTAAACAGTTATGTAAGCTAAAAATGTGCTAAATTTCAAAATCGAGCAACTTTTGTAAGAAATTTTTAAAGGAACAAAATACTATAACCGCCAAAGAAAATGGTACCGACAAAAGGTGAAACTTACAATATGTATATGTATGAAATAACTTGATGATGGCTCTATGTTTTTTTTGTTGCAAAATCAAGGTCTTAGATTCTTCAGTTATGGGTAATTATTGTTTATGATTTTATTTTTTAAAAGGAATAGTACTTCGATTTGTTTTTAGCACTAGAATATAAATTGTTTACAATATTTGAGAACATTCATTTGTAAGCAATCATAAAACAAAAATAAAGAAAGAAGATTCCTTTTCATTTACTAGCGGCATGAACAATTAGGATTATTTTGGGTTTCTTCCACATATTATACTGTACATATATTTTTAATTACTTCCTTTGTTTGTCGATTTTGTATATTTTTACAACTTAAAATTAGGGTTAAATGCAATGACTGTGGCTTACTTTGATTCCAAGAAGATGCTTTCAGGGTATAGATCAGAAGTAGTTGAAGTTAAGGAAAGTCGTGAGCTCATATAAACAAAAAATTTTGTAAAATGGACATTCTAAGAAGAAAGTTAAAAAAAACTTTTCTAGCGTACTGTACAAAAATGTGCTTAAAATAAAGCAAGAACTACCTACAGAAGAAACAACAAACAAGTAATGAATTATCTATAGTAAAAACAGCAATGCAAACAGCAGACTGCCTAAATACTTCAATTTTCACATTCTGTCTGTGTATGTGTTATACATCAAAACGTTAAATTAAGGATTAAAGGATCAAAAATAAATTTTCTAACAAAGGGTTCCGATATAAGCTTGGCTTATTGTAAGAACTTTTTATCTCTGATGATATGCTCTCCTCCACAAACAGATTGGTATTTTGGTAGCTGCCAGGATTGCCTTGGATCAGCCGTTGTTCTAAGTACTTATGAAAAAAATTTGATGAATATTGCGTGAGTGGTATTAGTTATAAGCAATGGAATTATACAGATCGTTTTACGTTAGAAACTGGATTAGAATCTTCTGCGGGCAAAACAGTTGCAAAACAGTTTTAAATCTATTTTGAAAACATAAAATTGTTTCGTACCATATTTTGTAAGTTTTGCCTTGTTTCGGTATCATTTTCTATAAATTTTCTGCAGCGTTTACAGTATTCCACACCTTTAAAAATTTCTCACGACGACTGTACTTTTACGAGCTCCACTTTGAAATTTCGTACATTTGTAGTTTATATAACTGTTTACAATATATAAAAAAATGAAGAAAATCGAAGGTGCGCATTTTGAAATATTCAAGGATAAAGGACACTGTAATGATCCTTTTTATCCTTTTTGGCCAGGATGTTTCTCGCACTATTTTTTCTAGAATATCTACACCTTCTGCTTTTCAGCAAGCTATATTTGAAGGCTCTACGTAAAGTAGAAGATTTTATACAATTTTTTGAATGCAAGACGAACCGACGTTTCTCAAAAACTTCAAGAGGCCATATTTCCGCAAATAGACCATATTTTCCAAAAATATTTCATTTTCGATAATTAGCTCACCAGACCTTCTGGATACCAAAATATTTCCAAATTCCAAGGAGGTGGGTTCAAAAATTATCTGAAAATTGGTCGATTTTCAATGGAATTACCCTATTATAAAATCCCGTCATACAAAATCCCGATTTAAAAATCCCGTAGTTTTGCATAATATAGAATCTATCAAAAAAACTACGGGATTTTTCCTTCAGCTCTTTTTTTATTGTAGCTAAAACGACGATAGCTAAAATTAGAGGAGGAGAATCAGAGAAGAAAAATTTGGCAAGGTATCAAAATTTAAAAAATTATTAGAAAAAGGTCTGAAACTGAAACAATCGGTTATTTGAGAAGAATCGAGTACAATATGTCTTTATGTTTAAATTTATTCCTAAATAAAAACTTAAATCACTATGTTTTTGTTATTTCATTATATGAATAGGTTTCATTGCATGAGATTTTGACTTTCGGGATTTTGTTTTTCGGGATTTTGTGAATCGGGATTTTGATACGGTCCAATTTTTTTCATAAAGAGCATCAAGAGATGTACAAGAAGTAAGACAAAAAGAAATTTGAAAGAGGATGCGACTAGGACAGAGAGGGTACACCGTAGGAGACAAGAGCTAACTAAGTTTTATGTATCTTTTATATTCAAATTCATTTTTTACATTTTTACTCATATGGTAATCATGCGAAATGGCTTAGGTTAGGTTAGTGAAGAGGGCTGCCGGGAAAGCGGCCAGCATTAGGCCACCAGTTTGGGCCCATTTGCCACCCTCATAGACAATCACACGCATTCACACTTACAGCCATGGCACTGGCGGGATTCGAACCCGCAGGCCCGGTAGCACGCCGCTTTTCGGACTGAAGCCTTAGCGAGCAGAGCTACCGGGCCCTCTATGCGAAATGGCTTAATGTTCGCAACATATCAATGTATAGTAAACTGTTAAATTCTAAAAATCTGTTTTGTTTAAAATTTTTGCAACCAACCGCCTCCTCAAGCTCATAAACTTTATACAAAACCGTTCCCCAAAAAAGTAATGCTTTTGAGCTATCAAGGTAACAGTAAGTAACTCAAATAAAGCACCACAAACACTGTAAATAATTATAATTAATCAAAAATATTTTTTAAATATTTAAAAATTTTTTTTTATTTTTTATTTAGTATTTGTGAAGTTTAATTGAAAAACTCAACATAAGCTCGTAGTAGCATATCATTTTTCGGATATGATATTGCTTTATACATTTATATGAATAGTCTTATTTGCTAGACATCAAATGTATTATCATCAAACCCTATATTAAATGCATGGTAAACCATTCTTTCAGTAATTTTAAGTTATAATATTTTTAAATAATAATAAGTTATTCTATTTCCACACATTCTATTAATTCTACAAGATGGCGTTAGTCTCTATTTTTTACATTTAATTAGAATTTAATCTCTTTTTCAAGAAATATTAGATCTTCTGCTTCCTATATACTAAATACAACTTATTCTGGAACGCTTTATTTCTGTCTCACCAGATTTTTATCAAAAACGTTACACATAGAAATGTATCTATAGCCAGCCTTGAATCGATTCCTCAAAATCCCATTTGTAAAATGAATTCTCCGAGAATAGAGATTCAATTGCTTCAGAATCGCTTCTACTGTTTGCAGATACTTCTACATACTCATATACATCCTTCTATCTCTATTCCCGCAGTTTGCATATGACAGGCAACGTTCACAAGGAATAACGGCTATTCGATATTTAAGCTGTTTACTAGTATATTTCATCGGAAACTTTTTGGAATTCAGCACAACAAAGTCCTATGACAGAGCCCTTGGCTATGCATGCATATGCTTGGTGGGGTAATTCTTAATCGTACTCTATGAGAGGAACGAAACATCAGCGGGATTCATTTCATAGTCAAAGGATTGATTTTCTTTGTAATCTATTGATCTTTTGGCAATCTGATGCGAGAAATGGTTTACATTTTTCATTTCGGTATTGGAATGGAAATTTGAATAGTTATACCAAATGCTTCCAAGTTAACAAGTAAGACCGTAAAGCTTTCTTAATATGAAAGCACAAAGTAGAGGACAAGAATAATGTATGATTTCACTTTGAGCTAAAAGCAAACCATACTTCCGGAAAATAGGTTTGAGAGTAAAAAGCAACTGCCATCAAGGAAATGTCAATTGAAAGCTTATGAGCGTTATAAGTAAGCTTATGAGCGTTAAAATGAATTGTCGTTTGCAAGTCTGCTTATGCACTGCTTATGAATAATTATTTTATTTTTTTTATTTGATTTCTAATGTTTAAATATATTACTAGGAGTAACTGAAATGAACTATTTATATATATGACAGGAATCGAATAAGGAATATATTCTACTCAGTATGATACTATTTCATCAGCATCAATGGAGCTAAATTGTTTCTAAATGGGTTTTGGTTTACTGGCAAGCCATTTACTTAAAGAAGACCTTGAAAGAAACCTACATTCCATGACGATTGCAATTGCTTGCAAAATATGAAAAGTGAGTTTGATCACAATACCATATAATCGCAGAATAGACGTGAAACCAAGTTTGAAGATATCAAAATATAAGGAACTATTGAATAATTTACTAGTTTCGAGCTGTTGACGTCCTAAAATTCAAATAGTCATTCAACCACAAAATGAAAAATCATGTACTGGAACATTATGAGGCATAGTATTTTCCTAAACTTCAACCCCTGGGCCAAAATTTTCACATGAGAATTGCTCCAGTATCATTGTTTATCAAACCATAAATCTTTGTTAAGTAACAAACAACATACGTTTCCTCATCATAGCTGCAATTACTATTAAACATCTGGTAACTTGACCACAAAATACACGAAATATCTGCTGTAACTTTAAACGAGTATACGAGTCCTGCTAGCTTTTCTGTTTTGCTTAACTTTATCACAGCAAATGAAAGTATATAACTGCAACGGTACGAGCAAAACATCTTCGCATAGGCTGAACCTAAACGATACGTACTTTTGGCAACTGACGAACACCCTGACCGTCCTAGAACGGACAGGACTCATGACAAGAGGATTTCCTACTAAGCAGTGAATTAAGTTTATGTTGCTGGTGCCAGAGCCAGTATGCACTGTCAGTAACAACATCGCATAGTCGACAAGCTACGGGAACATTCCGGATATGACATTTATATATATGTATATATACACATTTCCATTAATTACAACTCCGGAAACTTGTTGGAGAAACAGCATTCCGATCTCCATTAGAAAGTTTCGAGTATTCCAAACGCCCCGTACAGCATCTAGCGTAAGACTGACGATCCTTAGACAAGCCAAAACATCCTTCCAAGTCTTCGGACTCGCTCAGACTGGAGGTTAGTTCATTTTCAAGTTTTCCCACATTCAGTTCTAGGAAAGCTGCTTTCAAAGCATGAACATTTTCTGTGTTTTTTTTTAGAGATTTCAGAGCGTATGTTGTGAGTTTTAGTGTTTTAGAGCAACTAAAGAAGGGATGGAAAGATGTACCATATCCTCCTTAGATTTAGCCGCATCCTTGAATTCGAACTAGTTTCTTCCTGTGGAAAATGCTTTTGTTGGAAAGTGAATTATACCATTTTCTCATTCTGCTAGCCTGAACGAATTTACCTATTATCGATTATGAACGAGAAGATACAGGTAATAGACCACCCTCCCTGGTAAGCTGAAATCGTTTAAGGGAGGCAAGATATCTTGTTTTCTGGATAATAATATTCGAAAGCCTGCACATGTTTCATTCTGGTGTCATGTTATCAACTGGCATTCCAGTAGGTCTGATTTATTGATTGGGTTAATTGGCATGGAAAATTGGTTTCCGATTTCTGACCTAGAGTGGGAATTACATGAAATAGCACTTTGCTCTTGATCAAATTACTCATTTTACAGATATGTAGCGTTGTCTATTAAGTAAAAGTGTGTTTCCATATAAAGGTAAATTAACAATTATTTCAAATTGTACTCGTATAGTGGTCGACATGTACTTTGAGTGATGTGACTGTGGAGATTTAATGATGTTTTCTCTTAAGAGTAGTGAAATACAAGATAGAATGTTTGTCAAAGCTTTTAAACCTAGTTCATCATAAACTGCAAGTTGGTCTTCATTTTTATTTTTTTGTCAAAGAAAATTTTTTACTTATTTATTAATTAAAAGCAAATGAAAAATGAAATATAACAAGAAATAGTACAAAAATATATGAAATTTGGTAAATTTTTTTTTAACGTATGACACCACGTTTGAACAAATGTCAACTGGTATTGAATATAAAAATCTTTTCTAAATTTTGAATTAAAAAAAAACGAATGCAAGAAAGGACCAATAAGACCACTGTGCATTCCAGGAAGACGCAACAATAGTGAGTGCGTGGAGTTCCTAACGCGCAAAAAGAATGGAGGCCACCTTGCAGATGATCGATTACGAAGACTTGGGTTATTTCGGAACCAAGATTTTACCTAAAAATGGCTCGACACAATGTGAAAAGTACGCACTCATAGAAGACCACTCTTCGTGTTTCCAAAGAGCATATTTGAAAGATTGAGAAGCGGGAAGTGTAAGAACGATAGGGGACACTGAATTTCAAACAGTAGAATTTTGTAATATGTAGAAAGAAGGATAGGTTAGCTGCTTGATAAACTCTGAATTTGGGAAAGAAAGAAGAAGAAATTCAACCACTCTGTAGGGCCAGCTATTGAGATAGAAAAAAAAACCAGGAGAGAAGAGTACTTAATATGCCGAAACCTTTAAGTTTATCGAGCATTATGCAATGGCGCAGTGAGTCAAAAGCCTTTGAAAAGCCCATATAAATTACATCAACTAGACGTAGTGAATCGAAAGCTAAAGCAACGAAATTAGTGAAAACCATAAGGTTGGTTGTTGAAGAGCTGCTCTTGATGAAATTATGTTGGCCAAGAACAGGAAAATATTAGAGAGATTGATAATTCCTATTATAAACAAGGCATTCAAAGAGTTCGGTGAAAGAGCAGACGAGTGATATAGGACAGTAGTTAGAAACGGTGCATGAATCTCCAGATTTAAAAATTGGAAAGATATTGGTGGCTTACCATAATGAAGAATCCACATCAGATGCAACCAGGCGAATGTTGAAAAGGAGAGTTAAACGAATGACGAAGAGAAAAAATGCGAGGAGTTTCACCAATACATTAGGAATATCATTAGAATCGGAACCAGTATTAGAATCTAAGGTATGCATCTGAGTTTCGACTGTCAATGGATTAATGCTAAACAATGATAAAGTAGGTAAAGTACGAGACAAATCAATAGATATTAAAGTAACTCATGGATTTCTAAAGAAGAAGTAGAAAAATATAGTAAATAAATTACAAATAGACTAAAGGTTAGCAGCAAAGGCGTCGTCAAGATACATAGAATTAAGACCTGAGGAATTCAAATTAAGAGAACGGATGTATGATTAGAAGGATTTTGATTGAAACAATGACGCACTTCCCGGTTAAGGGGGAGTAAGGGTTTAAGCGTGAGAAAAATAAAGTTTTTTACGATTTTTTTTTAGAGATATGGATAGAACAATTTATTTACACCTTTTGTACTATATTAAGTATCATTTTAATAACATTTTGTAATTTTTTTATGCAAAATATCGACAAACCAACCGGTGACAAAGATTTTTTAAGAACGTCTTTGCAAAAAGACAATTTGCGGTGTTCATTGTATCTCAGCTGCAAATTATCTGAAATCAAAGAACATTAAAATTTAGCCGAAGTATTATCAAATCCTCTCCCCAACATTCTCGGATTATTATTTTTTTCATTTTGAAATATTTGGTGGTCATTTGAAGTGAAAATTGTTATTTTTCACGAAAAATTTGGCCTTTTTGTAAGTAGAAACCCCCCTCAGTGTAAAAAAATTCTAAAACTTATCGTCAGGGGGAAATATTTTACATGTAGAAAGTGTGTGTCAAGTTTGAAATGAATCGGTTGGGTGGTTTTAAATGGCAGTGAACACGGACTTTTAAAAAGTGATTTTGAGAAAATGATTTACTATACTCCGAGCTGTTGCAGCTACAATGATAGAGGGGATGGAACTAAGTAGTCAATAGCTTCGAGAGTTTCGCTCTGATTGACTTCAATATTCTCGAAATGTTTCACTATAAAAATAGATAACATTTTTTTGCACAAGTGCAAATCTTTAACCCCCCACTCCCCTTAAGTACTTTTTTTGCTTCAAAGTGAGAATACGGAATTCTTCAGTGGGTGAGTCAATGAGTTTAAGCAGGCCATGACGTTTCTTTTTAATAATCTTGCTCTCGTAGAATTTGCGGCCATAGCAGTTTTTCAAGACCTTGAGCTTAATTTTATCAGTGACTTGATTGTGATGATATTGTTCGCATATTTTGCTTTTTTATGTTCGCATATTTTTATTTTTTTTATTTGACCGGGGGCCAAATATCCAGCAAGGAACCCTTTTCTCGAGCGTGCATGAGAGTTTACAAATTTCTTTGCTAAGAGCCCGCGTTTTTGACAACTAAATGGGGACTGGTACAGTCTTGTAGAGTAGAGGCTTGGGACTTTTGGAAATACTTAGACTAAAAAAATGCCTAGTTACCTGCCCATATCCTTGTCCCGAGTTCTTCGTCGTAACTGATGTATGCCGTAAGCTTTCACACTGCTTTGAATGTTAAATAGTTTAATGGTTTTTTTTGTGCCAGTTTTGCCACTATATAATTTGTTCCTTCTTTCTTAGTTTTCATGGAGAAGTCTTCAACAGGTCATGGTACTCCTTGTGATCACCTCGGCATTTCGTATTACTTTTTTCAACTCCAGTTTGAAGAAGACGGAAGAAGAACGACCATCTTAGACAGTTGTTAATATTGAATAACCTTACTAAGCATTCAGCTTAGCATGTTTGTCATGGTCAACCTAATTATTTTGGTTGGAATACAAAACTCTCTCATTCTCTCATGGCCGGGAAAAGTTTTATTTTGGCTAGATTTTCATAGGTAGCTTTGAAATCGATGAAAAATTTCCATCGACTGTCGTCAAAGGGAAGTGTGATTTACTGCTGATTTGCTCGAATTGAAACCTCGTTAAAACGGGTCGATTACTTTTCTGAGCGAATGGGGTGCACCTGACACTAGCACCTGAATTCTTTGCATTTTGTGGCGTCTTCTTGTGTATCAATCTTTGGGTATAGTTTCGTTGTCCCATACTTTCAGTCCCAGCTCAGTGGGTATTCATTCAATCGACTCCATTTACTTTAACACATTTTTGAATTGCGCATTCATAGTCTAACTTAAAGTTTAATTAACAAAGGCAACTTAAAATCTAGCTATCTAAAACCGCCTATATTATTTTGGACTGGTGGCTCTTATGGGTTTGTTTTTTATAGTTTTTTTTTGGGCACAAATTTTGTTTTTTACACGCTTGTGGTTTTACCTAGCCTGTACAAGTACTGGGGTTACCTGGGCAATACTTAACTTAAAATATACCTTACACTACAATTAAGTTCTAACCTATGCCTAATTATAACTAACCTAACCTAATTAGACCTAAAACTTAACCTAGGTCTTACATCTAGGCCCTTCTGGTCGACGGAAGGCCAACGTAGCTAAATAACGCATCCATGAGCTGCTGTTGATACGCTGACTTCGTGGGGCGCATAAATGGCTCATTGGATCCATCTGTATGCTCTAGTGACCGAGTCAGGTCATTTTATTTTCGTCTGTTTGTCCGTAGAATCGTGTCGTTAATTCCACAACTTGGTCCTAAAGTGGCTTCCGTCCCGACTCTTGATACAGGAGTTGGGACTGAAGGGCCACTTTTAGTTACCGAGTTGTAGAGCCTGCCAGTGTGGAAGCGCAGGATTCTTCTTTTGAATACCTCCGCTTCTGTCACGGCAGTCTTTGAGCAGGTAATCCAAGATGGGGATGCATAAGTGAGGATAGGGTTTGATCGCAAATGGATTTAGCTTTGGTGGTCATGCCCATCTTTTTGGCAAAAAGATGTCGGATGCGTTGAAATGCAGATTTGGCAGCTATGATTTTCCACAGCACAAAGAGATTAAATTTTGAAAATTCCTGGTAATCGATTCTGAGGTACTTTAGAGATGAGCCAGGAGTATTCTGAGGTGTTCCAAACAAGACAGCGAGTTTCCTGGCTTGTTGCGAAAAGTTCCAGATCCCGACACTTTGATGAATTACTGTTTGATTTATTTATTTATTTATTTATTTATTTATTTCAACCAAACAAGGCGTACAAAAATAAACACTTACAATTAATATCTAACAATTTATATAAATTTGTATATACACAACAATGGAAGAATTTAAAAAAAAAAATATAACCATCTTTGGTAGGGAATTGGATGGGGCATTCATGACGTGAGCACCTTAGTCAGAGCAGTTTTAAACCTAGGTCTGGAAATGGTAGGGGAATAGTATTTTGCGAAGCTATTAAATATTTTGCAACATCTATTGATTGGCTCATTGTTGGCGTAAACTGTGTGGTGTCGGTATTCATTCAGTAAACGTGTGTGCCTCGTCTGCCTTACTGATTCGTTGAAGGTGATCTTATTGGACAGGGACACAACATTGATCAAGCCCCTAATAACGTCAAAAGTAAAGCAGGAGCATATGACTATCCTCCGCGAAGATAGACTTGATAGATTTAAGAGACTTAGCCTGTATCTGTGTGAAGGTAGATTATCAAATTCGTAAGGATTATACAGATCTCTCAACGCAAATAGCAAGAACTGCTTCTGCACCGATTCGAGCCTATTGCTATGGACATCAAAGGTAGGGTGCCAGACAACACATGCATATTCGAGCAATGGCCGAACTAGAGCTATGTATAAAGACTTCGTGACCCATAGGTTTTTGAATTCCTTCGCACGTCTTTTGATAAATCCAAGCTGCTTATTAGCCTTACTTAAGACTTTGTCATAGTGTAAATTAAAACGCAGCTTTTTATCCAAAGTAACCCCGAGGTCAATGACATTCTCAACATTATTGATTGTAACATTATTGAGGCGGTAATCAAAATTTATATTACTGGTTTTGCGGGAAAAACTAATGACTTGACATTTGCTGACATTAATGTCGAGATTATTTTGTTTGCACCACTGCTCAAGAGAAAGCAATTTCGATTGAAGGAAAACTGAGTCTGATTTCGATTTAATTGTGTGGTACATTTTCAGATCATCTGCATAAAAAAGGTGAGGGATGTCTGATAAAACTTCAGAAAGATCCGATACGAAAATATTGAATAAAAGAGGCCCCAAGTGACTACCTTGTGGAACACCTGATAAAACTTCGATTTTTTTGGATAGGATACCCTGAAACTTAACGTACTGCGTCCTATTTCGAAGATAAGAGTCTAACCAGTTTAATAAGAGACCCGAGATGCCAAATTTCTGTAGTTTGATTCGAAGAATATCATGATCAACACGATCAAAGGCCTTGCTGAAGTCTGTGTAGATGGTATCAATTTGATGCCCTTTTTCCATGCCACAGAGAACATCTGAGACGAGAATCACGAGGTTGGTAGAAGTTGACCTGCCTTTTCTAAAACCATGTTGTTGTTCATTTAGAAGAGGTTCTAATAGTGTAGTGAGCTTATCACAGACAATTTTTTCAAATAGTTTAGGCAATGCTGATAGTATTGCAATACCTCTGTAATTATCAATTGACCGCCTATCACCACATTTAAAAATCGGGGTCAGATGGGATGATTTCCAGAAGGAAGGGAAAACCCCACAAGAAAGTGATTTGTTGAAAATTAAATACACGGGTAAGATAAGCGACTCCATGCATTCGAATATGAAACTAGGAGGTAGTAAGTCAGGACCAGGACCCTTGTTGACATTGAGATCTTTGATGGCCTTGGCAATCTCCTCTCTAGTTAAATACATTTCACAAATGATATCTGGTGGGAATGTTTGAGGGAGAAGAATGTTAGATGTGCTTGTACATGAACGAAATACTTCCTGGAAATGCTCAGCGAACAGGTCGCAAACTTCGTGGGGGCATGTCGAACAAAAGTTCTTTTTGTACATCGAAGTAGGGTAGCCTGAAGTTTTCCGTTTGGTGTTCACGAAATCAAAAAACTTTTTAGGATCATGAATTATATTTTCGCCCATGATATTAACATAGCGCTCATACGCTTCACGGGATTTCGACAGGAATTCTTGGGCCAATTCATTATGTTTGTCCTTGATATCAACTCTGACATCAGTGCTGGTGGTAATTACTTTGTAAAGTTTATTTCTCTGATTCCGCAAATACCTTAGATTGCTATCAAGCCATGGTTCAGATATTTTGTTTTTTCTCTTAATTTTTGGGGTGAACTTTTCAACGGCGTCAAAAACCAACTCATAGAATAATGATACAGCATCATCTAATTCTAGCGTTGAAAAATTACTAGCCCAGTCAACTCTGAGAAGACAATCTGTAATGCTCTTATAATCAGCATTGCGAAAGTCATATACAATAGAGTTATTGTAAGATAGGGAAGTGAATATATCAGATGTAGATAATAACTCAACTGTGAACGCAGAGTGGTGAAGAGTGTTGCCAAAAAAATTTTCTGCATCAGCAGTTGAGTTAGCCACTACATCGTCGTAGCTATTAGTAAATATGAGATCTAACCAATTTCCATTTTGGTTAGGTGTTGGAGCTATTTGCTGCAAATCATTGCCATAAAATGTACTAACTAGATTGAAATCGCTGGAGTCAAGAAGATTAAAAGGAATGAGGTTATTATCAGTTTCATCAGCCGTAAATTTTAAATTTGGGCGATTGAAATCACCGAGAATTATAATTTTATCCTCCTCATTAAGAGATGAAACTAGGGTAGAAATCACTTCACATACATCATTATAAACGGCTTCGTCTGAACCGGGTGGGATGTAGAATATTCCGATGTAAATGAAACCTTTGGACCAGGAAATGCGAATAATCTTGTGATCGAAGAGATTATATGAGCTGTTTTCGACTAGTTCGCTTGATAGCGAGTTACGAACAGCTACTAAAACACCACCACCTCGAGTTTGGCCGGTAGAAAGATAGTTTCGGTCCTTCCTGTAAATAGTCCAGTTACCATCTAATATTTCTTCGTTTGTGTGCGAACTGTTTAACCAGGTTTCCGTGAACGTCAGTACATTAAATTGGCAAGATTTTGAGTCAAGAAAGAGTCTATTCAGTTTGCCTCTCATACCACCACAGTTGTGGTAAAAAAGTTTGAGGCTGTTTAAAGAAAACTTCTTGTTAGGAATGATAGTTTTTAAAATCATTCCTTGCTTTTTGAAGGGAGGAAATATACTTCGCTGAGACATGTGAGGCAAAGGTGCTTAGCTCTTTTTTCACTTGGTCAGCTGTTATGCCAAGTTGCTCATGATACCGAACAAAAACAGTATGAAGAGCCTGAAAATCTATGGGAAGACCTTCCTGTTGAATCATGACTTTCAGATGAGTCTTCGTTTTACCCTCGAAACAAGCAGAGTCAGTGGCTTTGTGCATGTATGCAAGGTAGAGGCGAACGTTTTCATAGATTTTCTTATCCCTTAGCCGAGAAAGTAGATACCTGCTTTCAAGATCAGCACTGGAGTTGATTGTGGCTTTAACTATAGGAGGAACTAGTGGGTCAAGGAACTTAGGCGCAGTTGTCACTGGTTCACACGAGCGATTGGCAGCAACTATAATACCAGGGGTAATGGAGGAGGTTTGAACTTCGCCACGAACAAAATTAGGGTATTGCACGGGTTTAGGGACGGTGTTAACGATATCAGATGATTTTTTGGTAACAGTATTCGGAAAGCAATCGAGATTTCTACTGTTTGGTAGTTTAAGAGGGACTTTTTGCTTTGGGGAAATTTTTCTTTTTATTCTCTGAATAAAATTCTTGTACGGAGATGGGACTACTCTGGAACTGATGTTAGGGGCTGTGAATAGTTCAGTGTTGGAAATTGCTTGGAGATTAACATCGTCAACATTGCAGTCAATGTGAATAGGATTAATTACTCGAGAGTTGTTCGGTTTGGGATCCTGGTTTGTGGAATCAATATTCTTGGTGTCACCATTGTCAGGATTGGAAAGGGAACTGATGGGAGTTGTGGTTAAATTACAATTTTTACAATTTTTATCTTTTCTAATTTTATGACTATTTCTAGCTTTACCTTTGCTAATTTTATGACTATCACTAGCTTTATTTTTCCGACGACCAACAGTCTGAGTCTGGTTTCTCCAACGGCGAAACGTTAATCCTTTCCAAGTACAGTCATTGTTGTTTGGGTTGAAGTTGGTGAAAAGCCAAGCATATCGTGTGGGAATGGTGATCTTGAAAAAACTGCCGGATTTCCGATTCGTTCGACTGCGTGTCCTTGATACGTTGCATTCTTTTAGTAATGCCTCTTTTTCGAGGAACCCGTACATCCATGTAATATCAGCAGAACGCGGAGCTCCCTTCACAAAAAAAACTTCGTACGTCGTACCAGTTCGTTCTGTTATTATTTCAGTTTTTCCTATATGTGCTGCATTAGACTGTCTGAGTTTTTCAATGCGGTGCCGCCATTCGTCTTCTGTCCAATAACTGCCAAATTTAAAGATTTTCTTTCTATGCTGAACAGCTGGATTTGCCACAAGAGAGGCTGGACTTATCTTTCTCCCCTCGATAATTGCCTGTTTGATAGGGGAAGTTGATGCGTCTTGCGTATCTATTTTATGTATCTGGATACCAATCGAGTTGTCTGCTGCAATATTTGGATCAGCTGTCATCAATTCAATATCTAAGGACATTTCATGGCTTGGTATATTATGGCTACCAGATAACTTTTCGCAGATGTGGCTTAACGTGTCTTCTATTGTGTTGATTGTGGTGCGGAATTGAGACACTGTTGAACTGAACATCGAAAAGTGCTTTTCGAGTAAGGTACTCGCTTGAGTTTCCATCAAGGCCTTCATTCGGTTTTCAAGACCCACCAGGAGAGTGTCAGGATTATAAGTTGGTGGGGATATTGAAGGTGAGCTCCCGTCGGATAGACGATCGTAGATTTCATTAGCCTTGCGTTCCAGCTTCTCAGCTATTTTAGTCATGTTTCCGCTTTTATCCGTAGAAACAGTGTTAGTAAGTCTGTCGAAAGAGCTTGCCATTTGTCAAAGTAAAGATGATGCCCCATTTGTCAAAGTAAAGATGATGCCCCATTTGTCAAAGTAAAGACTTAGTTCTACCAAGTAGTATTCCAGGCTACTCGCTGCTTTGAGCGGGTCTTGGCTCGACGCGAAAAAGAACGTGTCATCGGCATATTGGAGGATTTGGACTTGGGTTGGCCCACTGGAACAGGAAGATTAGCGGTGAATATGCTATAAAGAATAGGTAGAGTGACAGAGCCTTGTGGCACTCCTGATGTCACAGGCTCTATGACAGAATCTGTTCCATAATAATAATAACAATCGAAATTTTATTCATTAAATTGTACATAGATAACTTAACTAAAGGGGTATTTACAGTCTGTCAAGAATGAGTTTACACATAGGGAAAAAAATCAATTTTTGATCTTTCTAATTATAAAATACTACTTTTTTTTATATATAAATTAATTTTTTTTTCTTAATTATAGTTATTTACATTATTTCCAACCGATATATATAAAAAAGTACAACTTCAATGCAAAAAAAGAACGAAAAGAACAACGAAAACAATTATTACAATTCTTGAAGTGTCAAGAAACTCTTTACACAACTATTTTTGTTTGCATTAGTGCAACGATGCGGTAAATTTACCGTAATTTTTGGTCTGTATTGTAAAGTTCTATGAATTTGATCATAAGTGTGTGATTAATTTTTGGCTAGAACTCATAAATAAGTGAGATATTGTGCTTTAAAATGCCAGGCAAAAGATTATCCTTTGAGTTGGTTCAGATGGTATACTATAACCACCAATTAGGTAAAAGTGCGCAGGAACTGTCGGAAATGTTTTGTGTAGCACGAAAGACAGTCTATAACGTTATAAATTGTGCTGAAAATGAGGATAGATTGGAGCCAAAGTGTGGAGGTGGCCCAAAACCAAAAATATCTAAACGTATAGAGCGCCTTATGATAAGGAAACTTGATAAAAACCCCTGGATTTCGACCAGAACACTTACTACGGAACTCAAGAAAGAGTGTGATTTAGCTGTTTTCCATGAAACAGTACGACAGGCCATCCTACGAAATAAGTTCTCATCAAGAGCTGGACGAAAAAAAACACTGCTTTCTGCACTAAACATCGAAAAGCGTTTTTCCTTCGCTATGATGCACCTTTCTGAACCCGTTGACTTTTGGGACGACGTCATATTCTGCGATGAGACGAAAATGATGTTGTACTACAATGATGGACCGACTAGAATGTGGCGCAGGCCTTTAACATCGTTGGAAAATCGAAATTTCATTCCGACTGTAAAATTTAGTAAGCTATCCGTTATGATTTGGGGGTGCTTCTCAAGCAGAGGAGTAGGAGACTTGGCATTCATCGAGTCAACCATGGACGTCCAACAATATTTGCATATCCTTTAAACATATTTGGCAAGCAGTGCGCAGAAATTCGGGCTTATGCATAACAACAAACCAAATTTTAAGTTTTACCAGGACAACGATCTTAAATATTAGGCGCACATGGTGCGAATGTGGCTCTTATACAACTGCGGAAAAGTGATGGATACGCCAGCCCAGAGTCCTGACTTAAATCCCATCGAGAATTTATGAGCCTACTTAAAAAAACAAGTCGCTAAAAGGCAACCCAAAAACCGAACTGCCTTAAAAACTGCGATTCTCGAAGAATGGCAAAAAATACCAACCACGTATGACCTGCAAAAGTTGATTCTTTCAATGAAAAATCGGTTGCAATGCGTGGTGGATGCCAAAGGTGGCCATACCAAATATTAAATATACCAAATAATATTAAATATCCTGTAAATATGTAAATATTAAATACAATAATAATTTGTGTAAAGAGTTACTTGACACTTTAAGAATTGCAATAATTCTTTTCGTTGTTCTTTTCGTTCTTTTTTTACATTGAATTTGTACTTTTTTTGTATATATCGGTCGGCAATAATGTTAATAACTATAACTAAGAAAAAATGCATTTACATAAATAAAAAGTAGTATTTTATAATTAGAAAGATCAAAAATTGAATTTTTTTCCTATGTGTAAACTCATTCTTGACAGACTGTAACTTAAAAGAACTTATACTTAGCGGCTATCCTATTTTGGCCTGCTGGCTCTTATTGGGTTTTAATTTTTATTGTTTTTTATCATTCATTAATTTTCCGATTTACACTTATTAACTATTACCCAGATAGTACAATACCTGGGGCTGACTTAACAATAAAGTACTTAAATACTAACTTAATTTACTAAACTAAATCTAAATCTCATTCAAGTCAGACACAATTTGATCATGCAAGTATGAGATATCGTGCTGAGTGCCGTACTTGCACCCAAACTAAACTACTGTTTGAGCTCACAGTATTTTATCATTTCCATCCATATTCTCTCAAAAACGTCCCGAAGTTAGGAAGCAGTGAGATTGTACGGGAATTGCTAGCCTCTTTAATTTTACCTTTTTTTTGGGATGGATTAACTTTTTCCGAATTATGTTTAATTATCCGTCCCTTCAGAATATCGCAAAACACATGTAAAATTTTCATTGCAGTGCATTTCAATGGGAATCCAAATGCCGATAGTGAAAAAAATAAAGTTAAAAAGATCATTTAAATTCCATCTCATAAACGATTTAAGCAAGGAAAAAAGATGATCCTCGCGGTTTACAGTGCTAGATTTTTTTAACAGTTCACATCCATAAGCTTATCACAAAACCACAATGAAAACCAAAAATAACATACAAATTAAGAATTAATGCCACGCCGTCACCAAAAACGATGAAAATTTATGGTAAAATTTCTTTTGGGAATAAAAGTTGTTCACTTGCTTCATACACCGTATAAATTTTAATTATAAATCATAATTTCGCTGCTCTTGTGTATTCTCCGTACGGTTTCCCTTCACATTTCGGTTTCATGCATGTCGCTGTCTTATCTCATATGCGAAATCTAATTGGCTATGATACTCGCACAACAAACAGTAGCGCTAATTTTATACCATGGATACAACTCTTGCTCGCCCACTTTTGAAAACATTAAACGCAAGCCACCAGCCATTGCATTACAGAAAACAGGAATATAGCTCATACAGCAGCCCATTATAAAGTTGGTCCTTAATAGTCTTTATTGTGTCCTTGTAAGGCAAATGCTTACATGCTTAGTTCCTTCAAACTCTCAAGGGTCTTAAGGTTTTGTAAGTTCTTCCATAACATGACCTGCGTCACGGTTTGCGATTATATTGTTTGCTAGCAAAAACCACATATGCGTACATGTAGGATGCAAAAAGCGAGAAATGTTTTAAAAATAGCAATTTATGTAAATTGTTTTTAAGAACGATTTGCAAAAGTGAAGTAGAATAGTTTAACATTTAAAATTAAGTTTTTACGCTGGTTGAATTGTTGGCGAAGCATAGCATAAGCATGTAATAAATACTTACTACGATGCTAATGTGAAGCTACAAAAGCTTGAATTAGTTAAAAAAAAAGACCGTGCAACCACTACAAACGCTTCTGTTACAAACTGGTGCGAGTTTCTTGCTCATATTAGCAAATTCGAACAGATATTTTTTTTTATCATAAACAAACAACAAAAAAACCCATTCTATAACCCTTAAAAAAAATAACTTTTTAGTTTATCGAAAAACCAATAACAGTTCAGGGTTTTTAGGTGCACTCCTAGTTGTTCTTTGCTGTCAGGCCAACTTATAAGCGAAAAATGTGCTAGATGAATGCCGGCATCCACAATGTGATTGTTATTTATGTAAAACTCACGAATGTCTCATGAAACCAAATTGAATTAACACGAATCCTTGTTGTGTCATTGGAGCAAGGTTGCTGAAAATTGAAATTTTAAAAGATATATATTACTTATAAATAGCTAGCGAAAGGAGCATAATCATATTTTACCAGCACTTTCTGCACAATTTCTAAACCATCATAAGCTGAAACTTGACACTTACAAAAACAAAATACAAAAAAAAATACATTTGAGGCTGCTCTACTTTCCTTGCTTCAGCGTATATATTACTAAATGAAACCAAACCTCATCTTCACAAGATACATAATACATACATACACATATGCATGCATGGTGAGTGTGTTTATTTCAAAACTTTTCGAATTTCGCATTAAGCAAACTCATGTGCACACGACGAACATACAACGTGAGATTACACATAAAAGTTTTCGTGAAAGTTATGAAAAACACAATATTATTGTATGTATGGTACCTGTACATTAAACTGGGAAGGAGAAGATGAATGTATCCACTAGATTCGGTGGTATTCTCATGTGGCAAATCAGCAATAAACAAGAATAAGAACAGGAGAATAGAAAACGAACAATGGATTAGATTCTACTCTCGAAATAGGAATCGAAAATAAACATGGTTGCAGTTAGTGATGGGCTCAAAAACGCCAAACAGTTTGAAAAAAACGTTTGGCAGCAAAAAACGAACGAACAGTTTTTCCAAATAGCAACAAACAGTTTTTCTAAAACGAACAGCATTTCTAAAACGAACCATTTTCCACAACAAATAGTATTTCTAAAACCAATTATTCCAACTATTCTACAACGAATAGTTTTTCTAAAGCCAATCGGTTTTCTAAAACGAATCGTTTTTTTAAAACGAACTGTTTTTTTTTTCAAACGAATCGTTTTCGTTTTTCTCCAACGAATCGTTTTTTTCAAACGAACTGTTTTTTTCAAACGAAACGTTTGTCGTTTTTCTCAAACGAATCGTTTTTTTAAAACGAACTGTTTTTTTCAAACGAAACGTTTGCCGTTTTTTTCAAACGAATCGTTTTTTTCAAACGAACTGTTTTTTTCAAACGAAACGTTTTTCGTTTTTTTCAAACGAATCGTTTTTTTAAAACGAACTGTTTTTTTCAAACGAAACGTTTGCCGTTTTTTTCAAACGAACTGTTTTTTTTTAGAACGAATCGTTTTCCGTTTTTTAAAAACGAACTGTTTTTTTTAAAACGAATGGTTTTTCGTTTTTTTTAAACGAATCGTTTTTCATCGTTTTTCGTTTTTTTTTAAACGAACCGTTTTTCGCTTGTTGAAACGAAAACAAATTGCTTGGCAGTGGAAAACTGTTTAGCTGCAGAAAACAATATTTTCGTACTTGCGAGCATTTTCGTACTTGCAAGTATTTTATTTAATATTCAAAAAAATTTTAGGGCAAAAGGAGCTGAAATCGGACAAAATCGGCCAATTTTGGGTTAGAGTGGTTTGGGACATAACGGGCCAATACCTATTGCTGTGATAAAAAAAATTTTGGTTTTGTAGGGGAGTAAGGGGTTTTTTAGCCATAGTTTGGCAAAAACTAACTCTACGGCGCTCTCGATGATTGAAAGCGTTCGGGGAGTACAATAGTGATATTTTAAGGGCAAACAATTTTTTTATAGGGGAATTTGGGCGAAAACGTCAATTTTTCCAAAAAAAAATTTTTTGGTCTAGCATGAATTCAGAGACCATTCTGAGTTGTTTCGGGCAAATATTCCATACAAGTCTGGGAAAAAACGGCCTAGTTTCGAAGATACGGCAAAATGAAATCCTCCGGAAAAACCAAAAGCAGCACTAAAAGTGCCAAGGAGGATAAGGTTGAGATCCTATTTGGATCACCAGTTGGCGTCTCTGGGTGTGTTGAGGCCCTCCTCGTGACTGGAGGTCGCCACGAGGGTGTCTCCAACCCTACCGGGGTTGTAAAATTAACGAAACCGCGGGAGGTAAGGTGCCCCTTGGTCTCATGTCCAGCCTTACGGAAGAGGTTAGCCCCCTAGTGGGTGCATGTTTAATAAAGGAAAATTTTTTTTTATCATTTCTTAATAAAATTTTCGGCAAACTTCATGCTCCAGTGAGGTGAAGTGGAAATCCGACTGTTTTAGATTAGCCAGGAAAAGTTTGGTATAAGAGATTGCTCAATGAAAAGTCATATAGATGACAACAGGATTAGTTGGTCCTATTTTAGTAATTTTTTTACTTTGGAAATTTGAACGAATACCGGAGTTGTTTTCTACATATAATAAAAAGAAAACAAATTAAATTGATTGAATTTGATTGTTTTCCTTTAGATGGCCCCTAGATTGGAGAAAGACTTGTCAAATAAATGACCGACCATTGAAAAGTTACGGACAAGCTGCACAGACTAATGACTCGGTAATCTTTGAAGGTAATCTTGCACCATCACCATTCTAGCTTGGGAACGTTGTGTCTCGAGGATGGAGGAGGGCATATTAGTTTATTTCATGACATTACTGCAAATCGTATGCATTGTATGTATACATGTACGTACTTCAAATAGGTATTTGGAACAGGTATTTTTTCGTACTCGTACTAGTTATACCTAGTATGTGAAAATCCTAGTACGACCAAACTCTAATTGTCGTACAGCATAAAATTTGTTTCTCTCGTTAATTCAAACTGTTTTTTTCAAACAGTTTTAAAAAACAGTTGTTTTTGAAAAAAAAACAGTTCGTTTTCGTTTTTTGAAAACAACAGAAACGCCCATCACTAGTTGCAGTATAATGTTTAGTATGAGATTGAAATACTATTGTTTGGTTTGGGAAGTAGTAGGGTGAGTTATAAATAATTTTCTCAAAAATCATTACATCTTGATATTTTCGAAACATTGGAAACCTCACCACACTGCACTCTTTCATATCATCTATTGTTTTGAATTGCATTGTATTATGATTCTGGTAATTGGGTAAATAAGCCATCAATTTATTAGTAGGAAGCTCTTATGGAAACCTATGTTTGTAAACCAATTAGCAAATTAAGACCAAAAAACATAGAAGATTGGAGATGAACCAAAATTCAAATGTCCAGTTCCTTTTACTCTCCGAATGAGTAAATCTGTTTTTTTCTTTACGTTCGACTACCTAAAACTGGTGATCCCGAAATGACTACACCTTATCATCCAGCCGTCGTTTAGCATTTTTTGACAAACTGTCTAAACAACATTTTCTGGTAGACACTTGTGTAGACATTTCGGTACTTCCGGTATCCACAGCCAGTAGGTTCCTACTTCTGGTCTTCGATTTGCCGTGGCAAAATAGTCATTATTGTTGATGTCTGTAAATTTCTTTTATGCGCAGACTCCCTCTTTCATTGTGGGCTAGCCGTCAACTTGGCAAATACTATCCTGGTGGATTCTTTAACTTTCCTTCCCATTAAAGGTCTGTACACGTCGTACAATCTTCCAAAACAGAGCGTTTTGATTGAGCAATCCACTAATCCAAAACTCAACGCCATAACTGTTAACATAGGGATCTCTACCCTCTGAGCAAAAGGTATCAGCTCAATTTTGATCACTTGTCCTTCAATAATATCTAAGCTACACCAACTAGCACCAGATAAGCTTGCGGCGGGTAAAAAAGATTTTAATTTTCAGTTACAGCACGGTATATGCCACCGTTCCAACAGCAGCTGTCGTCGTTCCTTCACATGATCCCTAATACGAATGGGGAATGGCAACCTTCGACGGCAACGTTCCAGAAACCTTAGCGCTATCACCGTTCCGGATACATATCTGATGCCGATTAAACAAGACTGTTGTCATGAGCTAAATAGCAAAACAATCTCTTCCACAATATACCGAACTAAGGCCTAACGTCAAGCGATATACCTAAGATTGCCATCTGGACATCATTTCGATTCTTTTAGTTCCTCCAAATGACTTTCGAACTTTGCATGATCTGAAATTCAGCTTCATTTGCATCGACAACATTTTGGTAGCTTTGATTTCCGAAGATGAGTTCAGCGTTCAACTAGAACAAGTGTTCAAACGCTTTGCGGACCATGAATTAATCATAAATTTGGAGAAATGTAATGTTCAACCATCAATCAAATTCTTAGGTCTTGAGGTTGAAAAACAGATCGAGCCGAATAATTTTAACTGTTAAAGACCTCAAGATGGTTAAATATATAAGAAGTTTTTACGTTTGGCCAAGTTTTGCGGCTTCTTCCTTCCTCACACAGCTGAGTGGCTGCTACTTAATGCCTATTTTTGCCGTTCTAAGAAACATGACGCTAACAAGATTGACTGATCACTGGAAGCTAGCAACGCTGACCTCACAGAAGCCACTCTACTGTCCTCCCCGGACTCAAACGCTGAGCTTGGTCTATTTTTAGACGCATCAGACACCGTTATTGGGGCTGCTCAGTTTTTACTCGGCCAAATTAAATAACGCACAACAAAAGTACTCTTTCCGATAATTTTTGCATTTAAGCAAAATTCAGAAAAGACCACACCTCGTCAACTTAGACTTCTGTGTGATATAAGTGAGCTCGCTTCAGATGTTTGACATGTCTGTGCTTGGAACAACGTTTTCGCTGACACTCTCTCCCGTCGAGAAGAAAACATTCTTCCCGGTACTCTCAACTTTGCCGGAACAGTCTCGTCCTAAAAGTCGTCCGCAGAGTTTCAGGAGATCCAAAAGAACTCGAAATTCACCTTCAGAAAACAACTTATCTTTAGTACAAGTGTTGAAATTTTTTGCAAACTGTCTAGGCTATTCTATACTTCAATATTCAGGAAACAGGTTTTTTACTTGAAACCCAACATAGCTCACCCTTGTATTTATGCTTTACGCAACAAAACAAAACGAAACAAAAACATTGCTTTTTGGGCGGAAGAATTTTTACCTTATTAAAAATGCCAGATAACCAGACACGTGAACAAACTTGTATCGACTTTTTCTACAGTCTTTGAACGTTTAAAGGTCATTTAAGCCAAATTAGACGGTTTCTTAACACACTCAAAGGAATACATTTATTATCTTGCCATCATCGAACGTTACACTTGTTGGCCTGAAGCAATTCCTTTAGCCGGTATTACTGCCAAAGATTCGATTACAGAATTCACAGTTCCCCAATACAAGAAAATTCCAAAAAGATCAGCCAAACCGATTTTGTGTCCGACATTTCGGTAACTATGGTAAAATTTTAGCTGACAGATGAACTGCATGACGCCGAAAATATTCATTTTCAGGTAACTCGACTCTTGCTCTCACGTCTCTGTCAGGGTCAATACTAGACGTCCACCACTTCTTTCACTCAGGGCCATCTTTGCGCATGGGCGCACTGGGCAAGTGCCCAGGGCAATGATGGGCATTCGGATGAGTAAATGTGTAGTAGATATTGTTAAAAAAACGTAGCAGATTCAGAAAAAAAGTAGTAGAAATTAGACATATACATATATAGTGTATAAAAAAACCCGAGAACAACTACTTTTTCTGAATTCTAAGAACTTAACCAGATGACCAGCGAAAACACTGCTCAGCATTTTTACAGTAGTTGCGACACGCTCGGCGTTTTCTTATCGCAGATGTGCTTCAGTTAATGCTTGATAGTTCACCGAAGTTTCATCAGTGCCATCTTCACTAAAAAGTAGTTCCTTGGGAAAAGTAGTAGATATCATTTGCTACCTACTAGAGTAGTATATTCAGAAAAAGGCAGAAAAAAGTAGCAGATCTACTACAAATGTAGTAAATGCCCATCACTGGCCCAGGGCCCCGCGATCTATAGGGCCCCTTATTTCCAGATCACCAACCGATAAATATATTTATTTTGCGGAAATTAAAATATAATTATCTGACTATACTTAATAATTATCTATATGCTTTTATAGTAATCTCATGAACCAGGGGCCCAACACTAGCAGCTCTATCTGCTTACTACTAGGCGATATCGCGAATTTTTTTGTGAATGGATAAACCAGTGATGCTCAAGCTTATATAAATGGGCTTTTAAGCTTTCATATATGCATATGATCCCACTTTTAAAGAGTATCTTATCAATCTTATGTGTTATTATTGTAAAAACAGTTGTTGTTGAGTAGAGCTTGTTCAGCTTTATGCCTAGTACTATACTCTTCGCGAAACGAATTCAACGGTCAAATCCCATACAAAAGAGCTTTACTGACGAATTGAAAAGCTCTTTTTGTATGGGATTTGACCGTTGAATTCGTTTCGCAAAGAGTATAGTACTAGGCATTAACATGAATGCACATTTTGGGTTGTGTGAGTTTGGGCATCACTGGAATAAACATAAACAAATCGATCTTCAATGTGTGAGGAGGGCATTTTAATTCCTTTTGTTCCTATTTGAAAAGCATTGGCCGGGACGGCATTTTTGCTCGAGATTATCATAATGGCTCAGAAAAAAGCAAAATAAGCTGTTCATCAGAAAGAAATAATTGGTAAATTACAAAAATCAAATTCATATTTTACGCCAAGAGCTTATGCGAGCAGTAACGAAATAAGATACCATCCACATAATGAATTATACCAACAACAGATTGCAGGTACTCAGGGAGCCTCGCAATCTACTTGTTCTTCGCTAAGTCCTATCACTTCAGAAAAAGAGATTAAACCATATTGTACAGAAGGCGTCCATCCCTACAGAAAAAATACAATAATTTTACAAACAACTGTTTTAATTGCGCAACAGCAGTCATCCGACTCAGAAAATATTTCACACGACCCTGCCGATTATTTTAACGAAAATTTTACGGAAACAAACGCAAAATTCGGATTCGTAAAGGGCCCATATATTTTCAAAATAAAGATTGTGATTTTTCCAGAGCGTCCAGAACTTACAAAGACAAAGCAGATGGCATGTCAGTAATTAGGTGTTTCAATAAAGCATTATTGAATCGTTAATTAAAGAACAATGAAAGTGTACTTAAACGGGTTGTGGCAGTTGCAAAATTTTTGGCATTGAGAGGACTTCCGTTTCGAGGGGACAATGATATCCTTGGATCTCCTAACAATGGAAATATTTAGGATGTTTGAAGTTATTAAGTGAGCTTGGTGAATTTCTTGCAGATCATCTAAAAAAATTGAAAATCCTGAAGAGGGACACATTTCTTATTTATCAGCGAATGTTTGTAATGAGTTTATAAAGCAGGTCCTAAAAAAACTATAAAGAAAATGAATTAGCTAAATGTTTTTTTTTTACTAGCGTTGACAGCACGCCCGATCTGTCTCATACTGTCCTGTTAAATTTTATGATTCGATACGTAAAAGACCGTGTTCCAATTGAAAGATTTTTAGAATATATACCTATCAAAGAGCATAAATCAGAATAATTAGAGGAAACCATCCTGAAATTTTTAGAGAATCATGATATACAAATCAAAGATTGCAGAGGGCAAAGCTACGACAATGTATCAAATATGTCAGGAAAGTATGCTGGTTTGCAAGCGAAAATTAAGGAGAAATGTGAATTTGCTACCTTGGTATCATGTGGGGACATTTTCTAAACTTGGTAGCTTTTCATCCCATTGGGTGTGCACGAGAGGCAATAAGTTTTTTTCAAATGGTTCAGAAACTGTACAGTTTTTTTTTTGATTCTACTCACCCATGGTGAGTAGAAAAAAATAACAGATAAATATATCTACAATTTTGCAGAGCTGCTTTTGTTCTTCTCTATTGCCTGTTGTTAACATTCCTCTGTCTTAGGGGCCACATTTACCTTAAAGTGCCCAGGGCCCCATATTGATCTAAGACGGCTCTGCTTTCACTGTAGGAAGGTCTATTCAAAGTCCCACTCGGATATACACATTCTTTAACAGTTGAGAATAGAAACAAATCGGCCAGTGTTTTAATTAACAGGATTAAGCTATGTGTTATTCGTTATCTTCAACGAAACCGGTTGTCGACTCCCTCGGTAGGCAGCAAACCACGATTACACTTCGTACACAAAGAAAACCTTGCTTTTTATCACTGAACAAAAGTCTAGCAAAGAAGATGACATTTGCGCCATACGTCTCTCTAGCTTCTGCCACTTACTTATACTTCGCGGTAACTCACGTTACGCTGGCAGAGGAGTATTACTATATACTCTTGCTTGAATATGCTTTCATTTCACACGTAGCCCACAACTCTTCGCAAATACTACATTTTCTAAACACAGATAAAAAGCTAAGTAAAGAAAGAATAAGTAAGTTGTTCAATAAGTCAGCTCCGCAGCAACAACGAATGGTTAAACCAGTTTGGACTAAACTCAGGCCGAAAGCAATCTCCCACGCTGCTGGACCAACTATAAACTATCCCATGCGTGGGAACGCATCATCAAACAGAATAATGAAAGTTTATAGATATTGCTACAGATTTGGCTTCAGTTCAAAGCTTGCGAGGAACAGGTAATTAGAAGAATCATTAACCAGAATTAAGTCAGTTTTCAACCTCTGACTTAAAACTTGTAGGCACTGTAATTAACGCAGTGGCAAACTTCTTTCCAGTAGAAACTCTTTCTTCATCTCACGCCATTTTTAAGTATTTTCAATTTTTTCCATTAGTTTTATTTGTACTAAATTTTTTTTCGCAACTATTTAAATAAGTAACTACAACAACTACTTAATTTCTTAAAAATTATTTGAGCACTCTTTTGTCCGATAATAATCTGCAAAATTCTTGCTTACAACCAGACTACCGCCTCTTTACATAATCGATTCACTCATTTTCAATTTCACTGAATCAATATTCATCTAAATTGATTGAAATACCATCTTTCAAACATTGACCGACCACAAATTTAAAATTATAATTTTATCACATCCTAGCCTATCTCAAGCTTATAATTAATCAGTAAGTTTACCGAACACTGTTATTTTTATTTTATCTCTGATGCATGAAAAGTGCGAAACTTAAAATAACAGGATTACACTTAATGAATAATTACCCCAAATATATCACTCACTGCTCGAGGCAGAAGCATATCGTCTCCTTGAAATATTAAGCCAAAGATTAATATCGTTATCTAATAATTTACAAATAGATATCATAACTGTTTTATGTGAGCCGGTCCATTAAACTGAACCATAAAAGTTGATAACCTACCCCTCACACTATTCAGGGTGCTAGGAAAAGTTTCCACCCCAGCTTACTTCTTAGGTCATTCTGCCAGGGACAATTGCCGCTACTTCGCAGGGCGTACGAGCAAGAAACGAACAATTCATTTAATGAACGACACAAGATATTTTCAAGGGGGTTGCTGGTGGGAGTGTGATATTCTGCACGCAAAAAGGGAAAAAATACATAAACAAAAATACGGGACAATAGCCGGGAACGGGAAAGGTGAAGATGAAAATGTCAAGAAGAGACCCGTTCGCTCGCTCTGAGATTCAATGAAGGACGTCGAGAACAACAACACAGTCCTAGAAGGACCTTCATCTACGTAATTTTTCTGTATGACCAGAATTCAGGATGGTCATTACAATGAAGGCTATTTGATAAGGACCAGTGGGTTGAATGAAGTCAGCAATATTTTAACTCCGTCCCGAAGCATTTACATGAAAACGATTAGCAAGCAGATGGACGAGGTAGGATCACTGGGTATACGTCGCAACGTTGGCCCATAAGCGAGTTGTTTGCAATACACTGCTGGCACTCTCAAGCATACATAGATAATTTAATGTCCTTTTGTTTGCTCTCAGTCTGATTTTCTGTAGTAAAATCCTTTAAAAGTATTACATCACCTGCTCGTTTTTATTAGCGCAGCGCAGATGTAATGCGATCCAGCAAGTAGGCGAAACGAAAAATGCCTTGCTAACGTGTCGCTTTGAATGGTGAGTGTTCATAAATGTATGTATGTATTCTGTACCTGACCCACTTAAACCGCAAAGTGTGTGAATTACAGAAATGGCTGTCCTAATTTTATTCTCGCGTTTGATGTTCATGCATATATATAGGACACTAAGTGCAGGAAATTGTTGTATTCTATGCAGGAATGTGATAGAAAGAATTATTTTAAATGCAATTTTCATTTTTCACTTCGGATTGTGTTCGAAATAGAATTTCTAAACATAATTACCTGATTAAATCTTCGAAATAGTCTGGTTAAATCTTTGAAGAGCTCATATGATAGGAAGTCTAAGAACTATTTTGATATCCCCGAAAAAAAGCGATTTCAACTTGAACATATTATAAAAAAAAATATTTATGCAAAGACCACCTAAAAGAACTCATTTGCTTGATACTAAATAGTATTAAAATTCAAAGGATACGAAGATGAAATGAAAACTAGATGAAGGTATGAAGGACAGCAAAATAGTTGCTCTCTTTTTGTGATAGTCGCTCATAAAAACAACCGAACCTTTATGACTATCTGGGATGGAAGTTTATTTCAGATTTGAGTAGAGTTGATCCAGTGGCATGTAATCTTGACAGATATCCCCATTTGGCAGTTATGTTTGTAAGTGGTAAACAGTCTTCATTGGGTTAGTGGTATACAAGTTAGACTTTCACAGTCGCATTTGAATTGATGAAAACGATTTACGAAAATGATTGCTAATCTCGCACAGGTGTGTTTAAGCGGCTTGAATGATTTCACCACGGATGTGATACTTTAGAAGATGACCCAAGGCCAGGCTGGTTAAAAAATTACAAATCGTTGTTCGAAAATATGCGTGAAACGATCGCCCACGAGGTGAATTCAGCTGTGAATTGGATAGCGAAGGAATCAAACATAACCAAGACATGAATGACGAAACTTTAGCATATTATTTAAACAAGCAGGAATTCTGTCCTCGATTTGTTCTTCACGCCTTAAATGAGGATCAGGAAATTGTTTGCGTTGAGCATAGCAAGGACTTTACTAAAATAGCCAGACAGAACTTTACATTCCTCGAAAAGACTGTAGCTGGGAATGAGATTTGATGCTTCGAGTGCGATCCTCAAAATAAGCGTCAAATAAGCGCATGTGGGGTTCTCCGCAAATACTTACGACTCGAAAGTTTCCACAGACAATTCATTCAACAAGGTCGAATTGTTACTGGTGAATATCTTTTGGATGCTAATAGCCGTTTGCGGAAGAGAATCTTTCGGCTGAGTCCCAAATAACGATCACCAGGAAGTTCGATTTTGATGCTGGAAAATATTCCATATCATAGGACCAATGCCGTTTCCAATTTTCGGCGCTTCAATATCCTTCATGCCTGATCTACTTTTAAGTGACTATCTCTGTTCCCAAAACTCAAAGCCCAAAGTTTTACGACAATGCTATACAAGTCCACGAAACCGAGACAAGGTTCATTGAGACTATTTAAAAAAAAATTGCATAAAAAAATCCATCCTAGAATTGGTTGAAAGTGCCCAGCGATATGTTGGTGTGAAGAGATATATTTTGAGTAAAAAGTAATAATTTTGGTAAATAACTATTTATTTTTTACTTAAAAAGTACCGTTATTTTCCGTTTACTGTTTATGTTTGAATGCGAATAGAAACAAACTTTAAACAGCTGAGTTGGGAATAAATGGAGTCAAGTGGCGTAATGTGCTGGTTGCAAAGGGACAACCCGTTTACGTTGCTGGCAGGTTATTCGAAGATACCTGTGGCACTACGAAGATGATTGCTACTCGTGAATTCGATTGATAAGCGTCTACGTAAACGATTGGTGGGAAAAAACAGAAGTTTCCTAAAGTTAACTTGATGGTCTGGGCTGTGGAGTGTCAGGAAGGAATACATTTTGTATTGTATCACTTCATCCGAAATTTTTATCGAATACTGCGACCATGATATTTTGCCGGTTTTGTAAAGTTTCGGAGCTGTCAAAATGGACGATGAGTCATGCTCCGATTTTTGTATTGTTGTATTGCCATGTGAAGAAAAGTAAGAAAATAACAACAATCAAAAGTACGAGAAAATGTCGACGCCAATCCAAGTATTATACAAAAAATTCCCTACCGTTGAAATCTTGGATTTGACGTATAATTTAAGACAATATTTAGGACAAATTGTTAGTTTTCAGCACCATCCCCGAACAACAGCATCGTCAGCCAGATCTAGTGAATACCTTTTAACTTATATTTTCGTAGTTTTTATTTCATTTATTATGTTTATTTTCCAATTTTTTTTTTGCATGAGTGAATTTGTTCGCTCATATTAGTACGCTTTGATGGTTTTTTAATAATATATTTTTTATGGTAAAATTAGAACAGATCAATCTTTTTCCATACTTTTTTGCTATGCTGATATTATGCTTTTGAACTAAATTACTTGGAGATGATGGACTGTTTAATCCACGAAATTTAGCTGCATGAAGGCTCTTGGGGCTCTTGGTTTCCTTTATCTCCGTAAATTTTTGGTGTGCTCTTTCGCGCTGAAATGTGACACAACTAGAGCCAAAGCCTACCCCTCCAAACCATCTGTGACACCAGCGACTGTCCAGAACTAGATTTCACATGGAGGGTAACAGGTCGGGGTAAAATCTGTTGCGGCGGCTACCCAGAGTTGTCCCGCAACAGTCACCAATTATAATGGAAGCAACTTTATTGCTCACTATTTTACTGTGGTGGGACAATATAAATCAATAAATCAACTAACAGCCGGTACCAAGCAACATTCTTTATTGCGACATTCGATTTAACCAAAAATTGGGTTGAAAATGTGACGAAAAAGTTTTTCCCCTAGGGTAGAGGCTTTACTAGATCAGCGGGTGAGCTTTCAGATCGTGGCGCATGTGGGGTTCTCCTCGTTTATCAGCATTGCACCCACGATTGTCTCAAGCGTGTCCAGACCGAACATCGATTCCATTGTGCGCTTCAAATTTTTGAAGCGACTGCTGACACAAATAATTTGGGCTTAGTATCGTCGAGTTTAGTCACTGTGTGCCTACCTTACTCTTTATGCTCAGATATTTCCTGAAGTAACCGTGCCCTGTCAAAAATTGACAAAGGTAGAAGTTCACCTCTCCGTGACTAAGACTAACCTAACGCTCAATAAGGTGAACTAGTTTATCTGTACAGCGTCCTTAACAATTTTCACTCCAAAGTTTTTGCCAAAGTAAGAGGATTTGCATACGAGCACGTGGTAAAGCCTCAGTTCTGTCCGGCTCTGAGCGAGTGAGGCAGCCTTCCTTGCATTTTCGCGCTAAAAAATTGATCGGGATTACTCCCGATATCACCATCACGGCCTCTTCCGAGACCTTGCGGCAATTGCAGACGATACGCAGAGCATCGCTACGCTGAATGATGACGATGCGTGGCCGGAACTTCTAAAGGCTCGTATCCACCGAAAATTGCGCTCAAATTTCACGTAATTGATTCTTGAACACAAGCTAAACGCGAACAATGTACACTCTTCACCCGCAACGTCCACATCGAGTAAACGAACGGAAAAGCTGCTTGCGTGCTAGCACTTTTAGTGTAGACGTATGCGTCCCTGCGTGCGTTCTGTATGTGCACTGCTTCTTCGCTTCCCAATCAGAATTTTCATATTAATATTTGCAAAAAAGTCTTCGTTAATGTGCGAAGTGAATTTTGATAAAGAAATTCTTATTCGTGCAGCATCCTGTATATATGATCTAAACTTTCCAAAAAAAAAACCAAAATATCCACTCTGCTGATACATTATTGAGTGATTTAAAAATTCATAAATTAAGTGGATTTCGCAATTTTATGCGTATTTCGTCATCCGATTTCGAGTATTTTGCACTCTTTTATAATATATAATTGTCGTCTTATCCCCTGCTCCGTTTTCTCAACTTCTATCTCATTACACCGCTAAATTCATTTCATTTCACAAAAAAAAAAATCTTCTCTTTTTTCTTTGGATTTTTATAATCTTTATTAGTGTTATCCCAAAAACAGGATATTCCTTCACTTCACTGGTTAACTTATTGACTAATTCATTAGTCCATTCCATACTGAGGGTCATTTTGCACGCCTGCTTTTCAACCGAGAGTGGAAAGCAAGGAAGCAGCTCGACGAGCAATCGAAATGCAAAGCTCGCTCGTCCACACACCGAGTGCATCTGCTTGCGAACAGGGCGTTGGATCCAATCTGGCGAACATTTTTGGTGGAAACATAGCTCAAATGCAACCCGCGCACAGTTTTTCAGCTTCGCTATCGTCTAAACCAAAAGCTGCTCGCGCACTGAACGCGAGCAGCTTCTAGTGTAGACGATAGCTTGCTGGCTGAGCACGAACAGCATGCACGCAGCGCGTTTGGTGTATACTAGCCTTTTGAACGGAACTTCTCCTCAAATTTCGACCCCATATAGCAAGACGGAATTGGTCGTTACCATCAGTAGTCTCCGTCTCGTCTCACAGGGACTGCAGAGGTTGACCATGCGCCTACTCAGCTAAGTGAAGACTACTAGCACTGTATCACATGCCCTGCGGATATGATCTGAATAGTTCAGCCTGGTGACTAGGGTCGCTTCCAGATACCTGTCCGTTTTAGTGAGACTATGAAGAGTTGAGTCTGTTTTGGGCTGGACGTCGATAGAGTCAACTGTCATGGGTATGATAGTTGGTATCATTCGCTTTGTCAGCATGGCAATCTCTTTAATTTATTAATACAATTTCTTATTTATTATTTATTATTATTATTATTATTATATTTATATATTATTTTGTCCGTTTATGAATTTCATTGTAACATTTAGAATTTCATTTATAATTTTTTTTTTTTGACAAATAGCTGCCATCACAGCATGCTGATGACTTCGTAACTTGGTCAGCTCATTTTCATAAAAATTATAGCTTGAAAGTGATTTTAGTAAAAGTAAATTTCACGCGATTTCGCTTAAGATTGTTTATTTCATTCTCTCACACCTACAGTGCATCATTTCAAAAATTGTCCTGAAAAGTTAGTATTTAAAGTTCAGAAAAACTGCTCGGCCTGCATAGCTTCATACTTTAAAAATGTACCTTACGTTTTTAATTAATTTAATTTTCCAATGGGAAATTTCCATAAAAGGTAGACTACATCCAAATAGCTTTCCGGCAACCAACAGCATATTTGATTTACATGCCGAGCGACAAGTTCAGCCTTGACGGATACCTTGTCAGCAGTACCTCCGACTCATTTCCTCTTTCCGACCTGCTCCAACATCCAACTTGCAATGTACGGATATGTCAATGTGTACCATCATCAGAGAGAAAGCACTCGATTTCTTCCACCCTATTTGTATACAATTCAGTAATACGGGAAACAGGACTCAGAAAAAAAATGAGGAAAAAAACCTGTCATGCAATGCCACCTCCATTCCGTAGATCGAGGTGAATTCATGTAGAAAACTCAATTTTTTTCGATGAAGCTTCGTCGTAGATATGAATTGTGCCCGTGTGACGAAGATGAGGGGAAACAAGAAAATCATTTAACAGATGAACTCCAACGTAGTCGTTGATGTTTAACGGAAAGAAAAAACAGTATGAAATTGACAAAGTTGCGAAGGACAACAAGACGACGCGATAGTGGCAAAGTGCTGCCAGATAAGCGCTGCAGCTTACCCCTAGACAATTCCTATTTATCCCTAAAATTACCCTAAGGAGCCATAGTGACATCATTTCCGGGAAATTTTTCGGCATTCTCAAAAATCAGGTTGTTTAAATGTAAATTTTTATATTTTTAAGACTGCCGTCACACGAAGCAAACTTTTTTAAGGTAAGGTGAAACTTTCCGCCACTCATCCTCATCTTTCGGGACTAATTTTTTCCTAGGTGCGTTAAGTTTTCATTCAGAAAACTTTTCACTCAGATTATTATTTATTGAAACATCCGTTCCGGAAAAATGCATTTTAAAATTTCAGAATGCCCTAAACAAAACCCTGAATATTTTTTTTCCTTGTTTGTCCTCTAAAGTTTTTAAAATACCCCTAAATCTAGGGTTAAATTCCCTAATATGGCAGCACTGATGTGGCATTGGTTGGGGTAGTCCGCCGACCGGAAGATGTACAAAACAAAATTATTGTACGTCATGCATTTAGTAAGAATTGTAGGGAGGGGAGAGTGTTTTGCGACTTATCCAAGATGGTAAGACTATAAAAAAACAATTGGTAATTCTTAGCTTGGCGACGCAACTAACAAGGGGCGAAAACGAAATTACACTGATTTGCATTTCGTCAGATAATTGAAGCTATAGAAATGCAAATGATGATTTCTGATACTTTTTGTTGTTGTTCTATATTGTGGGAGGTTATAATAATATATTGTGGGAGGTTAGGTTGGTTACGAATGGAAGACAAAAGAATTAGTTTTCAATTGCCGTCGGGTCTGATCCGTTTGAATAAGTTATAGTCAATAATGAGGTCATATCCGATAATTTTTTTAAACTCTTCAGGATGATAATAAATAATCAAAATACAATAAGATACTTTAATCGTGTTTTTTTTATTTTAGATCCTTGATTTTTCTTGCCTTTTCATGTTCAACACTAAAGTAAATTCATAAAAAACTACCATGTTGCATTCGCTCATTTTCAAAATGATCCTAATTTCAATTGACAATCATTAATTTTTGATAGAACACAGAAATTTTTTAAACCATGCATAAAATAACAGTTCATCGTAATGTTTGTTTATACCTCCTCAGCTAATCTATTTCATATTCAACGACATGTGAGTCAACTGTAAATCCCATCATATACGCATGACATACCACAATCCACAAGATAGAACCTAGCGAGGAGCGAAGCGAAGTTTATGTTTTCTCTATTATTTATAAACTTCCTCTAGTGGCATCCTTAAAATCTGTGAGTCAAATAAACGCTCAAGGGCCTGGTTGATTTCTCGCTCCAGATACTGCGTGCACGCTTCGTAGAAAACGAAAACGGATTAGGACATATACTTTGCAAAAAAAACGATTACATAAATGAATTTGAAATGAGTCTGTTTCTTGTAACCCGTTGTCCACATTGAGTTTGTTATCTATAAACTTAAATCTTTTCACACACCTTTGTAAACCTGAATGGTCATCAGTCTTTTCACTGCGATCCCTTGAAGATGCTACTTCAGTCAATCCGGAATAGTTGCAAGCTGTCAAGGGCGACTCCAGCCAAATGCTACACTATAGTTGGACCATTTCGAAGTTTGTGATATCTATCGTGCTGGCCTTTTTGTCGTATCGTTTTTCTGGTCTTGTTTATTCCACATTCTATCGGATTTACGAAATTCGCTGGTGACTTGCTTGTCTTTTTGCCCCGAAGCCATCGGAGATAAGAAAGTAGCGACAGAAACGTCGCAAGAGATATGAAAGTTTCAATTGACTCTTCACTCCTCCAGCCACTTTTCAAGTAATTTCTTTGCCAACTTCTCTGTATGCTGTCGAGCTGAGTCTGATGATTATTGTAGGAAAAGGTTTACGGGAGGATGGATGACCTTTTAACCTGGAACTTTAACTTGCTGGCATTCAGAAGACAATAATACCAGATCACGAAATGTTTGCGAAGAACGCAAAAGTGGGTATGCTTTGAATAAAGCGAAAGCGAATTGAATGCCTCATTTTCTGTGTGGTTGGCAGTGATGTTTGTTTATAGCTACCATAACCTGAAGGTGATTCGCGATTACTATCTAGGGAAAATGTTGTGGATTTGAATTCGAGAAAAGTGGAACAACAACTCTTCTGGTGTTTTAAGATCCAATTGAAGGTTTGAGCTAAAACTTGCATAAAAGTTGACGGAGAGCTATTATTTTGGTAAACAAGTACTAAGAAAGAAGTGAGTTGCCTGATAATAACTCCAGTTATAATGAGTATTGAGTCCTCAAACTCGAAGCGTACATGCGAACTTAAATAAAACTATTCTTTACAGAATGAAGGCATAAATTGGCGAGTTAGTACTTAGTAATCGATAACGATTTAGTAATTTGTAAAAATTAATCATTAGCAAAATTAAGCAGTTAGTTGCTAATATTTCATACAAGAAAATAATTATGTAGATGATTTAACAAATAGGGGCGATAGCAGTTGCTGATATAATTGGCCGAAGATATGTTAGAATTAGTATTTACCAAACATTTTCGATGCCAAATGTCTGAAACATATTCTATTTCTATGTTCGTTGGCCCGATAGTGAAGTTGGGCACTTCCACCAAAGGCCCTGAATGTCACTTTTGGGTAGTAGATACGACAGCATGGTTTTAGGAAAGGTCGTTCTACCACTACCAACCTAATGGTCCTGGCTTTCCATGTTCTTTGCGAAATGGAGAAAGGTGATCAAATTGACGCAGTCTACACTGACTTCAGCAAAGCGTTTGATCGTGTTAGCCACTCCATTTTGATTTCCAAGCTGCAGCAGTTGGGGATTGCAGGATCTCTACTTAGATGGCTTAGCTCTTACCTCCAGAACCGCTCACAATATGTGAAATTCCAAGGGATTGTCTCTAAAAAAATTCATGTCAACTCTGTAGTACCTCAAGGTAGCCATCTTGGCCCTTTGCTATTTAACATTTTTAAATCAGACCTGTCGGAAGTTTTATCTGATGTACCTCATCTACTCTATGCAGACGATCTGAAAAATTTTCATACTATAAAGTCGCCATCAGATGCCAACTTTTTTCAACTAAAACTAAATTCCCTGGATCATTGGTGCTGCATGAACAACCTACCTCTCAATATTGCAAAATGTCATGTGATTAGCTTCTCTCGAAAAAGTACGCTCGTACATCATACTTATCTTTTAAGCAATACGACACTTAGTAGGGTTAACAATATATTAGACCTCGGCGTAGTGCTGGATGAAAAGCTCCGCTTTAATTTTCATTACGACCAAACAATCTCTCAGGCAAGTAAACGACTTGACTTCATTAAGCGACGCGCCAGGGAGTTTCAGAACCTTTGGGTTACAAAATCACTATACAACGCGCTCGTTCGTCCTCTTCTTGAGCATGCTTACATTATCTGGAACCCAGTTCTCGAAATTCACAGCCACAGATTCGAATCTGTTCAAAAGCAATTCTTACTATTCGCTCTTAGAGGTCTTTTCCATTCTTGTGATTTTAGCAATTTACCGCCATATGAATCTCGCCTTAGACTTCTAAATTTGTCACCACTTGCATCCAGAAGATTAATGTTATCTGCCTGTTTCAGCTTCGATGTCATTAGAGACGCTGTTAATGTCGGCTACATTCAGGAAAGATTTGTGCTTAACCAGCCCGTGAGAGTCACTAGGTCCCGACAAATACTAGTTGAACATAGGCATAGCACCGCATATGCTGATAATGAGCCAATAAATAGATGTTGTAAGATATTCAACAGCATGAGCCAAAACTATTCCCCCACAATTTAAAAAGCGTCCTTTAAAAACAGAGTTACCAAGGCTCTCTTATCCTACCCTCTCTAGTCTTCGGGCCTAGTACCCGTTTCATGACTAACAAAATATTTAATTTAATTTTCTTTTTGTATTTAATAATTTTGTGCCCTACATGTAATATTGCTGTCATATTTATTAATAAAATGTTAATTTATTTATTTGCATTGCATTCAGAGTATTTTTTACCTGTTATTTATTTGTTTAGTTTTGTTATTTTAATTTGTAATTTCAATTAATATTTTTATGTTTATTTTATTTATAAGTAATTGTGTACCTTGTTTGGTGAAATAAATAAATTAATAAATAAATATGGATGTCTTCTAATGTGTGAAACCAGACGACTGCAATGGCCCTCCTTCAGAAGAGTTGGAAAGTTTACAACTTTGTCGATCCTACCAAGGAGAGGCTGACTCTGTGGAGCCTTTAGAGCGTTCGCGCGTGTCACACATCAAAACTTCGACTGGGATGTAGCGCGTATGCAATAAATCATTGATCCTTAATTTCGCTAAGAGATCTGGTAAACTATTCTGGGGGTATGAGTACAATGGATATTTGGGCCTAGGTTCTTAGAAAAGCCAAGAAAAGTTTCCCAAGCGAAGAGTTGATAAGATATGAGCCTTGACCAGTTGAGTGTCTAGAGACAAGCTGCTAGAGTGTGTTCGAATCCAGCCATGGAAAAAATCCAATCATGATATCACGCCAGGCTTTGGATTGATTTAGATGTGAGTAGGGATTTAAGTCACACTAGAGGTAAAGTGAGTTGTAAAACTAGCCATTCCACTCTTGTACTCATTGATTGGGCACAAAGTCTCTACTAGCTTCAAACTAAAGAGCCCCAATTGGTTCTGATTTAACAATAGGTATTCTTTCGGTTAAGGTTGGATATGAATATGCATGATTCCAGATCAAAGAGGTGATTTATACCAAAAGTATACAAATTGAGCTTCCTGGACAACATTTTGTATAATGGTTAATAAAATAGTTGGAAAACTGTGAATATATATGCGACTTAAAGTGAAATGTAAACACAAGTTTCATGTATCCATATTGAGTAAATAAAGATTAATAGCTCTTCCCTCAATCGCTTTTTTCAGGTTTTAATATTTTGACATTGATAAATTTTCTTTGAGCTGCATTTTTCATGTGTCTGCAAAAGCTTCGTTGTTTTCCGTCTTGTCATATTTGAAGCCATTGAAGTCGTAAATTTATTCTTCTGTCTAAAGTATTTTGTCAATCGTCAAAAATTATTGTCTCAAGACCCCATGCTTTGTAAAAAGGTTTCCCACTGTTGGTTCCTGTACCGTAAGAGCCAGCAGATGATGGTATTTGTTCGGCAGTGGGCTTAGCTTTTTACGTTAGGGCCACCTACGTGCCTAGTGATCCTACGAATTTGGTTTCTGTTGTTTTAATGAGCTATTTGATGTTGCTCGGGAGCTTGTCAGAGTTATTACCCTCAATCGGAGTTTCAGCGGTGAATTATTATTTCACCTCCGAGAAGGGAAACTATTACAGGTCGACCATTATGTCTTGCACTATGTCGACATACTGCCAGATCGGTTCCATAATTACATACTGATTCATTAACGTATATGGTTTCACTGCTTGTCGAGCAATCCATGAGCTTTGCGTAACATTTGGGGTGCAGCGACCTCACATTCCCGATACCCTGATGCTTTTTTGTTTTGCAAAGTCCTAGTTAGGAGCTTTGGGGAAAAGTGACACTCCCAAACGTACCTTAAGCTGGTGCATGGAAGATATTTGCTTCATCGGGAATAATCTAGATCTTGGAGAGTGGCAGCCCCACATCTACCACGCTGATGCAATGAAAGATCCCGCCGTGCTAGTTAACAGTTAGAAAATTTTGAGGAATAGCACCCTCCCACCTATACGGTGGGGATTTCTCGTAAACGTTTATAATGGTCGTAATCAGCTATTTAATACCTCACCAAGCCAAGGAGCTAGGAGTTAATAATAACACATATACGAGTATAAGAGCAATACCTGCACGATATGTAACCAAGTTGTCTGACATACCCCATCTACCGAGCTAATGCAGGACGACTTAGTTTCGATAGTGAATTTGGGCATGACAAATCCAAATTTACTAGCTGCACTCCCGGTTTCAGTTCTACAAGATCGATACCAACATTGCTTTCGTTCATACCTAGCTATCAGAAACTCGAGCCCGAGGGTCACCAAACATTCAGCACCATGGGCGGAAGGTTCACTTCGGTATTCATAAGCCTGTCATTAGAGGTTTGACCCTTTGAGGAGCTTCGGGATTGCTGTGGTTTATAACCTATGTATCTTATCTTGACTATGACTTGAAAGGGAACCGAACTCCAGCGCTTGGCTATGAAATGCATGATTAAGCATGGCTTCTGACGTAGATGGCCACGTTTTCTGGCATGAACGTTACATCTCCTACATGTAATAGAGGGGCTAAACTCGACTACGTGCCCGCCATAGCCGTTAGACAATTTTAGCGATTGTGTTTTTTCCATGCTTTTGTGGTTGTGTGTTTGTTTTTGGGGGTGTTTTTTGTTTGTTTATCTTCAGTGCGTTGTCTTTTCGTGTATTTATTGTACGTTCTTGAAAGTTATTTTACAAGTTTTTCTTCTTAGTACTAAAGGACGAGACGAGCAAGTCTCAAAAATTAACGAATAACTAAAAAAAACATACACAAAATTCACGTAAAGAAAATACACTGAAAATAAACAAAAAAAAACACAACCAATAAGATTGTTTAACGGCCGTGGGGGCAGAGTTTCAAGTACTCTTGCTCTCCACATCAATTCAGTAGTCGTAACACACTGATGACCGTGCAGCTTTCACGGTCTGTCCTTTGGTGGACCACCGGGTCAAGCTCCATACGGCAGGAACTGGCGTTGAACTTTGAAAAAAGATAACTGTATTGGAGAGGATCGTCTATGCCAACATCTTCTTCGAGCACTGGATTATGGCCAGATGAGTGCTCATTCAGTAAGCTGGACCGCACACTGTGCTGGATATTTAAAGAGAGACATATGTAAAGGGATTGCTTGCTGGTTATCACGAAGTGATTAAGGTCTTTAGGAATATATGGGCTAACCTGTTTATCTTGTTCCGTATGTTCGTATGGTATTTAGATCTCCTGTCATGAAGACTGGACCTTTTCAATTAAAGAGTTAAAAGTGATCTTAGATGAATTAAAATGGGACTGAGGGTTTGCATAACTCAAAATACTGAGTTCGTACTTTGATTGACGTTGCCTCTATTTGGACAAGTTCGAGGATAAGAATATAGTGGTGATTGATATTTCTTCCCACAAATATAGCTGTGGCGCTTCCTCTTCTGACAATGTGTTATTCCTACATAGGGTATAGTTACGAAAAACAAAGGCGGTATCTAAGTACAACCTATCTCAACCTTGCAGTCAAATAAAAGCTGTATTAGCTCTTCCGTCTTGTTTGTAATGGAATTTGCATTCCATTTGAGGATAGAAACATGACTAAAGATGTTCATTGCAGGTAATTTTTAGACGTTATTGTAGCTGGAAATGAAGAAAACATTCCTTGTGCCATAATATACTTTAACATAACTTGGAATTGCACGTGCTTGTAGCAGAGCAGATGGTTCATGTATTTTGCATTTGGAACTTGATTAAAGTTTCGGGGGGTTGGGGATAGTTTCTTTGGTTTTAGAAAATGACAACCTTTGTTGGCTTAATATCAGAGATAACTGCAGAAGTTTCCTCTTTAGTGACCTGTGCAAACGTTTTTCTTATGTTTTTGGATGCTTAGGTCATCCGCTATATCTAGCGGACTGTTTCTCGCCACAGTTAACGCATTTAGCTTTCACCTCATTTCATTTTGTGCATTTGACATTTGTGGTAACACAATCACCCTTGAAGCATCTAGCATGTGCAAGCCAATTATTGGCTGCATGACCAAATTGTTCAAAACTATGGCATTTCGAATGCCCGCCGCATAGTTTTTACGCCTACAGTTTGCAAATAAGTCGGCACACTGCCTTAATTATTATTATTATTCAAATCTCATTTAACAGAAAATCCAATTAAAAAATGAGATACAAAAAATAAGAAAAAAAAAAAAGAATATATGTCTTAGCTGCTTATAAATGTCAGTTTCTTGTTTAGGAAGGAAGACTTTTACTAATTTGGGGAGGACCGTCCTTATTTTCGGGAAAAACATCTCCATTGGATGGAAGCCTTGCCCTTTACTTTTGTTTCATTTATAGTCTGGGTGGTCTGTAGTTGATGTATCTAATTTGTTCAATTTTTTTTTTTGTCAGTCGGCAAGACATCAGATGTCGGTTTTTTTGGGGTCGGAAGGACGGGATACTCTTCTTCTCTCATAATGTCCTGCGCTTGGATTTTTTGCTTCAATTTTTTGGCAGAAAAAGGCGTCTGTTTCCGAGACTTCAGTTAGAAAATAATTGCTTATAATGCTGGCAAATCACTATTGGACATATGTAAGCAAGTGTCGAGATACCCACTTAGCCACTTAGCGTGTATAGTATCAATTGGCATTAAGGGGGTATTCTGGTCTAGAAATTTGATCCAATCGATTTTTTTTCGTTTGCATATTTTCAAAGTTTACACCTTTAAGAATAAGTTTTTAAAAGGATTTTCGGAAATTCGAATTATTTTTGGAGTTACAGCTATTTTCGTGAGACGCCAACTAACTAACTGCCCGAAACGAAACTCCAAGTTTCAAACGCGTTTTCCTGAGAACTACTTTTATCGATACGGTTGACATGATATCTCTAGTTGTAATGAACCGATTTACGTGAAATTTTGCGCAAACCCTCTTAACACTATCGGTTATTGTCTGCGGTAGGAATTTTTCAATTTTTTTTTGTACTATTTATTAAAAATCCCCAAAGTTGCAACAATGAGGCAAAAAACCAACTTTTTTTTTACATGGACGCCATTTTGTGAAAAAAAAAGTTTTTTTCAAATCGCCTACGTCAGATGAATTTCACATTTTTTTTATTACAGAATTCACCAAAAATTTATGTTTCAGACCACCAGGAAGGTTGAAATCATGACAACCATGAGACAAGTTTTTTTTTAGCCTTCACTTCGCCGGCCTGTATCTACATCACTTTTTTTTTTTTTATTTTTTGAATAAATTTTTGTGCTTTTAAAATGTTAATAAAATACGTAAAAAAATATATACCAAAAATATTTATGGTTTTTTTTTATTGCGTCCGTAAAATCACCTCAAAATCGTGCCTCTAGACTAGAATACTGCCTCAAATAAATGTGATGCAAATGTGAATTTTATTTATCAAAAGCCTTTGGCTGAAAGATTTCTGTCATTCAATTTAGTGAGGATACGGTCAAAAATTTCTTAGCCTATACTATTTCTGGCTGAAGTTGATTAGGTTTATAAATCATCCGAACAGAAATATGATTCTCACAAAGAATAAACTAGTGGGGGAAATGAGAAAGTTTTGCTTGTTTCGTTATGAAAAAATTATAAAAGGATTCCCCAAAAGTTTGAATATACACAAAGCTTAGATTCGTTTTAAGCCCTAAATTAATGAGCTAAACCATCTGATTGGCCTATAATAGTCCTACATTACGATTTTTCGTATAGTTTTGTTGGTCCTGGCCTATAAAAGAAATTATCAAAAACTGAAGAGTTAAAAATCAATAAACATTTTTTTCCGATTGGAGTTTTTTCGTCAACCCGTTGATTTGAAATCCTGTATTTTTTCAACTTTCTTGTTTTCCCTGCTTTTTTTCTGCCTCATAAATCAACAGCATATTTGTAAAATGTTTTATTTCTTAGCACTTACTTAATTCCAGCCGTTCGTTTCATATTGTTCTGCTCTATATCTTTCCACGGGAACGAAACGGATGAAAATTATAGCTTTGAAGGATATGATTTGCCATGGCGCTGCTCGAAATAGTCGTCGACCCAAGCATAAAATATAAGCATTTCCGCCCATCTACATCGGAAATGATTATAAAATGTTTGCGTCGAGCACACCGTTTGTGATAAATAACTGCTAACTGACTTCACAAGCTTCCTAATTTTTTGCTTGGCTGTGGCAGTCATAATTATCCTGGGAGTATTTTAATGGCTGCCCGGATGACGGCAACTATTTCATCTTGTGAGCTGATTGCGGAAAATACTTACAATTATACATGTACAATATTTTCAATTTTATGCCTGAAAATTTTTCTTCGAATTGTGTACTTGGCAAATCGAAACTTAGTTGCTCCAGATGAGGGTGAAAACGTTGAAGTGCAGCTTTAAATAAAAGCATGCTAAGACCAATTCGTGATTAGAAAATCAATCGCGGTAAATTGAATCAACGTTTAACCACCGGAATGAAGTGTGATGGGTCTTTCCTATGAAGATTAAGTTGGATACCAGAGACATGCAATGGCTAATGGTCAACATTTTTCGAAAAAGAAATTTTACAAGTTGGTATACAACAATTCAAAAACCGTAACTACATGAATTTTGTGTTTTTGATATGTCAATTGTAATTGGTCTCTAAAAATGTGTCTTTTCGAGCACATTACTAATTCAATCAAAAATTCAAATAAATTTGAGCAAAAACAGCATCAATGTTTGAATTATATGTAAAAACAAACCATCAAATAAGGGACGGTGCCATAAGTCCTTTCGTTAAATTATAGACGGTTTAAAGAACGACGATTATCGATATGTTGGAGTCCTTATATTGTTACAGGCGACAAACGCGCATATTTTGACGCAAATTAATGAAAAATATCAAAAAATATTGGAAAATATCACGAAATAATGGTTAAATGACCATTGGAGCTACATGAAGCAGCAAAATTGCTTCAATGAGAGGTAAAACATTAATTCATCATGTGGAGGCGTTGTAACTTAGTTGTGATAAATTTCATAAATGTATTTAAATATTGTAAATGTGCATACCATTTAACTAGAAGCTTAAAAACTTTTAAACCACCAGATTAAACAAATGGGAGGATAATCTGACCGTCTTGACGCACTTTAGTCACGTTAGCCTAAAATAATCGCTACATACCGCAATATTATTTTCACCCGTACTGTAAAAGCCTCTTCTCTTTGAATCTACGGACTACAAGTTACTGGTAAGGAAATTTTTATTTGTCAACCTTCTTTGTGGACGATTTGCTTACTAAACGAAGGAGTTGAGATTGAACCGGCAAGGTAAAAGGATTAAAAGAGTTGAATTTCGAGCAGGCTGCGTTGTCTTGAGACCGAGCGAAAATATTTTGCTTCAAATTTTTCGAATTTGCAACGGATTCTGTGGATTTTGGTTGGGATCTCCGGCATGAGAAATAAGAAAAGTGATAGGTCGAAGAAGTTGACTGTGCCGTTCACTAGTGGAAAAGTACAGAGCATTTTTGTGATCAAATCAAAAGTTGATTCAAAATGCATTAAGTACTCAATGATTACAAATTTTGTGATTTTAAAAAAATGTAAATACTGCAGCTATATAAAATATTCATGAAAAATAATCATATTATACACTCAGAAAAATACTTCAATTTTTTGAGGAAAAATGAACATATTCTCAAAGAAAATTGGTAATGATTCTGCGTCAAAGAAATATTTACTCAATCCAAAGAAAGGAATTTCTTCATTTCAAAGAACTGATATTGAACTTGCCCAGAGTAAAATTTGGCATAGTTTCAAGGAAATGTTTCGATAAATCTGGCATCAATCGGTTCTCCTACGATTAGCGAAGTTAAGCAATGTTGGGCGCGGTTACTATTTAGATGGGGGACCGCTTGAGAACATCGCATGTCGTTGGCACGCAAAAACGTTACCTCCCTTCATTTGAAGAGAGGCGGCTTACTTTGAAGGGAGTGAAAAAAATTAATAAAAATAAATTTAAAAAAAATATTTTCTCGTGCCAAAGTAATATTTTGACATCAGATAAATATTGTACTTGCAATAAGTAATTTTTTTTTTTTTTTTGAGACACATATGGGAGAGAGAGAAGCCGGTATCAATTATTCCATTAATCTTTCTGTTAAGTGCCACAGTTTTTTCTTTTTTTCTGAAGAGCTAGTGTTATTTACATAAAGCTATACTGTGACAATTAATGGAGCACTGGTATTATGCGCATTCGCCGGCTGTTAAGATAACTCAAGACGAAGAAATACAATCATGAACCTGACGGAATTCGAACCCGCGAGCAGTAGATCGCTGCTTTGGACTGACGCGTTAGCGAGCTAAGCTACCGACCTCTCATTTGTGTAAAGAAAATGTCAATAGAAATCATAAAAACAATATACTTTTTCATAGAATATTGAAGCGTGGTTGATGTTGAAACATGTAAAAACATGTTCGCATTGTAGATATAATTTACTTAATTCGTAGATATAATTTACTAGATTTGAGGAAAACTACTTGCTTGAAATAAGGTAAAGTAAAAATTGTATTTCGTTGCATGTAAGAAATTTTTACACAATGTTGATACAAATTACTCACAAAAAATAAAAATTTATTTGATTTGTGGAAAATTTCACATCTCGTAAAGAAGTAAATATTTTCTTTGATTCTCGGAAACATATTTTTCTATGTGTAGAAAAAGCGAAAACAGACTAAAAGAAATCAATGAAATCTTGGCGGAAATCAAATCAGAAACATCTTGTGATCCAGATTGAACTTTAAAACTAATGGAGTCCTACTGTGAATATATAAAAACAATATTTTTAGACGCCGCACAAACAATTCAACCAAAGTTTTGCTAAAATTGCGCGCCCAGTCGATTGCTTGTTTTCCTCGACTCACCCAATTCAACTCCTTCGGCATGGTCGTGGGTGCGTATTTTCCAGAAAACCATCTGCTATCGACAATGTTATTTTTAAATTGTCTGGTCTGACCATGACAGCTAATCAGGTGGCAGCAGCATTGCCAAATCGCGCGGTATATATATTAAAATAATTTTTGCTGAGAAACCATTTGAATGTGAATCTGGACAAATTTCTGGGGCAGCAAAAGTTCCCGGCAATTTTCGGAAGCTAGACACCTCGATGCCACACCGCCAGAAATATTTCGAAACAAAATATTTTTGAAACATTCATGCGAAGTTTCAACTTGTCCCTACTACACTTCACGTGAAGCTCATAAGCGTGAACATGGAATGCAGCCATAAATCAGGTCTGATACTTCTTTGGAATCAATTGGCGAAACATGTCCCTTTGACCATCTTGGATATCGGTATGTTCGACGAAAACCAACAGTCGATCAATAAGTTGGAAATATGCGCAGTAGACTTCGGGCAGTCTTCAAACCCTGAAACGTTTTAAAAAACGTTGAAATGGATTGAAGATCTTAAAACAAGATGATAGAAACAAATCAAAATCAATCAATCTGGGCAACGTACTCTAGATATAAGAATAACTTATATTATTTAGCTAGTGTATAGTTATTTCTAACTAGATTATTTCTGTAATTCATCTACTTTCTCCATCAAAATAGTTTCATTATATAACTATAAAAAAAACTCAAATGAGTTTCAAAGTTGATTAAAAGCAATCAGAATTATAAATTGAAAATGAGACTTAAAATTTTCAAAAGAAACTCATAAAACTCTTATCGTTTCGAGAAAATCAACTCATTCAGCAGCTTTAATATTTTCGCTCAAACACAATTATACAAAAGAACTTATCTCTCTTTTCAACAATTAAAATTAAATATGAATGTAATAAATTTATTCAATTATCATGACGCAACAGCTCGGCCAGTCATTCAGTTTGTGAATGCTTCGGGCCCAGTTAAAAGTTCATTCTCTATTCGAGACTAACTGATGCAGCCCACGAACGGCACCGACGACTGAAGGAAACTTCTTGAGAAAAGATCCTGCTAAAGATTTTCTGAAAGTGCATAATATCAAAATAACGGTCGAGTGACGTCTAACGATAGTACAAAGTTTTGTCAAGTTGCTCAACGAGAATTTCTTGTCTGGATTTTGTTTTCGGACTTTGCTAGCTTCAGCGAGGGTTTTTTTAACGGACTGGGCTGGTGTGGGCTGGTCTGAGATGTGGACATCTATTCTATTCTCGGCATCATCTTAACCGAGAACGAAAAGCTTATTTCAGTTTTGTCATATTTTTCTTTTCGTTGTCGTGGAAAATTTTTAACAGCTGTCCAGGATGTAACGTTTATGGCTGCCTTCAATGGTTAAGATGATGTCGGCGGGCATGATTTTCTCATAGATGTTCAGCTTCTATAAAAATTTCTGCTGATTTCACGGATTTCAACAATTTATGTGCTACCGAGCAAGCAGACGAGAAGAGCTACCGATTCAAAGCCATTTCCAGATAATTCTACGGCACTTGACTTTCATGACAAAAATATATTTCTTAGATGTAGAGACGGTGTTAACGTCACCATGAAGTAGGCAACTCGTACGAATCAAGGTTTCCTCGAGGAGAATCGCAATACTTTAAGTAATCTGAAAGCATTTATATTCTTATCCGAAAGGCGAAGCACGGCATTCCGTTATTATTTTTTTCCTTTTTATGTACGCGTGTAAAGACAGCGTATGAATTTATTGTTTTCGAAATATTTATTGATTTCTCATGAAGCATGCAATTGTTTTTGTGACAATTTAGGTATAGATATTCGAAGGGAGATTCAGTTGATGTTACAATACAAATGAAAAAAAACTCCCTAGTGTTTATGAAATTATATATAAGACTCATAGTTCCGTACTACGTGTTGTTGTGCTTGTTTTTGTCTCTCATATTTACGTTTCGGAAGTCTGGCTGACAAAAACAATTTGTAGGTTTGACAGATTACTAGCTGAAACTACGACATTTAACAATATCCAAATTTTGAAATTATTGACTCATTTATTAATCGCAGTGAAAATATTTGTGTGCAAATTCTTTTATTTACATTGAATTTGTTTCGAATAATTATTTAAATAAAAAGAGATTTTAGCCCTCAACTGTATTATTTCATCATTTCAAAGATTACCCTGCGAAATATTGAGTGTCTCACGTTAAGTCCTATGTACTTTTCCTTCACCGTTTCAACATGCAATGCAACCGTGACAATAAACTTTATTCAATGGCAGAAGATAGTTATTGTTTTTTTGATTTGTAGATTTTCTTAGATATCGTAGATATGTAGATTTTTCGTAGATATCGAAATTTTCGTAGATACCCCCCACCAATAGACGTATAGTATGTAATATTGATGGGCAAAGCGAATAGAGCTTACGTTTAATGCTTGTGAAAATGACAATCGATGAGCTTTCTTTTGGTAACATTTACACACTTTTTGGCAAATGCCAGTTCTGATCAATAATCCCAAGCTGAAGATGTACTGAATGAAGATTATGATAGAAACTGAGCTCATTGAGTTGGTTTAAAATGACTTTTGGTCTTCTGCAGTCCTGAATAACAACATAAATATTAATGTTTGTTAAATCATTTTGAAACTTAATGTAATTAGAATAGATTTTTGTTTAGTAGTCCAACTACTTAACATTCTTTATCAAGAAAAAAATCCCTTAACATTCTGAATAATGTTTTCAAAGAACACAAATTTCAAACTTGGCTCGAATTGATATATGTACACATGTATGATACATGCATATGACGTACTTCTGAGTGAACATTCATTTGGTTTTCCCAGTTATGCTAATATTACATAGTACGTGCGCAAGTGTGCTATGATTCAACTAAATTCAATCCCAATCTTTCATACACCTGAAATACATTAGGTGTGGCAAACGCATGTTTTCGAATTCAGCTCTTTTCCTTGAATTCCACCTTGTTTGAGGACAAGCAGCAACTAGCCATTTCGCCTTGATGTAATATTGTTTGGCACTGACAATGACAAATTATTATTGGTAATGTCAAAGCAAATACTTTCGAATGAGCGGTAATGGATAATATCTGTTGTTTAAGTAACAGTAAGAATCAATGGTTTGTTTGTCTTGAAACTCATTCGCAACTGCCAGGTAACATTGATTATAATCAATGTTACCTGGCAGTTGAAACCTTATGAAACGACAGATAATTATCTGTCGTTTCATAAGGTAGATGCCATTGATTAATACGTTTACTGTTGATGGAAGATTAGCTCTCGTTTTGAAATTAACTTTGGAAGTGGTCTTTGAGAGTTTCTCATCTTTGGGCATACAAAATTTTGATAGAGAAATTAGGTTCTGTGTTATATAAATGAGTGAAAAGTATGGATTTGTTTCTACATTAGCCTTTGTAGTTCAGTTAAAGCTTTAAAATTATTTCAGTGGAACATTTTTGGTGAATAAATAGATGCATATGATAGATATAACAAACATATCTAAAGACATCAACATTTTTGGTTTTATTGCGAATCGTTTAAGGGAGGAAATACATGTAAAATCGAAAAAAATTGCTAATTTCAGATTGATTTAAAATATATATATACAGGGTGTTTGGTACTAAATGAACACTATTTTAAGGAGGCGTTTTTTGACAACCATTGATACTTTAAATAGCAATAAATGAGTACTAAATTACTTTAGTACGACTAGCATATTAAACTTTGTTTTTTTTCAAGGAGGACCGTTTTATGACATATTTAGTTTTTCAGCAATATTCATTTTCGCTTAATACTTGTGAATTGGTAGAATCTAAGTCATTGGAATGTATGCAACTTTTGTAGCCAGTAATATGGCTTATCAAAATGAGGTTTTCTAAGGAAAACGACCTGGAACACAGAATTTTCGGGGTTAAAATTAAAAAATTTTGTGTTTCGAAGAAAATATCTCAAAACTCGGTACAACTGCAATCAAGTGCAATACATTAAATAAAAGGTAATTTAATTGTCTAATAAACGCGGTATAAAACTTTGAGTTGTGATAATTAGTTTTCAAGATATAACGATTCAAGTGAGTCAGGGTACCGGTCCGAACAAGTTTTTTTGAACACCCTGTAACTCCGTAGGTTTTGAAATCCGGACCATCCTGTAGAACGATTTTTTACTCAAAATATGTCAAAGAACGCCTCCTTAAAATAGTGTTCATTTAGTACCAAACACCCTGTATATTGTTCATTCAGAAAATGTTTAATATTAAATCCTTAAAGTACATGTCTCATAGTAAATGAAAATATTTTTTTAATAATTTTTCAACACAAAATGGCGGCGATGCGAGCGAATGAAAAAAAACACATCAAAAACTGCCTCGTACAACTTAACGCCTTTTCCGGGGAACTTGCAACATTAAGAGAAAAAAAAAATGCTAATGAAATATATAATTCATAGGTGAACCAATAAAATTTAAAAAAAAAAATTAAATTTTTACATTAATTTTAGATTAAACATAAAAATCGACTATTTTTCAAAAAAATCACACTTTAAACATTAATGACAAATTATTTTTCTGAAATTACAATAACATTTAGGTTCAACGAGGAGATAATACTCTTTGGTAGATGTGGTATAAATTTGAACCGGATCGATTCAATATTTTTTGAGATATTTTGTACGGCAGTTGAAAAAGTACTACTTTGAGAAAAAAGTTTTAAAGCTCCACCGACCTAGGGAACGCCGCGCTGCCTTTAACTGACTATAACTCGAGAACTAATACGAATATCGCTTCAAAACTTTTTTTTGGTATATTTTAAGAGCATTTCAAACATTTTGATGTAATCAAAAATCGTTTTTTTTTAAGCAGTTACATGTATTTTCCCCCTTAATTTGCCCGGTACTTGGTAGTTCGGTCTTCGTTATCTTCAGTAGATCTTAGTTCAATGCGAAAAGGAGCGTGTCATCTGCATATTGGGAGAGTGATGGGTCACAATAGGGCTGACAATTGTGACAAAACAGTGCTATCAGTATATTTGTTTCTTTGTTCAATAATCAATAATGGTGAAGGTGCTTGAAGTGAACTACCATCATTCCAAAACAGCATCAGCTGCCCTGCTGCTCCGTTTGTCAACAACCAGCTTTACGGGTTAAGCACCAATGGATACAGACTGATAGCACCCGATGGCTTACATAAGCCACGTGACTGTATTCTTGTCAAGAAAACCATTAACGTCTTTGTCCTAAACAACTTTTGTAACAAGGATAGCATGGCTGTTGCAGTGGAAATCGATCGACCACACGGTGGTGGCATTAGCCTTCCCTGCGATATTGTCAATGGTGTTGATTGAGAATTGGTGTCCCTCTTATTCTGGGAGCTGACTGTAATGCTTATAATGAAGTATGGGATTAGGTTATACCGGTTGACACAAGGCCACACATAGACCTATTAGGTCCATAGTGATACTAGATATATGGATCAGGAGAGAAAACGTTCAGTCCAAGCAGACATCGAAGGCCCCGGACTTTTTCGTGAGCTGAACGATGTCCAAACTCTGTTCCGCCAGGTGCGAGAGATCTACCACTCAGGGCTCACCGAAGCAGCACTGTCTGGTTTTCCCCAGAGCCAGGCAGTGACACAGAAGATGGATTGTTTTTGAGACCCCTTGACACTTCCTCCAGGTTAGGTGTCCCATTTTCATGGCATGTGCTGTTACAAGACAGTGGGCAGTGATGATTCCGACCAACCGTTTGCAGTCAGTCTGCGTTAATTCGAGCCGGAATTTAGTCGCTGCGAGATTGTATTATCTCCACATGATTTTGGTGGCCCTGCAAGTCTGAGTTGCACGCCATTTGCACGTCGCACCTTGCATCATTTTGGAGTCAATCGAGTACTTGATTGTTTGCATAGGAATTGGGATGTCTACCGATTCTGACAGGGGAAGACTAGCTCCGTGCTTGGCTAACGCGTCTGCCCTCTCATTTCCGTCAATGCCCTTTTGACCAAGAACCCAGAAAATTCTGACGCTTCTGTTGTTGTCCAGCCTATTCAGGACCTGAATGCAGCCGAGTACACACTTCGATTTGTATGCGCAAGACAGCAGACCTATTATCGTCGCTTGACTGTCTATTTCCTCACTTGTAGTATCTCTGGCATCTACTAGATTTGCGGCTTTACGCATCGCAAAAACTTCCACCTGGAAAATACAACAGTGATTAGGAGGCCTGAAAGCTGTTTCCATAGCTGCATCTGCAAAAAATACTGCAGCGCCTACTCCTGCAGCACTTTTAGAGCCGTCAGTGTAGATGTTAAGAGCTGCTGCGCCCATTTGCTGATTTGCTTGATATCCCCGCTCCAAGCACAGAGTGGGGACCAGTCAGTGCTACCTGCATACCCTCGTTCAATACTGCTGTAGTCGAAGAATTCCCGAAGCTGAACAGCAGCCTTTGGGGCAGTATTCTAACAAAGAGGTCAAGCGGAGAGAGATGAGGCAGGACATTCAGAGTAGACGAAGGAGTCGAGGTTAAGGCACCTGTAATGCAGAGAGCCGCCATCCACTGAACTCTGTTCGCCATGCCAGCAAAGGTAATTTTAATCACTGACGGCCACCAGACCAGACAAGGATCGGCCTAGCTATCGCCGTATAGATCCAGTCCGTTAAAGTAGGGCTTAGACCCCACATTTTACCCAGCACTCTCTGGCTGGCGTAAATTCCATTGCTTGCCCGCTTGACTCTCTCTTCTAAATTCACCTTCCAGATTAGCTTGCTGTCCAGAATAAGAACCAAGTACTTAGTTTGTGACTTGAGACTTAACCTGACGCCACCCAACCTGATAGGGTCTAATTCAGGGATTTTATACTTCCTTGTGAACAGTACAAGATCAGTCTTATTAGAATTGATACCAAGGCCTACGATATTTGCCCACTCCTCAACCAGACCCAGCGCATACTCAATGTGCTGGGCAAGGGTGTGCGGAAACCTACCCGAGACTAAAACGCAATGTCATCAGCATAGACCACAATCGTGAGCCCCAAAATTGAATTTGTAACCAGGTTCCACAAGAAAGGGGGATAGAACTTCTCCTTGTGGGGTACGTCTGTGGACCTTTCTTCTGATTTGTGCCTCCGCTCATATGAGCCTTGGCGTGAACGTGTTGCTTATCCAGAAACAAATAGCGGGATGGGTGTTGGTTGCTTGAAAGCTCTCTATAATGACTGTTGTGTGCACATTATTGAAGGCGCTTTCAATATTTAGAAAAGTCCCCAAAGCGTTCTCTTCCTAATGGAGCACCTTTTCTTTTTATGGAGAGCTGCTTCTACAAATTTCCATTTCATGTACGTGTTTTGGGCTCTCCATCGAGCTTAAGAGATAAGTATGGGGCAGCTCCAACACAAATAGTCGAGATGAGGAACTTTTTGATTTCACGACCTTTTGAGGTTCTTGACGTTACCATGGTCAGTGGGCGACACTCACATCTTCCACGCAACTGGAGGGTTTTACAAAAGTGTTCATTCTCAAATCACAGGTACATATCGTTCAATGCAGCCCAGCTGAGCAGGTAGCGTTTATTAACAGAAAGAGGTCGGATTGGAAGTTATTTCAATCCCTGGTCCGATCCTCACTGGAGACCGAGCATTGACTGGAGGTTGACACCCTTGCTAGTGCTTTCAACTACGCGTCTATAGCAGCGTGTAATCCACCCACAACACCCAAGCATCCAAACCCCCCGTTTGGACTACAGACATCAGCACCCTGCGAAGACAGTGTAGGAGGAAGTTCAAGGTCTAATGACTAAAAGGTCAAATGACTGGTCGCTGTATAAAACGAAGCTAAAAGCTTTTAAGTATGCCGTACGCAAAAAGGGGATCATGGAGATCTTTCTTTGGAAACGTGGAGAGACTCAGCGAGGCAAACCGTCTTCGCAAGACTTTAAGCATGACACCGAAGGCTATGAGGTGCATCATGAACGCGAGGGTATTTGGACTAATTCGAGCGCAGGTACTTTAAACATTCTTATGGACGCACAGTTTCCGGGCAATTATGGTCTTATAGAAATGGCGTACCAAGCGGAGAAAGCTACCAGCTCAACGCCGTCATTCAGGATATATAATTCTCAACTGAGGTGGCCTATTAGCTCACTTGATCTATTTTTTTCATGTAAATGAATCATCGAGCGATCGTCAGAGGAGTGATGCCTCCCAAGAAGTAGCAAAATGGTCGAGGAAAATACCAAGGTATCGCGATGTGTTTGCAGTGCTGAGAATGACGAGTCTAACGGCTGACACTAGATGGGGTATTATCCAGCCTGTTATGGTCCTATCTAGTTGATGAACTCATTGTGCCTCCAATAATAAGGACCCAACTGCTTTCGGTCACGAGACTCACACATGACATCCAGAATGCAAAAAGCCTTAAATGAAAGAGGATTTATCCAAAAAAAAACCTCAGAAAATTAGGGATATAGCCTTATGTCTGCAGAAAAAAGTAGATTATCTAGGAATCCAGCTAGATCGGATACTCTCCAGGGAAGACAGAAACATTAGTGCACTCTGGATGACAAAGCAAATGCTGGGGCGAAGTTGGAGACTATCTCCAAGGCAGATACTATGAGCATACAAACAAATGCTTAGATCTATCATCCTATATGGAGCGTCAGTGAAGTGGAAGAAAACCACACAAAACACAAAACTGCCTGCTAATTACCGAATCAATGAGCTCCACCCCAACGGCAGGAATGAAGCCCCTTCCAAACCTAGAACGGTTACACCTCAAAATTCAGGAGGAAGCAGCGAAATATGCTATTAGCCTACAACAGGCCTGCAGATGCAAACCAGGAGATCTTAAAGGCCTCCTCAAAATCTTGGAGGCCATCAGGTCCATAATGGAAATGTTGCGATCAAATAAAGACCATAGCAGCCTTCGGTAAGAGGTTCAAGGTCAAAATTCCATCAAAGAGAAAATGAGAGGATGGCCCAGTCCCTCGTACAAAGGGGCGCAAATGTGATATACGGATGGTTCAAAGGGTATAGTAGGTATCGTAAATCCCAGATGCCAAATGTATTTCTCCCTCCCAAAAGAGGCCACAATCTATGAAGTAAAACTATCTACCATACTTAGATCCTCATATATAATGATGATAAGGAACAGTACAAGGGTTAGAATTAAATTCTTACTGTCTAGCCAAGTGGTTCTCAAGGCTATCAATCGCGATTACATAAGTTCAGCTATACTGTTAGAGGTGAAGCAGGCCCTAAATGACATAGGGCCACAGAAAGGCCACGAGTTGATATAGATCCCCGGCCATGAGGGGCACCAAGAAGACAAAAAAGCTCATATCAAAGCCAAAGAAGGAGCAATAATGCCCTTCACAAGTCTTACTCCGTACTGGGACTTTACAAAGGCAGACACGGACAAGGAAATTAAAAGATGGAGTAAGAAAGAGATCAAAAGCTACTGGTTTAATCGCGAAGGTATGATACTCTCAAAAATAGCTTGGCTTCGAAAATAAAAGTGGCATAAGACTCCTATGAGGAGCATTGGCAGGTCACCTTTCTTGCAAAAAGTACCTCCACGGTATAGGTAAGGAGCAGGACGACTGCTGCACATACTGATAGATAGATTGAAACAATTCATAATTTACAATACGTTAAGAGAAAACTAAAATAAATTTATAGTACCGTTTAGTCTTGAATGCATCCATTGACTAGTATAATTCAAGTTGCTTTCCAAACAATACTGCATTAAACAAAGTATTTACTATGATCCATTCACTTAATGAAGTCAATTAATCCTTTTAAAATATACTTTCGAAAACAACAAACCAAATCATCTCTCCAAAGAGAGCATACAATCAAAATGAATCGGCGAAGTAGTAAAATATAGCATGAACAAAATCAAATTAAAGTCTTCCATTACAATCCAACTCTACGACGCCGAATCAAATCAAAAGCTTCAAAGCTGCAGCTCGCATATTTAAATTAACTTGAAAAAGTACTATATCCTTCGGAATGTAGTACCGCATCCATAAAGTCGGGTCAATATTCAATTTACTCTAGCGAACGACGAGCAACGATATCCGTTCCAAAAGTGCGAAACATTAATGGAAAGACAATAGCAGTAGCAACGAGTAAATGATGAAAGTTGCTAACGAATTATTTTGTAGCCTGTTGGCTTGAATCTGCGAAAGTTTTTTTTTTTTTGTGTATAGAACGGACTACTGCTATTCCAATGGACTACGATATTGTTTCAAAGTTTGGCGGTTAAGTGGTTGAAGTTTAGCGGTTTTAGATGACTTTTCCACACTATTTTCTCGTGATTCTAGTCGGTCGCGAAAAAGGCTCGATTAAACCTATGTTATCGCTGCGCGGCAGTCAATCGAAACGAACAAAGAGTTCAGTTAATTTTCCCATGAGCCAGATTGAAATTTAGAGAGATAGAAAATATTTGTGGTTTGGTTTTTGATTGTTCTACTTTGAAACTAAAAACGCATGAAAATTGGTCCAGCAGCTTTGTACTCGTAATTATTCATAGGGACGATTTTCGTTTGGTGTATTTTTTGTCAAGTCAAAAATTCCAATAATTTAATTGTTGGCTACGAATATTTGAAATTTTTCCTAACTAAAGTTGAAACCAGATAATGCCCACCATTTCAACTTACAAATCACGGAATCAAATTTTTATTGTAATTCTTTGATACCATGAGTCTTTCGCCCTTCACATTCAGATAAATATTTTTCGAAATCGATCCGAGGCACAATATTTTGTTGAAGGTCCTACATTGAATTCAGCGAAGATAAAAATATACATTCCGCCATAAGCCGAGAAAAAGTATTTGAAACATCTCCTTGAATCTTTGCAAGCAAAATCAAATGTGCGTATATTCTTGATAGGTCACAAATTCCGAAAATGGGTTTCGAGGCTAAGAAATAAAAATATATATTCGGACAACTTCCGTATCCGTCGCTGGTTTTGTTAGTTGGAGGTTTGGATTTCAAGTGTGGGAAAATACTAGACGGATCAGCGAATAAGGAAACGGAAGTTATATTGAAGTGAAAATTGTAGATTACGAATAAGTGGAGGCACTAAAAAGATTTTGTCACATTAGTTTCGATAAAACGGTATCATATTGAAAATGCAGGGTAAAATTTCAAAAATAAATACATCTCATTTGCGAAATATAGGACATTTTGACATAAAGGAGACAGCAGAAAAATATAAAACCTTAAATTGTTGTCTGCATGGGTGGTTCAACTTTGAAAGTGTAAAGCTGATTATGGTTAGGACATACAGTCTAGTTTGAATTCATACATTATCCAGTTTACCCAAGTAATTCATAGAGAAAATATTTAGTAAGATGCAAAGTTTTTAAACGGACACCGTACCAGGAGCAAATAAAACGCCTATTTTTGTTGATTTAAACAAGAATTCCAATACAAAATAAAGCAAATCCATTAGAACAGTAATGTTTTGACTCTAATAAGCAATTGTGACATGCATAATAAAGTTTTCGTATCACGTTTCGCTTACAGAACTACTGCCGACGAAGTCTTAGCATACATTAAAGCTAAGCTCGGATACACTCCCTCGTTGCTAATGTGTAGGAAACTCACTCGTGCCAACCTCAATCACCAGCTGATCTCTTCTTTCTGCATCACTGTCGCATCTGGAACCTCTGATTTGCTGAAGAAGCATTTCTGGCCTGCTGGTGTTTTTGTCAAAGAGTTCGTAAAAACAACCTCTGGAAATTTTCATCGGAAACCGCCAACATAAAACCGTATTTAGAGCGTAAGGTTAACCTTAAAGTTTACTACCAAAACGTTCGGGGTTTGAGGACCAAAACCAATGAGCTTAAAATTTCCTCAACTATCGGGTCTGACAACATACTATGCTTAACCGAAACCTGGCTGACAGGGGTACATTCAATAATGAAATTTTACCTCTTTTTACTGTCTTCCGCAAAGATCGTGATCGCTCAGCCAGTGGTTTATCTGACGGCGGCGGTGTTTTAGTTGCTGTTCGCAATACACTTAGCGTATCCTCCTGTACCGATTTCGTGCCTTCTCCGCCTGTTGAATGTATCCTTGTTCGTATATCCGTTACTCCATCTACTGCGTTACTTGTATCCTCGATTTATATCCCATGTAACAGTCCTATTGTAGTTTATGAACGTTTTTTCACGGAGGTTTCCTCCTTTCTTAACACTTGCTACCCCTCCTCTTTCGTTCTTTTATGTGGTGATTTTAATATTCCCAGCTTAGTCTGGGATACAACCTTCGCTGAAATTTTATCGAGGAGCAATATTTCTTTAGCTACATCTTCCTTTTTCTCTCTTTGCTCTTTTTCACAATTGAATAATGTGCCTAATGTTAATAACAGAATACTTAATTTTGTTCTTACTAACTCTCCTCTGTCGTCTGTTCGTTTATGCGCTGCTCTGTCACCTTATGTCAGTCCTGATCCTCACCATCCACCTCTTGCTATAGAACTTTCCTTCACCTCATTCCCTAAAAATAAAAATACCTCTGCGCTGCGTTATAACTTTGCTAAAGCTGACTTCACTTCCATGTCCAATGTTATTAATGCTGTTAACTGGTTTGCTTTTTTTCAGAGGTCTAAGTGTTGATGATGGCCTTCATGCGTTCTATGATTTCTTGTCTAATATTGTTTTCTGTCACACTCCCACTTTTCGTGTTCGCAGAATTATTGATCCGCCTTGGTTAACTGTTGACGTGATGCGTGCTCTTAAAACAAAGGCGAGGCGCGTCGTGGATTTCGAAGTTCCGGCTTAGAGGCTGACTTACTGAGATACAGAAATTTACGATCGTATGCTAAAAAGATGGTTAAAGATGCGATGAATGCTTATCATGCCCACATTGAAGCCTCCGTATCATCCTGTCAACAGAAACCCTTCTGGTCCTATATCCGTTCCCTTAGAAAGTCTCCCTCTATCCCTTCTCTGATGCACCTTAACGATTTGTCTGCTTCCTCGCCTAAAGAAATATGTGAGCTGTTTGCTCTTTTCTTTTCTTCTGCTACCTCTCAACCTAATCCATCTTTCTCTGCTAATATTCCCTCTCCAGATGTTAATAATTGTTGTTTGTTTTTAACGAACCCGTTGGAGGTCGAATGTTTGCTTGCTAACCTAGATAGTAGCACCAGCTGCGGACCCGACGGCTTACCTAACATATTTGCAAAGTCCTTGTGTGTTCCTTTATCTGTCCTCTTTAACCTTAGTATTGCTTCCTGTACGTTTCCTTCTTCCTGGAAGTCAGCAAATATTTATCCCATCCTTAAAACCGGAAATTCATCCTGCGTCTCCAATTATCGTCCCATATCACTTCTATCTTGCTTCAGTAAGCTTCTCGAAAAAGTTGTTTACAACAGGGTTTACCCTCTAATTGAACCTCTTCTCGCTTCTGAGCAACATGGTTTCGTCAAAGGTAGGTCAACAGTTTCTAACCTTCTTTCGTTCACCAATACTGTTGCCTCCGCTATCAACCAGCAAAAGCAAGTGGATGTATTATATACAGACTTTGCCAAGGCTTTTGACTCCGTGAACCACGAAATCCTCCTCTCAAAGCTCGATTGTTTCAATATTTCGGGTCAGCTCCGTTGCTGGTTTTCCTGATACCTTCGTGATCGTGCTTGTTTTGTAACGTTTCACTCTTGTTCTTCTTCCCCCTTCTATCCTACTAGTGGTGTCCAGCAAGGGTCAATTCTTGGTCCTCTCCTTTTCCTCCTGTTTATTAATGATCTTCCTTCTCTCTTCAGCTCCCCGTGTCTCTTGTACGCTGATGATCTGAAAATTTTCAGGATGGTTGAGTCAGTGGATGACTGCTCCCAACTGCAGGATGACCTATCTGCTCTGGGTAACTGGTGCTCTGTCAACTGTATTTCTCTTAACGTTGCTAAATGTTTCCAGATGTCCTTCACATGTAAATTATCCCGGATCACGTTTCCCTATTCTATCCTTGGCTCTTCCCTCCATCCAATTGATAATTTCATGGACCTTGGTGTTGTGTTTGACACTAAATTAAAATTTGATGTCCACATTTTGCGTGTCACATCCAAGGCCTCGCGCTTGTGCGGCTTCATTCTAAGAGCGTCCAGACCTTTTACTGATATTTCCTCGTGTGTACGCCTGTACATCTCCTTCGTGCGTAGTGTCCTCGAATATTGTTGTCAAATTTGGTGTCCTCATTATCGTTTCTTAATTGATGCTGTTGAGTCTGTACAACGTAAATTTACTCGCTCACTATTCCTCAAGTTCCGTATTCCCTACTGTGAGTATAGTATGCGTCTTTCCATCCTTGAAATCCCTACCCTTATTTCACGCAGAGTGTATTTCGACGAATGTCTCCTATATAAAATGATTACTGGTTCTATTACTTATATCCCCAGAGCGCAGTTTTCTGTTCGTGACCAGGTACATTCTACCAGGTCTTCATTTATCCTCAACGTACCATTTGCTCGTACTTATTCATATTTTTACTCTCCTCTTTTACGCTTGCCTAGGCAACATAATTCTTTGAATATTGGTCCTCTTCCGCCTTCGTTACGCATTTTTAAAACTATGTTAAGAGGATGCGTTTTATCGTATGAAATAAAGTAACTCTTTGAATTTTTAATGTCATATCTGTGTTGAATTATGATTAAATTTCACCGCCTCATTATACTTTGTTTAGTTTTAATTTATAGTCTCTTTTCTTTTTACATATAAGTTTATTCCTTGTCTAATCTTTAATTGGATTTGTATCTGTTGATTTAGATAATAAATAAATAAATAAATAAATAAATAAATAAATAATAATCAGCAGAGTGCATTCTGCATGGGGACTAAAAATGGTATTTACCGCACTGTACCATTCCTCGCGGAGTATGCTGTGCTTTTTTCAGGCACTGCAATGTAAAATTGGTGAGCTATGAATGTTTTTGCCCATCTCTACTCGTTGTGAAGGGAAAATCTTCGTCTGAAGTTTTTAACGAAAACAAATCGGTTTATGGCGAAGGTCTCTATAATCGTACAAGTGTGTCTAAATGTCGTGCATTTTAAAACAGTCTAACTGATGTGCACGACGAGCAAAGGATTGGAAAACCATCGATTTTGACTGGTTCGTTTAGTTAAAAATTTGAAGAGGTTATTCGTCGTGGCTGCAGACTGGCTTTGGATGAACTTTCGGCGAAATTTCCACAAATTTTCAGATCTTTGCTGTACGAAATAATCACAGAAACTCTCGAATTTCAAAGACCGTGTGGAAGGTGGCTGGCAAAACAGCTGCACAAATCGAATCGAAAAGTTTTTGGACCGATATTAACTATTGTAGCACAAGACGAACCTTGGGTTACCCACTATACCTCTGATACCAAAAGATAATCCTCCCAATGGCTTTACACCTCATAATCCTCAGTCAAAAAATTCAGAACCACGATTTCGGCCGAAAAATCATTGCATCCGTATTTTGGGACCACAAAGGGATCATTTCGATCGAATTTTAAACTCATGGTGAAACCATCAATGATGCTAGGTATTGTGAGAACTTAAAAAAACAAAATGGCAATTCCAGATAATAGAAGGGATCTGCGGCGGAATAGAGGCTAGCTTTTGCACGACAATGTTAGACTTCACATGACTAACGTAACAAAGAAACTTTTGGTGACCTGGCGCTTTGAGATGATCATTCACCTTCCTGAAGATGCACATTGGTGGGAATTTTTTTCAACTGACCAGGAACTGAAAGAGGAGGTAAAAAAGATAGATCTTTCATCTCGACAGTCAAATACATATTCTTACTGTTCAATGTGAACTGGACCGTGAAAGAAAAGACAACTGCATCCTGTTCGTTCGAGAAACAGAAAATTGCACAGCTCCTCCGTTCCAATTCATGCACAAAAGTCATCACAGGAATTCATGCGATTATCATCTGAATCGAGTGGCATGTTATCATTCACACAACAAACAAATACAATGTTACAGGATGCCTCCGACCGATTTAAATATTCACGGAATTTAAGGAGTATGAGAGACATTTCTTCAGTACCATCAATCTCCTTATTAGCACAATCAGAAAAACAGAGCAAAGATGTAGATATGATGATGATGATGCAAGATAGCACAATTGTTTGATTAGCACAATTGTCTATGTCAACGATATAAATTAATTTGTAATTTTTCATATTTAAGCTATTTAATGATCCAAATATCCAATTGGAAAGTATAAACCACTTACTTGATTTCTGCACATCATCAAATAATCATTTACTTTTCACATTGAAAATAATATTGCAATGCAAACGATATTTTCCGCGTGTTGCTAACGATCGACCAGCCGAAAGCAAATGAATCTGACAAAACAAACCGGAAACATAAGTTTTATTTCAGACACAAACCCACTATCCGACCGAAAACTTGTTTCGACCGAAAACTTATTGCGGACGAAAAAGCCGAAAACGGACGACTCGCTTGGTTGCGGCAAATCATCAAATTTCCATTGTTATAAAGTTATTACCTCGCGATTTGAACACAACACCGTAATAAAATCACTAATTGGCTAACTTTTGCGCAATTTACCAGTAATTTTCGATTAAACGTAAAGACAAATCCACGAGTCGTTTTAACATCGATCTACTTCGTGCTGCTTCCGACTCCGCTTGCGCGACTGTCATTGAAAGTGATCGAAGGCTCTCAAACTGTCGATCCCAAATATCGCCTTTCCTTTTTTCCGCAACAGATCTTTTTCTTCCTCGCGAAGTTGAACGTACCCCGCCGAATATCGAAAGTGTGAACGAAAACCTCGTCGATGAAAACCTTTATCGTTCAACATTGATTTTCAACATCGTCCATTCATTGTGAGGAAACATAAAAGGTATGTAGTGGACTTACGTGAGTCAACATGAAGCTAAATTGATTCTCCCATTTTTTTTTTAGGGATATTTAGAGCCAAATAGTCGATGAAGAGAGACAATGTTGCTGGTGATTATTTATATACTTGAAAACTTTATGACAGGGACTGTATGTATCAAACATTTTTTCGCATCAATTTATTCACTTTTCGAATAACTAATGGATGGTTTCGGATATTGTTTTTTTTTGTAAATAAATGTCTAAATTATGGGACCGTTGGTCGGATGGCAGTGAAAAGGGTAGTAGGTGGTGTGGCTGCACTACATTCTGATTGTTAAAAATGAATGAAGTTACACATACTCTATCCACCCCCTGTGCGCGCAGAAGATGGAGGACGGTCGGATGACTTTATTTTGATGGCTCAACGTGCATACCTAAATTATATAAATAAAAAAATATTTTTTACCCCTACCCCCACTGCCTTAACTTCCCGGACATCACCTAAAAACACTTTTACAGTGTTGTGAAGGTAGGCCCAACTACTTTTAACTTCTTCCTCCCCATTCATATCGACGGTCCCATCCCCTAGACATTTACCCTTTAATATTTAAAATATCCAATTATATAATTAGAAATTATGAGGCACTTACTTGTTGATATCTGCACATTGTTAAATATCCAAACATTTTCATTTACTTTCCTTTTAAAAAAAATTTCTAACGATCGACCAGCCGAAAACCAAATGAGTCTGACAAAACAAACCGGAAACATACATAAGTTTTATTGCGGACACAAACCCACTGTTCGATCGAAAACTTGTTGCGACCGAAGAAGCCGAAAACCGAAGACTCGCTTGGTCGCGGCAAATCACCAATAATAAAGTTATTACTGCGCGATTTGAACACAACACTGAAATGAAATCTCTAATTGGCTAATTTTCGAGCAATTTACCACTAATTTTCGATTAAACGTAAAGACAAATCCACGAAACGTTTTAACATCCATCTACTTCGTGCTACTCCTTCCGACTCCGCTTGCTCGACTGTCATTGAAAGTGGTTGAAGGCTCTCAAACTGTCGATCCGTGATATCGCTTTTTCCAGTAAAAGTCCGCAGCAGATCTTCGTTCTTCCTCTCGAAGTTGAACATACCCCGCCGAATATTCGTTCTTCCTCTCGAAGCTGAACGTACCCCGCCGAATATCGAAACCTTTGTCGTTCAACATTGATTTTCAACATCCTACATACACTGGAAACATGTAGCGGACTTAAGGTATGTATTCCTCAACATGAAGCCAAATTGATTCTCCCAACTTTTTTAAGGAATTTTGAAAAAAATTGTCGCTGACGAGAGCTAATGTTGCCAGTGATTATTTGTATGCTTGGAACCTTTATGACAGGGACTGTATGTATCAAACATTGTTTGGCATCATTTTATTCACTTTTCGAATAACTAATGGATGGTTTCGGATGTTGTTTTTTTTTTAAATAAATGTCTAGATTATGGGACCGTTGATCGGATCGTGGTGAAAAGGGGAGTAGGTGGTGTGGCTGCACTACATTCTGATTATTAAAAATGAATGAAGTTACACATCCTCTCTCCACCCCCTGTGCGCGCAAAGGATGGAAAGGTCGGATGGCTCTACATATTTTGATGGCGAAAAGTGAGGACGGGAGGCTGAGTTACATACCCAAATTATATAAATAATAAAAATATTTTTTACTCCTACCCCCACCGCCTTAATTTCCCGGACATAACCTAAAAACACTTTTATAGTTTTGGCAAGGTAAGCCCAACTACTTTCAACTTCTTGCTCCCCCTTGATATTGACGGTCTCATCCCCTAGACATTTACCCTTTAATATTTAAAATATCCAATTATATAATTAGAAATTATGAGGCACTTACTTGTTGATATCTGCACATTGTTAAATATCCAAACATTTTCATTTACTTTCCTTTTAAAAAAAATTTCTAACGATCGACCAGCCGAAAACCAAATGAGTCTGACAAAACAAACCGGAAACATACATAAGTTTTATTGCGGACACAAACCCACCGTTCGACCGAAAACTTGTTGCGACCGAAAAAGCCGAAAACCGACGACTCGCTTGGCCGCGGCAAATCATCAAATTTCCATTGTTATAAAGTTATTACCTCACGATTTGAATACAACACCGAAATAAAATCACTAATCCGCTAACTTTCCCGCAATTTACCACTAATTTTCGATTAAACGTAAAGACAAATCCACGAGTCGTTTTAACATCGATCTACTTCGTGCCACTTCTTCCGATTGCACATGATCGACTGTCATTGAAAGTGATCAAAGACTTTCAAACTGTCGATCCGTAATATCGCCTTCCGCACATGAAGGGAAATTTTTCCTTTGCGAATTTTTAAGGGTATTTAGCAGCAGGGCCGTAGAGTTGGAGTCTCAAGGTCGTTGAATAAACTGACAGCGGAGTTGAATTTCACGGAATTGAATTTCGCTTTAAGTATTCAACGCCACGACTCCCTTTTCACAGCGCAAGGATTTAAAACTAAATGGTCGCCTGCGATATACAATGTTGCTGCTGATGGAGGACTGCACTATTTCAAATTCTTTGTTCTACTACTGATTATTTGATCAAGTTTAAGTGTTCTTCTCGCAGACGATGCCACGTTGTACTTCATTGTTTCCTTATTTAACGGCCACATTTATTCTGACACCAGCTCGATCTGGACGAAGGATTCTAGTGCAGCTAGTTTCGATCTTCTGATTCTTTCAATATTATAACTTGATCAAAATAGTATCTTATCTACTTGTATTGAGTCACATGCTCTACCTAACCTTTACAAAAAAAAAATCCGAAATATTACACACATAATCTGTAGTTTCAAAGATTTGCATTCATATTTTAGTCACGGCTTACATCTTCACTGTGTATTAGATTCAACAATCACAAGTAAATTAGATTTCAATCAAAATAAGTTGATTTTGATCAGCGAAAATGCTTCATCATTATCAACACCTTGATAACACATAAAATGCAGTCAGGGAGCTTGCTATTTTATTGGTATAAAGACATAATTTGAACATAACTTTATTGCTAGTACTGTTAGGTATTTGCAATTTTATCGATACGAGTGTATCCCCTTATTGTGAATTCATTGCCAGAGGCGACCATTTTTGTTGCCACTGTGCGTGCTATCGTGTTGCTGTAGACGCCAATACAAATGTACATAACTGATTTTAACTACATAACATTCGACGGTAATAAATTTTTTATGGACTGTCATACATTTATCTTGAGAAGAACGATATATGAAAAAGCAATGAAGTGAAGCTTTCTTAAAAACGATTTTCATTATACCCGCATACGTATCGACATATAATAGATGAGAGAGTAAAAGTGTGCGGCAAGTACATTGTATGAGGTGCTAAAGGAAGTCTTAAATTTTACATTGTTCCCTTTTAGATATTTGCTATTGATCACTCGTCGGGTAGTGATAGTAAGGACGAAGTTAAACGATTTTCAATGTCTTGCTTCGGGTTGGATAGGATACGAATAAACGGTTGTAATGACCAAGAATTATGGTGTCTTTGGACAGTTTTGAGGTTGAGAGAGCCACGATATCGGTGGATGGCAAATATTGCTGCACAATTTAGTGGGAAATAAAAAGTCAAATGATACTCGATATGTAGAATTGCTCAAAAGTTTGCTTTCTAGAGGCGTAGTAGAATAATTTATTAAAATTTTGTTTAATAAAACTTGTATCGAGCCATGAAAACTGGAAGTTCGTGCGAATCCGTTGAATCTTATGTCGGTTGCCACGTTCATCAAAATCCATTATATGAGAAATGTTCGAAATGAAACCTTTGGTGAACATCGATTACAGTTTGCAAATTATGTTTTTGTTGCGTGGTAGATTTTTCGCTGGATTATCCATTAATTGAAGAAAGAATTGTTGGTCTGAAATTGGTGCCGATAAAGTAACGTAAAAGTAAGTAAAATTCAGAAATCCTACATTTTCTTACAAGAAACGGAGCATGACCACGGTTCAACGCCATTTTGAAAATCAAGAACTGTCAAAATATTGCCAGGCAGATGGCCAAGCAAATGGCATACCATATAGCTTACCATTTAGGGCATGCCATCAAATATGGCATACCATAGGTCGCCTCCACTTGCAATTTCAAATGGTATACTATGGGAAATTGCTAGTCGAGGCGGCCTGTCAAGCTCTGGTAAAAGACAAGTTTCTAATACTCGTTGTACGGGTTCTGCTGCATTGTACCTTCTACCATCCATAGGCGTCCCGTGTTCTTGGATGAAATTACAGACAACACTTTGACGCTGACCGAATGTTTAGCCCTACCCACAATATAATCTGGATGGAACAAATCTCCAGGGCGAAAAACGAAACGAAAGAGCTTTTGTCGACCAAAATTTACAACGTTGATTCATCCGAGAAGCATACCTTTAACATATTATAATAAACACAAACAATTGTTATGTAGCTTGTCTTATCTAAGTCTTTTAAGTTTCATGGCCTCGGTAAGAGGTGGTTTTTTGAAAGGCCGGCGACCGATTAAGCATTTTTCTGTTAATCGTCTTCAGATTGTCTTTTTGGAAACGTTAATTCCTTATTCCTTCATCATTGTAACCACACATTGTTCCACTCTTTCTGTGGTTTTCGAATGTGTGGTGAATGTGTGGTGAATGTGTGGTGTTAGCCAGCAAGCTTTTTATATCCCTATATTTTTCTGGAGACGAGTCTAAAGTCCTGCCCGTACTAAACATCAAAAAATTTGAAATAAGTATTATACATTAAAATGGACTTATTGAATTTGGCGAAACCAATCAAATAAGAAACTTTAATAATAATAATAATAATAATAATAATAATGCAACTTTATTGTGTTCGAATGATTGTGAAGTAAATTATCTTAGCTTTAGAGTTTAGGCAAGCCTTTACACCTTAGTAGGGAATAACTTATAAATCTTAATTAACTGTACTGTTATATAATTCTAGGAAATAATAGCTTAAAACTTAATATTGAGTTATACTAACCTAACTTAACAAAAGAAAACTTAATCTAAACTTATTGCCTAGCTTACATATAGGTACTAACCGGAACCATAGTCAGTTCGATGGTAAGGAAGCAATCAGAGGATTGTTGGAACCATTGCATCTATTGAGAAATTTTTGGTGGCGATATTGAGCTGTTACTGAAATTTTTTTAAGTCCTGCAGCAGAGTGTAGCTCATATGAAGGAAAATAAAAAGGTTTATTAAAAATAATTTTTAAGCATTTATTTTGCAAAATTTGCAAATTTCTTTTATGGGATCTTGCGCAGCTGTTCCACACAGCGAAACCGTCAAGAATGATAGACTGCATGACACTTTTATAGATTAACAATTTATTAACTGTGGACAGCTTTGATTTCCTATTAATAAGAGGGTACATTTACAAGATACTTTTCATGATTTTCGATTTAGTTGCCTTGATGTGAGAATGAAAGGTGAGTTTCTTATCTAGGTGAGCACCAAGATATTTTAAATCGTTTTTCCAACCTACAATAGATCCTAAAATATTTACTTGGGGACTAGGCAAGTGTTTTGAGGCTTTTTTATTGGTGGAAAAAATTGCCTGCATTTTTTCTGAGCTGATTTTTATTTTCCATTTAGTACAGAAATTGTTAATAAGTGAGAGCTGCTGTTGAAGGCTGTTAATGATTAAATTCGGATTATTACCACTCGCAAATATGGCAGTGTCTTCGGCGTACATCGCTATATGACAATCGGGAGCCTTATCCAGATCGTATATATAAATATTATATAGGGTGGGGCTAAGAACGGAGCCTTGAGGAGCTCCTGCTGGTATATGGTACTTATCAGAAAGGGATTTCGATTTCACACAAAAAATTCTGGAAGACAAAAAAGATTGTACTATTTTGCACAGATAGATAGTCATGGAACATTTCATTAATTTGTAGATTAGTCCATCGTGCCAAACTGTGTCGAAGGCTTTCTCTATATCCAAAGCAATCAGGCCCGTAGATTTGTTGTCGCAGAGGCTTTTGCGCACATGCTTAACTACCCTATACAGTTGGTGGTTAGTGGAAAGCTTAGGTCGAAAGCCGAATTGGAAGTCAAGAATGATTGACGACGCTTGGAGATGCTACTGAATCCTTGAAAGTATCACTTTTGCGAAAATGCTGCTTAATCTAGGCAATAAAGTGATAGGTCGATAGCTCCGAGGAAGTTTTGGATTTTTTCCAGGTTTTGAAATTGGGACAACGTACGCATTTTTCCACGCAGATGGAAAATACCCGTGTTTCAAGCAGATATTGAAGATGAATGCCAGCATGACAAGCGCTTTCTTTGGAAGATTTTTAAAAATAATGTTAGGTAAACCGTTGTCACTAGCAGAAGACTTCAGTTTCAGAGTTTTTAGGATTGACCGATTTTCGGACGGTTTACAGAGTGAACGTGGTTGGAAGTCAGTGGAAGAGCGACATAGCTTGGAAATTTCACTATCAACTGCCTGGCTAGAATCGTGATTTAGTGTGTGAAGTGTAAGAGTGTGGGAATCATGATATTTTGCTGCTAGCAGGTTGGCCTTTTGTTTTTCAGAATATGCCTCAGTGCCATCATCAAGCTATAGTGAAGGAAGATAACGAGTTTTATTTTTCAAAAGTTTGAGAAGTTGCCACATTTTGCGTGAACTTCTTTCCTGAGTTGCTAGCATATTGTTCCACCGTTTGTTACATATTTCGAAAAAAGTCAAGCGGATTTGATTGTTAAGTTCATTCAAATTGTATTTTAGCCGTGGGCAGCGTGTTCTTTGCCACTGTCGTCGAACGTTGTTGCGATGTTTGATAAGAGCTGATGTTGCATTATCTAGTTTGCTATTGGGTGGCTTAAAACGTATTTTTGGGGTAGCGAAATCACGGGCAGTGTGCACTGTATTCACAAAATCTGCAACTAGATTGTCTATCTGTCTATGGTTAAGTGATTTCGATAGGTTGCAATCGCTAAGTCTCAAATTTTGATTAAAACTGGAATAGTCTGCCATAGTGATGCGTTGATTCATTTCAAAATAGACAGAGAGATGAATCGACGAAAGGTCATTAATCACAGTCGGTTGAGATAAAGAGTAGTGTCCACTACTAATTATAAGGTCAATGGTGGATGGTACTCCATTTGGAGGAAAGCAAGTAGGGCCATCAGGTATGTGAAAAATCACGTTACTGCGGAGAGCTTCCTCAAACAATATTTTCCCCGCTTTGTTTGCTCTCACACAGTTCCAATGCCGATGGCGTGAATAGAAGTCCCCGCAAATTATGTACTCTGCCTTAAGATTAAGCAGTAGTTTAATATCTTTTCTAAATAAGCTAAGCTTGTGAGAATTCAATTTGCTACCACTAAAATATAACACCACCTCAGTAATATCAATTCCATCGATGGATATCGTGACTACTTCTATTATTTTTGTCTGCAATTTGCTCAGGCTTTTGTATTTTAAGCCTTTCTTAATGAAGATAGCAACACCTCCTCCGATTGCAAGCTCTTTGTCGTTTCTTATAACATTATAATTCGGATTCGATAATTTGTCACCTTCTTTCAACCATGATTCACAAAGGAGAAACATATCGATATTATTCTCATTTAAAAAGTTGAATGTTTCCAGAGATTTATTCCGTATGCTATGTGCATTCCAGAGTAAGCATTTTATGTTTTGTTTACTTGTACACCAATTTGGCTGCGAGATCAACAATCACATTAAATTGATCGTTCCGAGACTAATAAGAAACTTTACTTACGATAGAAAACACTTATGGAATATGATTCGTAAGTTCTTATTTAACTTTACCATAAGAGCATTGCTTCAGCATATAACTACCAAATAAGAAGTAACTCTACACACTGCCGATGCTGACACTTACCAAAAACAATGATAATCCTACCAGCAGCAAAATGAAATAAAAAAAAATATGAGAGCCAAATTAATTTCCTCAAAAAAATTAATTTAAACTGGGAAATATAAAACTAACTGTCCCTAATAATCTGACAACCTACTGTAGAAATATGTAATTTAATTTTTGAATTTTTAGTTGACAGTTCAATTGAAACAGAAACAAAGAAATCTGAAAGTAGACATTGCAGTGAAACCTAACGCAGAATGAGTCTAAGATGTTCTTTAACAAGATGCATCAGAAAAGCAAGCTGAAAACCTATGGAAGTACAACATTTTAGCAGAATTATCTAAAACGTGATTCGTGTTCAACATACCTACTAGATTATCAGTATTATCTGAAACAGGCTGCAAAGATCAAGGTAACCAAGCACTTTGCCAGGACCGAAATCAACTCTACTCCAATGATTAATGTAAATAAAACTTTTTTTTTTCTAACTAAAGTAAATCAAGTACATTCGCTAACGACTGTATACCACAAACCGAAAAATTTCAATTCCAGTACCACTAAAAGTGTAAGCCACAAGTGCATTCATCTGCTCACACCAGCTATGCACTTAATCCTGCCACGAACTTTTGTTCAAATCCTTTCGTAACAGATTAATTTATACGCGCACATTAATTTCATTAAATTGCGATGTTGTAATTTCCCGTTCTTTATTGGCTTCAGTATCCGGCTCGGCAACGTTCCGGGCACGTTCTATAAACATAGATTCTGGTCAAATATTTATGACTTTCTCTGACTCAATCCACAAGCAGCCAGTAGTATAGTAGTACACTGCTTGAACGCAAGAAGGCATCCAGTCTCTATATTACCCAATGGACGAACGTCGGCTTGCATGGATGGTAATGCTTTGTCGAACAACTTCATGTGGCAGAGCTCCCGGGGCCGGGGATAACAAATTGCGGTGTCCACAGAACTTCCGAAAATCTCATCATAGTGACTTTTAATATCCGCATTTTCTGCAATTTCTGTCTGGCGAGAAAAACATATCGTTCAGATCGCGAACGGTCTTGCTGTTAACTAGAAAACTTATGTGTGGGACTTTAATTTGAATTCATTTATCGAGTCACAACGGCACGGATATGGTAATGGAGGAAAACATAGGCCCGATAAACTTAATTCAATGTGTCCTTGTGGTGAGTTCTGCAGCAGAGATTGTGGTGGCGAATGCCGAAAGGAAGGAGAAAACACGACAGGCAACACGGAGAAGTTCGATTCGGAGCTACATAAGTTGGGCAGACCGATGAACATACTGACAGTTTGTTATTGCTTACTGCTGTGCATTCAAACTAACCGCAATGGCGCTCTAACTGCTATCGCTTGCACTGCCCGTCACTCATACTACGAACTTTTTAAAATTTGCATTGCTTAGTTGCTTCCGGTAGTGCTTGCCAGAAATATCCAGATTTGAAATGATTGAGATCAAATGAGTTTCGGTAAGTGATGTTCGATAAAAGACCAGTTTGTATGTAAGCAGTAGAAAATTGGAATGCTGTAGAAGTTGATTTAATAGCCCAGTGAAATCCGACATAAAAAAGGCGAAACTTCGGAAAAATTAGGGAAAGCTGAATTTTGGTGTGAACCTTGGTATTGGCATGTTGAACAAAATGTCAAAAGTCCCCATCGATCCGAGTGCCGCGTTACTTTTTATACGGGGTTTAAAATTCACCAAAAATGATCTTTTCTAAATATCTCAGTAAGGGTCACGTCTTCAGAAAAACAATGAATGACAAATTTGTAGCTTAGAAAATGTCCAACAAAAAAGATTTGATAACTTTTTTTTGTAACCATAACAGTTTTTGAGATATATTCATCTAAACATTTGCTACTAACAGCATCCTCTTTTTCAACGGCATGTTGATATTATCCGATTTTGATTACGACTTGGAATGTTTGTGAGTTGATTTTTCTATGTTTAAGAGGCGCATAAAAAAACATGTAGACAAAGTTATCTACCAAACTCCAAGGAACAAACTCACAAACATTCCAAGTCGTAATCAAAATCGGATAATATCAACATGCCGTTGAGAAAGAGGATACTGTCAGTAGCAAATGTTTAGATCAATATATTTCAAAAACCGTTATGGTTACAAGAAAAAGCTATCAAATCTTTTTTGTTGGACATTTTTTAAGCTACAAATTCGTCATACTTTGTTTTTCTGAAGACGTGACCCTTGCTGAGATATTTAGGAAAGGTCACTTTTGGTAACCTTTGACACCGTATAAAAATTAACGCAGCACTCGGATCGATGGGGACTTTTGACATTTTGTTGAACATGCTAGTACCAAAGCTCACTCCAAAATTCAGCTTTCCCCTAATTTTTCCGAAGCACCATGTTAAATTTCCCCGGACTATTGAAAAGAAAATTAAATTTCCTTTTCTTGCATCCAATGAATACGATCTTTGATACGGGGCATTTCACGTGAAGCGGACAACGAATCAAGCTCTCGTTACCACGCTCCATGCGACTTTTATGTATTGAAATGCGCCTACCTCCTAAACTACTGACCAGCCCATTCTAAAATTTTTATGATAAAATAAGTAAGCTTTGTTTTGTTATAAAAATAAACAAAATTAACCTGGTCCAAATTATTCAAATTACGAGTTTAAGTGTCTACTTCCGGTTCCACACGGGAAAAAATTTGTTTTTCAAATCTGATTTCAAAACTAAAAAGAGCTAAAATGTACCCAGAATTTGAAGACTAGTATCGGCTCTAAGTTTACGATAAACTTCTTAAAGTAGAGCGATACGTGAAACTTCGTAGAAAGTTAATATGTATAAATGAAGGAAGTATGGTCTCCAGCATACTGTAGATGATATTAACATAATTTTCACAGGAAAAAGATGAAAATATGTTTAGCCAATTCAAAGTGCAAAAGAAACGATTAAGCCTAGCATAATTTGAGAAAATTGAATTTTGGTCTTTGAGGGACACTGAGATTGCGTTTGGAGTAGATTTCTATCTCTATATCTAATGGAGGATGATGAGCATCGATTCCTGAATATGAAAGCATTACTATCATAGGATTGTTGGAGAACAAAAGTTCAAGAATTCTATTCAGGTGATTGCGAATTGTCTTGAATTGTAGTAATGCACAGCTGCTCATGAAACAAGTGAACATAGAGTTAACCCGCAACAGATTGTTTTATGGCTCATGAAAGCCTGATGCATTATAATTGTAATGCATTATAATGCATTATAATAATGCATTGTAACGCATTATAATGCATTACAATTATAATGCATTACAATGCATTATAATGCATTATAATGCATTGTAATGCATTATAATGCATTATAGTGCATTGTAATGCATTGTAATGCGTGCTAATGCATTATAATGCATTGTAATGCATTATAATTGTAATGCATTATAATGCATTACAATGCAGTATAATACATTGTAATGCATTATAATGCATTGTAATGCATTATAATGCGTTACAATGCATTATTATAATGCATTATAATGCATTGTAATGCATTATAATGCATTACAATTATAATGCATTACAATGCATTATAATGCATTATAATGCATTACAATGAATTATAATGCATTATAATGCATTATAATAATGCATTGTAACGCATTATAATGCATTACAATGCATTATAATGCATTACAATGTATTATACTGCATTGTAATGCATTATAATGCATTACAATTATAATGCATTACAATGCATTATAATGCATTGTAATGCATTATAATGCATTATAATGCATTGTAATGCATTATAATTGTAATGCATTATAATGCATTACAATGCATTACAATGCATTATAATGCATTATAATGCATTGTAATGCATTATAATGCATTATAATGCATTACAATGCATTACAATGCATTATAATGCATTATAATGCATTATAATGCATTACAATGCATTAAAATGCATTATAATGCATTGTAATGCATTGTAATGCATTATAATGCATTACAATGCATTATAATGCATTATAATGCATTACAATGCATTATAATGCATTATAATGCATTGTAATGCATTGTAATGCATTATAATGCATTACAATTATAATGCATTACAATGCATTATAATGCATTATAATGCATTACAATGCATTATAATGCATTATAATGCATTACAATGCATTATAATGCATTATAATGCATTGTAATGCATTGTAATGCATTATAATGCATTACATTAGTATTATATATATAATGCATTATAATGCATTCTAATGCATTGTAATGCATTGCAATGCATTGTAATGCATTATAATGCATTATAATTGTAATGCATTATAATGCATTATAATAATGCATTGTAACGCATTATAATGCATTACAATGCATTATAATGCATTACAATGTATTATACTGCATTGTAATGCATTATAATGCATTACAATTATAATGCATTACAATGCATTATAATGCATTATAATGCATTACAATGCATTACAATGCATTATAATGCATTATAATGCATTACAATGCATTATAATGCATTATAATGCATTGTAATGCATTGTAATGCATTATAATGCATTACAATTATAATGCATCACAATGCATTATAATGCATTATAATGCATTACAATGCATTATAATGCATTGTAATGCATTATAATGCATTATAATGCATTGTAATGCATTATAATGCATTACAATTATAATGCATTACAATGCATTATAATGCATTATAATGCATTACAATGCATTATAATGCATTATAATGCATTATAATGTATTATAATGCATTACAATTATAATACATTATAATGCATTACAATGCATTATAATGCATTACAATGCATTATAATGCATTATAATGCATTATAATGCATCACAATGCATTATAATGCATTACAATGCATTACAATGCATTATAATGCATTACAATGCATTATAATGCATTGTAATGCATTATAATGCATTATAATGCATTACAATGCATTACAATGCATTATAATGCATTATAATGCATTATAATGCATTACAATGCATTAAAATGCATTATAATGCATTGTAATGCATTACAATTATAATGCATTACAATGCATTATAATGCATTATAATGCATAACAATGCATTATAATGCATTACAATTATAATGTAATTTTGTAATTTTTGCATTTTTTTTTTGTAATGCATTATAATGCATTATAATTGTAATGCATTATAATGCAATGTAATGCATTATAATGTATTATAATTGTAATGCATTATAATACATTATAATGCATTATAATGCATTATAATGCATTGTAATGCATTATAATTGTAATGCATTATAATGCATTACAATGCATTATAATGCATTATAATGCATTACAATGCATTATAATGCATTGTAATGCATTATAATGCATTGTAATGCATTGTAATGCATTATAATGCATTGTGATGCATTATAATGCATTATAATGCATTATAATGCATTGTAATGCATTATAATGCATTGTAATGCATTATAATGTATTATAATTGTAATGCATTATAATACATTATAATGCATTATAATGCATTATAATGCATTATAATGCATTATAATGCATTGTAATGCATTATAATGCATTATAATGCATTGTAATGCATTATAATTGTAATGCATTATAATGCATTACAATGCATTATAATGCATTATAATGCATTACAATGCATTATATAAATTGTAATGCATTATAATGCATTATAATGCATTGTGATGCATTATAATTGTAATGCATTATAATGCATTACAATGCATTACAATGCATTATAATGCATTATAATGCATTGTAATGCATTATAATGCATTATAATGCATTGTTATGCATTGTAATGCATTATAATGCATTATAATGCATTGTAATGCATTATAATTGTAATGCATTATAATGCATTACAATGCATTTCAATGCATTATAATGCATTATAATGCATTGTAATGCATTATAATGCATTATAATGCATTGAAATGCATTGTAATGCATTATAATGCATTACAATTATAATGCATTACAATGCATTATAATGCATTATAATGCATTACAATGCATTATAATGCATTACAATTATAATGTAATTTTGTAATTTTTGCATTTTTTTTTTGTAATGCATTATAATGCATTATAATTGTAATGCATTATAATGCAATGTAATGCATTATAATGTATTATAATTGTAATGCATTATAATACATTATAATGCATTATAATGCATTATAATGCATTGTAATGCATTATAATTGTAATGCATTATAATGCATTACAATGCATTATAATGCATTATAATGCATTACAATGCATTATAATGCATTGTAATGCATTATAATGCATTGTAATGCATTGTAATGCATTATAATGCATTGTGATGCATTATAATGCATTATAATGCATTATAATGCATTGTAATGCATTATAATGCATTGTAATGCATTATAATGTATTATAATTGTAATGCATTATAATACATTATAATGCATTATAATGCATTATAATGCATTGTAATGCATTATAATGCATTATAATGCATTGTAATGCATTATAATTGTAATGCATTATAATGCATTACAATGCATTATAATGCATTATAATGCATTACAATGCATTATAATGCATTGTAATGCATTATAATGCATTGTAATGCATTATAATTGTAATGCATTATAATGCATTACAATGCATTACAATGCATTATAATGCATTATAATGCATTGTAATGCATTATAATGCATTATAATGCATTGTAATGCATTGTAATGCATTATAATGCATTATAATGCATTACAGTGCATTACAATGCATTATAATGCATTATAATGCATTACAATGCATTATAATGCATTATAATGCATTGTAATGCATTGTAATGCATTATAATGCATTACAATTATAATGCATTACAATGCATTATAATGCATTATAATGCATTACAATGCATTACAATGCATTATAATGCATTATAATGCATTACAATGCATTATAATGCACTATAATGCATTGTAATGCATTGTAATGCATTATAATGCATTACAATTATAATGCATTACAATGCATTATAATGCATTATAATGCATTACAATGCATTATAATGCATTGTAATGCATTATAATGCATTATAATGCATTGTAATGCATTATAATGCATTACAATTATAATGCATTACAATGCATTATAATGCATTATAATGCATTACAATGCATTATAATGCATTACAATTATAATGTAATTTTGTAATTTTTGCATTTTTTTTTGTAATGCATTATAATGCATTATAATTGTAATGTATTATAATGCAATGTAATGCATTATAATGTATTATAATTGTAATGCATTATAATACATTATAATGCATTATAATGCATTATAATGCATTGTAATGCAT